>CP142451.1:69910357-70537142 GCA_038049695.1 Cinnamomum chago
ACAAAGTGAAGAATCCAATCTTAATTAGATCATGGATTGAGAGAAGAACGGATTCATCACAGCATAGTTATCATGCTCAAAAACATTTACCAACAACTTAAACAAAGCATGTAAACTATGATTAAGAGAGGTAGAGCTTACTTAGAGATTTAACTTCATTAATCCAAGCTTTAGCTCACCAAATGACTCTTTGGTCTCTCTTAGTTCATCCCCTTTGTCTTGTCTCAAAGCTCCTCAAAAGAGTCTTCAAAATCTCCAACCATTGACAAAGGAAAGAACTCATTTTTATAGCAAAAAGTGCCCAACGGCTAGTCCTCGGTCGACCTGCAAACAGGTCTCGGTCGACCGGGATCACACAACGGCTATATTTCTGACCGTTAGACAGCCCAGGGCAACTTTCTGCCTGCAGTGTTCCCGGTCGACCTGGACCTCTGCGCCGGTCGACCGGCGACACTGCCGGGACCCCAAATTCCAACATTTGCATATTCAAAGATTTTCTTTGTGGAATTATTTGGGCCACTAAACCAAGCTTGGAAACATGTTTTAAATCAATCTAAGATGTTTAAAAACATGAAACACAACGAGCCTAAAATAATTTGAAACTTTAAAACCAAAGGCTAGCTTGATTTGATAAAACTCTTTTCACATAAAAATGCATACAAAAATGATTCTGAAAGTGATGAATGTATGCAAGGCACAAACCTAAATTCTCAATATGATTTCTCAAAAGTAATGCACAAAGAATTAGGTTTTCAAAAGAGTTTGAATTCAAAAATCAATGCATCCAAGTTTAGAAACAAAACATGCATAAAACAAGATTTCTTCAAGTCTAAAACCAATGCATGTAAAAATCAAGATTTCAAGATATTTTAAATCAATGCAAGTGTGTGTAAATCAAATGATGCTAAAGTGAAAATGCATCCATCAAATTGCAAATACAAAATTCCTAACACTAAGGTGGCCGTGCAACAGGCCTGGGAGAAGGTTTAGTTTGTGGAGAGAAACTTGGAAGAGTGTGACTCCCTCAACCTCGATGAGATGAGACAACGATTGATCGCTCTCAAGGATGAGGAGTTCTACAGGATTATGGTAAGCAATCGTCCTTAGGCCCTGGACAATCAGAGCATTGTGCCCAAGCCTACCTCTTTCTTTGGTGATGCAGTCCCTGACGACTTGACGTACGAAAGGAGCTGTTTTCAGTTCTCTGACACGGCAGATGGGAGGAGAGAACTATTTCTACCCGGTCAATCTTTGATCGCACTATCTCGATCATGAGTCTTTCTCCCACATGTCCCAAGAGGGAAGATCCTCCGAGGTGGGTGAAGAGGACTAATGTGACCAAGACCGAGGTTTTCGTTGGCGGTGCTTCCGGGTATGCAGAGAAGTCGCATGTCCGCATGGACATGTTGATGCCAGCTAGCGGTTACCAAGGTTCTGATCATCCATCGGTCTATTTGAGACCGGTGGGCCTTGGAGTTTTTCAGGGTGACGACAGCAATTGGGTGAAGCCTTTTCTACTTCATGGCCGTTTCAACGCTGACTCAAGTTGGGAGTCATGGACTGATCACATCCTGCAGGTTGGCGGGGCCATTCTGAAGGAGGCCGAGATTGTTGATGCGGTTCGCGCTTTTTTGCAAACCGTGGTTCTCTCCAATGAAGCCTTCATGGCCATGTTGGAGTCATTCCTTCCATAAACCAACACCTTCATTGTCACGAATGGTGAGATTGATTTTTCTTTGAAGGAACTGAGTGCCATCACTGGGCTGCCTGTCCTCGACAAACTTTATGAGGAGTTTATGCCTATTGACAGTGTCCTTGAAGAGCAATCTAAGGAGTTCAGGCTTTTGTACTTTCAGCTCGTCACCTTCTATGGTTTTTTTAAGGAGAAGGAGGGCTCGAAAGTAAGCTCCAGCAATTGGACGAGTTTTGGCTCCTTGTTCCCTAACTTCTTTGATAGCAGAAAGTCTTCTTATAGCACCACCAGGGAGGCCAGAGCTAAGACTCCAAGTTCGAAGACGACTTCCATCATGCAAGGAGTCTTGAAAGACTTCTTCATGAGCACAGATGCCATTTATTCGGACATTGCGCTGCGGAGGGATCTCACTGTTTACCTCACCTATTAGCTAAGTGAGGTTGTTTTTGCTGGAGGAGATGGTACGTACATCAGGCTGCATTTTCTTTTTCCAGCTTGTCAGATGGCGTTCGGAGTGCAGCTGGCTTTGGTGCCTGCTCTTTACTCCTATTCGTGTACCGAATTGCAGGCTACTACTTTTCTTATTTAGCTTGGGCTCCCTATAAACAGGGTATTTTCAGCCCATATTTTCTATTCGTGGTATCTGTACCACTGCCCCCGCTTCCATCGCTTAGGAGTTGCACAGGATGATGACCCTTTCATGATTCGATTGGCTAGACGGACAACCGTTAACGAATCACTTTTGTCTGCCTGTTTGAGGATCCGACGGTTCAGGGACGTCGAGATTGGGCAATCTTCAGTGAAGCTTTCTCCAGGTTTGCGGAAGAAGGCTTTTGATTTTGGTGTCTCCCGTGATTCCACCAGGGCAGGGTCGGGAAGACACTATTCTTTGACCAACGCAAAAAAGAGGTGGCTTTTTAACATACGTGTTGGCACGGTGGTGTACCGGAGACATCTTTTTGTTGACATCCAACCGTATGTTCCCTCGCGTTTCGCGCTATAGTTGGGCTTCTCTTAAGGCGTTGTTGGAGCGCCTTCGAGCATGGTGAAGCGTTTTGGAGGTTTGCAGGATGGGAGGAATGCATGGGCCTTTTACAGTGCCGAGGTTGTTAGTTTTATGGTCTCAATACCAATTATATGATGTAATATATTGATTAATTTCTTAATTTATTAATACAATCATGCTTTCCTTTCATGAGATGAATGGTGTTTAATTATATATTTGCACATAACCAATACGAATGACATAATGGTTCATGAGATGAACCAGAGTCCACAAGTATACTAGATGTAATACATGTGTGTGGATGAGATCCACAAACATGAGACATGTATTGCAAATCTTATACTTAAATATCTGCACAATCAGTGATGAGATTGAGCATCTCATCTGACAAGATTGTAGCACTTTGATCACTATGAGATAGTGTGATTTGTCTCGATCATCGGAATGTAAGATTCTAGATCATGGTGCCGGTACATTAAGTGTATTGAAGGACCATGAGATGCACCTGATATACACTATCTTTACTTTTAGGTATGCTCTCATAATTCCCTAGCAATAGGCTCATAATTCCGAGACATTAGTGAACTCAAGTTTCTATCTATTCATTTGCTTTGAGTCACCAATGAGTGAGGCCAATTGTAGGTCACCACCTCGGTGATTTGGGTACGTGGTAGTAGAGCTGTGGGAACATTTAATGGTCAAACTGGAATCTATCTTTAATATCCCCTTGTGCCAATTAATGGATTTATCATTGGTAAGTGCACACCCATTCCAATTAAGAGTTAATTGGATCGGTACCAAATGATCATTATAATTAATTGGGGCTCAAGGATAATAAGACATGGATCTAATTTGGTGGACATGTCCAATTGATCCATGGATATAGATGTAGGGGCCTACTTGTGGTTATTGAGAAGTTTAGGGTCTTCATTGTAATATATTCTTAAAACTGGAGTTCAATTGCATTTATATAGTGGAGTTATTTGTAATTAACTGTGGGCCCAGATTGGACATGAGATGTGGGGTCGCGTGTCCCAGTTGGAGCCAGCTTTCTAAGGAATCCCTAATGGTCCCCACGCTAGCCCAAGATATTAGAAAGATACTAATTCTACTTGAACTCTAATAGGAAAGAATTGGAAGGTTACTATTTCTATTTGAAGTGAGACTTCTAATAGTGGTAATAGTAAGTTACTAATTATTAATGGAAGTGAGACTTCTATTTTAATTAGAAAAGGAGAAAGTTACTAATCATATTTGGACTGAGACTTCTAATTGTGATTTAGTAAGTTACTAATTATTATGGAAGTAAGACTTCTATTTCAATTAGTAAGAGGAGGTTGCTTAAGTGCTATAAAAGGAGGAGAGGAGCCTTGGACGTCCCATGCATAATTCCATCTTGGAATTCACGCTCAAGATCCTTAGTGCAAGAGTTGCACACACCCATCTCTCTCTCCCTCTTCTAGTTTCTCTTCTGGTTTGCCCTAGAGTTTCTAGTTGTTTTCTCTTGGAGATCCCACCCATCTTCTTGAGAAAAGATAATCTGATACAGGTCATAGCGTGGAAGATCATAAGGTCTTGGAGATTCTAATTTGATTAGTGAAGGTGTTCATCATCAAAGAAAGAGATCAACTTCTCCATTAGAGCACTACTAAGCTCCAAAGGTATAATCTACATCCTTGTATGTTGTAGATTTCATGGTTGCATGTTTAGGTGTTGTTTTCTATCTTCTAGATATGTTTTATTGCTGTACATGATTTATGAGTTTAAGGGATTACATCCTGGATTGGGTTTTTGTTGCCTTCTAGATAGTTGATCCCGGTATCAAGTGGGTCAAAAGTTTTAGAAACCTATCTAAAAGGCCTACCTACTTCCAACAGAGGACACTAACGCCATGATTTCCTATCCTGAGTTACCCATTGTTCGGACTGCTGGCTTTACGAAATGGTTCGTAGAGAGTTTTTTGGTGTACTGGGGGCTTTCCAAGAAGGAGCTTGATGTGAAGCAATCTTCTGGGAGGGTCTTAGCAGATCAGATGGGGTCCATCGAGAGGAGGTTCTGGCCTTCCTTGCTGGTGAGAAGCACAAGATAGGCTTTCTCGGTGAACAGGACGTCATTAGATCTGGAGCTGCACAAGAGCTACCTGGTGAGGTCTTGAGACAACTAGAAGAGGAGGCTGAGATCGACGCTTGGATGCAAGCGGAACGAACAAAGGCTTCCTTGGAGTCCACTGGGAGGAGTAGATCATCTGGCGAAGAGTCAAGCGAAGGTCCTGACTTTGATGATGGGACGGGCACTTCGAGTAAACCGGCCCGTAGAAGCAAGAGGAAGAGAGGACAGTGTCGTAATAAGAGACAACATGATGACTCTCCTGATCCAGAAGTCCCTCCCACCATTGCTGAAGAGACGTCAGGGGACGCTGATGAGCCTCCGAAAAAGAGGAGTCGAGAGGAAGAAATCGTTGATGAATGTATGATTCCTCCTATTTCTCTTTCCACTTCTTTCATTGAAGTTTCTTTTGTTTTTTATTTTCTTTCTCTCCCTTTTTTTTTAGTGGAAGATGATGATTTGGTGATGCTTGAGGTTCCGACGGATCCGATTGCGGCATCTGAAGAAGAACCGAGGGACTCTGGAGTGATTCCGGAATCTTCACCTGGTATGATTTCTTTGTATTTTTTTTTGTCTGTGTTGTCATTTGCTAACATGTTGCTTGTTTTCTTGTCAGCTGACTTGTCACAGGATTTCGATAATTTCGAGCCATCCATGGATGCGGCCTTTGACGACGCTTCGGATGAACTCATGGAGGCAGAAAATATTCCGTCGATTGTCGAAGAAGGTATTTGTAGCAATAACCTTGATGATAAAGATTTTTTTTAACATGATATATTCATACCTTTTTTGTTTTGTTTTGCTGGCAGATTGTGAGATAACAGAAGAAGTTCCTCCGTCTTTCTCAGTGCCAGAGCAGGGGATGCCTACAGTTGAACTAGAAGTAGGGACTTCTTCTTCCAGTTTCAATGCGGCATAGATGAAATCTTCTGAGCAAATTCCGTCACTAGTGTCTCCGATTCAAAAGAGCTTAATGATCACTCCTCCAACAAGGCATGACACGAGCAATCAACCGATGGAGAGGGGCAAGCCTTCATCCGAGCCATCTCTTGAGTAAGCGAAAAAAGTGTTGGAGAGCGTTTTGAGCTCATGGGTCAAAACTCTTTCTTCTAGCCATTTAGAAGCCGGCTCTGGCATGATTAAGCATGTACAAGACATCCTTGCTGATAGCGAAGAAGTCGGTCTGGACATTGCAGGTGCGAAGGCTTTCGTTGATGAAGTCATAGCTCTTGGCTACAAGTGGAATGAGACCAAGAACTTCCCAAGTGGTGACTTCTTCAATGATATATTTTTGAAGCCTTCTGGCGAGGTCAAGTCTGAACTGAACGAGATCTCGCAGACTCGGTAGCAATTCGTTCGGGAGAGGAACGTCACCGAGGTGGCTATCATTGAGCTAACAGAAGATCTGCGCCGTGTTGATAGAGAGGTCGTTGAGACCAGGCAGCGCCTTGAGCTATTGGAGGAACAAACTGCTGTAAAATGGACTTCCATCGTGGAAGCTCGTGCTCGAGAAGGTACTCTAATTCATCAAGTCGAGGAGGCTGAGAGCAATCTCCTGAGGAAGACTCAAGAGTATGAGCAATGACAGATTCTTTGGGAAGAGCTTCCCCGTGCTGCAGATGGGTCGCGGCGTTCTACCACATTTTATGGGAAGATTTTAAAGAAGCGTGGCCTGGAATCTTTAGAGGCTAAGGCCAAGAGTCTGCTTGAGGAGTTGAATCTGTGGTTGAATACCATGTTAGACTGAGCTCCTGACTTTTGTAACAAACTCTTTTTTCTTCTTCTCTTTTTTTTTTGGTACCTCTATGTAAAAAAAAATTTGGTACTCTATATACTTTTTACTCAAATTCTTTTTGATGAAAATAAGCAAAAGTAGGATGTTTGTTTGGAAATTTGATCAAAAGGTTACCATTTTGTGAAAATCTTTTGTCAAAGGTTTGTTTTGGGCATGAAAGCTAGATTTTGTGGCGAAAGCCTGGTTTTTTGATAGCATGAAAGCTGGATTTTGAGATGGCATGGGAGCCGAATTTTGTGGCATAAGATCCAAAATTTGTTTGTGGCATGGAAGCCAAGATTTTGGAGATGGCATGAAAGCCGATTTTTGAGATGGCATGAGAACCGAATTTTGTGGCATGTGAGCCAAAATTTGTTTGTGGCATGGAAGCCAAGTTTTTTTTTTACTTTTTGAGATGGCATGAAAGCCGAATTTTGAGGTGGCATGAAAGCAGTTTTTTTTTTTGAAGTGGCATGAAGGCCGGTTTTTTAGCATGAGAGCTGATTTTTGAATTGGCATGAGAGCCAGGTTTTGGGTTGTCATGAGAGCCAGGTTTTGTGGCATAGGAGCTGATTTTGTTTGTTGGCATGAAAGCCGAAATTTTGGGGTGGCATGAGAGCCAATTTTTTTTGTTTTTGGAGTGAAAGCCAGAGTTTTTTGAAAATCGAGTTTTGTTTTGTTGGCATGAAAGCCAAATTTTAGATTTTTGGCATAAGAGTCAAAATTTTATTTTTGGTGTAGAAGCCAGATTTTTGTTTTTGGCGTAGAAGCCGATTTTTGTTTTTGGCGTAAAAGACGATTTTTGGTTTTCAAGATGCAAGTATCGACTAAAAGTCGCCTCCTTGAATAATGGTATTGCAAGTATCGATGGAATGTCGCTTCCTTGCTCATTCGGTTTGCGAGTATCGATGGAATGTCGCCTCCTCGCGAATTGGGGTGCAACTATAGACTGGATGTCGCTTCCTTGCGTTTTCAAAAATTTTGGTTTTGTGGGTATCGACTGAATGTCGCTTCCCCAAGATTTTTGAAATTTGAGGGTTTTTTTTTTGGACCTCGGGTTTTTGTTTGATTTTTTGGGTTTGTGGATATCAACTGGAATGTTGCGTCTCCACGATTTTTGAAAATTTTTGCAAGTATCAACGAAGTGTCACTTCCTTATGATTTTGAAATTTTGGAAGTATCGAATGGGGTTCGCATCCTTCCGATTTTTTTGGGTTTTGCGAGAATCAACTGAGCGTCGCTTCCCCGCGGTTTCTAAAAACCCATTTTTGTTTAAAGACACAAGGGTCGTAAATTTTGACTTAAAACAGTTTTTTGTTGTAAAAGTCGGGATGGACTAGGGTGGAAATTTTTGAGTCCTAATTTTGTTTCAAACCATGAATTTTGGGTTCAAGGATCGAAAATTTGGTCAAGTCCGGGAAGAGGCTCCTAAACTTGGATTTTTGGATTTTTTTTTTTAGCAATGAGACTATGAAAGTAAGCATTGTTTTGAGAGTTTTTTCTTTTTTAGAAATTTCAACATGAGGATGAAAATTCCAAAATGAGTGGGTTTGACGAGCAAGTAGCTGGAAATAGGCTTTGACTGTGCAGGCATTGCTCTGACCCAGTGGCATAAGTCTTCAAGGGTAGTACCGCTTCAAGAACTTACCATTGATGGGCAGCATACATCTGTCGCCCTCCATGTTTAGAAGAGCATATGCGCCGTTGGAGAAGACTTTGTCGATGACGAAGGGTCCCTCCCATTTTGGTTCGAGTTTGCCTTTGGATTTGTGGGCGAAAACCATTGGCATTTTTACTCCGAGAACCAAGTCACCCTTTTAATAGGCGTGTTGCCTGACCTTCTTGTTGAAAGATCATGCCATGTGTGCTTGGTACAGCTCAATGCTTTGTAGAGCTTTGAGCCGTCTTTCATCGAGATTATCCAGTTCTTGGAGTCTCAATTTGACATTGCTTTCTTGTGTCATGTCATTTTGCAAAGATACCCTTAAGGAAGGAATTTGTACTTCCAAAGGGACAACAGCTTCGGATCCATAGACCAAAGAGAATGGTGTACTATGGGTTGGTCCTCGAACGGTAAGCCCACAAAGCTTCAGGCAGTTTGTCTCCCCAGTCTCTTTTGTGACTCAAGACCATTTTCTTGAGAATTTTGTAGAGTGTCTTGTTAAAGGCCTCTACCAGTCCGTTCGCTGCCGGATTGTGCAGAGTCGAAGGACAACTTTGGATTTTATACAGTGTCGCAGAACCTGTAGAATCTGTGATCCCAGAATTGTGGTCCGTTATAGTGGATGAATCTTTTAGGTATGCCAAAGCGACAAATAATGTTGGTGCGTAAGAATTGAAGGACTAATGAGGTCTTAATTTCGCTGAGCACAAATGCTTCCGACCACTTGGAAAAATAATCCGTAGCGGCGAAGATGAAGCGATGACCTTTGCTTGATGAGGGAGAGATAGGACCTATGATGTCCATACCCCAGGCTTTAAAAGGCCATGAGATCGTTGTGGGATGTAGCCATTCCGGAGGCATGTGGACATAATCTCCACGAACTTGGCATTGTTGGCAGCGTTTAGCAAATTACATAGCGTCCGCTACCATGGTAGGCCAATAATAACCTAACCTTTTTATTTGATCATAGAGCTTAGGACCAGCCTGATGAGCTCCACAAAGACCAGCATGTACTTCTTTGAGAGTTTCCTCGGCTTCTTGTTGTGACAAGCAGCGTAAAAGTACTCCATTGAAGGATTTTATGTTGGAAGGTTTGAAAGTGGTTCCTCCACAATGTTTTCGGAGGCTTCCAACTTAACAAGACCTTCTGGAGTTCCAAAGGCACTTACAGACCAAGGCTTTGTTTTTGTCCATGGGTCTTCTTGATCGATATTCTTCTCAAGACTGGCAATGAGATGATCCCAATCACCTATTGAAACTGGGTCGAAGTCAGGTACTTCTTTTGGAGACGATGGTTCCTCTGGGCTAGAAAATCGTACGTCTATGTCATCGGACAATTCCTCTTCATCGTCAGAGAAATCGTACCAATCGAGAGAGCTTCCTGGATCCTTGACGGGTGACTCCTCAAAGAGATATTCAGGGAGATCAATGTCTTCATGGACACGAGATGTTGAGGCTTGGTCGGCGAAACGACTTTGTAGCCTTTGTGTCAACTGTCTCATGGGAGCGTCGGGACCATGCCCCAACCCGTATGAAGACTTGTCTATGTGATGATGGGGTTTCCAATCCTCCAGTTGACTTTGGGTCAGGGTGGGTTCCAATGGTGTGAGAATACCATGGCCACCTCCCAAACTGATTGGATTTTGACCATCATAGTCCATTTTCTTCATGATAGCTTGTGCCATTGGACTATATAAGAATAGTTGAGGCATATCTTCATTTTGGAAAGGTTCAAGCGAAGATTTTAGTGAAGAAGCTTCCAATTTGTGGAAGAACATTGTCTTTTCTTCTGCCGAAGTTACCGGCACGGCGAAGGAAGCAGACATAGGATCTTCTACGTTGGCAGGTGTCTCCAATGGAGTGAGAGCGGGCTGAACTTACTGAGTATCAGCTTAGCTTGACGATGTATCGTCTTTTGGCTTTGAATCCGAGTCCGTGCCTTGTATAATAGACACGAAGGAGACAGTGAACTTGCCCCCAGCCTTTTGTTTTGTCTTCTTTGCCCTGGTAGTGATTACTAAAGGCTTTGAAGGTTTGAGGGAGACAACGAAGGGAGAATGAATGCTCTCTTCGGTTTTGTTGGAAGATTTGTTTTCTTCCGATGATTGCTGAGGAGCCTTGCCTTTATCTTTCTGGAGATTTTTGGCAAAGGGCGTTGTTTCTTCTTCCTTTCTTTCTTTTTCATCTTTGTACATTTGAGCGCCTGCAAAATGGATGCCTTTGCCTTTGAAGGGCTTTTTGTCTGCAAACACTCAATGTACTAAGTCGTCGTTGCCAACGAACTTGATGCACTGATGTAGAGTTGAAGGGACGACACCGTTCTCATGTATCCAGGGGCGTCCAAGAAGGATGTTGTAGCATGAAGGGGTTCTTATCGCGTACACAGTGACTTTAGAGATAAGATCATCGATTTGTAACTTGAACCTGATTTTGCCAATAGGCCTTTGAGCGCTCCCATCGTACCCAAAGATGGATACAGACGTGTGACTCAGTTTGCTAGGTGGGATGCCTAGCTCTTCTAGTGCCGAAGTAGAGATGAGGTTGAGTGCAGAACCTGGGTCGATCTGGACTCTGTATATTGGCATTTCTTTGATGTACCCTGTGAAGTACAAGGGTCGATTGTGCTCTGTCTCGCCTAACAGGAGGTCATCCTTATCGATGGCAATTGTTACACTCGCTGCTTTTTGAACTGAGAAGCATTCGATGCCTGATCTCTCAGTTTTGTTCTTTTCTCCCTTTGAGGAAGCATTTGATTTTTTGACCCTATAGTCCATGTCAATTTGTAGTACTTGTGGGGCGTGTTTGTTGACATCCGCATTCAGCCTTTGCAGTTCTGAAATGAGACTATCACGAGTTTGTGGAGACATTCGTAATAAGTCAAGGATGTGTAGTCGTGTAGGTATGTGTTTGAAGTGCTCAATCAAGTCGTACTTGAAAGCGTCCTTCGAGCCTGCATTTTCATTATTGTTGCCACTTGGGGCGTTTACAACTTGTTTTCCCGAAGGATTTACGTAGGAAGAAGAAGGTTGGTTGTAGTTTTTATGGTAATCCCGGCCTAAGCAGGTACCTCTACCAACTTTAAGAGCTTCTGGAGAAGGGTCTTCTTTTGGAAGATCAATCTCGGGATCAAGGGGTCGATCCTTGTCATTTACTGAAGACGTCTCTGTAGCAATATTGTCGTCTTCAATGATCGCGTTACATGGAACATTTTCCGGGAAGAAGTCCTGAACAGCATCCAGCGACTCTTCCTCTTCATTGAGTAGTTTATCTATCTAGACATCGCCTATGAGGTCAGGTATCTGGGACCAATTGACCGGGTTTTCATTGAAGAAAACTTCATTGGCAGGAGCTTCTTCGAGATGATCAGCCGGAAGAGGCTTAGGTTCCAACGCCACAGTTTCAGGAGATGAAGGCTGAGAAGATGATTTCTCTGTGGAAGTCACCTGAGGAGATATAGCTCCAGAAGATGTGCTACCGGACATAGTCTGAGAATCTGAGGCCTTGGCAGACGAAACTTCAGAGGCATCATTATCCCGAACTATCGCATTACAAGCAACGCACTGTTGAGATTCACACTTGTCTTCAGATGTGAGGGGATCATCTATCCAGCAGTTTTCTTCATTTTCCGGGGTGACTGGAGGAGATGTCTATGAATTCTCCGGGATTTTCGGTTCTGGATTTTGATTTTGACGAAGCTCATTGATGCAATTTTGCTCCTGCTCTATGGCAAGATGTTGCAAGATTCTTGCATATTCTTCAAGATCGGGCATAGGGGCCGAATCTTCTTCGTCATCTGCTTTGCAGGGAACGGAACCGAGTCCATCCATAAGGGATATGGTGGCTTGATCCCATGTTCTTTTAGTTTATCCTCTTCTTTTGCTCTGGCGAGGATATCGTCAACGTCCTTTTTGGTAAGGGCGCGTGACTCAATGTTTTCCTCATCACCTTGATGACTCGGAGGAGCTTCGTTGTTTAGTGGATGCTGGAAAGTGAGGAGGAGATTTTCCATTAGAGCCTCAATTCTCTGTTGTCCTTGCTCCAACTGCTGGATGCGTGTTGTTACGTCATCATGCGGTGGAGGCTGCTCAGCACTTGTGACCAGGACGTTCATTCTTCGAGAGTCGAATGAGAATATCGTCTTGGTAAGTGAGCTAGAGCTCATTCTTTTGGATGAAGAGTCGCAGGAATGGTTACTTCGATGTCCTTCGCTTGAAGGAGCGGGAGAATCCTCCTGATGTCTTCGTATCCAGGTGACGCTGCGAGTCACCAGTCGTCTGACATGAATTTTGGTTGTTGACTTCTGGCGTTTTCTGGTTTTACCAACCATATAGACAGCAACAACTTGGGCGGGTCTTTCTTTTTCGCCCCATTTTTTAGAGACTTGAAGGGTAGAATGCTTGGTTCTTTGCTTCTCTAGTCTCTTTTGTCGATATGCCGCGCGGCGACGCATACGACGAGCAGTTTGAGCTTCAGTCAGCTTTGGCTGTTCCCTGGCAATAAAGGATGTAGTCCCCCGTGAGCAGCAGCCGAGCTTATCTTCTTTGAAGTTGGGCATGGACAGGATCTGGACGCAGTCCTTTGCCTGTCGCAGTGAGGCTTTGAATTTTGCAAGTTAGGCCCCTGTTGAGATGAAGGGTCGACTCGCAGGAGTGTAGGCCTTAGCAGGTTCTTACATTGACCTAGTGATACATGACTTGATTCTAGGCTTGTAGGAGCAAGCTGGATCATGCTGAGTTGATTTTTTGTTTGGTGGAGGGTAGGTTTCTCTTCTTTCATGTGAGAGAGAGGGTAAAAACAGTTCCCCTTGAGAGGGGCCAGGTATGCTGGCTTTGTAGATGTTGGAAACCTCCTTTGTTTTGGGGAAGGTCTTGTGGACCAAGTCTTGGGGCAGACCTAGTCTCTTGGAGGTTGAGGCTTTGTGGGAGTGCCACGGGCTTCAGGTTTCTTGATAGTTTCCCTTAGTGTCGGAGCGGCAACACGTTCAGATGCGATTTTCTGCTTCTTGGCATGTGCAATTTCTTCTATGGGGAGTGGGAATGGTCCCAACAACCTGAAGACGATGGTCCGGGGAGTAGAGGTCGACCCGGTTTGAGAGTTGCCGAGGGAGGTGATGCTTTGGCAGATGCTAGGGCGCTTGTGAGTGTGCTTGTTTTGCTTTTCTTGAAGCAAGAGTTAGTACTTGTTCTCATCGAAAGTGATGGTCAATGAAGCTGCCATTATTAGTTTGGAAAACTTCTGAAACAAGACTAGATCCATTAGTAATCACAAGAATGTAGTGATCATAAATCATAAATGAAAAATAACTATGGTTTTGTCTTTTCAAATCACTCGAGGGGACATGGCCCAGCCTAAGCGAGATGAAAAAGGCAAAAAGCCATAGAGGGTACAATTGTTCTAAATGCAAGTATGGTAGGCTCATGGCGAGCGTTCTAGTGACTGCTAGAAGCAACTGTGAACCTTAATTCAAATTACCGAGATATAAGGTTGGAGATACAAATGTGTCGGTCGCGAATACAGTAGACCCAAAAGGGCGTCCTAGCACCGCTAGGCACAAATGTTGTAAATCGCATCCTTGGAAGGGACACGAGATGGGATTTTTGAAAGGTCAAGATTGGATTCATAAAGGAGAGCAAATGGTATTCCAATCTGAACAAGGCTCAAACATTTCTGCGAGCTCTTAGTCCGAACGGGAAGGGACCAGAATTTCTCGAATTTGAACCTAAAAGTGACGGAGATTTTTTTGAAAGGTCAAGATTGAATTCATCAAAGAGAGCAAGTGGTGTTCCAATTCGAACATAGGCTCAAACATTTCTGCGAGCGCTAAATTCGAAAAGGAGAGAACCAAGATTTCTCAAATCTGAATTCAAAATGACAGAGTTTTTTATTTTATTTATTTTTTTATCAAAATTGAATTCATCAAAGAGAGCAAATGGCGTTCCAATCCGAATAAAGGCTCAAACATTTCTGCGAGCACTAAACCCGAAAAGGAAGAAACCAACGTTTCTCAAATTTGAACTCAAATGTAATGAAAATTTGTTTTTTTTTTAAGATTTTTTTTTAAGATTTTTTTTTGAAGTTTTTTTTTTTTGAAGATTACACATAGGTCTCCAATTCGGTCTTATGAAACCTTAGTAGATAGATCAGCCCCCAGGTAAGGGTAGGATTACTTAATGAACCTGTTTGAAGGACCCTTGCCTCAAACAGTCTAGCTTCCTCTACACTTTAGACAAGGCTTCTCTTAGATCCACTTTGGTCAAAGAACGCAATTGGTGCAACCTTAGAGGGTTTTGAAAATCTTTTTTATTTTTTATTTTAAATTTTTGCGAGCACTAAATCCGAATAAAGGCTCAAACACTTTCTCAAATTTGAATAAAAATTTTTTTTTTTTGAAGGAGTTTTTTTTTTGAAGAGTTTTTTTTTTTTTGGAAATCCCTATCGGACTCATCGAAGAGAAAAGATGGCCCATTTCCCGAAAAGAACAGCAGCTGCAAACATTTCTGTGAGCTATCAAGTTCAAAGAGGAGAGGATCAAAGTTTCTCAAAATTGAATCCAAAAACGAGAAGTCGGATTTCTTTTTTTTTTTTTGAAATGAAAAAGAATGGAAATAAGTTCAAAGGTAGAAATTTTCCAAAAATCCCATCTCATTTTTTTTTTATGAAAGATCCAACATAGGCCACCAACTAGAAAAGAGCCTAAGAACTCAAGCATCGCGTTCTCAAATGAACGAGTCCCACCGGGTGAGCCAACTTGATGGGGGCTCCGACCTTTCGTCCTCTCCTTCCCACCCTGGGGCTGTCGGGAGCATGGCGGAGGAGGAAAAGCGAGGCCATCTGTTAGGAATTTTGTAGATTGCAATTTGATGGATGCATAATCATTCTAGCATCATTTGATTCACACACTTATGCATTGGTTTTATAAACTTGAAATCTTGTTTTATTCATGCATTGCTTTTCAGATTTGTAAAAGTTTTGATTTATGCATGTTTTGTTTTTAATCTTGGATGCATTTGATTTGAAAAGAGTTTTAGAAAATCAAGCTAGCCTTTGAGTTTTAAATCTTTCAAAATGTTTTAGGCTTTTTATGGTTCATGTTTTAAAACCCTTAGAATGATTTAAAACATGTTTTAAAGCTTGATTGAATGGCCCAAAGTTCCACCAAGAAAATCTTTGAAAATTGCAAAGTTGAAATTTTTGGTGATCACGGCAGTGTCGCCGGTCGACCGGCGCAGAGGTCCCGGTCGACCAGGAACACTGCAGGCAGAGAGTAGCCCTGATGCACCAACGGTCAGAAATATGACCGTTGTGTGATCCCGGTCGACCGAGACCTATTTGCAGGTCGACCGAGGACTAGCCGTTGGGCACTTTTTGTTATAAATATGAGTTCTTTCCTTTGCCAAAGGTTGGGAATTCTAAGCCCCTCCTTGAGAGGTTTTGATGCATATTCAAGGGAAAAGAACCAAGGGATGAAGGGGAGCACTAGGAAAGCTAAAGCTTGGATTAATGAAGTTAAATCACCAAGTAGGCTTTACTTTCCTTAATCATATGTTTTCATGCCTTGTTTTATTTTTGGTAAATCATTTGTAGCATGATAAACTATGTTTGTGTTGTGTCCTTAACATGTTTTATGTTTTGAATTGATTTATTGTTTTGGATACATCACCATTGATTCAATCCAAGTAGTACTTAATCTTTGGTAAATCTAAGTAGATCATGTTAATGAAAGAACCTTTGAAATTATATGTAACATGATTCCTATACTTGGTTGAATCTTTGGTTGTTGTTTTCCATCATAAGAAAATCACTCTCAAAACTATCTTATGTTTTGGACTCAACTTCTTTACAAATCATATGTTTTCATGTTTTGTTTTATCATTGGTAAATCTTTAGTAACATGATAAACTATGATGTGTTGTATCCTTAGCATGTTTTATACTTTGAATAGATCTATTGTTTTGGATGCATCACCATTTGATTCAATCCAAGTAGTACTTTATCTTTGATAAATCTAAGTAGATCATGTTAATGAAATATGTAACATGATTCATATACTTGGTTGAATCTTTGGTTGTTGTTTTTCCATCATAAGAAAATCTCTTTCAAATGTATTTTATGTTTTGGATTCAACATCTTTACAAATCATATGTGTATTATTGTTTTAAAGTTTCACAACTTGCCTTACTTTGATAGGTATATCACTTTCAAGTTGTATTTATAATTACATATGATTTGTCCCCTCTTTTCAATCAAATCTATTTTTATGTTTTGAGCTTCATTGTTGATTTGATTGACATCCCTATGCATCACATGTTTAGAACTAATTAATTTCATACAACTTGTGTATCTTTGACATCATTAACAAGTTGTTTCTTTTAACATGTGACTTGCATTCTATCCTCAATCATAAATGTTTTATGAGCTAAAACTTTCAAAAGCCTTAAGCATACATTTATGAGCTTTCATTTTCAAAATGATTGAGGACCACACACACACACTTCATGTACTTTCATCTTTGCATTCATAGTGTGAGTGTGTATTAGTTTTTCACTTCCATATCCGCCTAATCAATAGGCATTGTAATGAGCTAAATTGAATCTCCATCAAGTGTATTATAGACACTAAATTAGAGAGATAACCAACCTTTTGGTTGAAGAGGTTATTGCTTAGCCTAGAAAAGCATAATGTATAGGTTGATGTTAAGCCTTGAAAAACATCAATGTAAAGGTTATTGCTTAGCCTTGGAAAGCATGTTGTAAAGGTTATTGCTTAGCCTATTGAAAAGTATAAATAGTGGAAATCCAGTGGGGTGTTGATTCACAAGCCGGTAGTGGATGTAGGCATTGAGGCCGAACCACTATAAATCCTTGTGTGATGGTGATTGCTTTGTGGTGATTGTTGTTATTAAGCTTCCGCATTTTATTTGTAATCACTACTTGTGACTAGTTTGTTTTAAAGAAGTTAAAATTGATTAAATTTGGTCATAATTGAAGCTCACCCTATTCACCCCCCCTCTAGGGTTCGGATCCCCAGGACTTACACCATCAACATTTTTTGTACGAATATGCCAGATTTTCTATTCTACTTGGAATTTGAAGTGGTGATCCGGAGATTCACCTTCGCAAGTAGAAAGGAAATCAATTCTTTTTTCTAACTTTCCAATGCACATATATTTTAAGAAAGAGACAATTTTTCAAATGTCGTGAGAGGTGATTTCATTTTGTTTGCCGTGAAAGGCGGTTTGTGCCGTGAAAGGCGATTTAGAAATCTCATCAATAATGAAAGACAAGAAATGTGATTTTTTGTCTCTTTACAAAAATACAAAATACAAAGAAAAGTAAGAGCGGGTATCTGACTTCTCAGGAGCTTGTGGGGGCTCCTTCAAATCGACGGTCGCAAGTCTTGTATGGACTTTGCCATCGTCCTTCAGATGAGAATGCTTGATGATTCGATTCTTTGGCTTGGCTTGGACCTCAGTTTTTTAGAGGATAAAGACCAAGGGAAGGTCCTATATCCAATGAAAAACCGAGTAAACGGGCTGAAGAGCCACATTTAGGCCATGTTGGATAGAAAGAGGGAGGAGACCTTGGGGGGGTGGCCCCCCAAGGGACTTTGATCACCTGTGGTGTTTCGGCAGAGTAGCAAGGTTTCATCGGAGTTCTTCTTCTGTGCTTGTGAGTATAGATCTCTCTCTACCCGTATGTATGTGTCCGTCTCTCTGGATTTCTTGGAATTACCCCCTTTCATAGGCTCTTGGTGGCCATGGGTGATTTATGGGATTGATGACCCATGATGAGGGAATTAATGGCATTGATGGGAGGAGTTACAAGTTTTAATTCTTGATTTTGTAACTCCATTTTCTAGGCTTGTGATTGGCTGGTGGAAGATGATGGGCATTTGATCGCCTTTAATCTCCATGATGAGGGGAGTTTCATGGTTTTAATGCCATGATTGCTTGGATTTGTAACTCCCATTTGCTTGATTTTGATTGGGTCGTCCAAAATAACGAGTTAATGACCGTATTAAGTTGTCATAAAACGGGTCAATTAAAGACATTAAGTGGTCGCCAGGGCATTTGAAGAGTCGTGTGTTAGGGATTTTGTATTTGCAATTTGATGGATGCATTTTCACTCTAGCATCATTTGAATTTTCACACATGCATTGTTTTAGAAAATCTTGAAATTTTGATTTTCACATGCATTGGTTTTAAGTCTTTTAGAATTCATGTTTTATGCATGTTGTGTTTTTAATCTTGGATGCAATTGTATTTGAAAAGAGTTTTATCAAATCAAGCAAGCCATTGGTTTTAAAATTTTGAATCATTTTAGGCTTTTTGTGTTTCATGTTTTTAAACATCTTAGTTTGATTTAAAACATGTTTCCAAGCTTAATTTAATGGCCCAAAAATCCCCTCCAAGAAAAACCTTCAAATATGCATTTTTGGGGAAATTTTGGTCCCAGGGGGTCAACCTGCAGTGTGGCCGGTCGACCGGCCCAGGGGACCCAGTCGACCGGCCACACTACAGGTCGACCGGGGCAAAGTGTCGTTGGCTCTTCCAACGGTCATTTTTCTGACCGTTTGAAGGCCAGGTCGACCGGGCACTCGCAGAAACCCACTTTTTGGGTATAAATTGTAGTTCATTCATTTTCAAAAGTTGGAGATTTTGAAGACTCTTTTGAGGTACTTTGAGACAAAGAAAAGGGGATGAACTAAGAGAGAGCAAAGAGTCATTTGGAGAGCTAAAGCTTGGATTAATGAAGTTAAATCTCTAAGTAAGCTCTACCTCTCTTAATCATAGTTTATATGCTTTGTTTAAGTTATTGGTAAATGATTTTGAGCATGATAACTATGATGTGTTGAATCCATTCTTCTCTTAATCTTTGATCTAATTAAGATTGGATTCTTTACTTTGTTTTCAATCCAAGTTGTTTTTAAATCTTCCTTAATCATGCTTAGCCTAAATCTTTGATTTCTTTTATATAGCACGATTCATTTTCTTGGTTGAAACATTACTTGTTGTTTTCATTCATTTAAACCTTAGTCAAATTTATTTGTTTTTGAAAACAACATTGCACATGCATCACATGTTCTAAGTTAGTCATTTTCATACAACTTGTGAAGCTCTTGATTTTCATGTCATTAACAAGTTGATTTTCATACATGTGATTTGCATTAGACTTCAATCAAATCTTTTATGAGCCTTAAACTTTGAAATGCTTTGAGCATATATTGATTGAGCCTTCTTTTTAAACTTGACTGAAGTTATCACACACACACACATCATGAGCATACACATTTGCATTCATTTAGTATTTGTGTGAGTTTGTTATTCACTTTCATATCCGCCTATTTTAGAGGCAAATACATTGAGCTTTAATTGTATCTCTTAGAGTGATCTTTTGTGAAGACACCTTCTTAGAGAAATCTTCATTTGTAAAGGTTATTGCTTAGCCTAAGAAAAGCACATTGTAAAGGTTATTGCTTAGCCTTGAAAAGCATCTTGAAAAGGTTGTTGTTGAGCCTAGTAAAAACAACTTTGTAAAGGTTATTGCTTAGCCTAGTAAAAAGCATAATTAGTGGAAATCCGGTGGGGTGATTGGATCACAAGCCGGTAGTGGACGTAGGCATTGAGGCCGAACCACTATAAATCTTTGTGTAGTGGTGTTTGCTTTGTGACGATTGTTTTATTAGCTTCCGCATTTTGATTGTTTATCATTACTTGTGTCTAGTTTAGTTTAAGAAGTTAAAATTGGTCTTTATTGGTCATAATTGTAGCTCACCCTATTCACCCCCCCCCCCCCTCTAGGGTTAGGATCCCAGGACTTACAATTGGTATCAGAGCCAAGTGCTCTATCTTTTAGGATCAAGTGTTTTTGAAACTCTTGATTAGGTGTAAAAACCTTGAGTCATAACCCTAGATTTGTGTTTGATTGTATACTTTTGATATGGATTCCACTAAGCTAGATTGTTTAGACTTTTGTGTAGATTCTCCTAGACCTCTCATTCTTCCATCTATTGGAGATTCAAACATTCAATCAAAAGAATCTCAATGTGAATTAAATGATGAAGAAGAATATGATGAAGAGGATGTTCAACAAGCTTATGAAGAAATATACACATTATCTCTAGAGCTTAATAAGAAAAACAAGAAATTAAGAGAAGAATAAAAAAGTCTAAACAAAGAGCTAGTCTCTTCAAAAGATGAGCTTCGAGAGAAAGAAGAAGTCATACAATGTTTAGACTCTAAGTTCATGATCTCTTTAAATAACCTATCTACTATCAAAGATGAACTAAATAAATTAAAGATAGGAAATGATGATCTTAAAAAGGAAAATTTAAACCTAAGAGATCAATTAAAAAGGCAAGACAAAGACTTTATCAATTTAGAATCCAAGTTGACAATTTCCATGGAAAACGTGTCAAATGTTCAAAGTAAGTTACAAACCTTAGAACTTGGATCTAATGTTGTTAATGAATTTAATTTCAAATTAAAACTTGCCAATGAAGAGCTAATCAAATATAAGGAAATTGAAAATGATCTTTTAAAAGTCAAAAATGAAAATTCAATCCTTATAACCAAAGTCACTCAACTTGAAGGATATAAACAAAAGTATGAGTGCAAGTTTACCCAAAGTGAAGAGAGACTTGAAAAATTATTTAAATTGGGTAAATCTCATGGAGATAGGACAGGTCTTGGTTTCGATAAGTATACTTCATATGACCCTAAATTCACCAACACTTTTGTGAAAGGTGAGTCCTCTTTCTCTAGCACTCCTTCTCCCTTGCCCAAAACTAAATGTATTTATTGTGGCTTTGAAGGGCATTTTAGGTTTGAGTGCAAACTAAGAAGAAGCCATGTGTCTAAACCCATCTTTGAACCCAAAAAGGTAGAATCTAAATCTATGAAGGGTAAGACACTAAAAAACAAAGAAGACTCCAAAAAGATTAAACAAGTTAAATCAATTAAAATGGAGTCTCCTAAAATAGATTCTAAAAAGGTTAAACAAGTTAAACCAAGTTTAAAATAATCTATGAACAAAAAGCTTCTCAACCTATCTCCCTCATATCAACCAATGAAAGAACTTTTGAAGAAAGTTGCTAAGTTAAATTTAAAATTCAAAAGTCAAGTAAAGGGAGAAAATAAGAAGAAAAGAAAAGTGAATCAATCCCCTAAGAAACAAACTCACCAACGTCAAAAGACTAATCACCAATCTAAGCTAAATTTAGTAAAATCTAAATATCATGGTGATAAGTCTAAATTGAAAATATATCAAGTCAAATCTCCTATAGTTGGTGGGACTCCTAAACTAGACCTCAAAGTTCAACCATCTCAAGACCTTAGGTGGATTCCTAAAGTTAGATACTTAGACAAACCTTAAGGCCTTGACCCTCCTTGACCAACCTATCCTTTATAGTTAAATCATTTTGTTGGTCATGTTGCATTTGCATTTTGTTTCTATATAGTTACATCTATTAAAATGCATTGTTTCTTTATGATCAATTGATTTTGTTTTCATGCACCATTCTAAGTTACATATCATGGTTTTCAAAATCATTTGTTTATAATTTCATCATGATTAGATTTGCTTTTTGCTCACATTTAGTTTTATGTTTTGCATTGCATTTCTTTACATGATCAATTGATTGTGATTTCAAAAGCTTTCATAGCTAGTTTATTCATGATCAATTGTTGTTTCTAGCCATTTGCATCTTTGCTTATTTAGTTATATTCTTTTTATATGCAAATGTCATTTGGTTCCATGTATGGTTGTGATATTAGTTATATGTGTAGAAACCATACTAGAACTCGAATCCATCCTCTATGCCTTCTAGTCATTTCTTTTTGGATGGTTATGATGTTGATTCATGTGTATTCTCTAAGTGATGTCTTCCTTATACATGTTTCAACATCATAGTAGTGATCTTAATCATATGAACTTCTTTGAGATCCATTCCTTGTATTTCATAGTTATATGTTTGATGGATATCTTAGATGTTGAATTCATATGATTTTGTCACTTTGAAAATTGCATGCATTTCCAAGATTATATCCTTTTGCATTGCAATTTCTCTTGTTCATCACTTTGCTCAATAGTTATATCTTTAAAAGTGATTAATATCCTTTTATGATGCTTGATGGAATTTTGTGTTTGTCACATCCTTGCTATTAATCATGTTGTCATATTCAATTGGTTTCATTTGGTATAATTTTCCATTGATTTCATATCCAATTGATGTCTCATCTTGTGTATGTGATAGACCTTGTGTACATTGGATTGAATTTGATAGTTATATGTTTTCATTCCATGTCACATTCCATTAGCATCATAATTTTCATGATTGCCTCCTCTCTTGCTCATATAGGTATATCTCATGACCACCATGCTTATGTTTTCATAATCTTGATTGGTTATTAGTTGAGGTTGGCTTCATGTTTGAGTTTCATTTCACTCATCTTGCACTTTAATAGTCATATTTATTGATTGAATGAAATGATTTCAAAGCTTACATAGCATATTATTTTCATAGTTAAATTGATTGATGCTATGTTTAGTAAACCCCATATATCATGGATAGCTCTAATTTGGATTTATCTTAATAGTTATATTCTTTATAACTCCATTTTAGAGTGATTGGTTTAATAGACTTATCTTTGAATCTCAATTGGTATTCTTTGTCTTTTCCAATTGGTATCCATGATCGCTTTTCCCATTGACCTTACTCTTTTGGTAATTTGATCATTTTGTGCACTATAGTTAAATGTATCTAATCCTTCTCTTGAAGTTGACCCTCAATTGGTTAAACCATCTTCTTCTTGAACTAAATAGTTATATCTTAGTCAACTTGTTGACAAAAGGATATAATGGATTGAGGGTGAGTGTAAACCTTCATAGGAAGTATTAGTTTTGATCAAATTCACCCTTGAATTGGCTTTGAACCCTTAGAGATTACTTCCATACATGATAATCTGTTATGAATTTCATTTTCGATTTCTTTTGTTAACAGGTGCTACTAAAGGTATTTTCCTTGTTTCATGTGTGTAGGTACCTTTGCAATTTAATGTCAAAGGGGGAGAGAGCATTCAAGTTCTCTAAAGGGGAAGAGAATGTCCAAGCTTCCTAAGGGGAGATATTGTATGATCTTCTACAGGGGGAGAGAATGCATATCTTTCCAAAGGGGGGGAGAGGCATGGTCAAAGGGGGAGAGCTATTAGAAGAAAGAAAGCTTGGAGCTAAAGAAGATGCTTGGCCATAGAGAGGAAGATGAAGAGAAAGCTTGAAGAATGATCAAGCTCCAAGCATCAAGAAGAATGAAGAAAAGGACCCTGAGCCTAAGCAAAGAGAAGAAGCATCCAAGAAGATTTCATGACTTGTCCAGCTTAGGGGGAGCTGAAGACTTAGTGTGTAATTTCCATGATGAGTAAGTTGCCATCAAATTGCAAATGGGGAGATTTTTAGGGATTTTGTATTTGCAATTTGATGGATGCATTTTCACTCTAGCATCATTTGAATTTTCACACATGCATTGTTTTAGAAAATCTTGAAATTTTGATTTTCACATGCATTGGTTTTAAGTCTTTTAGAATTCATGTTTTATGCATGTTGTGTTTTTAATCATGGATGCAATTGTATTTGAAAAGAGTTTTATCAAATCAAGCAAGCCATTGGTTTTAAAGTTTTGAATCATTTTAGGCTTTTTGTGTTTCATGTTTTTAAACATCTTAGTTTGATTTAAAACATGTTTCCAAGCTTGATTTAATGGCCAAAAAATCCCCTCCAAGAAAAACCTTCAAATATGCATTTTTGGGGAAATTTTGGTCCCAGGGGGTCGACCCTGGGCCGGTCGACCGGCCACACTACAGGTCGACTGGGGCAAAGTGTCGTTGGCTCTTCCAAAGGTCATTTTTGTGAGAACCCGACCCCTAATCTCTTGGATTAGTGTTGTTTTATTTGTGGATTAGTTTCTTTTAGTGGGATTAGTATTTGTTGGGTTGAGTTTGTGAGCTAGAATGGTTTTTCTTCTAGTTTTGGGCTTTTGAGTGCTTTGGTAGCTTGTGGGGCCCTTTGGGGGTTCCCTTTTTCGGGTTTGCATTTACTTGTGAGATTTTCCCGATTTGTTTCGTATTGTGTTTTTGGCCCGTTGCATTCATCTTGAGGAATCCTACAACTTTCATGTTGATCCCGTATCCATTTGAGAACCCGAAACCCGATTTCTTGGCCTTGAGGGCAAAACAGTCACTGCACACCAAATCTGTACCCAAAACTTGATATTCCCGAAACCCACGAAACATATACTTTTTGGAAACTAGATATTTCGACGATCATTTCTTCCTTCTTCGTCGAATCCATCCGAGGTCCCGAACTAGATGATTTCAGCCAAACTAGTCCCTTAAGTTGTGGGACCCAACCTCCTTTGTTAACATAAGAGAACCCACCCCCTTCATTGCATCCCATTCTCCATTTTTCCAGCACAGCCAGCTGAACCTAGGGTTTTCCCTTGTGTTTTTCTTCTTCTTCTTGCTTCTCCATCTCCAAGCCACACCAAGAGTTCATCAATCAAGAAATGGAGATCACCAACCTCTTCCTCATCTTGCAAGCTTTCCATTGATACCATTTGTGAAGAGAACCCTCCATCACAAGACTTCCTTTGAGCTTACCTTGTCCATTAGAGGACCTTCCAAGTAAGTGTTCTTCTTCATCTTCTAGAATTGTAATCTTCTAGCCTTAGAGAAGCTCCACCTTGATTATTGAAAGGTTCCCTTGTCATTTCATTGTTTAACCCATTTTAGGGTTTGTTTTGGGGGTTTTTGTAGAGATTGTGGATCTTGAGCTTGAGAGGTGATTAGGAGCTTGATTTGCTTGATTAGAGTCAAAGGAAAGTGGATGAATGGATTGTTTTGATTATTAACATGTTTTGTGAGAAAAATCTTGTTTCATTAAGGGTTTGGTGATTTTAGTAGTTGTCTTCACTATGATTAATATTGATTTCGAAATGTGCTTATTGATGAGTTTATTTCCCTCTTGTTCATGCTTGGAAAATGTATGCATCATATTGTCAAGGTTTCAAATGGCTTCACATGAATGAGTCTTCTCCACCTTGAGATTTGTTGTGAATGGAAAGAATGGAAAGGGAGAAACTTGAAATGAGGAGCTCTTTAGCTCATATTATTGTCTTGGAAAAATGTATTTAGTCTTCTTGTTTATAGTTCTATGTAATTGTTTAAGTGTTGGAAAGGTTGTAAAAAGGAAGAGAAAGAGGACAGCTGAACTGGTCCGGAATCCATTTCTGGACCGTTCGCTCGAGCGACCATGACACTTCGCTCGAGCGAACTGTCCAGGAAAGGATTCGGGCATTTCCAGTAGCTTGGTCGCTCGAACCCATTTAAATAACCGCTCGACCGATGAGTTCGCTCGAGCGGACTCTTGGACTCGCTCGAGCGATGCGGTCTGCCTGGCTTAGGCCACGTTGGGATAACGTTGAACTATTTTAATGCACTGAGACAGAAATTTCTCCGATCGATCGGACCGAGTGAAATTTGATATTGTTTTTTTTTTTGGAAACCTTTGGGCTTTCTATGAGTCCTAGGGGTATATACCTTAGTGTTAAGACCCATTTATACCCTAATCTAAGGTCTCTAAGACTAGGGAACTAAAAAGAAAGAATGGTGATGATCTAGGCACTAATTCTCGGTTTTAGGTGGGACCTTGGCTACCCTTTTTGGACTGTTGGACCATGTGTGAGAATGTCTTGAGCCGACACATGGTTCGGTGGCATCGAAGTTCAATCCATTTCAATCTTGAACGGGATGGAACGACGCGATATCTTCTTTATATCTAAACACAAGTCTTTCCCTTGGTTATCGCGGATTCTATTCCTTTCGGTGACTGAATCGGTTGCTCGATGCTTCCAGATTAATGTCATGCCTAGGATGGACCGTTTATAATCTTGATTTTTGCTATTGTAACATCTAGTACTACCCATAAGCTCATTTTAAGTTGTGAAAATAGTAAAAGTGCATAAGGAGCCCGGAATGTCTTCAAACTCAAGGAGTACCAAGTAATTATTATAATCGACATACGGGACCCCTATTCACTTAAATAGATCTTGAAATCAATATTCTTCCCGAAATGGTATAGTGCATTATATTTCCTCATTTCCCGAGATTTGCATCACATGACCTGTTTCCCGAAAGCATTGAAGTTACACTAGTAACAGTTATTTGTCCCGAAATGTATTGCCCGATATGAAGTGACAGTGTGCCCTTGAGCACCCCCGTTTTACCCGTTTAATTATTGTACTTGATTTACTTGCATATGTCCCGATTTGTTATTTGACTTATGAGTCGGCATCACTAAGCTTGGATACCTTGTCGGTTTGATCCACCGACTTGGAAATCCCTCTCCCGTCCCGCCAGCTGCAGTTTGGATCCCGATACCCGGTTATTGCCGTGGTCCCGTCCCGATACCCGGTTCGCTACCGTGGTCCCGTTCCCGTATATTTATATTGTATATATGATTAGCGTTGAGTCTCCTCACCTTGTGTGACTGAGACCAACGTCCCGTTATACTCTTGTCACTTCGGTGATAGAGGACTTAGCTTCTTGTGATTGCCATCTTGCCAGTTCCCGATTCCTTGGATACCCGACATGTTTTATATTGCTTACTTGCTTTCCGATAAATGATTCGTTTCCTTAATGAAAGTTGTTATTCAAACAAGTGTTAATATTCTCCAATGTAAATTCAGTTATTATTATATTGTCTTCTGTTCTTTGTACCCACACATGTTTTAAATGAATGCCGGTTGGTTGAATACCCATGCTTTTACATACATTTCAAACGATCAATGATTTTGCTAGATTTACATGATTACACATGTTTTAAATGAATACCCGAATTGTTAAATATCCGTACTTTGTTTTAAATGACATTTGGTTTGTCAGATCCCCAGGTTTATACATGTTTCAAATGAATACCCGACTTGTTAAATATCCATGCTTTGAAATATGTTTTAGATGACACTTGTTTTGCCAGATTCCTATGTTTATACCTATTTTACATGATACCCGATTTGTTTAAATATCCATACTTTGGAATAGGATTAAATGAACATTAGTCTTGTCAGATTTCTTTGGTTACACCTGTTTTAAATGAACACCCGGTTTGTTAAATATCCGTATTTTCACATATGTTTCAAATGGACATTGGTTTTGCTAGACTGCTATGAATACCTGGGTTGTTGTATACTTGTGTTTTTACTTAAGTTTCAAATGAACGTTGTTTTGCCATACCGCTATGTTTATACATGTTTTAGACGAACACCCGATTGTCAAATATCTATGATTATAGATGATGTAAATGAACACATGTTTTATTAAACATTCATGTTTTATCCATGCTTGAAACGAATACAGGTTTTTCCCCGAGATTCCCGACTTTGCACCCGTTTAATTATATGCAGCATTTGATCGAATAGCATGATTTATCTTATGTTTTATTCTTCAGTATATTTGTTATCTTTTCATCCACCTGCCAGACCGTCGTGTCTGACCCACTACTTTTGGTACTCAGGTTCAGATTTCTTCGTCCCGAGTTGAGTGCTTGAGTTGGCTGTGGAGCCATGTTTTGCAGGTTGTTTTGTCGGCTATGTCATGTAGACATTGAGCTTGACATCGGAGCTACGTCATATTTTGGGTAGTAGTTGATAGCTTTGTTGTATGGCTTTTATTAGCCTTTTTCTTGGGATTCTTAATTAATGTACATTGATAATTGTAACTTGAACATATATGGGAATGTAATATCCTGTTACTGTCAGCTCGGTGATTTGTTGTGATGGTTACTCCAGTCTGATATGATTCTTTATATAATAGCTATGGGCTAAAGGTTGAGTGCGACGCGGAATCCGATGGCCACGGACTTCGGGTCGCAACGCCACAAATGCTTCCGCAAAATATTTAGAATGTGTTGTCTTCACACACGCGGATCTTGGGAGAAGTAAAATACATTTATGCTTAATCTCATTTCCCGCCCCCGAGGTTTCGGTTCGGGGGCGTGACAGACTGGTATCAGAGCGGGCAGGTTTCTAGGAAATAAAACACTCTAGGAACCTTAAGACGTGTGGTGAGGACTCGTTTTCTTTTGTCTAGTATTGTTTCTGTGAGTTCGTGTCTGTTTTTCTTCTAGTGGGGGAGACTATTTTGGTCTCCTTTTCTTGCCCTTGTTGTTAGTGAATTTGGGGGACCAAATTCTTTTCTAGTGGGGGAGAATTTAGTGTCTCCGCACCCACATTTAGTTCCTTTTCCTTGTTTTCGCGCCAGAGAGTTAGAGTTTTGTGGACTTTGCATGTGTTTCTCGAGGGACATTGGCAGAATTTTCAGCTTTTCGATGTCACAGATGGAGCTAGAGATGGAAATTGCAACCAATTGTTCATCAGTAAAGAATGTAAGCAGCATGTCGAGACCCAATTATAGTTGATCATGTACCGTCAGAGGATTCGTCAGGCAAGTAAGTGTGGATTTTTGGATAAACTTGGATTACTTTCCTAAGTCAGAAGACTCCATAGGCCAGATAAGTGGTGGATTTTATGAGGTTTGAGGTGAATTTTCAGTGGTGCAGCTTCAAAAGATGTGAAAAGTTAGAAATTTCTTGAGTATTGATGAGCTTGTGACGGAGAATTGTTTGAGGATGTTTAACAGTTGCAGTTATGATGGTGAGTCAACTCAGCAGGATGTACCAGTGGATGATTAAAAGCATAGGAAATTAGTTTTCAGCAGCAGTGTAGAGAGTTATATGTGGAATTGATTGTTACTTGATCACATGATGAGAAGATTTAGTGGACTTTACCGACTTGTAGAACATCAGTTTGGGGCAGAGTACAGATACAAGCAGGAGAATCATCACCTATGGACAATGACAGTTGAAGGATTCAGAGAAGAATGAGTTTGTCAGAAGCACACCTTACGAAGTTTGGACGAGTGGAGTAGCATGACAGTTAAAGTGTTGACGGGTCTAGTCAGAGTTGGAAACCTACAGAGTTGTGAACAGTGTTTTCAATGAGCAGATAAAGATGAGTGAAGTGTTCAGAGGACCGTTCAAATATTTGATTGAATCAGCTTGGTATACGAAGGAGTGACAGATTTCCAAGTCATTCATCTCGAAGATTGTGCATTGGCAGGAGACTTAATTTTGACAACTTTGACAGAGATGACAGAAGAGTACAGAGGACTGGACGACATTGCCTAAAGTAAGAGATATCAAGTAATATTCAGCGTCACCAATTTTCCGAAGTCAGGGCAGAAAGAAGAATAAGACAATATTTCGAGGTAGAGGCATATCCAAGACTAGCAGAGACCGACTATTGTGCAGTGGATCAAGAGCAATGGACAGAAACAGTTAGAGCTTCAAATGTTGAAGAATGGTGAAAGGACAAGCCTGATAGTGTCAGAGACTGATTGCTGCGCAAGGGATCAAAAGCACCGAGCAGAAATAGTTAGAGCCAGCAAGAGTTCACATTGAAGATTGTGCAATTGATATGAGACCCTAGTTTCGACAGTTGTGATGAAGTCGACAGAATTGTTCCAAGAATTTTCTACATCAGGATGGCTAGAAGCGAGAGACTTGGTGGAACTTAGAAGGAGTCAGAGATGACAAATTCCTTGAGCAGTCAGATTGGTAGAGCAGTGACAGATTTAAGCCAGTGGTGGAATGTCTGACAACTGTTGATGGTTGACCGAAGAGTTCTACAGCGAGGATGACCCAGCGAGTCCAGTGCTTCCGAGAGGACCAATTTGGAGCAGTCGTTTGAGGTGTTGTTTTCGAAGTGTGGGATTGATGTCCTCGCTTGTTTTTGAGTTTGTTTAGTTCATTTGGAGGACCAAATGTTCTAAGGGGGGGAGGATGTGAGAACCCGACCCCTAATCTCTTGGATTAGTGTTGTTTTATTTGTGGATTAGTTTCTTTTAGTGGGATTAGTATTTGTTGGGTTCAGTTTGTGAGCTAGAATGGTTTTTCTTCTAGTTTTGGGCTTTTGAGTGCTTTGGTAGCTTGTGGGGCCCTTTGGGGGTTCCCTTTTTCGGGTTTGCATTTACTTGTGAGATTTTCCCGATTTGTTTCGTATTGTGTTTTTGGCCCGTTGCATTCATCTTGAGGAATCCTACAACTTTCATGTTGATCCCGTATCCATTTAGAACCCGAAACCCGATTTCTTGGCCTTGAGGGCAAAACAGTCACTGCACACCAAATCTGTACCCAAAACTTGATATTCCCGAAACCCACGAAACATATACTTTTTGGAAACTAGATATTTCGACGATCATTTCTTCCTTCTTCGTCGAATCCATCCGAGGTCCCGAACTAGATGATTTCAGCCAAACTAGTCCCTTAAGTTGTGGGACCCAACCTCCTTTATTAACATAAGAGAACCCACCCCCTTCATTGCATCCCATTCTCCATTTTTCCAGCACAGCCAGCTGAACCTAGGGTTTTCCCTTGTGTTTTTCTTCTTCTTCTTGCTTCTCCATCTCCAAGCCACACCAAGAGTTCATCAATCAAGAAATGGAGATCACCAACCTCTTCCTCATCTTGCAAGCTTTCCATTGATACCATTTGTGAAGAGAACCCTCCATCACAAGACTTCCTTTGAGCTTACCTTGTCCATTAGAGGACCTTCCAAGTAAGTGTTCTTCTTCATCTTCTAGAATTGTAATCTTCTAGCCTTAGAGAAGCTCCACCTTGATTATTGAAAGGTTCCCTTGTCATTTCATTGTTTAACCCATTTTAGGGTTTGTTTTGGGGGTTTTTGTAGAGATTGTGGATCTTGAGCTTGAGAGGTGATTAGGAGCTTGATTTGCTTGATTAGAGTCAAAGGAAAGTGGATGAATGGATTGTTTTGATTATTAACATGTTTTGTGAGAAAAATCTTGTTTCATTAAGGGTTTGGTGATTTTAGTAGTTGTCTTCACTATGATTAATATTGATTTCGAAATGTGCTTATTGATGAGTTTATTTCCCTCTTGTTCATGCTTGGAAAATGTATGCATCATATTGTCAAGGTTTCAAATGGCTTCACATGAATGAGTCTTCTCCACCTTGAGATTTGTTGTGAATGGAAAGAATGGAAAGGGAGAAACTTGAAATGAGGAGCTCTTTAGCTCATATTATTGTCTTGGAAAAATGTATTTAGTCTTCTTGTTTATAGTTCTATGTAATTGTTTAAGTGTTGGAAAGGTTGTAAAAAGGAAGAGAAAGAGGACAGCTGAACTGGTCCGGAATCCATTTCTGGACCGTTCGCTCGAGCGACCATGACACTTCGCTCGAGCGAACTGTCCAAGAAAGGATTCGGGCATTTCCAGTAGCTTGGTCGCTCGAACCCATTTAAATAACCGCTCGACCGATGAGTTCGCTCGAGCGGACTCTTGGACTCGCTCGAGCGATGCGGTCTGCCTGGCTTAGGCCACGTTGGGATAACGTTGAACTATTTTAATGCACTGAGACAGAAATTTCTCCGATCGATCGGACCGAGTGAAATTTGATATTGTTTTTTTTTTTGGAAACCTTTGGGCTTTCTATGAGTCCTAGGGGTATATACCTTAGTGTTAAGACCCATTTATACCCTAATCTAAGGTCTCTAAGACTAGGGAACTAAAAAGAAAGAATGGTGATGATCTAGGCACTAATTCTCGGTTTTAGGTGGGACCTTGGCTACCCTTTTTGGACTGTTGGACCATGTGTGAGAATGTCTTGAGCCGACACATGGTTCGGTGGCATCGAAGTTCAATCCATTTCAATCTTGAACGGGATGGAACGACGCGATATCTTCTTTATATCTAAACACAAGTCTTTCCCTTGGTTATCGCGGATTCTATTCCTTTCGGTGACTGAATCGGTTGCTCGATGCTTCCAGATTAATGTCATGCCTAGGATGGACCGTTTATAATCTTGATTTTTGCTATTGTAACATCTAGTACTACCCATAAGCTCATTTTAAGTTGTGAAAATAGTAAAAGTGCATAAGGAGCCCGGAATGTCTTCAAACTCAAGGAGTACCAAGTAATTATTATAATCGACATACGGGACCCCTATTCACTTAAATAGATCTTGAAATCAATATTCTTCCCGAAATGGTATAGTGCATTATATTTCCTCATTTCCCGAGATTTGCATCACATGACCTGTTTCCCGAAAGCATTGAAGTTACACTAGTAACAGTTATTTGTCCCGAAATGTATTGCCCGATATGAAGTGACAGTGTGCCCTTGAGCACCCCCGTTTTACCCGTTTAATTATTGTACTTGATTTACTTGCATATGTCCCGATTTGTTATTTGACTTATGAGTCGGCATCACTAAGCTTGGATACCTTGTCGGTTTGATCCACCGACTTAGAAATCCCTCTCCCGTCCCGCCAGCTGCAGTTTGGATCCCGATACCCGGTTATTGCCGTGGTCCCGTCCCGATACCCGGTTCGCTACCGTGGTCCCGTTCCCGTATATTTATATTGTATATATGATTAGCGTTGAGTCTCCTCACCTTGTGTGACTGAGACCAACGTCCCGTTATACTCTTGTCACTTCGGTGATAGAGGACTTAGCTTCTTGTGATTGCCATCTTGCCAGTTCCCGATTCCTTGGATACCCGACATGTTTTATATTGCTTACTTGCTTTCCGATAAATGATTCGTTTCCTTAATGAAAGTTGTTATTCAAACAAGTGTTAATATTCTCCAATGTAAATTCAGTTATTATTATATTGTCTTCTGTTCTTTGTACCCACACATGTTTTAAATGAATGCCGGTTGGTTGAATACCCATGCTTTTACATACATTTCAAACGATCAATGATTTTGCTAGATTTACATGATTACACATGTTTTAAATGAATACCCGAATTGTTAAATATCCGTACTTTGTTTTAAATGACATTTGGTTTGTCAGATCCCCAGGTTTATACATGTTTCAAATGAATACCCGACTTGTTAAATATCCATGCTTTGAAATATGTTTTAGATGACACTTGTTTTGCCAGATTCCTATGTTTATACCTATTTTACATGATACCCGATTTGTTTAAATATCCATACTTTGGAATAGGATTAAATGAACATTAGTCTTGTCAGATTTCTTTGGTTACACCTGTTTTAAATGAACACCCGGTTTGTTAAATATCCGTATTTTCACATATGTTTCAAATGGACATTGGTTTTGCTAGACTGCTATGAATACCTGGGTTGTTGTATACTTGTGTTTTTACTTAAGTTTCAAATGAACGTTGTTTTGCCATACCGCTATGTTTATACATGTTTTAGACGAACACCCGATTGTCAAATATCTATGATTATAGATGATGTAAATGAACACATGTTTTATTAAACATTCATGTTTTATCCATGCTTGAAACGAATACAGGTTTTTCCCCGAGATTCCCGACTTTGCACCCGTTTAATTATATGCAGCATTTGATCGAATAGCATGATTTATCTTATGTTTTATTCTTCAGTATATTTGTTATCTTTTCATCCACCTGCCAGACCGTCGTGTCTGACCCACTACTTTTGGTACTCAGGTTCAGATTTCTTCGTCCCGAGTTGAGTGCTTGAGTTGGCTGTGGAGCCATGTTTTGCAGGTTGTTTTGTCGGCTATGTCATGTAGACATTGAGCTTGACATCGGAGCTACGTCATATTTTGGGTAGTAGTTGATAGCTTTGTTGTATGGCTTTTATTAGCCTTTTTCTTGGGATTCTTAATTAATGTACATTGATAATTGTAACTTGAACATATATGGGAATGTAATATCCTGTTACTGTCAGCTCGGTGATTTGTTGTGATGGTTACTCCAGTCTGATATGATTCTTTATATAATAGCTATGGGCTAAAGGTTGAGTGCGACGCGGAATCCGATGGCCACGGACTTCGGGTCGCAACGCCACAAATGCTTCCGCAAAATATTTAGAATGTGTTGTCTTCACACACGCGGATCTTCGGAGAAGTAAAATACATTTATGCTTAATCTCATTTCCCGCCCCCGAGGTTTCGGTTCGGGGGCGTGACAGACTGGTATCAGAGCGGGCAGGTTTCTAGGAAATAAAACACTCTAGGAACCTTAAGACGTGTGGTGAGGACTCGTTTTCTTTTGTCTAGTAATGTTTCTGTGAGTTCGTGTCTGTTTTTCTTCTAGTGGGGGAGACTATTTTGGTCTCCTTTTCTTGCCCTTGTTGTTACTGAATTTGGGGGACCAAATTCTTTTCTAGTGGGGGAGAATTTAGTGTCTCCGCACCCACATTTAGTTCCTTTTCCTTGTTTTCGCGCCAGAGAGTTAGAGTTTTGTGGACTTTGCATGTGTTTCTCGAGGGACATTGGCAGAATTTTCAGCTTTTCGATGTCACAGATGGAGCTAGAGATGGAAATTGCAACCAATTGTTCATCAGTAAAGAATGTAAGCAGCATGTCGAGACCCAATTATAGTTGATCATGTACCGTCAGAGGATTCGTCAGGCAAGTAAGTGTGGATTTTGGATAAACTTGGATTACTTTCCTAAGTCAGAAGACTCCATAGGCCAGATAAGTGGTGGATTTTATGAGGTTTGAGGTGAATTTTCAGTGGTGCAGCTTCAAAAGATGTGAAAAGTTAGAAATTTCTTGAGTATTGATGAGCTTGTGACGGAGAATTGTTTGAGGATGTTTAACAGTTGCAGTTATGATGGTGAGTCAACTCAGCAGGATGTACCAGTGGATGATTAAAAGCATAGGAAATTAGTTTTCAGCAGCAGTGTAGAGAGTTATATGTGGAATTGATTGTTACTTGATCACATGATGAGAAGATTTAGTGGACTTTACCGACTTGTAGAACATCAGTTTGGGGCAGAGTACAGATACAAGCAGGAGAATCATCACCTATGGACAATGACAGTTGAAGGATTCAGAGAAGAATGAGTTTGTCAGAAGCACACCTTACGAAGTTTGGACGAGTGGAGTAGCATGACAGTTAAAGTGTTGACGGGTCTAGTCAGAGTTGGAAACCTACAGAGTTGTGAACAGTGTTTTCAATGAGCAGATAAAGATGAGTGAAGTGTTCAGAGGACCGTTCAAATATTTGATTGAATCAGCTTGGTATACGAAGGAGTGACAGATTTCCAAGTCATTCATCTCGAAGATTGTGCATTGGCAGGAGACTTAATTTTGACAACTTTGACAGAGATGACAGAAGAGTACAGAGGACTGGACGACATTGCCTAAAGTAAGAGATATCAAGTAATATTCAGCGTCACCAATTTTCCGAAGTCAGGGCAGAAAGAAGAATAAGACAATATTTCGAGGTAGAGGCATATCCAAGACTAGCAGAGACCGACTATTGTGCAGTGGATCAAGAGCAATGGACAGAAACAGTTAGAGCTTCAAATGTTGAAGAATGGTGAAAGGACAAGCCTGATAGTGTCAGAGACTGATTGCTGCGCAAGGGATCAAAAGCACCGAGCAGAAATAGTTAGAGCCAGCAAGAGTTCACATTGAAGATTGTGCAATTGATATGAGACCCTAGTTTCGACAGTTGTGATGAAGTCGACAGAATTGTTCCAAGAATTTTCTACATCAGGATGGCTAGAAGCGAGAGACTTGGTGGAACTTAGAAGGAGTCAGAGATGACAAATTCCTTGAGCAGTCAGATTGGTAGAGCAGTGACAGATTTAAGCCAGTGGTGGAATGTCTGACAACTGTTGATGGTTGACCGAAGAGTTCTACAGCGAGGATGACCCAGCGAGTCCAGTGCTTCCGAGAGGACCAATTTGGAGCAGTCGTTTGAGGTGTTGTTTTCGAAGTGTGGGATTGATGTCCCCGCTTGTTTTTGAGTTTGTTTAGTTCATTTGGAGGACCAAATGTTCTAAGGGGGGGAGGATGTGAGAACCCGACCCCTAATCTCTTGGATTAGTGTTGTTTTATTTGTGGATTAGTTTCTTTTAGTGGGATTAGTATTTGTTGGGTTCAGTTTGTGAGCTAGAATGGTTTTTCTTCTAGTTTTGGGCTTTTGAGTGCTTTGGTAGCTTGTGGGGCCCTTTGGGGGTTCCCTTTTTCGGGTTTGCATTTACTTGTGAGATTTTCCCGATTTGTTTCGTATTGTGTTTTTGGCCCGTTGCATTCATCTTGAGGAATCCTACAACTTTCATGTTGATCCCGTATCCATTTGAGAACCCGAAACCCGATTTCTTGGCCTTGAGGGCAAAACAGTCACTGCACACCAAATCTGTACCCAAAACTTGATATTCCCGAAACCCACGAAACATATACTTTTTGGAAACTAGATATTTCGACGATCATTTCTTCCTTCTTCGTCGAATCCATCCGAGGTCCCGAACTAGATGATTTCAGCCAAACTAGTCCCTTAAGTTGTGGGACCCAACCTCCTTTGTTAACATAAGAGAACCCACCCCCTTCATTGCATCCCATTCTCCATTTTTCCAGCACAGCCAGCTGAACCTAGGGTTTTCCCTTGTGTTTTTCTTCTTCTTCTTGCTTCTCCATCTCCAAGCCACACCAAGAGTTCATCAATCAAGAAATGGAGATCACCAACCTCTTCCTCATCTTGCAAGCTTTCCATTGATACCATTTGTGAAGAGAACCCTCCATCACAAGACTTCCTTTGAGCTTACCTTGTCCATTAGAGGACCTTCCAAGTAAGTGTTCTTCTTCATCTTCTAGAATTGTAATCTTCTAGCCTTAGAGAAGCTCCACCTTGATTATTGAAAGGTTCCCTTGTCATTTCATTGTTTAACCCATTTTAGGGTTTGTTTTGGGGGTTTTTGTAGAGATTGTGGATCTTGAGCTTGAGAGGTGATTAGGAGCTTGATTTGCTTGATTAGAGTCAAAGGAAAGTGGATGAATGGATTGTTTTGATTATTAACATGTTTTGTGAGAAAAATCTTGTTTCATTAAGGGTTTGGTGATTTTAGTAGTTGTCTTCACTATGATTAATATTGATTTCGAAATGTGCTTATTGATGAGTTTATTTCCCTCTTGTTCATGCTTGGAAAATGTATGCATCATATTGTCAAGGTTTCAAATGGCTTCACATGAATGAGTCTTCTCCACCTTGAGATTTGTTGTGAATGGAAAGAATGGAAAGGGAGAAACTTGAAATGAGGAGCTCTTTAGCTCATATTATTGTCTTGGAAAAATGTATTTAGTCTTCTTGTTTATAGTTCTATGTAATTGTTTAAGTGTTGGAAAGGTTGTAAAAAGGAAGAGAAAGAGGACAGCTGAACTGGTCCGGAATCCATTTCTGGACCGTTCGCTCGAGCGACCATGACACTTCGCTCGAGCGAACTGTCCAGGAAAGGATTCGGGCATTTCCAGTAGCTTGGTCGCTCGAACCCATTTAAATAACCGCTCGACCGATGAGTTCGCTCGAGCGGACTCTTGGACTCGCTCGAGCGATGCGGTCTGCCTGGCTTAGGCCACGTTGGGATAACGTTGAACTATTTTAATGCACTGAGACAGAAATTTCTCCGATCGATCAGACCGAGTGAAATTTGATATTGTTTTTTTTTTTGGAAACCTTTGGGCTTTCTATGAGTCCTAGGGGTATATACCTTAGTGTTAAGACCCATTTATACCCTAATCTAAGGTCTCTAAGACTAGGGAACTAAAAAGAAAGAATGGTGATGATCTAGGCACTAATTCTCGGTTTTAGGTGGGACCTTGGCTACCCTTTTTGGACTGTTGGACCATGTGTGAGAATGTCTTGAGCCGACACATGGTTCGGTGGCATCGAAGTTCAATCCATTTCAATCTTGAACGGGATGGAACGACGCGATATCTTCTTTATATCTAAACACAAGTCTTTCCCTTGGTTATCGCGGATTCTATTCCTTTCGGTGACTGAATCGGTTGCTCGATGCTTCCAGATTAATGTCATGCCTAGGATGGACCGTTTATAATCTTGATTTTTGCTATTGTAACATCTAGTACTACCCATAAGCTCATTTTAAGTTGTGAAAATAGTAAAAGTGCATAAGGAGCCCGGAATGTCTTCAAACTCAAGGAGTACCAAGTAATTATTATAATCGACATACGGGACCCCTATTCACTTAAATAGATCTTGAAATCAATATTCTTCCCGAAATGGTATAGTGCATTATATTTCCTCATTTCCCGAGATTTGCATCACATGACCTGTTTCCCGAAAGCATTGAAGTTACACTAGTAACAGTTATTTGTCCCGAAATGTATTGCCCGATATGAAGTGACAGTGTGCCCTTGAGCACCCCCGTTTTACCCGTTTAATTATTGTACTTGATTTACTTGCATATGTCCCGATTTGTTATTTGACTTATGAGTCGGCATCACTAAGCTTGGATACCTTGTCGGTTTGATCCACCGACTTGGAAATCCCTCTCCCGTCCCGCCAGCTACAGTTTGGATCCCGATACCCGGTTATTGCCGTGGTCCCGTCCCGATACCCGGTTCGCTACCGTGGTCCCGTTCCCGTATATTTATATTGTATATATGATTAGCGTTGAGTCTCCTCACCTTGTGTGACTGAGACCAACGTCCCGTTATACTCTTGTCACTTCGGTGATAGAGGACTTAGCTTCTTGTGATTGCCATCTTGCCAGTTCCCGATTCCTTGGATACCCGACATGTTTTATATTGCTTACTTGCTTTCCGATAAATGATTCGTTTCCTTAATGAAAGTTGTTATTCAAATAAGTGTTAATATTCTCCAATGTAAATTCAGTTATTATTATATTGTCTTCTGTTCTTTGTACCCACACATGTTTTAAATGAATGCCGGTTGGTTGAATACCCATGCTTTTACATACGTTTCAAACGATCAATGATTTTGCTAGATTTGTTAGGGTTTTTATAGATTGCAATTTGATGGATGCATTATCATTCAAGCATCATTTGATTCACACACTTGCATTGTTTTAAATAAACTTGAAATCTTGTTTTATTCATGCATTGCTTTTAAGATTTATAAAAGTATTGATTTATGCATGATTTGTTTTTAAAACTTGGATGCATTTGTTATAGAAAAGAGTTTTCAAGAAATCAAGCAAGCCTTTGTTTTAAAAGTTTTGAATCTTTTTAGGCTTTTTATGTCATGTTTTAAAAACCATTAGAATCTTTAAAACATGTTTTTCAAGCTTGATTTAGTGGCCAAAAGGTCCCCCAAAGAAATACCTTTAAAATGTGAAAAGTTGGATTTTTTTCAAAAAAGGGGGTGGCCCGGCAGTGTCGCCGGTCGACCGGCGCAGAGGTCCCGGTCGACCGGGAACACTGCAGCAAAAAATTGCCTGGCGCACCAACGGTCAGAAATCCGACCGTTGTGTGTTCTCGGTCGACCGAGACCTGTGTCTAGGTCGACCGAGAACTAGCCGTTGGCAACTTTTTGCTATAAATATGAGTTCTTTCCTTTGCCAATAGTTGGGAATTTTTAACCCCTCCTTGAGAGGATTTGAGGCATATCAAAAGGGAAAAGAACCAAGGGATGAAGGGGATGATTAGGAAAGCTAAAGCTTGGATTAATGAAGTTAAACCACCAAGTAGGCTCTTCCTTCCTTAATCATATGTTTTCATGCTTTTGTTTTATTTTTGGTAAATCATTTCTAGCATGTTAAACTATGTTTGTGTTGTGTCCTTAACATATTTTATGTTTTGAGTTGATTTATTGTTTTGGATACAACACCATATGATTCAATCCAAGTAGTACTTAACTTTGGTAAATCTAAGTAGATCATGTTAATGGAAAAATCTTTGAAATCATATGTAACATGATCCATATACTTGGTTGAATCTTTGGTTGTTGTTTTCCATCATAAGAACATCTCTTTCAAAACTAACTTATGTTTTGGATTCAACTTCTTTACAAATCATATGTTTTCATGTTTTGTTTTATCATTGGTAAATCTTAGTAACATGTTAACCTATGATGTGTTGTATCCTTAGCATGTGTTATATTTTGAATAGATCTATTGTTTTGGATACATCACCATTGATTCATCAAAGTAGTACTTTATCTTTGGTAAATCTAAGTAGATCATGTTAATGAAATATGTAACATGATTCATATACTTTGTTGAATCATTGGTTGTTGTTTTTCCATCATAAGAAAATCTCTCTCAAATGTATCTTATGTTTTGGATCCAACATCATTACAAATCATATGTGTATTATTGTTTTAAAGTTTCACAACTTGCCTTACTTTGATTGGTAAATCATTTTCAAGTTGTCCTTATAATTACATATGATTTGTCCCCTCATTTCAATCAAATCTATTTTTATGTTTTGAGCTTCATTGGTGATTTGATTGACATCCCTATGCATCACATGTTTAGAGCTAATCCATTTCATACAACTTGTGTAACTTTGATATCATTAACAAGTTGTTACTTTTAACATGTGATTGCATTACTTCCTCAATCATAAATGTTTTATGAGCTAATATTTTCAAACGCCTTAGGCATACATTTATGAGCTTTCTTTTTCAAAATGATTGAGGACCACACACACACACACACTTCATATACTTTCATCTTTGCATTCATAGTGTGAGTGTGTATTAGTTTTTCACTTCCATATCCGCCTATTTAAGAGGCATTGTAATGAGCTTAATAGAATCTCCATCAAGTGTATGTAAGACACTAACTTAGTGAGATAACCAACCTTGTGGTTGAAGAGGTTATTGCTTAGCCTATAAAAGCATAATGTATAGGTTGATGTTAAGCCTTGAAAAACATCAATGTAAGGTTATTGCTTAGCCTTGGAAAGCATATTGTAAAGGTTATTGCTTAGCCTATTGAAAAGCATAAATAGTGGAAATCCGGTGGGGTGTTGGTTCACAAGCCGGTAGTGGATGTAGGCATTGAGGCCGAACCACTATAAATACTTGTGTGATGGTGCTTGCTTTGTGGTGATTGTTTTCTTTAAGCTTCCGCATTTTGTTTGATAATCATCACTTGTGACTAGTTTGTTTTAAAGAAGTTAAAATTGTTAAAATTGGTCATAAAAGAAGCTCACCCTATTCACCCCCCCTCTAGGGTTCGGATCCCCATGGACTTACAAGATTTACATGATTACACATGTTTTAAATGAATACCCGAATTGTTAAATATCCGTACTTTGTTTTAAATGACATTTGGTTTGTCAGATCCCCAGGTTTATACATGTTTCAAATGAATACCCGACTTGTTAAATATCCATGCTTTGAAATATGTTTTAGATGACACTTGTTTTGCCAGATTCCTATGTTTATACCTATTTTACATGATACCCGATTTGTTTAAATATCCATACTTTGGAATAGGATTAAATGAACATTAGTCTTGTCAGATTTCTTTGGTTACACCTGTTTTAAATGAACACCCGGTTTGTTAAATATCCGTATTTTCACATATGTTTCAAATGGACATTGGTTTTGCTAGACTGCTATGAATACCTGGGTTGTTGTATACTTGTGTTTTTACTTAAGTTTCAAATGAACGTTGTTTTGCCATACCGCTATGTTTATACATGTTTTAGACGAACACCCGATTGTCAAATATCTATGATTATAGATGATGTAAATGAACACATGTTTTATTAAACATTCATGTTTTATCCATGCTTGAAACGAATACAGGTTTTTCCCCGAGATTCCCGACTTTGCACCCGTTTAATTATATGCAGCATTTGATCGAATAGCATGATTTATCTTATGTTTTATTCTTCAGTATATTTGTTATCTTTTCATCCACCTGCCAGACCGTCGTGTCTGACCCACTACTTTTGGTACTCAGGTTCAGATTTCTTCGTCCCGAGTTGAGTGCTTGAGTTGGCTGTGGAGCCATGTTTTGCAGGTTGTTTTGTCGGCTATGTCATGTAGACATTGAGCTTGACATCGGAGCTACGTCATATTTTGGGTAGTAGTTGATAGCTTTGTTGTATGGCTTTTATTAGCCTTTTTCTTGGGATTCTTAATTAATGTACATTGATAATTGTAACTTGAACATATATGGGAATGTAATATCCTGTTACTGTCAGCTCGGTGATTTGTTGTGATGGTTACTCCAGTCTGATATGATTCTTTATATAATAGCTATGGGCTAAAGGTTGAGTGCGACGCGGAATCCGATGGCCACGGACTTCGGGTCGCAACGCCACAAATGCTTCCGCAAAATATTTAGAATGTGTTGTCTTCACACACGCGGATCTTGGGAGAAGTAAAATACATTTATGCTTAATCTCATTTCCCGCCCCCGAGGTTTCGGTTCGGGGGCGTGACAATTTTTCTGACCGTTTGAAGGCCAGGTCGACCGGGCTCTATACCAGGTCGACCAGGCACTCACAGAAACCCACTTTTTGCGTATAAATTGTAGTTCATTCCTTTTTAAAAGTTGGAGATTTTGAAGACTCTTTTGAGGTACTTTGAGACAAAGAAAAGGGGATGAACTAAGAGAGACCAAAGAGTCATTTGGAGAGCTAAAGCTTGGATTAATGAAGTTAAATCTCTAAGTAAGCTCTACCTCTCTTAATCATAGTTTATATGCTTTGTTTAAGTTATTGGTGAATGATTTTGAGCATGATAACTATGATGTGTTGAATCCATTCTTCTCTTAATCTTTGATCTAATTAAGATTGGATTCTTCACTTTGTTTTCAATCCAAGTTGTTTTTAAATCTTCCTTAATCATGCTTAGCCTAAATCTTTGATTTCTTTTATATAGCACGATTCATTTTCTTGGTTGAAACATTACTTGTTGTTTTCATTCATTTAAACCTTAGTCAAATTTATTTGTTTTTGAAAACAACATTGCACATGCATCACATGTTCTAAGTTAGTCATTTTCATACAACTTGTGAAGCTCTTGATTTTCATGTCATTAACAAGTTGATTTTCATACATGTGATTTGCATTAGACTTCAATCAAATCTTTTATGAGCCTTAAACTTTGAAATGCTTTGAGCATATATTGATTGAGCCTTCTTTTAAACTTGATTGAAGTTATCACACACACACATCATGAGCATACACATTTGCATTCATTTAGTGTTTGTGTGAGTTTGTTATTCACTTTCATATCCGCCTATTTTAGAGGCAAATACATTGACCTTTAATTGTATCTCTTAGAGTGATCTTTTGTGAAGACACCTTCTTAGAGAAATCTTCATTTGTAAAGGTTATTGCTTAGCCTAAGAAAAGAACATTATAAAGGTTATTGCTTAGCCTTGAAAAGCATCTTGAAAAGGTTGTTGTTGAGCCTAGTAAGAACAACATTGTAAAGGTTATTGCTTAGCCTAGTAAATAGCATAATTAGTGGAAATCCGGTGGGGTGATTGGATCACAAGCCGGTAGTGGACGTAGGCATTGAGGCCGAACCACTATAAATCTTTGTGTAGTGGTGTTTGCTTTGTGATGATTGTTTTATTAGCTTCCACATTTTGATTGTTTATCATCACTTGTGACTAGTTTAGTCTAAGAAGTTAAAATTGGTCTTTATTGGTCATAATTGTAGCTCACCCTATTCACCCCCCCCTCTAGGGTTAGAATCCCAGGACTTACATCGCGGGCCGCGCCACATCTTTTGGAATTCGTCTTGTGATGATCGCCGATGGATCCGCATGTTATTTGATGCCGGATGGCGACGCAACTTCTGACATTAGTTGATACCAGCGGGCCGATGACATCTGTCTTGTCGATTTCTCGATCGGTTGGACAGAACGTACACTTTCTTGGTCAGCTGGTTGGCGATCTTGGAGCGATCAATGATGATTTCATGTTCTTGACGGCGGATTGGAGTTGTTGATGGAGATTAGTCGATTTCGAGCATCGAAAATCAGATTTTCAGGAAATCACAGGGGCTGGAACTCCCGAAACGCGAAAAGGGCGGAAAACGGGCCACACGACGACAAATCCGGTGACTCGGGGCCATGATCGCCGCCGGCGACCATAGGGATTGTCCCCCTTTCGGTAACCGTTTCTCGGCCATATTTTTATCTTTTTCGCCGTCGTTTTCTCCTGGATTTTTCTTGACATTTCTCCTCATTTATTAGCTTAATTATCTTGAAGAAAACTTGATGAGAAGCCGTGCAAATCGGAGCAGAAAGTTTCCTATTTTTTGGAAAAGCCGAAGACTTTGTAGCCGATTTTCCGTCAAGAGTCGAAACTAGGTCAAACGATGTCGGAATGACCTGAAATTTGAGGTGAAGCCTCCTGAGTAGTAGATGGGACCAACCATGGGCTTTTGTTTGAGTTTTGAAGCTGTTTGGAGTTTCGTCACCAGTAGGCTTGATTTTTCCCGCGAGGAAGATGCCGCGCTTTGTTTTGCGGTCAACCAATGTCCAATTGACTTGAAATTTGACAGGGAGCTTATTGGAGTCATTTTGAGATGATCCGTTGGTTCCGATTTAGATGTCATGGTCCCGGGGTGCTCCACCGCCGGTAGCCTTGATTTTGTTGTGGAGCGTCAAAGTCGGGTCAAACGTTGTCGGAATGACCTGAAATTTGACGTGCAGTCTTTTTGAAGCATGTTGAAGCATCCATGTGCTCCGTTTGATGAATAATGGTCCCGGTGGTTCTCGCTGCTGAGAGGCTTGATTTTACTGTCCAAGGGTTGATGGAGGGCCAAACGTTGTCGGTTTGAGTTGAAATTTGACATGGAGCCCTTTCTTAGGTATTTTGAGACCATCCGTAGGCTCTAATCGAAGTTTTGATGTCTTCGACGCCGTCGCCGCCAGGAGCGCATGTTCAGCTGTCGGAGGAGTGAAGTAGGATCAAATGATGTTGGAATGACCCGAAACTTCATGTGAACCCCTCTTTTGGCTGTCTTGGAGGATTTTGCAGTTTGGTTTGATTCTGATAAAAGATCTGATGCTTGAAGCAGCATTACCTGCTTTGTAGTAGGATGCGGCTTCATGTAGCTTCTTGATGTTAAAGAGGCAAAGTGACTTTTTTTGTGTCAACAAAGCCTATCTTCTTTGAAGCTTGGCATGGACAAGATCCGGACCTGGTCCTTTGGCTGTCGTAGCGAAGCCTTGAATCTTTTGAGTTCAGCCCCTCGAGAGATGAAGGTTCGAATCGAAGGAGTGTAAGCCTTGGCAGATTCTTGCAGAGGCCTTGTGATGTACGATTTGATTTTGGGTTTGTAGGAACAAGCCGGCTCGTGCTAGGTTGACTTCATTGTCAGGTGGAAGCACTACAACAAAATACAATTTTGCCAATGCGGTCATCCCGTCTGGAAAGGTGGGTTTTGCGTCGGCAAAGGATTTCCCAATGCATTTCAGCGCGTCGACAGCACATCGGCAACCATGTGTATCCAAAACCATAGCCAATGCTATTTTAATTGCATCGACATATCCCTATACAATTGCCAACGCACTACAGCGTCGGCCAATACGTCTGCAAAGAGATGTGCATCGGCAAAAAGTCCAACTTTCCTGATTCGAAAATCATATTTGCCAACACAGTACCGGCGTCAGCAAAATAAACGTCGACGCTAGTAGTGCGTTGGGAGTTCCAAGTAATGGCAGACACTGGCAGCGCGTTGGGAATTCATAGTAATGGCCGACGCTTGTAGTGCGTTGGAAATCCTTGTAATGGACGATGCTCGTAGTGCGTTGGGAATTCGTGGTAATGGCCGACGATGATTAAGCATTGGGAATTCATGGAATAGCCGACGCTACCAATGCGTTGAGAATACATGAAATAGTGTCGATGCTACCAATACGTTGGAAATGCATTATATCTTTGGGCTAACGCGTTGGGAAATGTAACTTTGCTGATGCGTAAATCACGTCGGGAAATGTTGTGATACATTTTTTTTTGCAACACACGTTGGTGCGTCGAGAAAGATTATTATTATTATTTTAAATTAAATTTTCATTTATCCCTATATACCACAAAAAAAATCTGAATACCTGTTCAAACCACCAAACTTGATGCACAACCCCATTTAAAATAAATTCATTAACAAATCAAAAATAACATCCACAACCAAATATCCTACATCCATAAACCAAAATAAACCCACAAATCTCTAAAATACACAAATAATACTACTTGATAATTTCCAAAAATCTTTAACTTATACAAATGTATGTGATCAAAATAAAAAAAGGTAATCCCTAAGAGCCCGCAGCCAGCACAATAAAATCCAAAATAAATCTGCAAAACCAAAAAAGAACACCGTCAGAATACAAATAGCAACAAACTAGCAACAACGCCCCATGCTTAGCCCGGGGCAAAAAGTAAGATATTACATTTTGAATTTATGAGATACCAAAATTAATTATTAACATACAAGTATATATTCATGCATATTTATATAGAAACAGTCAACACATCTTCAATCTTTGAAAAGAAAAAGCACCACGATAGCGTTTTTTTTATTTCTATGATTTTAGTTTTTCCACAAAATTTTCAAAGTTTAACCACTCGTTCTCTATTATTGACTGAAAGTAAAGCATTACATTATTGAACTTCTGTGTTTTCAATTCCCCATTCAACACTAAACAATAAAACACATTTTTTTATGAGAACAAATTGTTTTTTCAATTTCTTCTCTGACTCAAATATATTGAAGAAATAAACAAAGAAAGAAAGTCCTATTAAGGCGGGTCTCTCCTCCTTTATGTAGGCGAGAGGGTAAAACCGGTTCCCCTAGAGTGGGGCCAGGTATGCTAGCCTTGTGGATGCTTGGGACCTTCTTTGCTTTGGTGAAGGTTTTGGGGACCAAGTCTTGGGATAGACCTCGTTCTTGTAGATCGAGGTGATGAGTGTTAAATATTGTATATTTTACCCCTTATTAGTTTGAGTTTTTTCGGCATCTCATATGCATATCATTTGCTTTACACGGAGATTTTATCATTCTATCACATTAGCGGATTATCAATTATCATGCATAAATCCGATTATTTATAGCGCATTTTTATGTAATTTCTCTTCTATAGGTGGACCCCGCAACTACCCCAACTTTCCGACTAGTGTTCCAAGTGTAAGTCCTGAGGATCCGAACCCTACCGGATTTCCACTATTTATGCTTTTCAATAGGTTAAGCAATAACCTTTACAATTATGAAAAATGAAAATCTAATACACACACACACACACTATGAATGCAAAGATGAAAGTACATGATGTGTGTGTGTGATGTCCTCAATCATTTTGAAAATGAAAGCTCATAAATGTATGCCTAAGGCTTTTGAAAGTTTTAGCTCATAAAAATATTTATGATTGAGGAAAGAATGCAAGTCACATGTTAAAAGTAACAACTTGTTAATGATGTCAAAGATTCACAAGTTGTATGAAATTAATTAGCTCTAAACATGTGATGCGTAGGGATGTCAATCAAATCAACAATGTAGCTCATAAAACATAAAAATAGATTTGATTGAAATTAGGGGACAAATCATATGTAATGATAAATACAACTTGAATATGATATACCAATCAAAGAAAGGCAAGTTGTGAAACTTTAAAACAATAATACATATGATTTGTAAAGTTTGTTGAATCCAAAACATAAGATACATTTGAAAGAGATTTTCTTATGATGGAAAACAACAACCAAAGATTCAACCAAGTATATGGATCATGTTACATCTAATTTCAAAGATGTTTCCATTAACATGATCTACTTAGATTTACCAAAGATAAAGTACTACTTGGATTGAATCAAATGGTTGTGCATCCAAAACAATAGATCAATTCAAAACATAAAACATGCTAAGGACACAACACATCATAGATTAACATGCTATTAAAGATTTACCAAAGATAAAACAAAAAACATGAAAACATATGATATGTAAAGATGTCGAATCCAAAACATAAGATAGTTTTGAAAAAGATTTTCTTATGTTGAAAAACAACAACCAAAGATTCAACCAAGTATATGGATCATGTTACATATAATTTCAAAGATGTTTCCATTAACACGATCTACTTAGATTTACCAAAAATAAAGTACTACTTGGATTGAATCAAATGGTGTTGTATCCAAAACAATAAATCAACTCAAAACATAAAACATGTTAAGGACAGAACACTTCATACATAGTTTATCATGCTACAAAAGATTTACCAAAAGTAAAAAACAAAGCATGAAAACATATAATTAAGGAAAGTAGAGCCTACTTGGTGATTTAACTTCATTAATCCAAGCTTTAGCTTTCCTAATGATCCCCTTCATCCCTTAGTTCATTTCCCTTCTATTTGCCTCAAAACCCCTCAAGGAGGGCCTTAAAATTCCCAACTTTTGGCAAAGGAAAGAACTCATATTTATAGCAAAAAGTGCCCAACGGCTAGTCCCCGGTCGACCTGGAAACAGGTCTCGGTCGACCGGGAACACACAACGGTCAGAAATATGACCGTTGGTGCTCCAGGGCAAAATCTGCCTGCAGTGTTCCCGGTCTACCGGGACCTCTGGCCGGTCGACCGGCCGCACTGCTGGGACCAAAAATCCAACTTTTGCATATTTCAAAGTTTTTCTTTGTGGAACTTTTTGGACCACTAAACCAAGCTTGAATACATGTTTTAAATCATTCTAAGATGTTTAAGAACATGAAACACACAAAGCCTAAAATGATTCAAAACTTTAAAACCAAAGGCTAGCTTGATTTCTAAAACTCTTTTCAAAACAAATGCATCCATGTTTTAAAAGCAAATCATGCATAAATCAATACTTTTACAACTCTTAAAAACAATGAATGTTTAAAACAAGATTTCAAGAATTCTTAAATCAAATGCATATGTGTGTAAATCAAATGATGCTAGAATGATAATGCATCCATCAAATTGCAATCTATAAAATTCGTAACAATCTCCCCCTTTGCAATTGATGGCAACACACTCACCACTGAACATTACACACTAAGTCTTCAGCTCCCCCTCAGCTGGACAAGCCTTGAAATCTTCTTGGATGCTCCTCCTCTTAGCTTGGGCTCTTGGGCTCTTTTCTTCATTCTTCATGATGCTTGGTACTTGATCATTCTTCAATCTTTCTTTCTTTAGCCAAGCATCTTCTTTAGCTTCCAAGCTTTCTTTCTTCTATTAGCTCTCCCCCTATGACCATGCCTCTCTCTCCCTTTGGCAAGGTATGTATTCTCTCCCCCTGTAGAAGATCATACAAAACCTCCCCTTAGGAAGCTTGGAAATTCTCTTCACCCTTTTGAGAACTTGAATGCTCTCTCCCCCTTTGACATTAAATTGCAAAGGTACCTACACACATGAAATAAGGAAAATACCTTTTAGAAGCACCTGTTAACAAAAGAAATCGAAAATGAAATACATAACAAGCTATCATGTATGGAAGTTATCTCTAAGGGTTCAAAGGCAATCCAAGGGTCAATTTGATCAAAACTAATACTTCCTATGAAGGTTTACACTCCCCCTCAATCCATTCTCTCCTTTTGTCAACATATTGACAAAGATTTAACTATTAGATGCAAGAAGAAGATGGTTAAACCAAATGAGGGTCAACTTCAAGGAAAGGATTAGATTCATTTAACTATAGAGCACAATATGATCAAATTACCAAAAGAAAGCAAGGTCAATGGGAAAAGCAATCATGGATACCAATTGGAAAAACAAAGAGTACCAATTGAGATTTAAGGATAAGACTTTTAAACACAATCACTCTAAAATGGATTTAAAAATATAACTATTAGGAAAAATCCAAATTAGAGCTATCCATGATGAAATGGGGTTTACTAAACATAGCATCAATCAATTTAACTATGAAAATCATATGCTATGTAAGCTTTGAAATCATTTCATTCAATCAAAAAATATGACTATCATGTGCAAGAATGAGTGAAATGAAATTCAATCATGAAGCCAACCTCGACTAATAACCAACCAATATTATGAACACATAAACATGGCGGTCATGAGATATACCTATATAAGCAAGAGAGGTGGCAAACATGAACATTATGATGCTAATGGTGTGTGACATGGAACAAATATATAACTATCAAGCTCAATCCAATGTACACAAGGTCTATCACAATCACAAGAAATCAAATCAATCGTAAATTATACCAAATGAAACCAATTGAATTTGACAACATGATTAAGAGCAAGAATGTGACAAACACAACATTCCATCAAGCATCATAAATGCATATTCATCACTTTTAAAGATATGACTAATGAGCATAGTGATGAACAAGGTAAATTGCAATGCTAAAGGTTATGACTTGGTAAAGCATGCAATTTTTCAAAGTGACTAAATCATATGAATTCAACATCTAAGATATCCATCAAACATATAGAAATATGAGGAATGAGTTTCAAAGAGTTTCATATGATCAAGTACACTACTATGAAGTTGAAACATGTATAAGGATGATATCACTTAGAGAAAATACATGAATCAACATCATAACCATCCAAAAAAAATATGACTAGAAAGCATAGAGGATGGATTTTAGTTCTAGTATGGTTTCTACAAATATAATGAAAAAATAACACAACCATACATAGAACGATTTGACATTTGCATAGAGAGGATCAATCAACAATCAAGATCTAACTCATACCATATCATCAATAAAAAAAAATATAACTATGCAAGCACAAGAAGGTATGGAGTTAGAGGGACAAATCTATCATGCAACATCTCCATTCTTAGCAAATGTACTAAGCTTACAATGCAATGGAAAATGGATATGAGGTTTAAACCAAATGAACTTAGCACATTAAATCACATATGTACTAAAAGGCTCAAATGATAATAAAACAAAAGATTTTACTATTAAGCACATAAACAATCATCAATTTGCATTAATGAAAAAATATACCAAGTTAGGCACAAACGTGCAAATCAATGAAACCATATCCAACCAAGCAATGTAAGACATCAAAATCAATTTGCATAAAAAGAATGTAACTAAATGAGCAAAGATGCAAATTGTTTGTAAAAATTATTTCCTTCCAAATCATATAATCATAGTTAAGCACAAGGAAATAAATTCAAGGAAAATGCTTCTAGAAATACAACCAATAAAGCATAGAACATTTTCCAAAATTTCTCAAATCACTTCAATATATGAAAAATTCAACAAAGAATCATTTATAGAATTAAGAGCAAGTGATTTTGAAAAACAAGAAAGTTTCAATTTGTATTCTAAATATGATAATAGACACTCATACAAATTGAACACATATTTTCCATATCAAGAGATATAACTTGAAAAATCAATGGAAAACATAAATTGCTTCAAATCATTTGATTTACAAAAAGGATCTAACTATGACAATCATCAAATGATTTTCCAACATCAATTGATCATGAAAAAACTAGCTATGAAAGCATTTGTAATCACAATCAATTGATCATGAATAGATATGCACTACAAGAGATATGACTATATGAACAAAATGCAAATCCATCATGAAATTATTGCAGTCAAGGATTTTGAAAACCATGAGATATAACTTAAAAGTTCATGAAGACAAAATCAAATGATCACAAAGAAACATTGCATTTTAAAAGATGTGACTATAAAGAAACAAAATGCAAATGTAACATGACCAAAAAATAGACATAACTATAAAGAATAGGTTGGTCTAGAGAGGATCAAGGCCTTAAGGTTAGTTTAAATGTGTACCAATGAAGATTCACCTAAGGTCTTGAAAAGGATGTCCTTGAGAGATCACTTTGAGGACTCACCAACTCTTGAAGATATAACTTGAAAAAGTCTTAGAGTGGTGCAATGATACTGGGGGAAATATCAATTTCAAACATAGTGGAAATCTTTAAAAAGATATGCAATAAATCACAACACTAGGGTTCAAATCTAGCAAGGATCAACTCCGGGTTGTTAAGCCCTAAAATGGAGTAACCTGCTCTGATACCAATTGTAAGTCCTGAGGATCCGAACCCTACCGGATTTCCACTATTTATGCTTTTCAATAGGCTAAGCAATAACCTTTACAATTATGAAAAATGAAAATCTAATACACACACACACTATGAATGCAAAGATGAAAGTACATGATGTGTGTGTGTGATGTCCTCAATCATTTTGAAAATGAAAGCTCATAAATGTATGCCTGAGGCTTTTGAAAGTTTTAGCTCATAAAAACATTTATGATTGAGGAAAGAATGCAAGTCACATGTTAAAAGTAACAACTTGTTAATGATGTCAAAGATTCACAAGTTGTATGAAATTAATTAGCTCTAAACATGTGATGCGTAGGGATGTCAATCAAATCAACAATGTAGCTCATAAAACATAAAAATAGATTTGATTGAAATTAGGGGACAAATCATATGTAATGATAAATACAACTTGAATATGATATACCAATCAAAGAAAGGCAAGTTGTGAAACTTTAAAACAATAATACATATGATTTGTAAAGTTTGTTGAATCCAAAACATAAGATACATTTGAAAGAGATTTTCTTATGATGGAAAACAACAACCAAAGATTCAACCAAGTATATGGATCATGTTACATCTAATTTCAAAGATGTTTCCATTAACATGATCTACTTAGATTTACCAAAGATAAAGTACTACTTGGATTGAATCAAATGGTTGTGCATCCAAAACAATAGATCAATTCAAAACATAAAACATGCTAAGGACACAACACATCATAGATTAACATGCTATTAAAGATTTACCAAAGATAAAACAAAAAACATGAAAACATATGATATGTAAAGATGTCGAATCCAAAACATAAGATAGTTTTAAAAAAGATTTTCTTATGTTGAAAAACAACAACCAAAGATTCAACCAAGTATATGGATCATGTTACATATAATTTCAAAGATGTTTCCATTAACACGATCTACTTAGATTTACCAAAAATAAAGTACTACTTGGATTGAATCAAATGGTGTTGTATCCAAAACAATAAATCAACTCAAAACATAAAACATGTTAAGGACACAACACTTCATGAAAGTCCACGAGGATCCTAACCCTAGAGGGGGGGGGGGTGAATAGGGTGAGCTACAACTATGACCAATTTACACCAATTTTAACTTCTTAATATAAACTAGTCAAATGTGATGATTAAACAATCAATATGCGGAAGCTAATAAACAATCACCACACAAGCAATCACCACAACACAATATTTATAGTGGTTCAGCCAACGTGCCTACATCCACTACCGGCTTGTGAATCCAACACCCCACCGGATTTCCACTATTTATGCTTTTTCAAAGGCTAAGCAATAACCTATACAATGTTGCTTTTCAAGGCTAAACAACAACCTTACAATGTGCTTTTATAGGCTAAGCAATAACCTTTACAAAATGCTTTTCTTAGGCTAAGCAATAACCTTACAATGTGCTTTTCAAGGCTAAGCAATAACCTTTACAAATCAAGATTTCTCTAAGAAAGTGTCTTCACAAAAGATCACTCTAAGAGATACAATTTTAGCTCAATGAAATTGCCTCTTAATTAGGCGGATTTGAAAGTTTAAAACAAACTCACACAAACACTATATGAATGCAAAGATGAATGCTCATGATGTGTGTGTGTGATGACTTCAATCAAGTTTAAAAAGAAGGCTTATTCAAATGTATGCTCAAAGCATTTCAAAGTTTAAGACATATAAAAGACTTGATTGAAGTTTAATGCAAATCACATGTATGTTTAATAACTTGTTAATGATATGAAAATCAAAGAATCACAAGTTGTATGAAAATGACTAACTTAGAACATGTGATGCATGTGCAATGTTGTTTTCAAAACCAAATTAATTTTACTAAAGTTCAAATGAATGAAAACAACAAATTAGGTCTCAACCAAGAAAATGAATCATGCCATAAAAAGGAAATCAAAGATTTATACTAAGCATGATTAAGAAGGTTTTAGAAACTACTTGGATTGAAACCAAAGTGAAGAATCCAATCTTAATTAGATCAAAGATTAGGAGAAGAATGGATTCAACACATCATAGTTATCATGTACAAAATCATTTACCAATAGCTTAAGTAAAACATGAAAACTATGATTAACAAAGGTAGAGCTTACTTGGTGGTTTAACTCTTAATCCAAGCTTTAGCTCTCCTAATCACCTCCTAGCCTTTCCAACTTCATCCCCTTTCAATGGCTCCAAAATGCTCTCAAAGGTTCATGAGTCAAGCCTTGAAAAAGGTTGGAAATGAATGGACTTTATAGCCAAAAAGTTGCCAATGGCTAGTCCTCGGTCGACTGGCAAACAGGTCTCGGTCGACCGAGAAAGCACAACGGTCAAATTTCTGACCGTTGGAGCTACAGAACAGGTTCTGGAAAAAATGACTTCCAGTTGTCTCGGTCGACCGAGACCTGTGTCTCGGTCGACCGGCGACACTGCCGGGACACCCCCTTTTTGCAAAAAATGCAACTTTTGCCATTTCAAAGATATTTCTTTGGGGGACCTTTTGGCCAGTAAATCAAGGTTGGAAAACATGTTTTAAGACATTCTAATGGGTTGGAAAACATGTTTTAAGACATTCTAATGGGTTTAAAAACATGTAACAACACAAAGCCTAAAAAGATTCAAAACTTTTAAAACAAAGGCTTGCTTGATTTCTTGAAAACTCTTTTCTAAAACAAATGCATCCAAGATTAAAAGTAAAACATGCATAAATCAATACTTTTACAAATCTTAAAAGCATTGCATGAATAAAACAAGATTTCAAGTTTATTTAAAAACCAATGCAAGTGTGTAAATCAAATGATGCTTGAATGATAATGCATCCATCAAATTGCAATCTATAAAAACCTTAACACTTCATACATAGTTTATCATGCTACAAAAGATTTACCAAAAGTAAGAAACAAAGCATGAAAACATATGAGTAAGGAAAGTAGAGCCTACTTGGTGATTTAACTTCATTAATCCAAGCTTTAGCTTTCCTAATGATCCCCTTCATCCCTTAGTTCATTTCCCTTCTATTTGCCTCAAAACCCCTCAAGGAGGGCCTTAAAATTCCCAACTTTTGGCAAAGGAAAGAACTCATATTTATAGCAAAAAGTGCCCAACGGCTAGTCCCCGGTCGACCTGGAAACAGGTCTCGGTCGACCGAGAACACACAACGGTCAGAAATATGACCGTTGGTGCTCCAGGGCAAAATCTGCCTGTAGTGTTCCCGGTTGACCGGGACCTCTGGGCCGGTCGACCGGCCGCACTGCTGGGACCAAAAATCCAACTTTTGCATATTTCAAAGTTTTTCTTTGTGGAACTTTTTGGACCACTAAACCAAGCTTGAATACATGTTTTAAATCATTCTAAGATGTTTTAAAACATGAAACACATAAAAGCCTAAAATGATTCAAAACTTTAAAACCAAAGGCTAGCTTGATTTCTAAAACTCTTTTCAAAACAAATGCATCCATGTTTTAAAAGCAAATCATGCATAAATCAATACTTTTACAACTCTTAAAATCAATGCATGTTTAAAACAAGATTTCAAGAATTCTTAAATCAAATGCATATGTGTGTAAATCAAATGATGCTAGAATGATAATGCATCCATCAAATTGCAATCTACAAAATTCCTAACACCAAGGTATTAAGAAGAGATTTCAATAAAGAAGTTACATGAAGAAACCTTGGTGAAGTGTTGAAGAATTCCAAGATAAGAGGAGAAGACTTTATGGATAAAAGAAGTCATTTTCTAACACAAAGGATTGGTTGGTGTATTGGTTAGAGCTTGGGTTGCTATGGAATAGGTTATGCGTTCAATCAAAGCTTGCCATGGCACAAATCCATGTGAAAGGATATGAGCCGCCTTCATGTAGCACAAATCCATGTGAAAGGATATGAGCCAATCAAATGCCTCCAACATGAAGGACCATATAAAGCAAAAGGCACATATGCTTTTGGAAGGAAGGTTTGTTATAACGAATCAAATAGAAGCTATCCATGTGAAAGCAAAAGAGCCAATGAAAAGCCTTCAAATCAAATTCAAGCAATCCATGCGAAAGAAAGCCTTTAAGTTGCAACCAATCAAGTGGAAGCAATCCTTGTGAAATGAAATGAGCCAATCCTTGTGGGGCAAAAGGGAGATCTTTTGGCTTCTCCCTTTTGGCAAGTTAGTCTTTTGCAATTTTATTTTTACTTTTAGATTGTAATTAGGAGCTTCTTTGTAACTAATCTAGAGACAGTGTGTAATTGAAGATCATTAATGAAGATTTAGAGTTCTTTCTTGATGTTAAGTGGCTAAAGCTCTTGGATTAGGCTCTTCTTTTGAAGCTAAGTAATGTAATTAGTTCAATTACATGCATGTTTTAATTTAAATTCTCTACTTGTGTGTTGATTGATTAGTAGATTTTAGATCTAATTGTGCTAGTCTCTCTCGTTTCTCATGCTCTATCTCTACACTTGATGCTTTGATAATCTCAATTGATGCTTTGTAGTTGGATTAAGTTCTCCCACATAGCATGCTCTAGAGCCCTTATCTTTGATCTTTTTGTAGCTTGATTTTGATGATTTATTGTTAGGGTAGCTAGATGATGATCTATGATCTTGGCCTTTGATTTTCTTTACTTTAATCTTTATTGTTATATCATCCAATCCAATTAGGCAAGAGATTGCTAATTGGATTGTAGATTTAGGAGTTGAATTAGAACATGCATTGTTTGAATTAATTACATGCTTAGTGGACTTTGGATTGCCTAATCTCTTATTTTTATTGTTATTAACTTAACTCTTTATTTGATTTGTTATTTTCACTTCTAGACTGTTAGATCTACACTTTACACAACTTGTTTTAAATTTCCTACCCATTTCACAGCACATCTTCACCTTAAATCTTCCATTTCTACCACCATTCATCCACTAATTTAGTGTAGTTTGTTAGATTAACTTAGATATTATTAAATTCATATTTTTGATTGTTAATTAGTTGTTTACATTGCATAGTTTATTAGTTTTAGTTTCACTTCAATTTTCTATATTAGCTATATCTTAGTTAAATTCTACTTTAATTTGATTCATTGCTTGTTCCATACTCTTTCGTCCAGACTCTTTAGTCCTTTACTACTTGACGACACTGTAGTCTTGCGGTTAAATGTTGCACATTTAAGTGTCGATCACGAGGCTTCGCGGGGGCGCCTCGGGCTTCGAGTTTTTTGGCGTTCGCCTTTGGTGTCACGGTAGTGACATGCTCAGAGGCGATTTTCTGCTTTTTAGCAGGTGCGTTTCTTTTACAGGAAGTGGGAATGGTCCCAGTGTTCCAAAGACGATGGTCCGGGGAGTAGAGGTCGACCTGGTGTTCCGAGAGTTGCCGAGAGAGACGACGCTTCGGCAGCTGGCAGGGCACTTGTGAGTGCGCATGTTTTGCTTCTGTTGAAGCATGAGTTGGTACTTGTTTTCGTCGAAGGTAATGGTCAAAAGAAGCTGCCATTGTTAGCTTCGAAAAACTTCTAAAACAAGATCACATCCATTAGTAATCACAAGAATATTATGAGCATAAATGGGAAAACTATGGTTTTGTCTTTTCAAATCGCTCGACAGACATGGTCTGACTCAAGCGACATGAAGAATGTAAAAGGCCACAGAAGGTAAAATTGTTCTGAATGCGAGTATGGTAGGCCAAGAATGAGCATTCAGCGACTGCTAGAAGCAATTGTAAACCTTAATTCAAATCACCGAGATGCAAAGATCACTAGAGGTAAGATGAATATAAGATTGGAGGTACAAATGTGTCAGTCGTAAATACAGTAGACCCAAAAGGGCGTACTAGCACCGCTAAGCACAAATGTTAGAGAAAACAAGTGTGTCGGTCGCGAATACAGTAGACCCAAAATGGCTTACTAGCACCGCTAGGCATAAATACTAGAAATTGCATCCATGGAATGGACACAAGATGGGATTTTGAAAGGCCAAGGTTGGATTCATCAAAAAGAGAAAATGGTATTCCGATCCGGACGCCAACTCAAACATTTCTGCGAGCTTCTTTCCGAAAGGGAATGGACCAAAATTTCTCAAATCTAAACCTAAAAGTGACAAAAGGTTTTTTTTGAAGTTTTTTTTTTCAAGATTTTTTTTTTAAAGATTTTTTTTCTTTTTTTAAAAAAAAAATCTAAAGATTGAAGAGTACACCTAGGCCTCCTGATTCGGTCTTATGAAACCTCAGTTGATAGCTCAGCCCCTAGGTAAGGGTAGGATTACTTAATGAAATCGTTTGAAGTACCCTTGCCTAGAACAATCTACCTGTCTCCACACTCTAGAGAAGGCTTTTCTTGAATCAATTGTGGTCAAAGAACGTAATTGGCGGAACCTTAGTGATCTTCGCCTCTTTTTTTTTTTTTTTTTTGAAAGATCTTTAATGGATTCATCGAAGAGAAAAGATGGCTCATTCCCTGATACGAACGTTAGATTCAAACGTTTTCCTCGAGTTATTGTCAGAAAGGGAAATGATCAAAGTTTCTAAAAATTGAATCCAAAATGAGAATTCTGAAAAAAAAAATTTGAGAAAAAAAGAGTGGAAATAAACTCAAAGATAGAATTAGAAATTTCTAAAAAATCCTTTCTCATTTTTTAGATGCAAAATCTAACATAGGCCACCAAGTAGAAAGGAGCCAAGGAATCTAAAAAAGAAGCATAAGCATAGAGTAAAAAATATGATATGCAAATATTTATTTTCTAAGCATCATGTTCTCAAATGAACGAGTCCCACCAAGTGTGCCGACTTGATGGCCTCGCTTTTTCGCTCGTGGGACTACCGGGGTCAGCAAACATGAGAGTCCGTTGGGTCCAACCCTTTCGTGACTGTAGACAAAGCGGACACCAACTATACCTTTTTTTTTGTACGGGTATGCCAAATTTTCTACTCTACTTGGAATTGACAAGTGGTGGTCCGTAGATCCACCTTCGCAAGTAGAAAAGGAAAATAACTTTTTTCTAGTTTTTCATTGCACATATATTTAAGAAAATAGACATGGTTTGTTTTGAATGCCGTGAAAGTCGATTTTTTGCCGTGAAAGGAGAATTACAATTCTTATAAAAAATGAAAGACAAGAGTTGTGATTTCTTTTTATGTCTCTTTAAACAATTCAAAATACAATGAAAATCAAGAAAAGGGGATCGAACTTCTCAGGAGATGGTAGGAACTCGTTCAGATTGACAGTCTCAAGTCGTGTGTGGACTTCGCCATCATCCTTCAGACGATAATAGAGGATGCTCTTGATTTGCTTGGCTCGGCTTAAACTTCATATTTTTAGAGAATAAAGACTAAGATGAGGTCCTATATCCAATAAAAAGCTGAGTAGATGGAATGAAATGCCATGTCTAAGCCATGGAGACAGAAGGAGAAGACCAGGCGGGCGGGGGGGGGGGGGGGGGGGGGGTTGTGGTGCCCCCTCAAGGGACTTTGGTCGCTTTGTAGTGGTGATTGCTGTAGAATTTCATCAACGGAGGAGAGGTCGTTGTAGCAAGTTTTGCAGAGCTTTCTCTTGTGTTTGATTTTTCAGTCTGATCGTCGGATTCCGTGGATTCGATCCTTGTATTTGGTTACTAGATTTTTTGGTCCTTGAAATGGTGGAAATGGCCTCCTTTTATAGGCTTTTGGTAGTCATGAGGAGGGTTTATGAGCCTTAGATGTATTAAAGCTACATGATGGAAGGAGTTACAAGTTTTTAATTCATTATTTTGTAACTCCTTTTTCTTGGCTTTTGATTGGCCGTTGGAGACTATAAAGGGCTTTTAATTGCCTTTAAGTTCCATGATGGGAGGAGTTACATAGTTTAATGCCATGATTATGGTTGACTTGTAACTCCCGTTTCTTGGTTTTTGATTGCGCCGTCCAAAATAATGAGTAAATGGCCGCATTAACTTGTCATAAAACGGGTCATTAACTGCATTAAGTGGTCGCCAGGGCATTTGAAGAGTTGATCGGACCCCAAGTGTAGGGTGCTTTTACAGTAATAATCTGGTGAGTCCAGGTCGATCCACAGGGAGCAATGCTTTTTAAGAAACTTTCCAACTTTAACATGGTCTAATTTAGAAACTAAATCTAACCTAATAAAGAAACTAATCAAATTACAAGAAAATTCATAAAAACTGAAAATTAACAATTACAACTTTCCAAATAAAAAAATAAACCTAAACTAAGTAAAGAAACCTAGTTTATTCAACCCTATTCTAACTATAACTGCAAAAATAACAAACTCATCAAAACAACCAATTTAATATAAAATAAATCAAAACAAAACTTCCTAAAACAGATTACAATGTAAATATGAATGATTTATGAGATCCTACATGAAAAAAAATGCAATTCTAGACTAGTTCCTAAAAATCCGATGCATGCTGAAAAATTCTAACTATGGAAACTATTGCACATGCCCAATTTTGCTGGACTGTACGACAGGCCTAAGATGATATAAACCTAAATCTAATGGCTGGAATCAATACTCTGATGATGCATGAACACAATAGAATAAGAAGAATGGAAAAAGGACTTAAAATGAAAAAGATATGATCACCTAAAGATGCCTAGTTGAACCAGTTATGCTGCAAAAATCTAATACAGGCTTTGCTGGGTACCCCTATTGTGCCTATGGTTGACACGGTTTCCAAGGTTATTTTTTATTGAAATTTTGGGGTTTCAAAGTCCTATTACTGTACTTTAAATCTTCTATTTTTTAGAACAAAACATTCACATTTTCCTGGTTTTCAAATCGCGCATTTTTGTAACACAATTGGGTCAATTCTACTGAAACTGTGCAGAATTTTTCACTATTCACATACCAGGTCCGAATTTGATCTTTCTATTCAGTTATCAAAGATTGTGATTTCAGAAGTATTCTAATGCAATTTCTAAATATGATGCATGTACAAAAACACTTTCCAACCACAGATTATGCAAGTAATAAAAATAGAAAGTTTCTACTGAACATGGAAAGATGAAAGTTGCTTCTAAATCAAGAATTTTCAAGTAAAAAATGATCAGAATATTAACTTAAAATAAAAACAAAAGGGGTGGAAAAAAATTAAAATCCCAAAAGATGTATCAATGATCTAGAAACTAGACGATCATACAAGTATTAAAAATGCGATAATCAAGTCCTCTCTTCTCAGAGTATGAAAAAAAATGCAAGTGATTGCTTGATGTCTCTCGACTTTTAATCCATTTATTTTATTTTCAAAAACCTAGATCTACTCATGTGAAATATTGTCTTCAATCAAAACACATAAAAGAACTAGAAATAAAAAATTAAATCACTTATATGAAGAACACGCATAATCAATCCAAGTAGCGTCTTTATTCCTTGATCTTTGAGTACAAGAAGTTATTGTTCTTCTCTCCTTTTCATTCTCTCAACATGGCCTCTCGACCTAATTCTAAAAAGAATTAGAAGAAAGAATAAGAAAGGATTTTAGAGAGAGAAAGGGGTGGTGTGGAATGGAATGGAGAGAGAGAGAGAGCCTCCAAAATTGCTACCCAAAAGTCTTGGACGTCCAGTCCCTTTGGCTGGTCTCTTTTATTTATTTTGATGCTCCTTGTTGCCAAGAATTCCCCTCCTTCATAGGGCTTTTGTTTCCTATTTTGCCTTGATTCTTTTCTTCATCTCCAAGCTACTCTTCTCTGTTTGGAAAGACTTTTAAATTTGAGAGATCTCCTTGCCTTATTAGGTTTTTTTTATGCACATACCTTCCTTGTATAACTAGCAAAACCCCCGTGCTATGCACGGACCAAATGACCACTAAATACACAGACTCATACTTATTATTTTTATTAAATGATTTAATTAGTAAACAAAGAGGTACTAATTTCACATTCTCGTTTACAGTGCTTTGAATTTATTTGGGTGTTTGGTTGGGAGGATTCGATGAGGACTCGATTTTCTTGAGTTGATACCGGGACCTAAGTAGGCCACCCGATGACCCATCTGATCCGTAGATCCGAATAAGGACCCACGGGCGACCCAGTAGGTGGTGGACCCGTGCGAGGTGGGCCCTGTTTGGCCCACCATCCAGCATCTGATCAGAGAGAGAAGACGTGTTTTAGGAAGCAGTAAAGAAGTGAGAATTTGCTTTTTTTTTTATTAAATTTCATAAGCTTGATTTTCTTGCGTTGATACCGGGACTCAAGTGGGCCACCGGATGACCCATCTAATCCGTGGATCCGAAGGAGGGCCCACGGGCGACCCATTATGTGGACCCGTGCGAGGTGGGCCCTGTTTAGCCCATCATCTAGCGTCTGATCAGAGATAGGGAAGAAACAGTTAAAAAGTGAGAAATTTTTATTATTATTAGAGACAATAAAAAACACAATCCACTGATCGGATCGCCTATTGGGTCCCACATTCCAAGACACCCAAACAACTCTCCATGATCAAGGTGCTGGATGGCCCAGGCCTTTTTTCCGTTGCCTATGCGTAGAGAAATCTGATGGAGGAGCAAATATCGTCCCTGACATAGAGTCCTACCTCTTTTTTTTTTTTTAAGTTTCAAAAGCTTGATATTTTTACGTTGATACCGGCACCCAGGTAGGCCACCCGATGACTCATCTGATCCGTGGATCCGACGGATGACCCACGGGAGACCCATTAGGTGATGGACCCGTGCGAGGTGGGCCCTGTTTGGCCAACCATCAAGTGTCTGATCAGAGATAAGAAAGAAGTAGTTAAGAAGTGGGAATTTATTTTTTATTAAAGACAATAAAAAAACACAATCCCCTAATCAGATTGCCCATTGGGTCCCACAGTCCAAGACACCCAAACAACTCTCCATGATCAAGGTGCTGGATGGCCCAGGCCTTTTAATTTTTTTTTTCATTACCTGTGCGCAGAGAAATCCGACGTAGGAGAAAATACCGTCCCAGAACTCCCTCTTTTTTTTTTAAAGTTTCAGAAGTTGATTTTCTTCCTTGATACCGGGATCCAGGTGGGCCACCCGATGACCCATCTGATCCGTGGATCCAAAGGAGGACCCACGGGTGACCCATTAGGCGGTGGACCTGTGCGAGGTGGGCCTTTTTTGGTCCACCATCCAGCGTCTGATCAGAGAGAGGGAAGAAATAGTTAAGAAATGGAAATTTGTTTTTTATTAAAGACAATAAAAAACACAATCCCCTGATCAGATCGCCCATTGGGTCCCACAGTCCAAGACACCCAAACAACTCTCCATGATCAAGGTTGTAAGACCCCGACCCGAGTGAACCCGATTAGTGCTAATTAAGTTGCGTGTTAGAGCTAAGCTTGATTAGTGTTTTGGTTAAGTTGGTTTGGATTAGCTGTGATTCTAGCTTTGAGCTAATTCGAACGTTTTGGTTTGCTTGGTGTTAGTAGGACCCTTTGGGGGGTTCCCTTTCATGACATTGCATATGTTTGAGGATTTATCGGAGGTTTTTACATTCCTGATTTTAATTCCGTTTTACTCGCTTTGATGATCCCTACAACTTTCATGTTGATCCCGTTTTCGTTTGAGATCCCGAAACCCGAATTCTTGGCCTTGAGGGCAAAACAGTCATTGCACACCAAATCTGTACCCAAAACTTGATATTCCCGAAACCCGCGAAACATATACTTTTTGGAAACTAGATATTTCGTAGATCATTTCTTTCTTCTTCGTCGAATTCATCCGAGGTCCCGATAGAGATGATTTCAGCCTAATTAGGATTGTTAGTGGTGGAGCCCACTCCTCACTTGCTACAATAGGAGACCCTTCCCTTCCATTTTCATTTTTCCAGCACAAGAGAGAAAACTAGGGCTTTGTGAGCAACTCTTCTTCTTCTTGCTTCTCCATCTCAAATCAACTCCCAAACTTGCACCAAGAGGAGATTGGAGGCCACCATCTTCTTCATCTCCTTGAGAACTTTCTTTCCATAGCTTTTGTGGAGCTCACCAACCATTACAAGATTTCCTTAGAGCTTACCATTGCCATTAGAGGACCTTACAAGTAAGTATTTCCCTTCATCTTCTAGATTTGTTATCTCCTAGCCCTTGAGAAACTCCACCTTCATTTATTGGAAGGTTTCCTTGCTATTGCATTGTTTTGACTCTTTGAGGGTTTGTTTGTTTTGGGGATTTTTATTCATAGCTTGGATTCCTTGCTTGGAAGAGTTCTAGAGCTTGATTGCATTGTTAGAAGACCTAAGGCAAGTGGATAAATGACTTTCCTAAGCTTTCATTGATTTTGGATATTTTCCATTAATGCACATTTATGGCTTTGTTTTGAAATGAATGCTCATGATAGAGTATTAATGACATATTTATGGTTTTGGAGAAGTGGTAGTTCATGGCATTGAATGTCTCCTTGTTTTGTTGCAAATGTATATATGTTGTGAAATGGTTTCCTCCTCTCTTTTCTTGTGTTGAATGCATGGTTGATGGAGGAGAATATGATGGATTAGAGGAGGGATTTGATGTAGTTTGACTGTTTGAGTGGAGAAATAGACTCCTCTTTTGATGCATATGAAGGGCTGGAGGAAGGTTGTAAAAAGGAAGAGAAAGAGGACAGCTGAACTGGTCCGGAATCCATTTCTGGACCGTTCGCTCGAGCGACCATGACACTTCGCTCGAGCGAACTGTCCAGGAAAGGATTCGGGCATTTCCAGTAGCTTGGTCGCTCGAACGCATTCAAATAACCGCTCGACCGATGAGTTCGCTCGAGCGAACTCTTCGATTCGCTCGAGCGATGCGGTCTGCCTGGCTTAGGCCACGTTGGGATAATGTTGAACTGTTTTAATGCACTGTTTTAATGCACAGTGGGTTTTAAGATTTTTTTTTTTGTGGACCTTGGCTACCCTCCTTGGACTCACTTGACCATATGTGAGAACGTCTTGAGCCGATGCCCTTCATGGTTGGTTTGGAGGCATCGAAGTTCAATCTATTTCAATCTTGAACGGGATGGAACGACACGATATCTTCTTCATACCTAAATGCAAAGTCTATTTCCTTGGGTATCGCGAATTCTATTCCTTTCGGTGACTGAGTAGGTTGCTCGATGGTTCCGGGTTGACATCATACTTAGGATGGACCGTTTATAGTCTTGATTTTTCTATCATAACATCTAGTTATAACCATAAGCTCAATTCAAGTTTTGAAAATCGTAGAAGTGGATAAGGAGCCCGGAATGTCTTCAAACTCAAGGAGTACCAAGTCATTTCCATCATAGACATACGGGACCCCTATTCACTCAAATAGATCTTAAAAATCATTATCTTTCCCGAATTGGTATAGTTCATTATATTCTTCATTTCCAAGATTTACATTACATGACTTGTTTTCCCCGAAAGCATTGTTGTACACTTGAATGGTTACTTGACCCGAAGTGCATTGCACCACATGATATGTCAGTGTGCCCTTGAGCACCCCCGTCTCGCCCGTTTGATTATATATTTGCACTTGATTTACTTGCATTGTCTCGATTGTATTTGACCTATGAGTCGGCACCACTAAGCTTGGATAACCTCGTTGGTTTGATCCACCGACTTGGAGATCCCCCTCTTGTCCCGCCAACTGCAGTTTGGATCCCGCTACCCGGTCATTACCGTGGTCTTGTCCCGATACCGCAGATTGCTACTGTGGTCCCCGATGCCCGGCTCGCTACCGTGGTCATGTATAGTATATGTATATGTATTATATATGAGATCCCCTGTTTCTTCTCACCTCGAGTGACTGAGATCAGGGCCTAGTTATTGCTTTATCGCCTTAGTGGTAGAGGACTTAGCTTCGTGTGGTTGCCATCTTGCTTGTTCCTGATTCCTTGGATACCCTATGAGTTTTTATCTTGTTTACATTTTTCTAGCAAATGATTTATCTATTTTATGAGAGTTCTTGCTTAAACAGATTTCCTTGCTTTTCGAGATATTTCATCTATTGTATGTTGTTGTATCTTCCCACTCTCTTGCCAGACCGTCGTGTCTGACCCTTTGCTTTGGTACTCAGGTCCCGTTGCCGGTTTCCTTGAGGAGGAGCCGGAGGAGGCGGTAGGTGAGCTACAACCTCTAGTTGAGTGGCGTGCTGACGATGTCATGTAGACATCGGGTTGCTGCAAGAGGCGTAACATTTTGGGGAGAACTTATTAACCATTCCTTTGGGTTATTATTTTGTAATATTGGCCTTTGTTGGCCTCTAATTTTGGGGAATGTAACTAAATGATAATTTGCCTAACTTTAACAACTTTTGGGAAACTGCTATAGATCATTGCTCATTCTGATCCAGTTGTGATATTTGATATTAATGCTTGCATGATTAGAGATAGTCTACTATTTGATTTGCTACACGCTTCCGCACTATAAAGAAATATTCGTGCAAGGTTGTGATATCCTCACCGCGGACACCTGTAGGAAATTAAATAAGTTATATATTGTGGATGTAGATAATCCTCATCATCATCATTCACCACCATTAGTCCCGATCCCGGATTGGGATTCCCGGTCCGGGGTTGCGACAAAGGTGCTGGATGGCCCAAGCTTTTTAATTTTTTCACCCAAACAACTCTCCATGATCAAGGTGCTGGATGGCCCAGGCATTTAAAAAAAAATTTCGTTGCCTGTGCGCAGAGAAATCTGATGGAGGGGCAAACACCGTCCCTGACATAGAGTCCTCCCTCTTTTTTTTTTTTTTAAAGTCTTAGAAGCTTGATTTTCTTGCGTTGATACTGGGACCCAGGTGGGCCACTCGATGACGCATCTGATCCGTGGATCTGAAGGAGGACCCACTCGATGACGCATCTGATCCGTGGATTAGAGTCATCACCCTCTTCTTCTTCCTCTCTGCTAGAGTTGCAGGCTGACCTCTAATAGTGACGGTGCTGCCCTCTTCTTCTTCTTTTCTTTTCTTACAGGACCTTTTTTTTTGTGGAAGATTTTCTTGAGGAAGTTATGCGGAAGTGAGTGGAGGAAGATTTTCATGTGAAGGAGAGTGGCTTGATGAAGGAGGACATGTGTCTTCATGTGAAGGATGACAGGTGTCAGCATACCAAGGGAGACTACATTCCCTTAGTATAATAGATTTTTAACATCCAATAATGGATATAATATGTACCTTATATTGTACTCTATTATAAGATCGGAGAATATTGATATCCTCGTTACTCTATAATATATTAATAAAACTATTTAACTATTGCCACTATATAAATTGTAGTGGCAATGTATATAGTTATAGTTTATATCAATATATAAATAGGTACTTATACTTTAATTAGATGTATATTGGAAAAATATACTATTAATTGGTATATTATTACAACGGAGAAAAATAGTAGGTTAAGAATAGTAGAAACAAACAATATACTATTAAATATACTATTAATATAACTTATTTTGTAGTGCTATGCACGGACCACAGAACCGTCATATTATAACAGTTCACTTGATCAAATAAGTTATATAATCTTATCTAAAACAATATAATGGGTGTTGATAATGTATAGCCCTCCAATAACTAAGTAAAAATAAGTTGTTATAATGGGTTCTCTTAGCCCAGCTTGATCAATCTTATTTAGACTATCACCCATCCAACATTGCTAGCAACACCTCGTGATCTGATGGTGGGCCCACCCATCATAGCACATACAATTGTTTTAGAGATTTTCAGGGATGTTGCTATGTCTTTATTTGTTTGCAAATATATAATGAAGAAAAAAATATTTGATTTAAATTTGATCAGGTGATCAAAAAGATAATCCACTTCAATAGGATTAGGCCTCACGGTGAGATTGATCATGTGGTCAATCGAAATTGAAATTTAAGGATATATCTTGAACGGTCCCAATTACCATCCTAGGTCCCACATAAAGATAATCCACTTCAATAGGATTAGGCCCCATGGTGAGCTTGATAATGTGGTCAATCAGAATTGAAATTTAATGATATATCTTCAATGGTCCCGATTATAACTATGTGGGCCCGACGATTGAATCTCCCTGTGACACGACATATTTTGTAGATCTAGGACCACCAACCACCAATGTTCAAGGATGGGTGGGAAAATCTCATTGAGTCAATTGTTGACAGGTTTGAGCAACACGAACCCCATCCCTAATAAATGATGGTGCCAATAGATTTTAAGGGTCTTAAAAATCTAACGGCCAAAACTTAGTTTGGACAAATCCAACCGTCTATATTAACAATGTTTAAGATCCAAGTGGGCCACAGCCTATCCATAAGGTGTAAGAAGATTTGAATGAATTGGATTAGTGGGCCCCACAAGAGGTTTATCATTGAAACATCTCCCGCTTACTCAACACAAATTCCACTAACCATCTATAGCCAGGTTTTACATTTGTGGTAGCTGAAAATGGCCCACATAAAAATGGCCCCATTGATTATCATCAGTGGGCCCCATGTTTGAAATCAGTGGGCCCCAGTTTTTTGATCCAGTTAGCTTTGATTTATGTGTCCAAGTTGGGCCACAGCCTATCCATAAGGTGCAGGCAGATTTGAATGAATTGGAACAGTGGGCCCCACAGGTGAGATGGTGTTGCCACGCTAAAAAAAATGCCACCTCAACTTTCTTCCTTCCTACTTTCCATTTAAATTGATTTCCATCCCCTAAAATCTCTCTTCTATACTTATCTTCTCCAAAAACATTAATCTTTGAGGGATAGATAAGGGGATGAGATAATCTAATGGAGTTGAGAAAAAAAGCCTGGCACACTTGCTCCCATCCTATCCTAAATTTTTGGATTAGTTTTAATCCTATCTTAATGACATTTATCTCAATGGCATTTAATATTTTCCATTTCTAGCATACTGATCAAATCCTCATCTAAGATCTAATATGCTTAACTGTTGTAGATGAAAAGCTCAGTGCCCTTTTTGTTTAGTTTTACACTTTTACATGTAACTGATACATGCCAGATGTTGTAAGTGAAGAAAGTTTCAAAAAAGGTGATGAAGATGCAATCTGTATGGATTGTGTTACTACAAAATTGATTCAGGTAAAACTCTAAATAAATCCATGAGAATTGGATTAAATTATTTGGTGCCGGACACAAGTGGGCCCACCTAGGAGAGGTCAAAACAGCTAGCATCATGTGGGTGGGTCCACATTGTTTGCTCCAATCACATGCCTTCCTTCCCATTAACATCCTTTCCCTTTGTTAACTTAATTCTACACTCATGTCTTGGGGGTGCAAAAGAGTAGTTGTCCCTATTGTTTAAAAAAGTCAATTCGGGTCCACCAGGCCAGGCCTATATAATTATATAAATCCTTCATTGGGACCTATTGATTGGACCAAGCCAATTGAAATCAATGGTCCTGGATATGTTAGAGATGGGACAAATTTATTGCCAATGGGAGTTGGACCTGGCTTATGATCGGTTGCATAATTCATGTGTTTGGAATATCTTCATCTAATGGTGGGCTTTTTCAAGTGGGACGGTGGTTTTGGGCTGTTTCTGCTATCACTCCACCCCACCCTCTCTCTCTCTCTGCAACCTCCTCTCTCTCTCTCCCCCTCCACAAACCGAGCCCATCTCACTCCACCCCACCCTCTCTCACTCTCCATCTCTCTCTCTGCAACCTCCTATCCCTCTCACTCCACCCCACCCTCTCTCACTCTCCATCTCTCTCTCTGCAACCTCCTCTCCCTCTCACTCCACCCCACCCTCTCTCACTCTCTATCTCTCTCTCGGCAACCTCCTCCCCCTCTCACTCCGCCCCACCCTCTCTCTGCCAACTCTCTCTCTCTACCCACTCTCTCTCCCTCCACAAACCGAGCCCATCTCACTCTCTGCCATTCTCTCTCAGTCTCTATCTCTCTCTCACTCTGCAACCTCCTCTCCCTCTCACTCCGCCCCACCCTCTCTCACTCCCTATCTCTCTGCAACCTCCTCTCCCTCTCACTCCACCCCACCCTCTCTCACTCTCTATCTCTCTCTCTGCAACCTCCTCTCCCTCTCACTCCGCCCCACCCTCTCTCACTCTCTATCTCTCTCTCTGGAACCTCCTCTCCCTCTCACTCCGCCCTACTCTCTCTCTCTCTCCCTCCACAAACCAAGCCATCTCACTCTCTGCCATTCTCTCTCAGTCTCCATCTCTCTCTCACCCTGCAACCTCCTCTCCCTTTCACTCCGCCCCACCCTCTCTCACTCTTTATCTCTCTCTCTCTCCAACCTCATCTCCCTCTCACTCCGCCCCCACCCATCTAACCTCCCTCTCACTCCACCCCACCCTCTCTATATCTCTTTCTCTCTCTGAGAGAGACAAAATTCAAAACTTTACAACATCAGTGCAGTAGCTAGCGATATATCGGCCCATCATACTTGACATTTTTCGACTTTCTAAGATACAGTGCCAAGAATTATGTTCTAAAATCCGAAATGAAGATTTCAGGTGGGATTAGATGAATCATATATAGAGAAGCGAACACAGAAAGAATGAAACAAAATACTATCATATACAATGAAGCCTACCTATGTCAGAACATCCGATGTAAGTTTCTTCTTCCTATTGACTGAGATCCATATCATGAGAGAGAGGTTCTGGTTTGAAGTAAATCACAGTTGCTAGCCGCTCCGAGTCGTAGACGCCTGCCTAAGGAAACCGCCATTTTTCGTTCTTTTAATGAAATGGTAGAGAAGAGAGAGAGCAAGTAGCCGTTCTTTTGATGAAATGGTAGAGAAGAGAGAGAGCAAGTAGTCGTTCCTTTGATGAAATGGTAGAGAAGAGAGAGAGCAAGTAGTAAGAATCCATTCAGTTGGGTTCAGTTACGAAAGAGTGGGGAGTGGTGGGGAGTGGGGATGAAGTAGAGGGATGTTGAGGTGTCCCAGATGTTGACGTGGAGAGTTGGGTTCTTTTCTATTAGGAGAGGGCAGTGGATCCCAGATGGACACCTCTCCCAAAAGTGCCTTAGAAATTTAGGATTGTTAAATTGGAGGGATGTGGTTAAATGCAGGGAAAAACATTCCCTTAGTATATTAGATTCCAAGAATATCTCTAAAAATTGCATGATGATGTAGAGGGAAGAAACTTTCCAAATATTGAGATTTCTTGCAATTCCTGTCTAAAATTGTAGCAGACAACTTCCTAAGGTCATATCTCCCTCCATATAGCTCTGATTTACATAATCTTGTACTCCACGGATATCTACTCGAAAATATCTTTCCAATGTAGGCTAGATTGCACCGATCCAACACTCGGTTTGAGAATTATGTCCATTTTAAGTTGTTGCCCCTGAAAAATCTGCAAATAATTGTGTACAAATGGAAGCTTCTATGTTTGGCATGCAATGGGGTGTGTGGGACCCATGTTAGACGTCCAAGGCATGCTTGGACTCTTTCCTTGGTTGCTTATTTGACTTTCCTTTGACCTCTCTTCTCAAATTTCATCAATGTGGGTCCTATGTTGATTTCTCCTACAAATCGAAAGAAATAAATCTACCATTAATTACATGTAAGAAAATAAACATGAATCATGTATAGAACCCTACATGCCTAATGATGCACCCAAATGACAAACTTTCCAAAAATAGTACATGGTGCCAAAAATAGTAGGTATATATTAATGAAGCAAAAAAAAAACCGATTTTGGGGTGATAAATGAGATGAAAACCCTTAATTTCACAAAAGTCATGCAATTCAATGAATTTTGACCAATTTTGACCATTTTCCCAAAAGTATCATCAAATGCATGTAATCATGAAATTAAGTGCACTTCTATGCAATTAAACATAATTAAGTCCACAAATGCCTATGAAATGATGACCTAATGACCTAATTTTGTGGACTTATCACACCCCTCAACTAGGTTTTTGCTAGTCCCTTAGCAAAATAAGCGATAAGGAATAAAACACACATAAACTAATCTTAAGGAAAATAAACAAATGCAAAAAACAGAAATGAAAAACACCACTTTCGCTGGCACTCTCGACTGCATTTAGCGTATGCTGTAAGCCCTTAAACCCGTAGGTTCCCCCTAGTGGACGAGTTGTGCCTGTGAGGCTTTGCAATGAATGTACCCACAAAATTCTTTTTTTTTTCAATCCAAAGTCGAAACCTAACAAAACCATGGGAATTTTTCCAAAAGAAAACTTACAAACACTGGATATTCTCTATTCTTGGTATTTTTCAAAGGCAAATCTTAAATTAGGTTCACAAATCTCGTCTTTTGGTCAGAAATTCTCGAAATCATGTTGAATTGATTGTGCATGGTGATAAGTGCGCGTATACGAAAAAACATAGGTATCAAATGATCCACCAAGAATTTTCGTGAAAATGTTTTTTTATCCAAAATTCTGGGCCACCTAACCGTAGCAAAGAAAAACAGCCTTCCTCTCAAGGCAACTATGACGGCTTTCGCACTACTGTTTTTTTCAAAGGTCGCAATTTTTTTTAAAAAACACACACATGTGACGTGCAATACCTAGGTCCATTAAGCTTTCTAATTAACTTATATAACGAGCATTAGGCCAATGACTCCCAAAACAGATGTCTTTAGGGCACTAGGTATGTAAATACCCCTACAGGCTTATTGGCTCGATTTGAAAAGGCTATGAACCCAGACTAGTCACACAACCTTTTATTCTTTTCAAGACTTATAACTAAATACTTTTTTATCTTTTTCTTTTTTTTAAATTTTTTTTACTGTCCCCAACAATAGGCAGCCATTTCCATGTGCCTAAATTAATTCAATGGTTTGTGGATGATCAAACCACACATATGAACTAGGAAACTGAAATTAAGGGTCGGTTTTCCATCATATTTTCAATCCAATCATTCAAGAAAATGAAAATCATAGCTTCACATTCAAAACCTTGAAAATGTATACAGACTGTGTAAAAGTGAGGGATCAAATTCAGCACTTTTCCAAAAACTCTTTCCTTAAACAAAATAGTGAACCATTTGTTATCTTTTGGCCAAAGCATCGAAAATTCTGAAATTCAAGATATCTTTGTTTTGTAAAAATCCTTTCGAAATTTCCCTTTTTTCTTTTTATTTTAAAAAACCCTAAAAACAAACAAAAAAAGATTTTTTTTTAAATAAAAAAAAGAGCATAAAACTTTTGCCTAAAGATGGACAGGTGTGCTTGTCCCTACCCCCCAACCTAGCATGAACATCGTCCTCGATGTGTAAATGAATGATATGCATTGAAAATACGAAACATGAGGAACATAAAAGTAACAGAGGGTAAAGTGTAGAAGTCACCTGAGAATTTGAAACTTTTCAGAAACCCTGTCCATGGTTAGACAAAATACAAAAAAACAAAGAAGAAACAGAAAAATAGAAGCTACACTACTGAGTACTCAACAAGGAATCCACCTGGATCTCAAACAAAATTTTCCACTACACATTGGACAAAGACTAGATGAGAGCTTTCAGCATTTTGAACACATTTCTTGTCCAATGGTGAGAAGGTAACCACCATTAAAGTCTCTTCCTTTAAAAATGAACCATGTAAGCCTGAAGGAAGAGATTGGATTGATGAACAAGGTGGTTCAAGTGATTACCGTGCATGTAATTCATAAAAATTGAATTTCGCAAATTCCTCTAGTACGGGTGTGGAACATGCGGTGGCAATGTCAGCAGCTAAATATTTGTAAGGTGCCACACATGATTATGAAAATTCAGACTCGAAGGTCGTATGAAGAAGGCCATTTTCCTCAAATTTCGAGGCAGGGTTCTCTTTCAGGGGTGTGATTGCCATTTCCCATAATGATTTATCATCAAAAGCTAGGAAATGAGCAATACCTGAATCTAATGATTCCAAATTGTCAGACTCGGAAATCTGAAAAATTGGGACATCCAAAAAATATTGTCAAATCCCTTTCTCTTGGAAGGCCCACAATGTGTATTCGTTGTTTCCTTTAAAATTGGAATGTCAAATTCTTGAAAATCAACAATACTTGATTCCATTGTTGTGAAAGAATCAGAATCTAAGAGGGACTCCTGGGAATCTTTCTCCAAAATCTCTTGGTGTGACCGTCTCAACCATTGGGGAAAAGGGATTGCGGGCTTATATGGTTCAGAGTCAAACTGTTCTTTAATCATACCACCAGCACTACTTTCATCTCCACCCTTAGATATGGATTGTGCATTTGTGTGATCCAGTAATAAAAAGTGGTCAAGGTTTTTTGGATCATCTATTTGAATATCAATTTCACTACTAAAGGTGACGTCCACTTGTATCATATGGCAAATTGAAGATGTTAGGTCTCGTAGTTCTTGCTTGATGGTTTTATTGAATTCATTTTGGTTCTGAATAAATTTAGTGATCATATCCTCCAAAGACTACACCTCTGGGGGGTGGGGGGGGGGGTTACATATGAGCACTCGGATGGTGTTTCATATGACCATTCAATTGATGGGGGTACATATGTCGAATCCTACACATATGACCCATCCGGAGTAGGTTCTTGGGGAAGATTGAAAAAATCATCCATGTGCCCATTTTCCTAGCTGTAATCATAATGATCATCCCATTGTGGACTATGCATGTTACCTATATTATTGGAACAAGGCCATTGATATGCGTTGGCTACATCCTTGAGTTCTCGCAACACCTCTATATAATAATAGGATCTTGTTGGACAAGTCCATGAAGATTGAGTGTTGTATCCACATCCTCCCCACATGTTCATAAATGAAGAAGTTTTTGCATGTGTTGGGTATAGGTAATCACGCAAAGACCTTTTGGTTTGGTCATCTTTCATTACTTGCCAATTTGGCTGGAGATTATCACGTAGGCTCTTAGACGATTGGGTCCCACTCAAATTCTCGTATCTTTCATATTCCATGGTGTCACTAGATGAACCTGAAGAGTTTGAGAAATTGAGATTTTCAAGTGCCCCGTTGATTTACAATTCCCTCTCTTGGAACATGGTTCAATTATGGAATCTAGCGGGCAGGGTGGCCAAATTTTTTTTTTTTAATTTAATGAAAACCAACTAACCTAGAACAAACACCTAATCACTCTTAAGGTTCACTACAAGAAATTGCACTTTTAGCGACGTTTTCATAAATTTGTCGGTAAAGAGTACTATTTACCAACGTATATTATTTTGTCGGTAAAAATTAGACTTTTACCGACGTTTTTTATAAAACGTCGCTAAAAGGTTAATTTTAGAATTAACTTATTTGCTGGGAAAAGTAAAAAAATAGAGACTTTTATCGGTGAAAGTTTAATTTTAGAATTAACTTATTTTCTAGGAAAAGTAAAAATCAGAGACTTTTACCGATGCATTACAAAACGTCGCTAAAATCAGTATTTTAGCAATGTTTTCTATAAAATGTCGGTAAAAGTCTAATTTTAGCGACGTTTCTCTAGGGCTCCCGCCAACCGCACGTACTATATTTGGTTCGGCTAAAGGGATAAACGAGAAGGGAAAGAGGAATATTAGTGGGAATGATAAGGATGAGAACTATATCCCCCCGAAGATGATGATGTAGATGACGAGACATCTTGGTCTCAAACGGATGAGGTAATCTTTCTGTGAATGTCTATGACATGTACTTGAAAATATTAGTTTTGATGGTGACACTCATGCTAAAATGATTTTCATTTCCATTTAATATAATTTGTTGACACTCACTTTACTAATATTATTGATTTTTGCTAATAATTATTTATTTTCCATGTCACTTTGCTTTAAGCTAGATTGCAGAGATGCCTCGGGATAAGAGGGTGAAACATGCTTGAAGGATCGCAGCCGCACTTGCGTTAGCTCGTGTAGAGAGCCCACCTGAGGCCTCGACACAGCCTCCGCCGGTTACTCTTCTAGTTACACGGTCTAGAGGATCAGGGAGCACCCCTAATTTGGCAACCCCCCAGCCTCAGCCGATTCAGCCTCCGACCACACAGCCCTCGCCGACCCAGCCTCAGTCGTCCCAACCTTCGACGAGTCTTCATACAATCAAGAGCAGCGTAGGTGAGAAAATTATGACCTTTTAAAATTCAGAATGGTTCACCTCAATTTAATGATTTGTGTTCACTAACTCATTTAGCACTGTCATGTTAACAACATCGGTCCCAGTCTCGGAGGTTTCGAGCCTTTAAGGGGTGTTACGCGGGGGAAGAATGTGACAAAGCTAAGGAGACAGATGGGTCATAACATCCCAGTCCTGATCCCCATCTCCAGTCATAGGCCAGAAGGGGAACATGCCCCATCACTGGTTAACCATCTTGGGTTAGCCATTAGAGAGGTTGCCCCAGTCAGGCCCCATGGCTGGAAGAAGCTTGACAGTGGGATCAAGCTTGCTATCATTGCTGCAGTTCAGGTAAACTGAAATGAGAAATATCAACCAAATTGATAATAGTTTTGCTCCGCATTACAAAATCTGATTATATTTTGTTATTACTAATTTTTATATGGCTCTCCCCTAATTGCAGCAAATTTTTTATATTGGGGACTACGAGGGCGATATGCAGCTCAGGGCGGACATCGACCGCTAATGCAGGGTTTTATATAGGAGTTGGAAGTAAGAGATGCATAGTCACTATCTCGAGCTGTTGGCACAGGGGGTTCCCCGACCCCAGGACCACCTGGCAGAGGGTTGTGATCCAGCTGACTAGCAGTTGATGGTCTCGCAGTGCTGGGAATCACTAGCCTGGAAGGTAACTTTGGGATGTTATCTACAACAATTAATTATATTCCAACGTAATTCTATTTGTAATGATTTTATAAATGACCGCTACTGTATTATTGTTTTTCTATGTAGGCGAAGTCGAAAAAAGCTTAAGAGAGTCGAGCCAAGCTGCCATATAAGCATACTAGTGGCTCCAGGTCATTTGCATCGAGGATGTCTCTGATGGTACTAATTATGTTCATATGAAGAAACTTGATTAAGTTTATTATTTTATCAATATGTAGCTAGGTTCATATCTAATACAAAGCTATTTCAAATTACAGACGACACAGAATGATAGTCAAGCGCCGCCTATTACTCAGTTCTTCCGCAACACCCACTACAGAGAAAAGAGTAATGAGTGGGTAAATGATGTGGCTCAGCAAAGACTTGTACGTTTGCTAATAAATCAATTGTGATCAATAATGCCATAAAAGCATTCTAACTCCCTTTTTTATTTAAATGCTAGGAGGCCTTGGTGCAGCGAACTGAGGAGCAGTCACAACCCTCTGTCACAGCTCCGATGACGGAGGAACAAATTGCTGTTGATGTGCTTGGATAGAGGTCGGGATACTTAAAAGGGTATGGGATATGCACGAAGACCTCTTCATCTTCCACACAGTCTCGGGCACCAGATCCTGAGGTGATCGCCCTGCGAGAGCGGCTAGCTGAGTAGGCTAGGAGGCAGGCTGAGCAGGACAGGAGACAGGCTGAGCAGGATAGGAGGACACATGCACTTGAGGCCCTCGTTCAACAGTTGGCAACTGCGGTAGGGATAGATCCAACCAGCTATTTCGACATCATGAGAGGGACCACTTCTGCTGGTGATGGCACAGCTACTGGCGATCATGATGCGACCCTTTGGTTAGTAGATCATGATGAAATTATTCTCTTTGATTGAAGTTGTTAGTTTAACTACCACAGGGATTACTTTCCTACACTTTTCAGTTTACCTCCTGAAAAACAAACATTGCTTTAGGTAGTCTACATTTGTTGGCGCAACCTACTAAGGCTAGAAACAAAACTTTGATTGCCCAATTACCCCCAAAACATTATCTACCAGACAAATCGGATATGGACCATTTTTAATATACATAATTGATAATCAATACATTTGGTACAGTGAGGACTCTAAAGCAGTATAGAGTCATTTTGAATCATTGAAAAATTGTTCCATGACTTCCATCCATCATTTTGGGCAATTTCTCTGATGGGTCTCCTCATGCATTGATTGGGCAATTCAAACAAATAGCATTTGCAATATGGACAATCATTCAAGAAAATTGATGCAGTGAGACTTCGTGAAAATTCTAATTTCATAGAAAATGTGCTGATTTTATTTCAATGAAATGTCAGATGCTTGGATATAGTTGGGCTGGACTTTTCAGGAAGTTTCTCGTTGATTCTCCCTATATGTGGTGGCCCTCCAATCTTGTTCAGATTTCCTTATTCAGGTCTCTCCCTCCCTCCCTCATGATGTACTTTTTTCCAGTTACATCCTTATGTATATTATCACTCATATGGATCAAAACACACTAGAATGAGTCCAGAAACCCATGATTCCTTAGATATCCACAATTTTGTTTATAATAGATGATTAAGGGACTTAAAATAAAAACTTCAATCATTTAGAAAGAATCAGTGACTATGGCTTAGTTTCTACAGAAGACTATTCTACAAACATTTATAGAAAAGGCTATGTAGTGTAAAAGATGTATATGTATGACAAAATACTTGGCAACCATTGCAGTTGGACTTCAAAGGTATGATTCTTCTGTAAAGTTCTTTAATTTTATAGGATTTAAATAGCTAAAAGTGGTACTACAAGTTGCATCAATTTGTAAGTTCTGTCAATTCAATTATCTGAATTGAATAGTTGAATAAGTTGTATCGGTTTTTTTTTTTTTTTTGTCTCATTGGAAGAGTTCTTTTTGCTCAATTTTGAGTGATTTTTTATAATATTTCTTTTATTTGAGCAAATTTGATAGGACAATTTACTTTGTAGCACAAGATACAAATCTATAATGGACTTGTCATTTCCTTCTTTCTATCCACTTCTATGAGGTTTGCAAAAACTTTGTGTTCAATTCAGTATGATTCTCATTCTAAGGTTAAGAAATTGGTAACGAGTTTAGAGATAAAAGTTAGTGATTAATAGGATTTACCTGAAAAGGAGAGTTAAAATAAATGATTGCTCTAGGAGGTATATGCACAAAAGGCAGTTTTCAAGTTGATTGTTATAAATGTATTGGGTCTCATCTTTCTCATATTTACCCCAGGAATCCACAAATGGATTTGTAAGCATAGGACCGTGCCCACAGGATTGGACAAAAGAAAGAAGTTCAAGTCTTCCGTTTCTGTACAGAGGTTTGATGCTTTCTTAACCCAAAAAAAGAGGAAGAAGATGTGAATGACATTAAGCACATTTATTATATCCTTTACCTTTTTTTTTTTTTTTTTTGTGGCCTTTCATGCAGTACACCATAGAAGAAAAAGTGATTGAAAGGGCTTATAAAAAGCTTGCACTTGATGCTTTAGTTATTCAACAAGGCAGACTGGCTGAGAAAAAAAGTAAGCATCTCTATTGGGAGCTATGTGGTGGTCTTTTTCTGTGTTTGTAGCTTGTTAGAACACTGAGAAGAAGATTTTGACTTTACTCTTTTTTTTTGTCATGATCATCTGGTGTGTTATGCAGATGCTGAATTGTATGACTTCAATGAAGAGAAGGTATGTTATAATGCACCATAAATATAAGATAATTGATAATTTATAGTTTATACCTTCACTAATAATTCCTACATTTGATGTTCACAAAATGGCGTGGCATGCAAATGATTTATCAAGTTGGCAACTTGGTGCTCATTTAGTATAATTCTCTTATTTTTGTACTTCTTTGCCTTCAAACTTAATTCTTTTCTGTTTGCAATTAATGAAGGATGACAACAAGTTTGACTTTAAGAAACTTGTCAGTGAGAACTGGGTTGAACCATCAACAAGTATGACCCTGCCCCATATGTTGTGATTTCTTATTCACATCAAGCGTTGCAGTCAAAGCTCTTCCTTGCGCCCACTTCATGCATTCAGCTTGCTTTCAGGTCTATCCTTACATTTGCTTTAGGGTTCTTATAAGTGTACAAGAAACCCCCCCCCCCCCCCCCCAATGATTTGTTGTTTAGGCACTACTAGAAAAAAGGGTTTTTATATCTGTTGCAAAAACTGCCTTATATCGGTTTTTCATATAACCGATATAATATCTTCAGTCAAGATTTTTTATATCGGTTAATATTTTTTTATATCGGTCAATTTTTTTTTATATCGGTTACACAGGAACCGACATAATAATCTCTATATATAATATCGGTTAGAAAAATATGTGATATTAATTTCAATATTTTATATCGGTTATTATAAAACCGATATGATATACACATATTTTATATCGGTTGTATACATATATTTTATATCGGTTATTATAAAACCGATATGATATACACATATTTTATATCGGTTGTATACATATATTTTATATCGGTTATTATAAAACCGATATGATATACACATATTTTATATCGGTTGTATACACATATTTTATATCGGTTATTATGGAACCGATATTATATATGCATATTTTATATCGGTTATTATGAAACCGATATTATATACCCAATGATTTTACTTCCGCCTGTGCACCAGCGGCTAACCGCCAGTGCACCTGCGGCTAACCGCCGGTTATATATACATATTTTATATCGGTTATTATGAAACCGATATTATATACCCAATTTTATATCGGTTATTATGAAACCAGTGCGCGGGCTCAGTGGTTCTTTCCCTCCTTTTTATTTTTCCTTCCCTCCATTCTCTTTGTTTCTCCATCATTCCTTCTTTCCTTTCACTCTCGCTCTCTTCTCTCCTCACTCTCGCCTCTCTTCCCTCACTCTCGCTCTCTGCTCTCTCTCTGACGCTCGATCTCTCTGCTCTCTCTGACTCTCACGCTCTTTCGATCTGCTCTCTCTCTCTCGGTCTCTGCTCTCTCTCTCACTACGCCAAAAACATTAAACCCACCCCCTTTCTCTTCTCTCGCCCGGTGCTCTCTTTCCCTCTCCCACCAGCGCTCCCTTCTCTTTGGTATGCTCTCTCCTCTACTTCTCTCTCCCTCTTTCTCTCTCTCTCTCTCTTTTTAGTTTGGGCAAAAAAAATCAGGTATGCCCTAGCGATTCCTCATCTCTATTCTTTCTTTTCTTTTCATTTTTCTTTTTTTTCTCCCTTAGGTTTGCAATCCTCTCTCTGCTAGGTCTTTGCAACCCTATATTTGCTCACGATTTCTGCAACCATCTAAGGTATGATTTTTTTAAATTTATGTAAATGTAGAATTTAAATGTGCTTTCATGGTTGCAGATTTTTTAGTTTTTATTTTCTGTGTGTTACGTCTGTTGTGATGGTGGTGGTGTGACAGTGGCAATGGACAGATGGAGGGCTTTTTTTTTTTAAGGTTTTAGTTGTTTCTGTGCTTTCTGACTATTGTCTGCGATGGATCATACTAACAAAAAATGAAATGCATGCATTATGCTACCCAAGTGATGAATCCTTTGCAGTTAATATGAATCTGACCCTCGTAAATACATGCATAAAGACAGTTGAGTGCTCTTTTATCTCATCTTCTGAGCTGATTTTTTCGATGAAGATTTGTTACAGAGAAGAAGCTCAAGAACATGCAGCTGAGATGAAAATGGTAAGAGGGAAATATGGATTTTTGAGAAATGATAGAATTAGGAATAAGCACATTGGGGGAGAACTTACAGGGAGCTCCAATAAAAAAACAGAAAGAATCTTTTAATTGAAATGATTTGGGCACATATGATTCACGACCTGGATGTTGTATTGGAATGTTAAAATTTAAGGCACTAGCAACTAGTGAGGGAGACTAGCAAGGACTTGGAATGCAATGAAGAAAGATATGTTATAATGTAGGGTGACACACCCTAAACCTTTCTAGAGTAGTGACTAGTATGAGGGGAGTGTTATGACTGGTGATTTTTTTCAGTTCACTTCCCTTTTAGGAGGACTTTCTGCATTGGTTGCATTTGGCTTTAGCCAGCTACAAGTTCAAATATTTTTTGTGGGCTTATTGTTTCTGTGGTCTATTGACTTAAAATATACATGTATTGATATTATCTAGGTTCTCTGATTTACAATCATAGGCCAGTTGTGGTTTTTTCTTCGAAATGTCAACAATTAAATTGTTAGCTTTCTCCATTGTCTTCTTCAATTCATCTTCTGACGTTTGATACTTGTCGCAAAAAGATGCAATATGGTTTTTGTTACTATTCAGCTTGGATTTGGAACTGGAGTAATCTCTGCATTTCTCCTTGTGGCATCTTGCTGTAGCTTTTAACAAAACTTTAGAAAGTACAAGGGTTTTAGGTCACATGTGGTGTCTAAATGAAGGATTGAAAAAAGGGTTCATAAAGTAATTGGAAATGATGCTTTGGATATAGGGTCTTTCAGAACTCTCATGTTCTATTGTCTGTTCAAGATGTTTCTTTTTGGAATTTTGGATGATTTACATACTATAGGCAGCATTTGTAGCAGCCTTTACTGCTATGTGACAACCGAGGGGATCAACTCTTTTGAATGTATGGTCTGAAGCGGGTAACAAGCAAAAATGTAGCAGCAGAACAGAGTCATTAAGGGTCCCTTATGTGCCTCAAATAATTTTCTTTTCTTCTCAAGTAGTTTCAGAAGTACCTTTGTACCTTTTAGTTTTTGTGATTTCCAATCATTTTGTTTGGTAGTCTTTGCAAGAATGATGTCACTGAGGAACTAGATGTTGGCATCCCACACACCACATTTTGGATATGTTATTTGTAACTGTGCAGTTGTCTCAGTTGGTGTGGATAAATAGATAACAACCTTGGTTACTTAATTATTTAAATTAGTTGGAGAAATTCATGTGTGCTTTTAAGGAAATTATAATGCATAGTAATTAAAAAATGCTTGCTCAGGAAGGGATGTTGAACTCCCCTGATCTTAAGGTGTCAATGTTGTTTTTGATACTCAGAAAGTTTGTCTTTAGATATGCTTTTGCATTGGCAAGCAGGTACATTGATACCGTTGATGGCAAGCAGGTACATAGATCTTTTGTGGTCTGAAGTTATCTTGATGCTGATCTTTATTTATGTTCTTAAATTTCCTTTTGTAGGTGCTGCTTCAATTGAAATTACTTTCTTTGAAAGTGTTTTGGGTTCTCTCTCATTTTTCTTTATATTCTCAGCTTCTTGAGCTTGCTTTTGAGTTTTGAGTTTCTGACTTTCTTCAAGATGGATTTCTTTTCCTTTTCCTTTTTTTTTGGGGTTTTTATTTTATTTTATGCCTATGGATTGCAGTGGGTTGGGTTTAGTTGGACCTGCTGGCCTGATATTGAACATGCTTACAAGGTACATAATCTTGATCCTTTACTTGGTTTTAAAATCTTGATCCATCTTACTTTCTGCATATTTTTGGTTTCTTCATTTATATGTTACTCTTCAAAGAATCTCATTATCCTTGTCTCTACCAGGTTGGACTTGAGCTAGTACCTAGGAACTATGATATGGACACAGCTTCTCCTTTCAGGTGGACTCCCATCATGCTGAGCAATGCCCTAATGTCTTTCTTTGAGCTTTTATCTAAACAATTCCATGTTTATTTAGTTCTCTGTGTGAATGTGAATGGGGCATGGCAATGAAAATGGCCAAAATGTTGCATTTCAGTTTTTGTTCAGAACTTCTAAAGCTCGAAAATGAGCTTCTGGGTGAAATTCGGCTAGCCACGAGGCTAACCACGGGCTAACCGCCAAACTTTCCATTTTTGGCAAGCTTCTGGAAAGCTAATCGCCAAATTTCGGCTAGCCTCGGGGTAAGCTCCGAGCTGACCGAAATTGGGTTAGAAAAATCAGCTTCTGGAAAGCTGACCGTGGGCTAACTGAACTTGGTTCGGCTAGCCGCCAGTATAGTTGCGGCTAACCGCCAGGTAGCCGCCGGGGTAGCCGAACTTGACCAAATTGTTTATAGTAAGGGAAATTTTGGTTCGAGTCCGGTGAGTTTTGGATTTTTGCGAGAATTAAGATCACTTTCCAACTGAAATCGCCTTCCAACCATGCCATACTAGCACATTTATCAGTGCGTGGATGGGCAGCATCTGCATGCATGTCTATAGACATCAGAGTTATAGCAATTTAGTTGATGGTTCCATTGAGTGCAATTTCACAGATGATTCATGTAGTGTATTTTTTTTCCAGAAACTGATCATAGCGCAAGTAAAAAAAGGAGTTAGGTCTTGCATGCCTTCAAGGGGAGCCAAAAGATGGTTGTTGAAGCTTTGGAGGTAAATTATGATTATTTATCTTTAATTTGGTTTTTTTGTTTATATACAGTTCCAACTTTTTGTACATCCCATGGAAGACAATGTAGATACTATATATATATATATATATACACACACAATATTTCCATAGAGATTTGTCCAGTGATCAATGTATAATATTATTAATTAGTTATATATATATGATCACTTTATTAATTTGTATATATAGTGCAAAGTTTTATTGGTGTACAGTGTACTGCAGGTTTTATAGGTACTGCAGCAATGCAAATTCTTTTGATAAAAAAATGCATATATAATATTAAATCAGTTACAGAACAAACGATATAATACAATCCCAAAAAACCGATATAACAAAGCCCTTTATAACCGATATTATACATAATTTTTATATCGGTTTCACTCTTTTTTATATCGATTTTACAGTAATGTATGCTATAATCTCAGTTTCAAAACACATCAGTTTACCGAAAACCGATATTATAAATATTTTTTATATCGGTTGTACTTTTTTTTATATCGGTTTTACAGTAATATGTGTTATAATTTCAGGTTCAAAAGACATCAGTTGTCCAAAAACCGATATGAAATATTACACATATTATATCGGTTACAGTTGTTTATTATATCGGGGGTACTTATATCGGTTTGAAGTTTACTAAAAAACCGATATAATAGGTCTTTTATATCGGTTTTTAGCCGATATAAAAACCCTTTTTTCTAGTAGTGAGGGTTGTCAGTACACTGGGCTTTGGAATGGGAATCCTGAACTTTTATGGGTCTAGCCCAAAAATCGAGCCTGTTTTCTTGAAAAGTTCGATAAACCTGACAGTCTATCAGTGATCCATGTGTGAACAAAATATTTGTTTAACATGTCAGGGTGCCATATTAGATCGGAACATATTCTGTTGGCATTTACTTTTCTGCATTTTTGATAGATGAGTGTTATTTATCTGCATTTTCCCCTTCAAAACAGCATCCTATTTCAGGTTTTAGCTGATGGGTGTAATTGTAAATACATATTCAGCAGTTCATATTTCTATCCTTTATTCAAATTAATATTTTCCATATTCTTGCATTCACATATTTTCTTTTTCTTCATTGATGTGGAGGTTGTGTGAAAAGTTAAGGTATGAGTAACTCATTCTTCCTTCCTAAATATTCAGGTTTACACTTGCAATCACTACACTTGTCCAATATGTAGCAAATCATTGGGAGATATGGCTATAAGAGAAAATTCTTTTCCTATTTCTCTAAGAAAATTTTGTGAAGTTTGTTATTCACTTATCTTATTGGAATGATTTATTAAATCAGCAACTATGATGTCATGAATCTCAACAAGGTCACAGTTTTTTGAGGCATCTAATTCCATATATTTTTGGTGATCCAGGCCATTGGTCTACTATTCATAAAGAAATGATCAGATTCTTCTACATTTGAATCAAGTTCGTCATATACAAGGAGCTTATTGGTTGACAGTGCAATTAACCGGATTTATTTATTACATGATAATAAAAAAACTCAAAAGCATCAACCAGATAATTTCTCAAAAATGACAAGTGGTAGTAAGAGAACACATATATTGGAAAATGTTAGTATCACTGGACCATGTTGTATTTTCATAAACTTGAACATTGTAAATTGGATAACTCTTCTTTTTCCCAGATAAAAGAGTTATCCATCATGTCTTAGAATGGATTAAAAAAGAGAAAAGGTTTTACTGTCATATGTGGGTTTCTTGTCCCGCCGGGGGTCCGGAACAGGAAACGGCCCCTAGAAAAATTGAAAACCAGCACGAGCACTTCGCTTTGGAGTAGAGTAACTTGTAAGAACTAACGGTTCGCAAATAGGACTCCCGGTTAGAGAATTAGAAGCGAAAATCGACGATTTTCCAACACTTAGGGCATGTTTGTGTAGCCCATTTCCGCGGAAAAGGTTGTAGTTTTCTGCGGAAAACTTCTTTTTCATGTGTTTGGTGCGGCAGTTTTCCGTGGAATGCTTTTTCGCCACGTCAGCTTTTTCCTTCCAATGCATGGACATAGACTTCCTATGGGGGGATATGGGAAGTCCATTACCAAGGAAAACTGACCCTCCAATTTCCTCTCTCTCACCCTCACTCCATCCAGCCACCATCTTTCTTCCTCTTCCCCTCCCAACCCCACCCACCCCACACACATACCAACCCACGCACCCAATACTTTTCACTAAAAAGTGGTTTTCATTAAAGAAATCCATAGCTGCACCAAACAACATTAGCACTAATTCATCGAGGAAAACATTTTTGCACCAAACATAAAGTTTTGACTTCCGCAGAAAAACTTTTCCAAAGAATTTAAAACCCATGGATTTTGCTTATGTGGAAATTTCCAATTTCCACGGAAATTACATGTACACAAACGTGCCCTTAGGCTCGAAAACAGCCCACCGGGGTCCAGAACGGGAAAGGGCCCCCGGAAAAATTGGAAACCGGCATGAATACGCCGCTCGAGGGTAGGGTAACTTGTAGGAACTGACGGTTTGCAAACAGAACTCCCGATCAGAGAATTAGAAGCGAAAATCGACGATTTCCCAACACTTAGGCTCGAAAACAGCCCGCCGGGGGTCCGGAACAGGAAAAGGCCGCCGGAAAAATCTGAAAACGGTATGAGCACGTCGCTCGAGGGTAGAGTAACTTGTAGGAATTGACGGTTCGCAAATAGGATTCCCGGTTAGAGAATTACAAACGAAAATCGAAGATTTTCCAACACTCAGGCAGAAAAATGGCTTGCCGAAGGTCCGGAACGGGAAACGGCCCTTGAAAAAATCAGAAACAGGCACGAACACGTCGCTCGAGGGTAGAGCAACTTGTAGGAGCTGTCGGTTCGCAAATTGGACTCCCGGTTAGAGAATTAGAAGAGAAAATGGACGATTTTCCAACACTTAGGCTCGAAAATAGCCTGTCGGAAAAATCCAAATATGGCATGAGCACTTCGCTCGAGGGTAGAGTAACTTGTAGGAACTGACAGTTCGCAAATAAGACAATCGGTTAGAGAATTAGAAGCGAAAACATCAAATTTACTAACACTTAAGCTCGAAAACGGCCCGCCACTGTTCAAGAACGGGAAACGGCTCCTGAAAAAATTGAAAACCGGCACGATCACTTCGCTCGAGGGTAGAGTAACTTGTAGGAACTGGCGGTTCGCAAATAGGACTTCCGGTTAGAGAATTAGAAGCAAAAATCGACAACTTTCCAACACTTGGGCTCGAAAACGGCCCGCCGGAGGTCCGGAACGGGAAACGACCCCCGAGAAAATCAAAAGTCGGCACGAGCACCTCGCTCGAGGGTAGAGTAATTTGTAGGAACTGATGGTTCGCAAATAGAACTCCTGATTAGAGAATTAGAAGCGAAAACATTGGGTTTTCTAACACATGCTCGAAAACGGCCCACCGGGAGTCAGGAATGGGAAACGGACCCCGGAAAAATCGGAAACTAGCACAGGTACTTCACTCGAGGATAGAGTAACTAGTCGAAACTGACGATTCGCAAATAGGAATCTCGATTAGAGAATTAGAAGTGAAAATATCAGATTTACCAACACTTATGCTCGAAAACTGCCTGCCGGGGGTCCGGAGCGGGAACCGACTCCCGGTAAATTGGAAATCGGCACGTGCACTTGATTTGAGGGTAGAGTGACTTGTAGGAACTGACGGTTCGCAAATAGGACTCCCGGTTAGAGAATTAGAAGTGAAAACATAGGATTTTCCAACACTTATGCTAAAAAACTGACCGCCAGGGGTCTGGAACTAAAACCGCCCCCCTAAAAAATTGAAAACCGGTACGAGCACTTGGCTCGAGGGTATAGTGACTTGTGGGAACTGACGGTTTGCAAATTGGACTCCGGGTTAGTGATTTAGAAGCGAAAACATCGGATTTTCCAACACTTAGACTCGAAAACGGCCCGTCGGGGGTTTGGAACGGGAACCAACCCTCGGAAAAATGGGAACCTGGCACGAGCACTTCGCTCGAGTGTAAAGTGACTCGTAGGAACTGACGGTTTGCAAATAGGAATCCCGGTTAGTGATTTAGAAGCGAAGACATCGGATTTTCCAACACTTAGGCTTGAAAACGGCCGGCTGGGGGTCTGGAACAGGAGCAGCCCTCGGAAAAATTGAAAACCGGCATGAGCACTTGGCTCGAGGGTAGAGTGACTTGTAGGAACTGACGGTTCTCAAATAGGACTCCCGGTTAGTGATTTAGAAGCGAAAGCATCGGATTTTCCAACAATTAAGGCTCGATAACGGCTCGCCGGGGGTTTGGGCCAGCCCCCCGAAAAATTGGAAACCGGCACGAGCACTTGGGTTGATGGTAGAATTACTTGTAGGAACTGACGGTTTGCAAATAAGACTTCCGGTTAGTGATTAAAAAGCGAAAACATCGGATTTTCTAACACTTAGGCTCGAAAACGGCCCGCCGGGGGTCCGAAATGGGAGCAGGCCCTCGGAAAAATCAAAAATTGGAACAAGCACTTCGCTCGAGGGTAGATTGACTTGTAGGAACTGATGATTCGTAAATAGGATTCCCGGTTAGAGAATTAGAAGCGAAAACATCGGATTTTCCAACACTTTGGCTCAAAAACAGCCCGTCGGGAGTCTAGAACTGGATCCGGCCCCCGAAAAAATCAGAAACCAGCACGCGCACCTTGCTCGAGGGTAGAGTGACTTGTAGGAACTGACAGCTCATAAATCAGACTCCCGGTTAACGAATTAGACCTAAAAACATTGGATTCTTAACACTTAGTTTCGAAAATAGGCCGTTGGAGGTCCAAAATAGGAAACGGCCATCAGACAGCTCAGAAACTGACACGGGTACCTTGTTCAAGGCCAAAGTAACTTATAAGAATTGTTGGTTAGTGAATCGGACTTCCGGTTAACGAATTAAACACAAAAACCGCCTGATTCTCAACACTTAGGCTGGAAAATAGGCCGCCGAAAATCTTAGGAAAAGATTTAAATATATACATGTTTATCTTTCATTTATAATTTAATTCATTGAAAAGATTCTAATGTTGTTTTTGTCATTGCAAATTGATGGACGCTTTGAGGTCGGTTTTACAGACTTGTGGGGGTGTTTTATTCTTTTTAGATTATCTGTATATGTATATTGGACATTTATATGAGACTTTATCATTATTGATTGTAATATTTGTACAATGAGATGAATGATTTGATGAAAAATGGCGATGGTTGTTTGTTTATTTAGAAAATTTTGTTTGAATGCATTTTTTATACTGAATACAGGTACAAAACAGGTTTATTTTTTCATACAGGTGTACAAACAAGTTTATATGAGAATTATATTGAAAAAAATAAATATAAATTTCAAAAATAAAATAAAATAAAATACTTTTACAGATGTTTTTTTACGTTGGGAAAAGTTTTTTTTTTCTTTTTTACTTTTACCGATGAAAAAAACGTCGCCAAAAGTATTTTATTTTTTATTTATTTTTCCTTTTTCTTTTTGCTGACAAAAAAACGTCGGTAAAAGTATTTTATTTTTTTAAATTTTCTTTCTTCTTTTTGCCGATGAAAATAAAACGTCGGCAAAAGTATTTTTTTTCTTTTTTTCTTTTTGCCGACTAAAAATAAAACATCGGTAAAAGTTTTTTTTTCTTTTTTTCTTTATGCCGACGAAAAGAGAATGTCGATAAAATTATTTTATTTTTTATTTTTATTTTTTATTTGCCGACGAAAAAAAACATCAGTAAAAGTTATATTTAATATTTAGAAAAGTAAAATAAATTTACCGATGTTTTAAAAACGTCAGGCAAAAGTCAAATAATCGTCGGTAAAAATCGTATTTTTGCCGACGGAAATAAATTTCGTCGGTTAAATGTTTTGTCCACTAGTTTTTACCGACGTTTTGTTAGCCTTTTGGAATGAGCAAACTGTTGTAGTGGTTGTAGAGTACACCTAGGCCTCCAATCCGGTCCTTTGAAACCAACTCAACCAAGTAAGCCCCCAGGAAAGTGGTTGGGTCACAACGGTCCAGCTTTAAAACCACTTTCCTCTAACTGAAAATATCTACCTTCCATGGGACAAGGCTTTCCTAGATACTGAGGTGATCAAGGAGCGTAATTGGTTCAACCTTGGGTGGACTTTCCTTCCATTAGAGTGTCCTACTAAAAATAAATCCTAAATAAAAAAATAGAGAAATTTCATAAACTTTTTGGAATTTTCTAAAAATCGATTGATGCGAATTACTAACATTCCATGCATTGTCCTATTCCAAATTAGGGCAGTTTGTCATTCAATGCATGCACCTCCTATATTCTAGAAATAAGCCAAAAATATACACCCATAAAGCAATGTAAATGAGAAAGTCAGAAAAGTTACCTTATATAGCGCTCCCCGCAACGGCGCCAAAAGCTTTGTCGGACTCCAAATGTAGGGTACGATTGCAGTAATAATCTGATGAGTCCAGGTCGATCCACAGGGAGCAATGCTTTTTAAGAAACTTTCCAACTTTAGCCTGTTCTAATTTAGAAACTAAATCTAACCTCATAAAGAAACTAATCAAATTACAAGAAAATCCCTAAAAACTGAAAATTAACAATTACAACTTTCCAAATAAAAAAACTAAACCTAAACTAAGAAAAGAAACCTAGTTTATTCAACCCTATTCTAACTATAACCTGCAAAAGTAACAAACTCATCAAAACAACCAATTTAATATAAGATAAATCAAAAAAAAATTCCTAAAACAAATTACAATATAAATATCAATGATTTATGAGGTCCTACATGAAAAAAATGCAATTCTAGACTAGTTCCTAAAAATTTGATGCATGCTGAAAAATTCTTAGTATGGAAACTACTGCACATGCCCAATTTTGTTGGACTGTATGAAAGGCCTAAGATTAAATAAACCTAAATCTAATGGCTGGATTCAATACTCTGATGATGCATGAACAAAACAGAAAAACAAGAATGGAAAAAGGACTTAAAATGAAAAAGATATGATCACCAAAAGATGCCAAGTTGAACCAGTTATGCTGCTGAAATCTGGTACAGGCTTTGCTGGGTACCCCTGTTTGTGCCTCTGGTTGACATGGTTCCTGAGGTTATTTTTGGCCAAAATTCTAAGGTTTCAAAATCTTATTACTGTACTTTAAATTTTTTATTTTTCATAACAAAACATTCACATTTACCTGATTTTAAAATCGCGCACTTTTGTAACACAATTGAGTTAATTCTACTGAAATTATGCAGAATTTTTTACTATTCACATACTAGGTGCGAATTTAATCTTTCTAATCAGTCATCAAAGATTGTGATTTCAGCAGCAAAAGCTTATTCTAATGCATTTCTAAATATAATGCATGTACTGTTAGGTTTTTGTTTGTTGCATATTTGATGGATGTACTTCACTGTCAAATGATCACACACTCATGCTCTTAGTTTTGACTTTGGAATCTAAGATTCTATCTTGCATTTGCATATATTTTTCAAATGATTTATTCATGCATGTTTTTTAGAATCCAAATACTCTTGTGAAAACCTAATTCTTCATGCATTATTTTGGAAAATCAAATTAAGATTTTAGGTTTGTGATTTGCATACATTCTCCGTTTTTAGAATCATTTTATTATGCTTAATCACATTGGCCTTGAGTTCCAAGTTTCTTTTTTGGATTTTTGAAAACTCTGCAGGAATTCTTCCCAGGCAAGTTTGGTCGGTTGACCGACCCCTGTGCCCGGTCGACCGGTCCAACTGACTGCTGGGAAAACAGCCAGTGTACCCGGTCGACCGAGCCAGGCCCAGGTCAACCGGGTAACTAGCCGTTGGGCCAGGTCGACCGTTGGGTCATGGGGTCGACCGGGCCAACTAGTCGTTGGACTGTTTTTTGTTTAAAAATCCATTCCATTCCTTTCTTTTGAGGAGCTTGATCTTTGAATCTTGGAAACCCCATTGAAGCCAAAAGAAGTGGAATAAGCCAAGAGAGCTAGAAGGCTATTGGAAATCAAATATTTGAGTTTTAAAAGGTATATCTTACTAGTTAATTTTGATTTCCATTCCAATTAAAACCAATGCATGTTTAACTCTTTGTATTTTCATAAATGCATGATTTCTAGCTTTTAAAGAGATGTTTTGCAAACACATTAACATCTTCGGAATATTAGATTGCTTTGCAAACATCCTTGTCTAAATCACATGTGCTCTTAGTAGTTAATCTTCATACAACTCGTTTAGTACTTTTCTTCAAGTTGCTTGAATCTTTCATGTGATTAGCATATAACTTCAATCATCATTTTCTGAGCTTAGATTTTAAAATGCATCAAGCATTCATTTAAGAGCTTCATTTTAGAATTTGATTCAAGTAAAAATTCATACACTTTGTTCACACACTTTAGCTAATTGTTGTTGTTAGAGTTTTTGTTTTGTTGCAATTTGATAGGATGCATTCATTTTCATAAGCTTGTCCTCTCATTCCTTCATGTTCTTATTCTAAGGGTCATCATGCATATTTCTCCTTCTTCATCTTTGTTTTTATCATATGATATGCATGGTTTTCAATTTAGTTTTATCTCTTAAGATCATGGAGTTTTTTATTTCAAAAATCATTCAAGCTTTCCAGAGTTTCTATCTTTAAAATCATTTTTTTTTATTTGGAGTTTTCATGACTTTAGAAATTCAGTTTTCATCATCTTTCAGTGATGAATTCATGCTTGGATATGTGCCTCAAAGTCCCCTGGAATGTTGCCCTATATATTGCAAGTTTCTCCAAAAAAAAATCAAATTTCTGGGCTTCATCAGGTCGACCTACCTGTGTGGCCGGTCGACTGGGCGCACTGCTGGTCGACAGGGTTCTGTAGCTCCAACGGTCTGATTTCTAGCCGTTGTGAGTACCTGGTCGACCCGGCCCTGTACCAGGTCGACCGGGGACTAGCCGTTGGGAACTTTTTCTTTATAAAAAGTGGCTTTTTGTTTGAAAAAAGTTGCTGATCTTGGAGGGACTTTTGAGGCCAAGGACTTGCGACTTTTCAAGAGCATCTTTGAAGGGATTATGAAGCCATTCCATTAATTCAACCTTTGATTTTCAAATGGGTGTGCTTTCTTTAATCCTAGTCTTTTTAAAATCATGTTTTGTTTCAAATCTTTGATCTCCTTCAATGCATGATTAACAAGATGCTTTTCTATTAAAATGTTGTCCTTCATAACTTGCTTAGTACTTTAGAAATCTCATATGCTTTATGAATACAACATATTGCCTTTTTTACACATGAACATGTTTTCTTGTTTCAACATCAACTTGTTAGACTTTAGTTTGTCTTCTTTGAAAACAAGTTAGTTCACATTGTTAAACTCATGTGTTAAACAATCCACTCTTTCTCAAACATTGATTATCATCTTTGCATCATTCAAGATTGTATCTTTTCAAAAGAGAAAGAGTAATTTCCAGTAAATGCATTTTTCATAAATTTTGTCATTCATATGCATGTTTCTAGAAGTTGAGGTTTTCATTTTCTATTTAGCCTATTAAGAGGCACTCTTTTGCACTCATATAGTTCTCTTAATCCATGCATTCATAGGCATATTTTCTAAGAGAAAAGTTCTAGTTGTTAAGGTTTATGCTTAGCCTTGAAAAGCATATATTGTAAAGGTTTATGCTTAGCCTTGAAAAGCATAGTGATGAATTGTAAGGTTTGAGGTGATCCTAAACCTTAATTGAGTTAGTGAAATCCGGTAGGTGTACCGGGAGTGGATGTAGGCAATTTGGCCGAACCACTGTAAATGTGCTTGTCATGGTGATTGATTTTTTGTCTTCTTTTCATGGATGATTTACTTTTGGTTGATTGAAGATTGTAGTTGGTGATCCCTTATGTATGCTTATCTTAGAGATTTCTATCTTTCACAAGATAATTAATCCTCATCTTAACTTAATTGTCTTAGAAGTTAAAAGAATTAAAATTGGTCTAGGTTTCTAGAGCTCATCCTATTCACCCCCCCCCCCTCTAGGATTCGGTCTTGGTCTTTCAGTTGTGTATGTTTGTACATTGATTCAAACTTTCATATTAGCCTATTTACGAGGCAACATCATTGAGCTTAAATTGTATCTCTTAGAGTGTTTTTTGTGAAGGCACCTTCTTAAAGAAAACTTTCATTGTAAAGGTTATTGCTTAGCCTTGGAAAAGCATCTTGTAAAGGCCTTGGAAAAGCATCTTGTAAAGGTTATTGCTTAGCCTTGGAAAAACATCTTGTAAAGGTTGTTGTTTAGCCTAGAAAAACAACATTGTAAAGGTTATTGCTTAGCCTATTAAAAAGCATAGTTAGTGGAAATCCGGTGGGGTGATTGGATCACAAGCCGGTAGTGGATGTAGGCATTGCGGCCGAACCACTATAAATCTTTGTGTTATGGTGTACGCTTGTGGTGATTTCTTTTGTTAGCTTCCGCATCTTGTTTGGTAAATCATCACTTGTGACTAGTTTATCTTAAAGGAATAAAATTGGACATTATTGGTCACATATTGTAGTACACCCTATTCACCCCCCCCCCCCTCTAGGGTTAGGATCCCAGGACTTTCAATTGGTATCAGAGCCTCGTGCTCTATCTTTTAGGATCAAGTGTTTTTGAAACTCTTGATTAGGTGTAAAAACCTTGAGTCTTAACCCTAGATTTGTGTTTGAATGAATACTATTAAAATGGATTCCACTAAGTTAGATTGTTTAGACTTTTGTGTAGATTCTTCTGGACCTCTCTTTCTTCCATCTATTGGAGATTCAAACCTTCAAATAAATGAATCTCAATGTGACTTAAAAGTAGAAGAATATGATGAAGATGATCTTCAACAAGCCTATGAAAAATTATATACATTATCCTTAGAGCTTGATAAGAAAAACAAATATTAAGAGAAGAATAAAAAAGGCTAAACAAAGAATTAGTCTCTTCAAAAGATGAACTTAGAGAGAAAGAAGAAGTCATACAACGCTTAGACTCTAAGTTTATAATCTCTTTACATAACCTAGCTAATATCAAAGATGAATTAAATGAAATTAAGATAAGTTATGATGAGCTTAATAAAGAAAATTTAAATCTAAGAGATCAATTACTAAGGCAAGAAAAAGACTTTATCAATTTAGAATCCAAGTTGACAATTTCCAAGGAAAACTTGTCTAATGCTCAAAGTAATTTAAAAATCTTAGAACTTGGATCTAATGTTGTTAATGAACTTAAATTCGAATTACAACTTGCCAATGAAGAACTAAACAACTATAAGGAAATTGAAAATGAGTTATTAAAAGTCAAAAATGAAAATTCAATCCTTATAAACAAAGTCACTCAAGTTGAAAGTTACAAACAAAAGTATGAGTGCAAGTTTACCCAAGGTGAAGAGAGATTTGAAAAGTTATTTAAATTGGGTAAATCTCAAGGAGATAGGACGGGTCTTGGTTTTGATAAGTATACTTCACATGACCCTAAATTCACCAACACTTTTGTGAAAGGTGAGTCCTCTTTCTCTAGCACTCTTTCTCCTATGCCCAAAACAAAATGTCATTATTGTGGTAAGGAAGGGCATTTCATGTTTGAGTGCAAATTAAGGAAAAGTCATATGTCTAAACCCATCTTTGAACCTAAGGGCATGTTTGGTACACATCCTCAGAGAGGATTTCTGTCATTTTTCCTCAATCCCGTGGAAAATCCACGTTTGGATCAGCATGGAAAAGCATAGGGAGGAAGAGAGAAATCCTTGTTTGTAAATGTTTTGGAAGTCAGACACCCCCCCATAGGATCCGCGGAATCCACAAAGTCGCGGATTTGCGGAGCTACAGTGAATCTGACGTTAAAATAGGTGGGACCGGTTTTTGCCTTTTTTTGGTTTTCATGGGCCCCACAATCAAGATCTAAACCGGTAAAAGTGTTCACAAGGTCCAAAACGGCTACCACACCAAAAATCAGCCGTTGATTCCATCTATAACTTGAGATATTTGCAAAACCATTCTGACTGTTAATATGCCCCACAGTTAAAAAAACGGGATTATTGGCAGTCTGTTTTTTTCAATTTTTTTATTTTTGTGGGCCTCGAAATCATCATCTGAACTGTGAATAGTTTAGAGGAGACCAAATACAACTAGGGGCCCAACTTTCAACCGTAGATCTATCCTCTATTTTGAGATATTTGCAAAGACGTTCATAATCTAAAATGTTAATTTTTTAACTTATGTGGCCCCCTTTGCACGATCTGAACCGTTCAGAATATCTAAAGAGACAAAAGTGATTGTGGAATGAAAGATCAGCCCTTGATATTTCATGGATTACGAGAAATTGACTAAAAACTTCTTATTGTTGGATCACATAATGCATGGACTCAATGATTCCTCTCTTCTGCCAAACGTGGAACTATTTTTAGGAAATCCTCTTTGAGGATGACTTGATTCCAACATACCAAAGAAAACCTCTAACTAAGGGATTCTTCTCAATTTGCCAAACGTGCCTAAGAAAACTAAATCTAATTCTATGAAGGGGTAAGACTTTGAATTCCAAGAAAGACTCTAAGAAATTCAAACAAGTTAAAACAATTCAAAAATAGTCATCCAAGATAGATTTTAAAAAGACTAATAGTCAAAATAAATCTATCAAAAAGAAACTTCTCACTTTACCTCCTTTAACCTTAGAAATGAAAGAATTCTTGAAAATGGTTGAAAAGTTAAAATTAAAGTTCAAAAGACAAAAAGAGGGAGGAAAAGCTAAAAGAAATGAGAAGAAGAAAAAGAAAATGAAACACCAACTTCCAAGGACTAATCATCAATCTAAAATAGTCAAACCACAAAGATTTGATGTCAAGTCTAAAAGAATCCAATCCTTATCTCCTTTAGTTGGTGGAAATTCTAAAATAGTCTCCAAAACCCAAGACCTTAGATGGATACCTAAGGTTAGACCTTTAGAAGATTACTAACGCTTCTTAGATAGATAGGACCAACCCTTTCTCATAGTCATATGTTTAGTTGGTCTTGAATCTAGTTCTTTCTACTCTCTTAGTATCTCTTTAGGTTTTTAGATTCATTTAGTTGAGTCTTGTTTGTTGAAAATGCATTTTGAATTTAAAATGGAATTTTATGATTAAATGCATGATTTTGATCAAATTGACTTGAAAAAGCTTTTATAAGTTATATCTTCTCAATCAATTGATTTGTTTTTCAAATTGTTTATTTTTGAATGAATTCATAGTCAAACCTTTGTTTTGTCAAATTTAAATGGTTTTGCAAAATGTCTTTTTCTTATAAGTCTACTTTTCTTCAAAAGGAATTATTTAGAATTGATTTTGTAAAAATCTCTTTTCTAAAATCTTTTTAGCTTGTATGATAGCTGGGGTTAAGGGTTAATAGTTCTTAGATTGACCCATCCTCCTTCAGGCATGTTTTCTCTGAACCTGTTTAGAAACTCAGCAGCCCCAGTTAGCCCGGTCGACCGGGCTAAGTGGCCGGTCGACCGAGCCTGCGCCTTCAGCAACATAACCTGTTGCGCAGTGACTGTTCTATTTCAAACAGAATCAGTTCCATCTTGTGCAGGTCGACCGCAGCTGAGCCCGTTTTCCATTTTCTTTCTTCTCCTCAGTCTTTCTACCTGGATCAATCTTTTCTTCTCTGGATCACTCTCTCATTCCTCGTGATCATCATCTTCTTCACTGTGTAGACGTCCTATTCACTGTGCACCATCAACCTCCTACTGTCTCTCCCAACCTCTGTCTTTTCTATTTCTGATTGTCTGTTTCTGTTTTTTTTTTTTTTTTTTTTTTTTTGGTGTTTGTGTTTTCTTCTTTGTTTTAGGAATATTTGTAGTCTTCTGGACACACCATTTTGGCAACATTCAGTTGTGTAACTCTCAGCTCAAAATCCTGCACCCCAACTGTTTGTAAGTTTGCCTGAACCAGAGTTTCATCTATTTCAGCAACTGTCTGGTCTTGGTTGTTGCAAATTTCATATGCTAAGTGAGACCACACTATTTGGCAGTTTCTTAAAGCTTTTCTAGCCAATCTCAACTTATTCTTTGGGTACCTTCATTGACTAATTTTGTGGGCTGTTTCACTGTCGTTTGGTACCTTCATTGACTGTTTAGCTCTCTAGCTCTCTGTATCTTCTTGGTACCTTCCAGCATTACCTTGCTGCCTTGAGCTTTCTTCATCCTTGACATTTTCCAGTATGGCTCAAACTAAGCAAACATCTAGGAGGCCTAGCAAGATTTCCAAAACCGGACATGCGTCATCTTCCCATAGATCTCCCTCCACTTCTCTTTATCTTGGTCCTCCTCCAGAGATTAAATTCAACCCAATTCGTTCTCCGTCTTCTGTTGTCAAATCTTTTCGAAGCAAGGGAATCATTGTTGAGAAGTTTTGTGTTGTCAAAGATCTTGTGGACTACAATGTCCCGGCCATTCTAGAAGCCATTGGATGGGATAGCATCCTTACTTGGAGTGGAAAATCTTATGCTTCCTCCGTCCATGGTCTTTACGAATCTATATGTGCCTCTACTGCAAATTCATTTACTATTAGATTTCTTCATGGTGAAGAGGTGGTCACCATAGACGTGATCTCCTCCATCTTAGGCATCCCTAGGTCTGACGGTCTTAGATTCATCTCAGATGTCCTACCTCTTGATGAGAGAGAGTCAGTCACCAGTGCCCTTTGTGGCCACCCTGAAGAATGGTCTGCCAAGAACTGTCTCCAAGCCTCTTCAATGATTCCCTCCCTTCGCATCATTCACATATCTTCACTCACTCCATTTACCCGAGGAAAGGGAATCGAACTGAAGTGACTCCATACATGGCAAATATCCTTCATAATGTGATTACCGGAGTGCCTATGTGTCTTCCTTCCTTCATCATGCACCTTATCATCCGGGTTATCACTGGCTCACAGCCGTGTGCTACTCCTTTCGGGTTTTTTATCACTGAGATTGCCCGCTCTTTAGGTGTGATCCCTCCTGCTTCTGAGAGACCTGAGCCAACCACAGTTTTCAACAAAACGAACGTTCTCTTGATGAGGCTTCCTCCACCACCACGAGTAAACCCAGTAGCAGAAGGAGTTGCAGAGTTAGAGGCTGTCGAGATAGAGACTACGGATTAGCCTATTCAGCAAGAGCATCAGCCACGTCAACCCCAACCCCCTCTTTAGCATACTATGGAGGAGCGCATGACGTCTGTGGAGCAAGCAGTTGTTTCCATTCGCACAGAGTTTCAAGAGTTCAGAGGGATGATGAAGAAAACCCTAAAGTACCTCTCGAACATATCCAAGAGCTGCAGGCGCCATGATGACACTATGCCTCCGTCTCCTATAGACTCTTCTTAGACCTTTAGGAGTGTTTTCATTTCTTTTTATGGGGATTGTTTTGGGTAGTGATAGATTGTTTTTCACTTGATGTATTTATTATCTATCAACTGACATATTTTTTTTTTACTTACCATTATCTTTTGTTTATGTAATGGTCAAGTATTTAGTGATTCTTGTACTGAACTTCTCTTGTTATATCAATGAAAGTACAGTTTCACATTTCATCTCTTTTCTTCTTGTTATATTTCTCTTGATGAATGTTTATGTTGCTTTGAAGCTTTAAAGTGTTAAATCAATTCATATATGTTATCTTAGCTTCATTCAAACAATGCATAGACAAATCTATATACATGATAACCTATTCCGCATTATATTTGCATGCTCATTTGGTAACAGGTGCTACTGAAAGGTATTTGTTTTCTCATGTATACAGGTTCCTTTGCAATTCGATGTCAAAGGGGGAGAAAAAGAACAAATCTATCATATGTCAAAGAGGGAGAGAAGATTAGAAGATCTGATGATCAGTCAAAGAGGATCAAACAAAGGGGGAGAGAAGACCAGATCTAACTAAGGGGGAGATCTGCTTCAAGAACTAAAGGGAAGATCACTTGAATGCGAAGAGCAAGGGAGAGCTCTAACCAAGAAGATCGCTTGGATGCGAAGAGCAAGGGAGAGCTCTAACCAAGGGGGAGAAATCATCTTGGAAAGATTAAAGTTAAAATCTCTCGATGAATCAGTCATACGGTCGAAACTATATTCAAGAGATTTCTAGAACAGAGCTGTCAAGAAGAACAAGTCCTAGAAGTGTTGTGATCATATTAGTTGCCATCAAATTGCAAAGGGGGATATTGTTAGGTTTTTGTTTGTTGCATATTTAATGGATGCACATTCACCTTCACTGTCAAATGATCACACACTCATGCTCTTAGTTTTGATTTGGAATCTAAGATTCTATCTTGCATTTGCATATGTTTTTCAAATGATTTATTCATGCATGTTTTTTAGAATCCAAATACTCTTGTGAAAACCTAATTCTTCATGCCTTATTTTGGAAAATCAAATTAAGATTTTAGGTTTGTGATTTGCATACATTCTCCTTTTTTAGAATCATTTTATTATGCTTAATCACACTGGCCTTGAGTTCCAAGTTTCTTCTTTGGATTTTTGAAAACTCTGTAGGAACTCTTCCCATGCCAGTTTGGTCGGTCGACCGACCCCTGTGCCCGGTCGACCGTCCCAACTAATTGCTGGGAGAACAGCCAGTGTACGCGGTCGACCGAGCCAGGCCCAGGTCGACCGGGTAACTAGCCGTTGGGCCAGGTCGACCCGGGGGTCATGGGGTCGACCGGGCCAACTAGCCGTTGGACTGTTTTTTGTTTAAAAGTCCATTCCATTCCTTTCTTTTGAGGAGCTTGATCTTTGAATCTTGGAAACCCCATTGAAGCCAAAAGAAGTGGAATAAGCCAAGAGAGCTAGAAGGCTATTGGAAATCAAGTGTTTGAGTTTTAAAAGGTATATCTTACTAGTTAATTTTGATTTCCATTCCAATTAAAATCAATGCATGCACTACAAAAAAAATGTCTTAATGAGTCACTTTTAAAGTGTCTTAAAAAGTGGTTTGTGTCGCTTTTCTGATTACTATGCAAGCGTCTTATCTGCCGGCGTCACTAAAAGTTCGTAAAAGCGTCTCAAGAAATACATTTGTTGTGTCAGTTTCTGTTATCAAAGTGACATAAAAAAATGGTTACTTGTGTCACTTTAAACCCAAAAGTGACACTGAAATAACTTAAAAGCGTCACAAGAAAGATAACTTTGTTGTCTCGCTTTTCAAAAGTAGTGATCAATATGTTGTTTTCGGACCAAAAGTGACACAAGTAGTCATCAGTTGTGACAGTTTCCATAGAAGCGAGATACCATCCATTTTTTTTAAATAAATATTTCTTTTTTCCCCCTTTTTTGGGACATTTTTTTCACTTTTATGGCCTATTTAATGGTTTTTATCCTGTAGCTTTTGTCGGTTTTGCAAGATTAAAAATAAGGGCCCAAATGCTACAAATTAGGTACTTGACAAAAAAAAGAAGAAAAAGAAAGTAGTAGAAAAGAGTTTATTAAAGAATAATAACTAATAAGGGCCCAGTCTCATTAGGGAGTTAGTAAGAAGCCAGTTACATAGATACATTATGTTACAATCTTTATTTAAAAATCTTCATATATCTGCAGAACTTCTGAATGAGACCTATCTTCAGAAGTAAATGAAAACATTGACCATTCACTTGAACAAGGCTCTGGTCTGATGATTTCTTCACTCTGTTGTGTTTCATCATTGCTCGTATCTTTGCAACAACTTCCCACCTCCCGGCAGCTTCATAGATGTTTGCCATCACCAAATATGATGCAACAAGTCAACACTCTTAGGCCCTCGAATGAAGAGCCGGATTGCAACATACTCTGCAACCTTGACCTCACAGTGAGCTCTACAAGCACCCAGCACAGCACCCTATACACCAGCATTAGGTTCAACAGGCTATCAAATGCTCTGTTTTTCAAATAAGAAGAAAAAGAGAGATTTCATCACTTCTTTCAAGAGAAAGAAAAAAAAAGGTCCAATCTATCTACTTGGAATGCTTTCGGCTTCTAGTATAACCAAACGCTCATGCCAGTCCCAATGCTCTCTCTCCAAGAGAGACATGATCTCAAATGCTTTGCTGCCTTCTTCACATTGTCACCTTTAGATTTCAGAAACCTCTCCACACAAGCATCATTGCAGAACTTCTCCTGTGAATCATCAAATCAACATTCATTCATTTACTTACTTTCTAATGAGATTCAGATCAATAAAAAGGACTACATCAGTAGATTTGGTTGTTGGAGAATACTATCAACATTGAGAGGAACAGGTCTTACCTGTTTTACTGTGAGAGGAGCTTGTTTTTTAAGGATCTGAAATTTCATTGATAGAAACATCAAGATCAGACTGATAAAAACATAGTTTATCTGTAAACAACCACAATATGGAAACAAGGAATTTAGAAGCCCCACCTTCTTTAAGAGATGGTACTTTCTCAACCATGTTGGAGATCTACACCCAGAAAGAAAAAAAAAATCAGAAAAAAGCAGCTTAAACAAAGAAAATTATCCAACATCATTTAGCTAGATGAGAATAGTAATTAAAAATAAAGGAGCTGATCATGTTGAAGATGACAAGATCTGGCATGTTGGGGATGTAACTAAAAGTGATGGACTTACAGCCAAGTAAAAGCTAATAAAGACAGGACCTTGGATTAAAAGCCCCTTCAGTGGAGTAAATGGAGTGACCCCATACCTGCAGTCAAAAATCGAAACTCAGATGTCTAGAAAACAGAGGATATGGAAGAGGGGTAAATGTGATACAAAACTCTATATAGTCTAACTCAATAATTAATTCCTAGGATTATATAAATTGTGAACAAAACTTAACATTTGATTAGAAGGATTTTAAAGATATCTCATAGAGATGCTCAGCATCAGACTAGAAGAAAACTTGGATACAAAGTCACGTTCCAAATAATATGTACTCCAATGAGCATATTTTAAGAAAACTATAGCGTACAAAAGCTGCTTACTCTTGGAACAACTTCTTTATTTGTGTTTTGACCTTCTGCAATGGAATTTGGGTCCATTGACTGCAAAAGGAAGTCTTATATCAGTGCAGTGAAAGGTATGTGAACTACTGTAATGAATTTATAAAGACCATAAAAAAATGTTCAATACATACATCCTGCATTTGTTGTCTGATTTCCTCCATATGTGGTCTTATTTGCTGCAATGATGAGCACTATAGAATAAGAAAGAGGATATGATAACAAAAAAATGGGTCCCAACAATAAATTGTAAGGGGTGCCAGTGCCAATGAAATGTACTGCCATCGAGAATTCTAACATGTCTTATGAATAACTTCGTTAAATATCTCTCCTAGTTTCCACTTCTCCCAGTTCCTTAACTTACCTTTAAATAAATAATACAGGATTAGTTTTTGGCCTCCTATGTACATGCCCAAACCATCTCAAAAGACATTACTTAATTTTTCTACTATCAAAGCTACATTATAGGTTTCCTTTTATGTGCATTTTCCTAATTTGACCATCTCGCGAATCCATACATTCATCTCAGCACGCATATTGCTATCATGTACGTTAACTTCTTTTTATTTCTTCCTTGACCAGTATTCTACTCCATATGGCAAAGCTTTCTGTTCAGTCTTCCTAACCTGCCTTGTTATGAATGAAAGTGCTAAAGCAATGCTACCCCAAAGCCCAATCCCTCTTCATGGTTGGCTGGCCTCAGTCAGCTTTGAGGTGATCTGACTATTGAACGAGCATCCCCCCTTAACATTGAACGGAACTTTTTTTTGAAATAGATTTGATTTTATTATTGACTCATAATAGTTGTTAAAGCAATCGCCGCCCACCTTGAACAAATTTATAACAATTAACAACGCATGCCTCATATAATAATACATAAATTTGTCATTACAGTGCACAAAAAGGCAATGAGAAAATCAAAATAGTCCGTTAATAGCCCTACAACATGGGTACAGAGCAGTGACGATGGCTCATGGAGAAAGGTAATGATACATTTCACATTCAGGATAAACAATTATTTTGCTATGACGAATTATGCCATTCTTGGACTGAGGATATGCATAATATCTTCAAGCCTTGAGTATCTACGTCTGGGCCCAAGATTCTGTCATATGAACTGTTGGACGACAGATCCCAACATAGGTGGAGAATACACAAATTGAAAGATTCAAGGCAAGGCCACTATATATATGTCAAAAACAATAATAACATATTTAGATACTTCTCTTCTGGGTACAACATATACACCCAACATGGGCTATTCTCAAAATCACATCATCTCTGCAACTAAAAAAAAAAAGACACTAAAAGAGCACATAAAGGGGAGAGAGATCCTTACCAATTTAATCCAGTGAAAGTATGAACTCCATCAATGAAATATTGCAAGGCTGCAACAGGGAGGGAGGAATCTGCAGCTGCAACAGCAACTTCACTCACAACAGGGCCCTGTGCAACAGCCACTTCCAGACTGTTCTGTTCAACCATTAGTTCTGTGCTGTTCTCAGTGAGGAAATCTGGTGCATCAGAAATGTACTTAATTTTGTCTGACCCTTCCCCAGTTATGCCGGTTGAATAGCTACGAGAGGATAGTCCCAGGCCCATACTGTAAGATGACACAAGACCCCCACTACATCGAAACAAAGCACCAAATCTAGCACCACTGGTGTTGAAATCATTGTAGAATTCTTTGTGTTTGAAACTCTTGGGTTGCTGTTGGGGTGAACTTGTAGGGAGAGGATGGTGAACTGTTATTGCTGGTGGGTCAAAATCAGGTCCATCGCTTGGACGACTTGCTGCTTTTTTATCCAAGTCACTCCCAACGATGATTTGGTGGTCAACAACTCTACAGATAACAAACTGCAGGCAGAAGGATAAAATCTTAGTTGGAAGGGCCCAACCAGTGCGATCCAGTGCCATCTATGGACCCACCAAGACACAACCTACTAGTAGAACTGTAGAACATTTGGACGGAATTTCTCTTGCCATGAACTCCAAACAGAAATGCAGATGCTGTTTATGGAAACTCTGAATTCCCTATTTGGTTTACTTTGAAGAGTGAAAATTAGCAAAGCTAGCCATATGAATTGTCACTCCAAAAGAATACAAATGGTTCTAAGTGAGTTTCCCCAAAAAGAAGAGGTAGATGTAAATATACACATTTATATACTATTATGACTAACCCCATATTCTACTCTCAGATAGAAGGATAGAAATAGGTTGGAACACCAGATCTACTTTGGCAGTAGCATAGACGAAGGATGTCAATGGTTACAAATCTAGTCCTGTGCCAATGCCTGACCAACACCAAAAAAGCCTACCCTGAATCAATTTTTCATCACACTTGACAACCAATTTAAAATACAACCATCAGTTAAAATACAAATCTAAAACCTATTGCAAGAAAATAGTTACAAAATCTAGAAAACCAAAAACAATTATTTTCTTGATTTTTTCCTCAAAATTTCATAAAATTCCCATCAAATGGCTGCCAAAATATAGCTGTCATTCACAAAAAACAGAGCAAATGCGCCCATGTTTTTTATTTTGTGTCCATGCCTAATGTAGGTGATATGGTGGCATAAGGCAACCATATGGCCCAAAAATACAGTGGTGATCAACCTTAGAAATATGCAAAGAGTTTATGCATAGCCAAGAAATCATGGAGCTATAGGACTAAAGATAATTTTAATAAAAGATCATGAGTACAATATCTTTTGTAGATTGTAAGAAAAAAAATCAACTGTGAGAAACATTACATAAATACAGATGTGTGTGCATAAAAGGGTTTTGTAGATATAATACAATACTCAACCTTGAATTACATTTTTAATTGCAGAACCCTTGCCCTAGCCCTAGGATTGAATTGTGCTTAAAAACTTCATTGGTGGTGGTGATGCAACCCATTCACAACCCAGCACAAATTTTTGCCATATTAGGTAAGTTTACTCTTTAAATCTTAGCCAGAGACAATCTATCTACAGTTTCCTCGGGCAAAGCATTATGTGCTGAGGCCAAGCTTTATAAGAATTTGGGTGATTTTTTTATACATCCCAAATATGGTGGGTTTCTCATAAATTAATGAAACGCAAGAAAACAGACAACAAAATCCAATAGATACATTGGAAAGTGAAAGAAGGGGGTAAGTGTAAAGCTTGCAAAGAATCCACAGTAAAAGAAAAAAAAAATAAAGTTAATTCTCTCAAGATAACACTTCCTAAAATGAGACTGGGCATGTCAACAACCCTAATGCCCTTATTCAATATGTGACTAATTAAACTACTTATATGTGGCCCTCTTAGTGGACTAGGCCTATGCGATCTTCTTTGGCCTTATTTTACTTCAAGGATGCATTTGGCCCATGACCTGTGTCAGAATTCAGAACACACCCTAAATTGAGTTTTCATGGTTTGCCTTTAAAGATCAATGATTTGTAGAAAACTAAATAATGTTGATGGACAAAGGTCAAATGCAAGTGAAGATGATGCATACAAGCTGGTCTCATGCACCTTTTCTTGCTGCTCTTCCAATGACAAAGACCTCTCGACATTGCTTGAACGGAACTTCCTTCATAACATCCTTCCAAAGGTAATGGAATATAGAAGATCTGGAAAAAGAACTCCACTCTAAAATTGCATTACACAAATTTCAAAAGTAACACAAAAAGAGTATCATGCTCAAGTAATGTCATTGAAGCAAATATAAGAAACAGACAAGGGGAAAAATGGGGGGTTCTAGCCAAGACAGAGTCCTAACAACAGAAACCAAGCCATTAACTTCAAAGCCAAACCAAAAGGTCCAAACCAAGTAATAAGCCCATAGCAGAATCAGCTTGTTTTCATTTGTAATGCACAAAGCTAAGTTGACTAGATTCAACGGTTATTGAACAAATGGTAAACAAATTATTTCTCTATTCGGAACATAACTGAATTACTTTTGATAATTCCAATCAATTTCAGAATTAACATCTCTTTTCCCTCGTGATCTGTTTATTATTTTCATATCACTCTCAATAATAGCTTCAAGTGGGAACATCTTGTAGGAAAAATTACTTCTAGCCCATAATCCACCACCATTTGGCCAGTTGGAAACAAAATTGTCTAGCAAATGGAGTGCCCAATTCACTTGAATAGGTTGAAGAAGTGGTTCAACTTCCCACACAGCCTATTAAACAAAGAAGTAGATTATCTATAGTTTCCACTTCCTCCCAGTGCATAAAATATAAATTCTTGTGGAGCTATGCTCCTCAGCTAAAATATAGATTTCATAATTGAACATATCCAGAAGATAGACTCTTCCTGTAAGCACTAAAGTGGTTAGTGAAATTCATAGAGGTCAAATCATGCCAAGTTGCCAACATACTCAAAGGTCAAGGATACTACAATCAGGGGCAAAGTCCATTTAATGGCCATTCCCTTGATGAGCATCAAGATCTATTATCATCACCCTGTTTTGATTAGCACACAGAAACAAAGCTTAGTCAAAGATGAGAAACCGATGAATTTTTTCAAGTCACACATTGCTAAGCCTCAGCAACTGTAAAGTTCACTTAGACAACTGATCTACATACAGAGATCATAATTTGATGACCGAGACCATTGATCCAGTGACCCACAATCAGTGAAAGATGCCCACATATCTTCCAACATGGAAGATACTAGTTAAATATAGTTCTACCATTTTTTTTTCAGACTTCTGCTCTATTCTTCCCTTAATCAACTGCGGGCCACAATCAAAAGGTTAGGATCTTCAAACCTTGGAGATTTCCAGGCATCTCCAGCATCCACAATGGAGTTGAATTTGGAAATTTTAGTTGAATATGCAATACTAAAATGGACCAAACATCACAATTACCACTACTACAATGCAAAAGAAGCATTGACAATCAATCAGTGGAAGCAAATCATAAAAAATTCAATGCAATTCTAGTAGCAAACTCTCAGGCTGTCATGTTACTGCCTTTTTTTCTTTCTTGCCCCCAATACAATCATTATAAACTACGAAGCCAGAAATCTGAATCATTAATATATGCTCCAACACTAAATACAAACAGAAAAATGAGCAGAGTTTCCATTCATTTATGAAAATAAATCCTTCATTTGACTGAGATACTTCTCATTCTCAAATGCTATAAAAACAAGGTAAGCATTGGATTCTTAGTACTTGTGAAGAAATAAAAACAATATCAAACTTGCACAAACCAAGAGAGAAATTTTACAAGGGAATAGGAGAAGGTGACCTTTCTTGGATTTTTTTTTTAAAAGTCATCCAGAGTCGATGACTGCAGTGAATGCAGTTGGTAGATGGCTGCCCATTGGAAGAAACTTCAAATTTCCAGCAACCAGAAACTTAAAATTTCCAGCAACCAAGGGTTAACAGCCTTCATAGTTCACACCCTAAACCGAACGACGATGCAAGATATATCATCCAAACGGTCTGGTCCCATTAATGCACCTTGTGGGGATGGCCTCCAAACGGCATTTTAGTTGGGGTCCTGCAGCCATGGGCGATGTTCTCGGATTCCATTAAATCCCAAACCCTCTTTCGAATGCTCCATTTCCAAGCCTTATCGTCACTGCTACTGATCTGGGTCATCTCCTCTTCCATTGATTGGCGGGCCTTGGAGTCAAGCCTCTGCCTCTCCGCCTCAAAACCGACCTCATCGAAGCTCTCTCACCTCCTCCCCCTGCCGCAGTCCAGATCCCAAGAACAATCCCTCTCAAACCCAATCTAAAAAACCTCGCAACATCAAGTAGCCCATCTCCATCGCAAACTGACACAACAGACAAGAACCTTGAGATCCCGGACAGGATCACGGAGGTGAGAAAGCTTAGGGATTTGGCAACACGGCGATGGAAGTCAGCGGAGCTGCTGGCGACGACGGATTTGACGAGGATGCGGAGGAGGCTGCGGGCGAGATAGGGGGCAGAGGCGGCTGGGTTGGGCTAAGGGGAGGAGAAGAGGAAGAGGGAGAGGGAGAGGAGGAGAAGAGAGAGAGAGGATTAGGGTTTTGTAGAGGAAAAAGAGGGAGGTGGAGGAGATGGATTGCCAGATGAGAAGTCAAACGGGGCTATTAGAGGAAAACTTCTTGTGTCACTTTTGTTTAGTGGGGAAAATTTTAGTTTGGATTATTTTAAAAATTTACTTCGCTAGTGTCACTTTAAGAATAAAACGAGATATAGATTAGTTTTGTGTGTGTCACGTTACAGAAAAGTGACACAACAAACCTCCTCCTCGTTTACTCCTCCTCTAAAGTGACACATCAGACGATACTGTGTCACTTTATTGTAAAAGCGACACAAAAGCTCATTTTAAAAGCGAGACTAAAAGTCCTTTTTTTTGTAGTGATGTTTAACTCTTTGTATTTTCATAAATGCATGATTTCTAGCTTTTAAAGAGATGTTTTGCAAACACATTATCATCTTTGGAATATTAGATTGCTTTGCGAACATCCTTGTCTAAATCACATGTGCTCTTAGTAGTTAATCTTCATACAACTTGTTTAGTACTTTTCTTCAAGTTGCTTGAATCTTTCATGTGATTAGCATATAACTTCAATCATCATTTTCTGAGCTTAGATTTTAAAATGCATCAAGCATTCATTTAAGAGCTTCATTTTAGAATTTGATTGAAGTAAACATTCATACACTTTGTTCACACACTTTAGCTAATTGTTGTGTATGTTTGTACATTGATTCAGACTTTCATATTAGCCTATTTAAGAGGCAACATCATTGAGCTTAAATTGTATCTCTTAGAGTGTTTTTTGTGAAGACACCTTCTTAGAGAAAACTTTCATTGTAAAGGTTATTGCTTAGCCTTGGAAAAGCATCTTGTAAAGGTTATTGCTTAGCCTTGGAAAAGCATCTTGTAAAGGTTGTTGTTTAGCCTAGAAAAACAACATTGTAAAGGTTATTGCTTAGCCTATTAAAAAGCATAGTTAGTGGAAATCCGGTGGAGTGATTGGATCACAAGCCGGTAGTGGATGTAGGCATTGAGGCCGAACCACTATAAATCTCTGTGTTATGGTGTATGCTTGTGGTGATTTCTTTTGTTAGCTTCCGCATCTTGTTTGGTAAATCATCACTTGTGACTAGTTTATCTTAAAGGAATAAAATTGAGCATTATTGGTCACATGTTGTAGCACACCCTATTCAACCCCCCCCCCCCCCCCCCCCCGCACTAGGGTTAGGATCCCAGGACTTTCATGTACAAAAACACTTTCCAACCATAGATTATGCAAGTAATAAAAATAGAAAGTTTATACTAAACATGGAAAGATGCAAGTTGGGGTTTCTAAATCAAGGATTTGCAAGTAAAAATATTATCAGAATATTAACTTAAAATAAAAATAAAAGGGGTGGAAAAAATGAAAAAAAAAAAAGACGTATCAATGATCTAGAAACTAGACGATCATACAAGTATTGAAAATGCGATAATCAAGTCCTCTCTTCTCAGAGTAGGAAAAAAAATGTAAGTGATTACTTGATGTATCTCGACTTTTAATCCATTTATTTTATTTTCAAAAACCTAGATCTAATCATGTCAAATATTATCTCCAATCAAAACATATAAAAGAACTAGAAATAGAAAATTAAATCACTTACATAAAAGAACACGCATAATCAATCCAAGTAGCATCTTTATTCCTTGATCTTTGAGTACAAGAAATTAATGTTCTTCTCTTCTTTTCATTCTCTTAACATGGCCTCTCAACCTATGTCTAAAGGAATTAAAAGAAAGAAGAAGAAGAAGAAGAAGAAGACGAAGAAGAAGAAGAAGAAGAAGAAGAAGAAAGGGCTTAGAGAGAGAAAGGAGTGGTGTGGAATGGAATGGAGAGAGAGAAAGCCTCTAAAATTGCTACCCAAAAGTCCTGGACATCCAGCCCCCTTCGCTGGTCTCTTTTTATATATTTTGAAGCGCTTTTTTGTCAAGAATTTCCCTCCTTCATAGGGCTTTCGTTTCCTCTTTTGCCTTGATTCTTTGCTTCTTCTCCAAGCTACTCTTCTCTCTTTGGAAAGACTTTTAAATTTGAGAGATCTCCTTGCCTTATTAGGTTTCTTGATGCACACACCTTCCTTTTATAATTCCAAGAATATCTCTAAAAATTGCATATGATGTAAAGGAAAGAAACTTTCGAAATATTGGAATTTCTTGCAATTCCCGCCTAAAATTGTAACAAACAACTTCCCAGGGTCATATCTCCCTCAATATAGCTTTTATTTATGCAATATTGGGCTCCACGGATATCTACTCGAAAAGAACTTTCCAACGGTGGCTAGATTGAGCCAATCTGACACTCTGTTTGAGAATTATGGCCATTGTAATTTGATGCCCCTGAAAAATCCATAAATAATTGTGCACAAATGGAAGCTTCTATGTTTGGCATGCAATGGGGTGTGTGGGACCCATGTTAGACGTCCAATGCATGCTTGGACTCTTTCCTTGCTTGCTTATTTGACTTTCCTTTGACCTCTCTTCTCAAATCTCATCAATGTGGGTCCCATGTTGATTTCTCCTACGAATTGAAAGAAATAAATCTATCATTAATTACATGTAAGAAAATAAACATGAATCATACATGGGACCCTACATGCCTAATGATGCACCCAAATGACAAACTTTCCAAAAATAGCACGTGGTTCCAAAAATAGTAGGTAGATATTGATGAAGCAAAAAAAGAAAAAAAAACTGATTTTGGGGTGACAAATGAGATGAAAAACCTTAATTTCACAAAAGTCATGCAATTCAATGAATTTTGACCAATTCTGACCATTTTCCCAATAGTATCCTCATATGCATGTAACCATGAAATTAAGTGCAATTATATGCAATTAAACATAATTAAGTCAACAAATGCTAATGAAATGATGACCTAATGACCTAATTTTGTGGACTTATCAAGAGTCGCGGGCCGCGCCGCATCTTTTTGAATTTTTCTCACGATGTGGGAGGCTTGATCGCCGATAGATCTTCATGCCGATTGATATCGGGTGATCATGTAATTTCAGACATGGATTGCTACCAGTGGGCCGAATCTATCTGTCCTGTCGATTTCTCGATCGGTCGGGTAAAGTGTGCTTTTTTGGTCGACCGTTTGGGGATTTCAAAATGTCCAATGACATGCTTTTGACGGCAAATCCGTGATGTTGACGAAGATCAACGGATTCCATGCCTCGAAAATCATATTTTTGGACAACCACAGGGGCCAAACATCTCAAAATGCGAAAAGGACCCAAAATGGGATTTTGGCGAAAATTCGACGACCTGGATTTCCAAGGCTGCCAGGGATCATGCACCCATGCTCGCCGGCGACGATGGGGATTTTCATCGTTTTCGGTCGCCGATTTTCGGCTGTTTTTCGATTTTTTCCGATTCTTTTTTCGTCGGTATTTTTCCTGACATTTTTGTACATGTTTTGGCCTGATTTCCCCACAGAAAATTTGACAAGAAGCCTTGCGTATCAGAGCGTAAGTTTTCCGATTTTCTGGGAAATCCGAAGACTTTGTCTCGTAGAGTTGTCGATTTGCGGTCAGAAGCCAAAACTAGGTCAAACATTGTCAGAATGACCTAAAATTTGAGGTGAAACCTACTGAGTAATAAATAAGACCAACCATAGGCTTTCGTTTGAGTTTTGAAGCTGTGTGGGGTCCTATCGCCAGTAGACTTGATTTTGTCGCGAGGAAGATGCTATGCTTTGATGTACGGTCAACCAATATCTGATTGACCTGAAATTTGGCAAGGAGCCTATTGGAGTCATTTTCAGATGATTCATTAGCTCCAATCTGGGAATCATGGTCCCGAGGGGCTTTATCGCCAGGAGGCCTAATTTAGCTTTCGGGAGTCAAAGTCTGGTCAAATGTTGTCAAAATGACCTGAGACTTGATATGTAGCCCTTTAGAAGCATTTTGAAGTCACCCATGTGCTTTGTTTGATGAGTGATAGCCTCGATGGTTCTCACCGCCGATAGGCTTGATTTTACTGTCCGAGGATTGATGTATGGCCAAACGTTGTCGGTTTGACCTAAAACTTAGCATGGAGCCTTTTAGAGGTATTTTGAGACCATCCACATGCTCTAATCGAAGATCTGATGTCTTTAATGCTATCGCCACCGGGAGAGCTGACTTTGTTGTGGTTGTTTCCTTTTGGGGTCAAATGATGTCAAAATGGCTTGGAATTTGATGTAGAGCATTCTAATGGTATTTCAAGGCTAACTGTGTGCTTTGTTTTGTGAATTAGGGTCTCCAGCTTCACCGCCCTCGGGAGCTCTTGTTCAGCTGCTGGAAAAGTAAAGTTAGGCCAAATAATGTCGAAATGGCCCGAAACTTCATGTATACTCTTCTTTTGGCTGTTTTGAAGAATCTTGTAGTTTTGTTTGATTCTGACAAAATTTGATGCTTGAAGTAGCATTGCCTGTTTGTGGTAGGATGCGGCTACATATAGCTTCTCGATGTTGAAAGTGTGCGAGGAGGCAATGTGACATTTTTGGTTTCAACATGAGCAAGGCTAATTTAACGGGGGTGGAATGATATGTGATATTATTTTATCACTTACTTGGGGTACTAATGCATGATCTTGGGTCCTATCTTGTTGTGGGTCCTCACTAGGATAAGATGATATTTTCTTTATCTTCTTTTGTCATTTGAATAAGTCTTTTTCTTTGTTTCTATTGTCAATTTGAATTAGTCATGTCCTGCCCATGTACGGAGTTTGTGGAGTGTTGTGGAGCATGATTGTAGGAAGTGGGTATCTGCTATTATCTTGTATTAATTGTAGAACTTTAAATAAAATATCATCTTGAATTATATTTGCAAAAATTGTGTCAAGTGTGATCTCCCTTTTAGGCCATCTACATTTCTATCTTTGTATCTTCATCCTTGAGCAGTGAAGATTTATTCTTCACCATAGCTCTGGGTTCCAAGAAAATCATATAACACCTTCCGGTTGCAGATCCCTTTTGGTCGTCATTGATCGAGTGAAAGAGGTGAGTGCGAAAGAGGAGCGAGAGAGATGAGTGCAAAAATGAGACGGGAGTGGAAGATACAGGCATGACTGGGCAATGTTCGCTCGACCCAAGCTTGGGTTGGGTTGACCGAACCTGGAATCTGTCTCAAAATCACTGAGACAACAATAAAGCTCACTCGACCCAAGCTGGGTTCGGCCTCGATCTTGATTGCTTGACTGTAAACCTTGAAATTCTGCATTTTTCTTCCTCCATTCTTCATGCTAATCAATTACTATAGTCCAAAACTAAAAATAGATACTTACAACTCTATTTGGACTTGAGTTTTGTTAGAAACTACCAAAGTGCCAATAAAAAATATTAACAATCTCCTCTTTTGGCAAATCATGAACAAAACTCCCTACATACAGTCAGTACTAAAAACCCATACAATTAGTCCAAAAAAAATTTGAATTGAAACCTGATAGTAAATCCACAATCCTCCTATCCTTGTAAAAATTAGAATACCTGCATGACACAATTCTTGGCAAAAGATCTCATATAAATCAAGAAATCAACAATTAAGAAAATATGAGCAATAAAGTTCAATAAAAAGTTTGAAATTTTGTCATTCCCCCTTTTTGTTCATGATTTGGGAAAATCACAACCTAACATGTGTCGCGACCCCGGACCGGGTTACCGAGGTCCTAATCCGGGATCGGGACACTAATTGTGGTGTGGTGAGTGAATGGTTAACATGTAGAGTGTGTCAACAAGGTGCACACCCTTATTTAATTTCCCACAGGTGTCCGCGGTGAGGATATCACAACCATACATGAACATTTCTATTAAGTGCGGAAGCGTGTAGCAAATCAAATGATAATTCACTTCTAATCACAAGATAAATCACATGTATAATCAAGTATCAGAATGAGCAATGATCATTAGCATGTTACCCAAAAGTAAGTTAAAGTTTATACAAAGATCATTTAATTACATTTCCCAAAAATAGAGGCCGACAAAGGCCAATATAGACAAAATACCAATCCCCAAAAGAATGGTTAAAAGTTTTCCCAAAATGTTATCTCTCTCTAGCAATCCAATGTCTAAATGACATCATCAGCATGTCACTCAACTAACTGCTGCGGTTCTCCAACCGCCTCCTCGAGCTCCTCCTCCGGATAACCAACAACGGGACCTGAGTACCAAAGGGTGGGTCAAAAACGACGGTTTGGCAAATGGGTAAAATACAATGACGATATAATGATAAATGAATATACCTTCAAAAGCATTTAAACCTGTTTAAATATCAATTTCTATAGACAAGATAACGCATTTATTCAAATACAAGTAGGCATTGTAAAACATGTAAAGGTAACCAAGGAATCGGGAAACAAGCAAGATGGCAACCACACGAAGCTAAGTCCTCTATCACTAAAGTGACAGAGCAATAACTAGGCACTGATCTCAGTCACTCGAGGTGAGGAGAAACAACGGATCTTATAAATACATATACATATACTATACATGACCACGGTAGCGAGCCGGGCATCGGGAACCATAGTAGCAATCTACGGCATCGGGAAAAGACCACGGTAATAACCGGGTAGTGGGATCCAAACTACAGCTGACGGGACAAGAGGAGGATCTCCAAGTCGGTGGATCAGACCAACAGGGTTATCCAAGCTTAGTGGTGCCGACTCATAGGTCAAATGACAATATTAAAACATGTATGAAATACATCAATTGCAAGTACATAAATAAACGAGATGGGGGTGCTCAAAGGCAAAACTGTTGACACCAAAAATGTCACTTTGCCTCTTCACACCAAAAGCTACACGGAGCCGCATCCTACCAAAAATAGGCAGGCGCTACTTCAAGCATCAGATCTTGTCAGAATCAAACAAAAACTGCAAGGTCACTCAAAATAACCAAAAGAGAGGTACACATGAAGTTTCGGGCCATTTCGATATCATTTGGCCTAGCTTCACTTCTCCAACAGCTAAGCAGCAGCTCCCGGCAACGGAGCACCCGAGGGCCATGGTACCCAATTCGGAGCTTGTGGATCATCTCAAAATGACTCCATTAGGCTCCCCATCAAATTTCAGGTCAATCGGACATCATTTGACCGAAAGTCAAAGCTCGGCATTTCGCTCGCGGTGAAATAAAGGCGAGCATTTGCATGACCCCAAACGGCTTCAAAACTCAAGCGAAAGCCTATGGTTGGTCTTAACTACTGATGAGGGAGTCACACGTCGAATTTCAGGTCAATCGGACATCGTTTGACCGAAAGTCAAAGCTCGGCATTTCCCTCGCGGTGAAATCAAAGGCAAGCATTTGCATGACTCCAAACGGCTTCAAAACTAAAACGAAAGCCTATGGTTGGTCTTAACTACTGATGAGGGAGTCACACGTCAAATTTCAGGTCAATCGGACATCGTTTGACCGAAAGTCAAAGCTCGGCATTTCCCTCGCGGTGAAATCAAAGGCAAGCATTTGCATGACCCCAAATGGCTTCAAAACTCAAACAAAAGCCTATGTTTGGTCTTATTTAATGCTCAAGAAGCTTCACCTCAAATTTCAGGTCATTCCGACATCATTTGATACTGTTTCAGCTACTGGCGGAAAATCAGCAGTTCTGCGTTCGGCTTTTCCCGGAAAATTAGAAACTTTTCAAACCAATTTGCAAGGATTCTCATCAGGTTTTTCAGAGGGAAATCAAGCCAAATAATGTGGATAAATGTCAGAGAAAACAAGCAAAAAAAACGGAAGCGAAAAACGATGAAAAACGGCCAAAAAGGGGCCCCGGGAAGGAATTTTTCCCCCAGGGTCGCAGACCCCCGTGACCCTGGGCCAGGGTCGCCGGCGAGCATGGGCCCGGCGACCCTGGGAGGTCCGGGGCGCCGATTTCGCCCCGGGACCCCCGTTTCGTCCGTTTTCGCGAGACGAGTTGTTCTGTCCCTGTGATTTTTTCAGATTCAGGCTTTTGAAGCTCCAAATTCACTGATATTCATCAAGATCACAGGACTCCTTTCCAGAACTTCAAAAACTTCGTTGATTGCCAGCCGAACAACCAAAAAAGAGCACTTTCTGCCTGCCCGATCGTGAAATCAACTGGACAGATGCTGCCGGCCCGCTGGTATCAACCAATGCCTGAAACTACATGATCATCTGATGTTGATTTACATAAGGATCCATCAACGATCATCGTAAAAGGAATTCCAAAAGACGCAACATGGCCCGCGACTCTTCAGCTACCGAGGCGGCCACTTAATGCTATCAATTGGCCCGTTTATGGCAAGTTAATGCGGTCATTAACCCATTATCTTGGACGGCCCAATCAGAAGCCTCTGTTCAGGAGTTACAAGTCCAAGCAATCATGGCATTCAAGCCATGAAACTCCTAACATAATGGAGATTAAAGGCGATTAAATGCCCATGACTCTCCTCCGGCCAATGAAATCCAAGGGTCAGGAGTTACAAAACAAAAAGCAATTAAACTCGTAACTCCTCCCTTAATGAGCTTTATTACCATAAAGGCTCATAAATCACTCCTAAAGGCTACCTAAAGGCCTATAAATAGGAGTCCCCTCCAAGCATTTCAAAGGGGGACACACACAGAAGGATCCGGAAAAATCGCCAGAAAATCATTCAAAAATCCTCGGAGAAATCTCTACAACCCTGCTCCTTCAAGAAAACTCTACTGCGACAAGTACTACAAGGTGATTGAAGCCCCTTGGGGGGCCACCCCCCCTCAAAGGCCACCTATCCTTCTATCCAACATGGCTAGATGCAACTTTTCAGCCCGTCTACTCAGCTTTTTACCGGATATAGGACCTTATCTTGGTCCTTATCCTCTAAAAGTCTGAGGTTGGAGCCAAGCCAAGAAATCAAGCACTATGTTCTCATCTGAAGGACGATGGCGGAGCCCATACATGACTCGCGACCGTCGATCTGAACGAGCCTTCCCACAATCGCATGAGAAGTTAGATTCCTTTTTCTTGCTTTTCTATTGTAGATTGTATTTTTTTTAAGAGACAAAAAAATTCACAATTCTTGTCTTTTACTTTTGATAAGATTTGTAAATCGCCTTTTACGGCAAAATCGCCTTCAACGGCACCAAATCGCCTTCTACGGCACAAAAACGCCTTTCACGGCATTCAAACAAAACTGTCTCTTTTATTAAAATATGTATGCAATGGAAAACTAGAAAAAAGTTTCATTTCCCTTTTTACTTGTGAAGGTGGATCTCCGGATCACTATTTCTAAATTCCAAGTATAAAAGAGAAATTGGCATACCCGTACAAAAAAAAACTGATGCCCGCTTTTCCTTTCTTTCCCTCCACCGTACCCCGTCAGCCCCGGGGCGGAGGCAGTTTTGGAAAAAGAGAAAAGCCGGGTCCATCAAGCTGGCATACCCGGTGGGACTCGTTCATTTGATGAGCATGTGCTTAGATTCCTTTTGGCTCCATTCTGGTTGGTGGCCTATGTTGGATCTTGCATCTAAAAAAAAAAGAACACATGAGATAGGATTCTTGGAAATTTCTTCTTTTGAGTTTATTTCCAGTCTTTCTTGTTTCTAAAAAAAAAATCTGATTTACAAAAAATTTCAGATTTTCCTCTTTTGGGTTTAAGTTGAGAAACTTTGGTTTCCTCCTTTTCGGACTTCGAGATCGCAGAAATGTTGAACTCATTTTCGGAATGGAACACCATTTGCTCTCTTCTATGAATCCATAAAAAAAATCAAAAAAATAAAATCTGATTTACAAAAAATTTCAGATTTTCCTCTTTTGGGTTTAAGTTGAGAAACTTTGGTTTCCTCCTTTTCGGACTTCGAGATCGCAGAAATGTTGAACTCATTTTCGGAATGGAACACCATTTGCTCTCTTCTATGAATCCATAAAATAAAAAAAAAAAAAACAAAATCTGATTTACAAATTTTTTTTCAGATTTTCCTCTTTTGGGTTTAAGTTGAGAAACTTTGGTTTCTTCCTTTTCGGACTTCGGGATCGCAGAAATGTTGAACTCATTTTCGCAATGGAACACCATTTGCTCTCTTCTATGAATCCACAAAAAAAAAACTTCAGATTTCTCCCTTTTGGGTTAAGTTGAGAAACTTTGGTTTCTTCCTTTTCGGACTTCGAGATCGCAGAAATGTTGAACTCATTTTCGGAATGGAACACCATTCGCTCTCTTCTATGAATCCATAAAAAAAATCTTTTTAAAAAAAAAAAAAACCACTAAGGTTGCACCAATTGCGTTCTTTGACCAAAGTGGATCTAAGAAAAGCCTTGTCCAGAGTGTGGAGACAGCTAGACTGTTCTAGGCAAGGGTCTTCCAAACGGGTTCATTAAGTAATCCTACCCTTACCTGGGGGCTGATCTATCCACTGAGGTTTCATAAGATCGAATTGGAAAACTATGTGAATTCTTCAAAAAAAAAAAATTCTAAAAAAAAAAAGAAAAAAAAAAACTTCTGTCATTTTTGGATTCATATTTGAGAAATTCTGGTTCCTTCCTTTTCGGACTTCGAGATCGCAGAAATGTTGAACTCATTTTCGGATTGGAATACCATTTGCTCTCTTCTATAAAGTCCAATCTTGACACTTTAAAAAAAAAAACTTCCGTCACTTTTGGATTCACATTTGAGAAATCTTGGTTCCTTCCTTTTCGGACTTTCGAGCTCGCAGAAATGTTGAGCTCATTTTCGGATTGGAATACCATTTGCTCTCTCCTATGAATCCAATCTTGACCTTTCAAAAATCCCATCTCGTGTCCTTTCCAAGGATGCGATTTGCAACATTTGTGCCTAGCGGTGCTAGTACGCCCTTTCGGGTCTACTGTATTCGCAACCGACACATTTGTATCTCAACCTTATATCATTTTACCTTGAGTGAGCTTTGCTTCTCGGTAATTTGAATTAAGGTTCACAATTGCTCCTAGCAGTCACTGGGACGCTCATTCTGAGCTGACCCTACCTGCGTTTAGAACAATTGTGCCCTCTATGGCTTTTCTGCCTTCCTCATGTTGCTTGGGCTGGGCCATGTCCCCTCGGGCGACTTGAAGAGGCGAAACCATAGTATTTTCCATTTATGATCACTGTATTCTTGTGATTACTAATGGATATGGTCTTGTTTCAGAAGTTTTCAAAAACTAACAATGGCAGCTTCATTAACCATCACCTTTGATGAGAACAAGTACCAGCTCATGCTCCAAGACAAACAAACCAACACTACACCAAAAATCGGAAATTGGAACGGAAAAGCGTTCCTAATCCTTCCGTTCCTAATCCGTTAAAGTGTTCCAATTTCCGTTCCAATTTGGTACCAACCGTTCCTAATCCAAATTGGAACGGAAATTGGAACACTTTAACGGATTAGGAACGGAAGGATTAGGAACGCTTTTCCGTTCCAATTTCCGATTTTTGGTGTAGTGCAAGCGCACTTACAAGCGCCCTGCCAGCTGCCGAAGCGTCATTTCCCTCGGCAATTCAGAAGACACCGGGTCAAACTCTACTCCCCGGACCATTGTCTTCGGGTCATTGGGACCATTCCCACTACCCGCAGAAGAAACCGCACCTGCCAAGAAGCAGAGAACCGCCCCTCAACGTATCACTACAGTGATACCAAGGGCGATCATCAAGAAGCCTAAGGCCCGTAGCGCTCCTGCAAAGCCTCAACCAGCAAGAAACCAGGTCTGCTCGAAGACTTGGTCTCCAAGGCCTTCACCCAAACAGCGAAGGTCACAAACATCAGCAAAGCCAGCATACCTGGCCCCTCTCAAGGAGAACCGGTTCTACCCTCTTGCTTACATGAAAGAGGAGAAGCCTACCCTCCGCCAAACAAAACCAACTCAGCACGAGCCGGCTTGCTCATACAAGCCCAAAATCAAATCGTGCATCGTAAGGCCTCCGCAAGAACCTGCCAAGGCCTGCACACCTGCGAATCGACCCTTCCTCTCAACAGGAGCCGAACTCGCAAAATTCAAAGCTTCACTGCGACAGGCAAAGGACCGCGTCCAGATCCTGTCCCTGCCCGTCTTCAAAGAAGACAAGCTTGGCTGCTGCGCACCAGGGACTACGTCCTTCATTGCCAGAGCACAGCCAGAGCTAACCGAAGCTCAAATCGCTCGTCGTATGCGTCGCCGCACGGCATATCGACAAAAGAGACTAGAGAAACAAAGAACCCAGGATTCTGTACTTCAGGTCTCCCAAAAATGGGTCAAAAAAGAAAGACCCGACCAAGTTGTTGCTGTTAATATGGTTGGCAAAACCAGAAAACGCCAGAAGTCAGCAACTAAAATCCATGTCAGACGACCGGTGACTCGCAGCGTCTCCCGGACACGAAGACATAAAGAAAACTCTCCCGCTCCTTCAAGCCAAGGACATCAGAGTGACCACTCTTCGAGCTCTTCATCTAAAAGAATGAGCTCCAGCTCAGTCACCAAGACTGTATCCTCTTTCGACTCTCGAAGAATGAACGTCTTGGTCACAAATGCTGAGCAACCTCCGCCGCATGATGACGTAACCGGACGCATCCAGCAGCTGGAGCAAGGGCAGCAGAGGATAGAGACTCTAATAGAGAACCTAATTCTCAATCTTCAGCGTCCACAAAACAATGAAGCTCCTCCGAGCCATCAAGGCGACGAGGAAAATGCGGAAAACAGTGAGTCACGTGCCCTTACCAAAAAGGACGTTGACGATATCCTCGCCAAAGCAAAAGAAGAGGATACACTAAAGGAGCATGGGATCAAGCCACCATATCCCTTGTGGATGGACTCGGTCCCGTTCCCTACAAAATTCAAGCAACCTACTCTCCAAACATATACGGGGAAAGGTTCAGCCAGACAACACGTCATCCATTTCAAGATCCTGACGGGAGCTATTGCGGATCAAGATGCCCTCAAAATCCGCCTCTTTGCAAGTACCCTAAAAGGTACGGCCTTTGATTGGTACTCCACTCTGCCTGAGGACTCCATTCAAAATTGGGCCATGTTGGAGACACGCTTCCTAACCCACTTCAAAGGTGAGGATCATCCTGTTACTATGGCTCAGCTCTGCAGCCTAAAACAGGGAGAGAATGAGTCAACATATGACTTCATTCACAAGTGGAAGGCAATGGCATACAAATGCTCCGATGTACTGCCACAAGCGTCACTGGTTGACATCTGCCGAAACAACATGAGAGCAAGAATCCGCTCCATGATCATCGGCAACAAATCAAAGAACCTGGGAGAACTCCTGGAAGCAGCCATGGAAGCTGAAACGGTGATCAAAGACCTAAACAGTCAGAAGTCATCAAAGAAAGAGCCGACTGCCATTGCAACCTCAAAACCAAAGAAAAAGGAGGTTCTCACTGTGCAAACCAAGTCAGCTCCTCAGCCGCCAAAGAAAGCTGAAAACCAAGCTGCAGGTAAAAAGCCTGAACTCTCTGATGCCTTCAAAGAACGAGTAGAAAAGAAATACCCATTCGATGAAGATGTTGAAGAAATCTTTGGGGCACTCCTAGCAAACGGCAAACTTACATTGCCTGACCCCAAAAGACCAGGAGATGTTGGCAAAACCAACGATCCTCGGTACTGTCCATACCATCAGATGGTCTCGCATCCTCTCAATCAATGCTTTGTTGTGAGAGAGAAGATAAATGAGATGTGGAAAAACGGAGTCATTACTTTCGACAAGAACTATGGGTCTGCCTCCGTCAACATGGTGTCGTATGGACAAAAACAAAAATCACCAAAAGAGAAGATCACTACTTCCTTCAAAGTGATAAAGATGACCCAGACGTCCCAAGAGTTGGTTCCATATCTAACATCAGACAGACAGCCCATATGGGTACACCCCGATATCCTAGAAGATGAAGATTGGGAGGTCGTCAAAACAAAGCCTACCGCTCAACAGCGAAGGCAAGCCAGGAGACAACTCCGCAGGCTCAAACAGCAGGAGAAAACTCCGAAAAAGCAAGAAGTTGCTGAAAAGGCAGAAACCTCCTCTACCGCTTCACTGGGGGCAATAGAAGAGTCCTCTCCTAAGGCTTCAAAGGCGGCAAGAAAATTCACTCTTGGTGATTTCATGCCACCACACCTCAAAGATGAAACTACGCAGGGGGCATCATACTCTTGCAACTCAGTGGTCGGATTCTCCATGGATGGATATGAGTCCAGTGACATCGATGAGTGGGAGGAATCCCTCGAAACAGGAGAATATCTCTCCGACGAGGAATGGATCCCTGAATCTCATCTTATGCCAGTAATCTGGTATAACCCATTACAGCCGCAAGGATCCTGGTCTGATGATGAAGAAGACCAAGAGGCTGTCCAAGAAAATACTCTAGTGGAACCCAACCATGTTGAACCACAAGGAGCAGACGAAGAAGAAGATTTGGTTCCCGGGCCTAATCTCGATGAATACGCAAGGATCTTGCAGCACCTTGCTATAGAGCAAGAACAAGGTCGCATCAATCAGCTTCGTCACAACCCAGCACCGGAAGTTCCTGAAAATTTACAGGAATCTCCCCCGGTAACCCCGGAAAACGAAGAAAGCAGTTGGATCGATGATCCTCTTACATCTGAGGACGAATCTGATTCCCAACAGTTCATCTTGGAGGCATCTTCCGTCAAAGTTACTTGCAATGCAATAACTTAGGATGATAATTCCTCACCTTCTCATGCTTCGTCTCCTGAAACAGTGACATCGGAACTCAAACCTCTTCCGACTGATCACCTTGAAGAAATTCCAGCCGGTGAAATCTTCTTCAGAGAAAATCCGGTTAATTGGTCCCAAATGCCCGATCTCATCGATGATGTCTGGACCGACAAAATCTCCGATAAAGAAGGAAAGTTGCTGGATGCTGTTCAGGACTTGTTCCCGGAAAATGCTACATGCAACACAATTACTGAAGATGGCAATGCTGACACAGAGACATCTTCAGCAAATGAGAAGGAACAACCCCTCGATCTCGAGGGTGATCTTCTAAACAAAGACCCTTCTCCAGAAGCTCTTGAAGTTGGTAGAGGTACCCGTTCTGGCCGGGATTACCACAAAAACTACAACCAACCTTCTGCTTCTTATGTAAATCCTTCGGGAAAACAAGCTGTAAACTCCCCTAGTGGCAAGAATAATGAAAATGCAGGCCCCAAGGAGGCTTTCAAGTACGACTTGATTCAGCACTTCAAACACATACCTGCACGTCTGCACATCCTAGACTTGTTACGAATGTCACCATAGACTCGTGATGGTCTCATTTCAGAACTACAAATGCTGGATGCGGATGTCGACAAACATGCCCCACAAGTCCTACAAATTGAAATGGACCATAGGGTCAAAAAGTCAAAGACTCCCTCAAAAGGAGAAAAGAAGAAAACTGAGGGATCCTGCATCGAATGCCTCTCGGTTCAAAAAGCAGCAAGTGCAACCATCGCCTTCACCAAGGAAGACCTCCTGTTAGGCGAGACAAAGCACAACCGACCCCTGTACTTCACCGGGTACATCAAAGAGGTACCACTACGCAGAATCCAGATCGATCCAGGTTCTGCACTCAACCTCATCTCCACTTCGGCACTCGAAGAACTGGGCATTCCGCCTAGCAAGCTGAGCCACACGTCTGTGTCCATCTTTGGATATGATGGCAGCGCTCAAAGGCCGATCGGCAAAATCAGGTTCAAGTTGCAAATCGGTGATCTTATCTCCGAGGTCACTGTCTATGCAATAAAGACCCCTTCATGCTACAACATCCTTCTCGGACACCCCTGGATACACGAGAATGGTGTTGTCCCTTCGACTTTACATCAGTGCATCAAGTTCGTTGGCAATGACGGCTTGATACATCGAGTGTTTGCAGACAAAAAGCCCTTCAAAGGCAAAGAAGTCTATTTCGCAGATGCTCAGATGTACAAAGATGAAAAAGAAGAAAGGGAGGAAGAAACAGCACCCTTTGCCGAAAATCTCCAGAAAGACAAAGGCAAGGCTCCTCAGTAATCACCGGAAGAAAACAAACCCTCTATCAAAACTAAAGAGAATAATCAATCTCCCTTCATGGTCTCCCTCAAGTCTTCAAAGCCTCTGGTGATCACCACCAAAGCAAAGAAGACAAAACAAAGGGCTGGGGGCAAGTTTGCTGTCTCCTTCGTGTCTATCTTGCAAGACATGAATTCGGACTCAGAGCCAGAAGATGATACATTGTCAAGCCGAGCCGATGATCAACAAGTTCAGCCCGCTCTCACTCCGTTGGAGACAACCGTTGACATAGAACATCCGGCATCTGCTTCCTTCATTGTTCCAGCAACATCAGTAGAAGAAAAGCCAATCTTCTTCCATAAATCGGGAGTTTCTTCATCAAATTCTTCGCTTGAACCTTTCCAAAATGAAGGTATGCCTCAACTATCCCTGTATAGTCCAATGGCGCAAGCTATCATGAAGAAAATGGGCTACGACGCTCAGAACCCAATTGGTTTGGGAGATGGCCGTGGTATTATCACGCCATTGGAACCAACCCTGACCAAAAGTCAACTGGAAAGTTGGAAACCCCACCGCCACATAGAAAAGTCTTCATATGGGCTGGGGTATGATCCTGACGCCTCCTTGAGACAGTTGACACAAAGGCCGCAAAGTCATCCTGTCGACCAAGCCTCAACATCTCATATTAATGAAGACATTGATCTCCCTGGATATTTCTTTGAAGAGTTGACCATCAAGGATCCAGGAAGTTTATCCAATTGGTATGATTCCTCTGATGATGAAGAAGAATTGTTCGATAATACAGATACACGGTTCTCTGACCCAGAAGAACCACCGTCTCCAAAGGAAGTGCCCTACTTCGACCTAGTTTCAACAGGTGATTGGGACCACCTCATAGCAAATCTTGAGAAAAGTACCAATCAAGAAGACCCATGGACAAAAGCAGAGCCGTGGTCTGTAGATACCTTTGGAACTCCAGAAGGCTTTGTTGGGTTGGAAGCCTCCGAAAATATTGTGGAGGAACCACCTTCAAACCTTCCAACTGAAGATTCTGTTCAAAAGATAGACTTGGGAACACCTGATAACCCACGTCCTATATTCACAAGCAAGAATATAAAGGATGATGAGTTACCCGAGTATATCGCGTTTCTTCATGAATTCGTTGATTGTTTTGCATGGTCTTACGCTGAGATGCCTGGCTTAGACCCCAAAATAGCAGTCCACAAACTCAATCTTCAAAAAAATATCAAGCCTGTCAAACAAGGCCAAAGAAGGTTCCGTCCTGATGTGATGGACAAAATTGAACAAGAAGTTCAAAAACTCAAAAGCGTTGGCTTCATCCGTGAGGAACAACATCCTGAATGGTTGGCCAACATCGTCCCCGTGACAAAGAAAAACGGGCAAATCAGGGTCTGCATTGACTACAGAGACCTAAACAATGCATGCCCAAAAGATGAATTCCCGCTCCCTATACCGGAGGTGATGATCGACAACACCTGTGGGTTCGAGAGAATGACATTCATGGATGGCTTCTCTGGCTACAATCAGATAAAGATGCATCCTGAAGATGAAAAACACACAGCATTTCGGACCCCGTTCGGCGTGTATTGCTACACTGTCATGCCATTCGGTCTGAAGAATGCCGGCGCTACATATCAGAGGGCTATGATGAAGATCTTCCAAGATATGCAGCACAAGACGGTCGAATGTTATGTCGACGACCTCGCCGTCAAAAGCAAAAGAAAAGAAGACCATCTCAAAGATCTTCGAGAAGTCTCCTTCCGACTTCGCAAACACAAACTGCGAATGAATCCCCTCAAATGCTTCTTCGGTGTTTCATCGGGTAAGTTTCTCGGATTCATAGTACGGAAAGCTGGCATAGAGCTTGACCCCATCAAAGTCAAGGCTATCCTAGAAATGCCATCTCCAAGAACCCTAAGACAATTAAAAGGGCTCCAAGGAAGATTGGCATACATTCGACGGTTCATCTCCAACCTATCAGGGAAGTGTCGTCCATTCTCTCGGTTAATGAAAAAAGGTGTCGATTTTGTCTGGGATGCTGAATGTGAAGCCGCGTTCCAGGACATTAAGTCATACCTGACTAAACCTCCAGTGTTGGCTGCCCCCACAACTAGAAAACCATTCCTCTTGTACACAAGAGCCCTTGACTGTTCTTTAGGCGCTCTACTCGCACAAAAGAATGACGAGGGAAAAGAAGCTGCTCTATATTACCTTAGCCGCATGTTGATAGGTGCAGAGCATCGCTACTCTCCAGTCGAAAAAGAATGCTTGGCAGTGATGTTCGCCATACAAAAGCTACGTCACTATCTGCTTTTCAACACAGTTTATCTGGTCTCAAGGATCAACCTCCTAAAGGTCCTTGTCACAAAAGCAGGTTCTCTCAATGCCCGACTAGCAAAATGGTCCATCCTCCTGTCACAATTTGACATTAGGTATGTACCACAAAAAGCAATCAAAGGCCAAGCTCTAGCAGACTTCCTCGCGGAGCATCCATTGCCTAAAGATTCTCCACTCAGGGATGACCTCCCAGACGAACCGGTCTACAGTGTGGAGACTTCCTTATCAAATGCTTCCTGGCACATGTACTTCGATGGCGCAACCAGGACAAATGAAGAGGGAAATCAAATATCGGGAATTGGCATTCTCTTTGTTAGTCCCGACAAATACATGATTCCACACGCATTCTCGCTACTGGAACCATGTTCAAACAATGCAGCTGAGTACCAAGCCCTCATCGTAGGATTGGAGCTCGCCCTTGAATCCTGCATTACTACACTGGAAGCTTTTGGAGACTCTCAACTGATCGTCAACCAGATGAATCAGAAATTTGAAGTCAGGAAGCCTGATCTGTTGCCTTACTATAACAAGGCACAATCGCTTGGACAAAAGTTCGACATCTGTCACATCACCCACATCCTCAGAGGTGAAAACATTCGTGCAGATGCCCTGGCTGGACTTGCTGCATCTATGGCAATCCAAGAAAAGGAAAACATGCAAATTACAGTGTGTCAAAAAAGGATTCTCCCTCCTCTCAACACACATCAAGCAGTTGCTGAATGCCACCAAGTGGTTGGAAGTCGGATCTCCGTCCTTAAACCTCTGATCGGCGACTGGAGGGATCCGTTCATTGATTACATAATGTTCGGAATCCTACCTGAAGATCCAAAAGAACGGGTAAGCATCCAAAGGCGAGCCCCAAACTTTCATTTGGATATTCCTTCAAAAATGCTGTATAGAAAATCCTATAATGGAATACTTCTACGCTGCTTGTCACAACAAGAGGCTGAGGAAACACTCAAAGAAGTACATGCTGGTCTTTGTGGAGCCCATCAGGCTGGGCCTAAGCTCTACGATCAGATAAAAAGGTTAGGTTATTATTGGCCTACCATGGTGGCTGATGCAATGCAATTTGCTAAGCGCTACCAACAATGCCAAGTTCATGGAGATTATGTCCACATGCCTCCGGAATGGCTGCATCCTACAGCAATCTCATGGCCTTTTGAAGCCTGGGGTATGGACATCATAGGTCCTATCTCCCCTCCATCGAGCAAAGGTCATCGCTTCATCTTCGCCGCTACGGATTATTTCTCCAAGTGGTCAGAAGCATTTGCGCTTAGTGAAATGAAGACCTCATCAGTCCTTCAGTTCTTGCGCACCAACATCATTTGTCGCTTCGGCATACCTAAAAGATTCGTCCATGATAACGGACCACAGTTCCGCGATCACCGATTCTACAAGTTCTGAGACAAATACAAAATCCAAAGTTGTCCTTCAACTCCGTACAATCCGGCGGCGAATGGGCTAGCAGAGGCCTTCAACAAGACGCTCTGCAAAATCCTCAAGAAAATGGTCTCTAGTCACAAAAGAGATTGGGGCGACAAACTGCCTGAAGCTTTGTGGGCCTATCGAACCAAAGTTCGAGGACCAACCCATAGCACACCATTCTCCTTGGTCTATGGATGCGAAGCTGTTGTCCCTTTGGAAGTTCAAATTCCTTCCTTAAGGGTATCGCTACAAAATGACATGACGCAAGAAAGTAATGTCAAATTGAGACTCCAAGAGCTGGATAACCTCGATGAGAGACGGCTCGAAGCTCTACAAAGTATTGAACTCTACCAAGCACGCATGGCAGGATCTTTTGACAAAAAGGTCAGGCAACGCGCCTACAAAAAGGGAGACTTGGTTCTTACAGTAAAAAGACCAATGGTTTTTGCCAACAAATCCAAAGGCAAATTTGAACCAAAATGGGAGGGACCTTTCGTCATCGACAAAGTCTTCTCCAACGGCGCATACGCTCTTCTAAATATGGAAGGTGACAGATGTATGCTGCCCATCAATGGAAAGTTCTTGAAGCGGTAATACCCTTGAAGGCTTCTTCCATCGGGTCAGAGCGACGCCTGCACGGCCAAAGCCTATTCCTAGGTATCTGCTCGTCAAACCCACTCCTTTTGAAATTTTCATCCTCTTGTTGAAATTTCTAAAAAAAAACCCCTCAAAACAATGTTTCTTTCATCGTTTCATTGTTCAAAAAAAAAAAAAAAAAAATCCAAAAATCCAAGTTTAGGAGCTTCTTCCCAAACTTAACCAAAATTTTCGATCCTTGAAACCAAAATTCACGGTTTGAAACAAAATCAGGACCTAGGGATTTCAGCCCTAGTCCATCCCGACTTTTACCACCAAAATGGTTTTGAGTCAAAATTTACGACCCTCGTGTCTTTAAACAAAAAAAATGGTTTTTCAAAAAACCGCAGGGAAGCGACGTTCAGTCGATACTTGCAAAACCCAAAATCGGAAGGATGCGAACCCCATTCGATACTTCCAAAACCTCAAAATTTCAAAAATCGTGGAGACGCAACGTTCCAGTTGATATCCACAACTCAAATTTTAAAACAAACAAAAAACAAAACAAAGGTTCGAAAAAACCTTAAACTTCAAAAATCGTGGGGAAGCGACATTCCATCGATACCCACAAAACAAAAAATTTTGAAGACAAAAGCAAGGGAGCGACATCCCATCGATACTTGCACCCAAATCCGCGAGGAGGCGACATTCCATCGATACTCGCAACCGAATGAGCAAGGAAGCGACATTCCATCGATACTTGCAATACCATTCAGTAGGGAGGCGACTTTTAGTCGATACTTGCATTTTTGAAAACCAAAAACCTGGCTTTCACGCCAAAAAACCCGGCTTCCATGCCAAAAATTCGGCTTTCACGCCAAAAAACCAAAAACCTGGCTTTCACGCCAAAAACTCGGCTTTTATGCCAAAAATCAAAATTCGGCTTCCATGCCAACAAAACAAAATTCGGTTTTCAAAAAAAAATCCGGCTTTCATGCCACCTCAAAATCTGGCTTTCATGCCAAAAACAAAAAATCTGGCTTCCATGCCAAAAATAAATTTCGGCTTTCATGCCAAAAACAAAATCTGGTTCTTACACCAAAAACAAAACCGGCTCTCATGCCGCAAACCAAATCTTGGCTCTCATGCCACAAAATCTTTGGCTCCCATGCCATCTCAAACTCGGTTTTCATGCCATTTAAAAAAAAAAACCGGCTTTTACGCCAACCAAAACAAAAACCCGGCTTTCATGCCAACAAAACAAACTGGTTTTCAAAACAAACCGGCTATAGATGCCATCCAAATCCGGCTATAGATGCCACCCGAAATTTGGCTTTCATGCCGTAAACAAAATCTGGCTCCCATGCCAAAACATGTCTCAAAAACTGGCTCTCATGCCTAAAACAACCCTTTTGACAAAAGATTTTCACAAAATGACAACCTTTTGATCAAAATTTTCAAACAAACATTCTCATCCAACCTTTGCTTATTTTCATCAAAAGAATTTAAGTAAAAGGTACACAAAGTACCAAAAATGTTTTACATAGAGGTACAAAAAAAAAAAAAAAAAAAAGAGTTTGTTATAAATCAAGAGCTCAGTCTAGCATGGTCTTCAACCAAAGATCCAGCTCCTCAAGCAGACTCTTGGCCTTAGCTTCTAAAGCTTCCAGACCGCGCTTCTTCAAGATCTTGCCATAAAACATGGCAGAACGCCGCGACCCATCTTCAGCACGAGGAAGCTCTTCCCAGAGAATTTGCCACTGCTCATACTCCTGAGTCTTCCTCCGGAGATGGCTGTCAGTTTCCTCAACCTGGCGAATCAAAGCTCCCTCTTTGGCACGAGCTTCAACGACGGCAGTCCACTTGGCAGCAGCCTGTTCTTCCAACAGTTCAAGGCGTTGTCTAGTCTCTTTGACCTCCCTATCAAGACGGTGCAGGTCCTGAGTCAGCTCAAGGATCGCTAACTCAGTAACGTTCCTCTCCCGAACATATTGCTTCCGAGTCCGCGCGATCTCGTTCATTTTAGATTTAACCTCGCCGCATGGCTTGAAGAACATCTCTCTGAAGAAGTCATCATTTGGGAAATACTTGGTCTCATTCCACTTGTTACCCAGCGCGATGACATCATCAACAAAGGTCTTAGCACTTGTAATGTCCAGGCCAACCTCTACACTATCAGCAAGGATGTCTTGCACGTGCTTGACCATGCCAAAGCTAGCCTCCAAGTGGCCAGAAGAAAGAGTCTCAACCCATGAGCTCAGCACACTCTTCAACACCTTCTTTGCATATCGAAGGGATGGTCCGGATGGAGATTCACCACGCTCTGTTGGCTGACTGCCCATGTCAGGCTGTGGTGGAGAAGAAATCAAAAGGCTCTTTCCAATCGGAGCCACTGAAGAAGCAATATCACCACAAAGTCCTGCCTCTGCCGTGACGGGACTGGTAGAAGAAGCCCCTACTTCTGGATCGGCTGTTGGCATCTCCTGCTCTGGCCCTGAGGAAGACGAAGGAACTTCTCCTGTTGCTTCACAACCTGCTGACAGAAACACAAGAAAAGGTATGAATATGATCTTGTCAAAAAAAAATCAATTTCAAGATTATCACTATGAAATACCTTCTTCTATGATGGGTGGAGTACTTTCTATCTCCATTTGCTCATCCGAGGCATCGTCGAAAGCCATATCCATAGAGGGCTCGAAGTCGGAACCCTCTGGCAAGTCAGCTGACAAGAAAACAAAAATAGGTGTCAGCAAAAAAAAAAAAAAAAAAAAATCATCCTCATACCAGGTGGAGATTCTGGGTCCTCCCCAGAGTCCCTCAACTCTTCTTCAGATGCCGCAACTGGATCCATCACCGCCTCATCAGCAGGAACCTCGGGCATCACCAAGTTTTCATCTTCTGCAAAGAAAGAAAACAGCAAATAAAAAAAAATCCCTCATAAAAGGAAAGAAGCGGAAATAGAGAAGAAGGAGAATCATACCAACATCGGCGGTCTCTTCTTCACGACTCCTCTTCTCTAGAGGCTCATCAGCATCTCCTGATACCTCCTCAACGATGGTAGAAGGGACTTCCAGATCAAGAGAGTCTTCGTGGCGTCTCTCAGTGCGACGCTGTCCTCTCCTCCTCTTTTTTCTACGAGCCGGTTTACTTGAAGTACCTGCCTCACTGTCAAAGTCAGGACTTCCACTTGGCTCCTCACTGGACGACCCGCTCCTGCCAGTGGACCCCATGGAAGCCTTCATTCGCTCTGCTTGCATCCAAGTGTCGATCTCGGCTTCCTCCTCCTTGAGCTGTCTCAAGACCTCAGCAGGTATCTCTTGTGCAGCTCCGGATCTAATGACATCCTGTTCCGCGAGAAAGCCTATCCTATGCTTCTCTCCAGAAAGGAAGAACAAAACTTCCCCTCGACGGACGCCATCTGATCTACCAAGACCCTTCCCAGGAGATTGCTTGACATTCAGCTCCTTCTTGGAAAGCCCTCGGTACACAGCAAAGCTCTCCACGAACCACTTCGTGAAGCCAGCAGTCCGAAAAATGGGCAACTCAGGATAGGAAATCATGGCAGTAGTGTCCTCCGCACTATAGAAAGCCCATGCATTTCTCCCGTCCTGCAAAACTCCAAAACGCTTCACCATGCTCGAAGGCGCTCCAACAACGCCTTGAGAGAAGCCTAACTGCAACGCAAAACGCGAAGGGACATACGGCTGGATGTCAACAAAAAGATGTCTGCGGTACACCATCGTGCCAACACGTATGTTTAAAAGCCACCTCTTCTCTGCGTTGGTCAAAGAATAGTGCCTTCCCGATCCTGCCCTGGTGGAATCACGGGAGACACCAAAATCAAAAGCCTTCTTCCGCAAATCTGGAGAAAGCTTTACTGAAGATTGCCCAATCTCGACATCCCTGAATCGTCGGATTCTCAAGCGGGCAGACAAAAGTGAATCGAAAACGGCTTTTCCCCTAGCCAACCGAATCATAAAGGGGTCATCATCCTGAGCAGCGCCCAAACGGTGGAAGCCGGGACAGTGGTACACATACCACGAATAAAAAATATGGGCTGAAAATACCCTATTCATAGGAAGCCCAAGCCGAACCAGAAAAGCAGCAGCCTGCAGTTCGGTGCACAAATAGGAGTAAAGAGCAGGCACCAAAGCCAACTGCTCTCCGCACGCTATCTGACAAGCCGGAAATATACAATGCGGCCTGATGTGTGCTCCGTCTCCTCCAGCAAAAACAGCCTCACCCAGCCAATAAGTGAGGTATGCAGCAACATCTCTCCGCAGCGCAATGTCGGAGCAAACGGCGTCTGTACTTGTGAGAAAGTTCTTCAAATTCTCTCGCATGGCAGAAATCTTTTTCCCCGGATTCTTAGTCTTGGCTTCCTGGGTCATACTCTCAGAAGATTCTTCGTCGCCAAAAAAGTTTGGAGACAAAGAACTGAAACTCCTCCAACTGCTACACCGGACTTTCAAGCCCTCCTTCTCCCTCAAAAAATCGTAGAAGGCGACGAGCTGAAAGTACAAAAGCCTGAACTCCTCAGACTGCTCCTCAAGGACGCTGTCGATTGGCATAAATTCCTCATAGAGTTTGCCGAGGATGGGCAACCCGGTAATGGCACTCAGCTCCTTCAAAGAAAAACCAATCTCACCATTCGTAACAATGAAGGTGTTGGTTTGTGGAAGGAAGGACTCCAGCATGGCCATAAAAGCCTCATCGGAGAAAACTACGGTTTGCCTAAAAGCGCGAACCGCATCAAAAATCTCGGCCTCCTTCAGAATGGCACCGCCGATCTGCAGGATGTGATCAGTCCACGACTCCCAGCCTGAGTCAACACTGAAACGGCCACGAAGTCGAAAAGGCTTCACCCAATTGCTGCCATCGCCCCTGAAAATGCCAAGGCCCACCGGTCTCAAATCAACCGATGGGATCAGATCCTTGGTAGCCGCTGGCCGGCATCAACATGTCCAGACGGACAGGCGACTTCTCTGCATAACCAGAAGGACCGCCAACAAAAACCCCGGTCTTGACCACATTGGTCCTCTTCACCCAGCTTGGAGGATCTTCTCTCTTAGAGCATGTGGGAGAAAGACTCATGATCGAAATAGTACGATCAAAAGGCGACCGGGTAGAAATGGTTCTCTCCTCACCATCGGCTGTGTAAGAGAACTGAAAGCATCTCCTTTGATATGACGAGTCATCAGGAGCTGCATCACCAAAGAAAAAGGTAGGCTTGGGCACAATGCTCTGATCGTCCATGACCCAAGGACGATTGCTTGCCATAATCTTGTAAAACTCCTCATCCTTGAGAGCAATCAGTCGCTGTCTCATCTCATCTCGGTTGAGCGAGTCACACTCTTCCAAGTTTCTCTCCACATACTGGACCTTCTCCCAGGCCTGCTGTACAGCCGCATTGGAAGATCTGGCAGATCGACGAGGTGCATCGGTAACGGGCTTCTTACCCTTGTTCGTTCTGGAGGAACTACCTGCAAAGATTGAAAAAAAAAATCAATCAACAGAATGACAGAATTTTGCTAAAAAAAAAATCCTAGCGAAATTTTGGCATGACTCCGGGGCAATTCCGAAGAAAAGGGAATCACCCCGAAAAGAAAGGAAGCCTGAATATGAGCTCAACATCGCTGAGAGCTCATGATCAATGAAGGATTCTCAAAGAAGACTCGAACTCAAACATTGCTGTGAGATCAAGACAGTCTTCTCAAATTTCCGCAAGAATCGGAAAAGAGCTCAACATTGCTGCGAGCTTCAAATCCCAAAACTTGCAAAAAGCTCCTCGAGACCCCCGCAAGACTAAAGAAAGAGCTCAACATTGCTGCGAGCTTCAAATCTCAAGACTTGCAAAAGATTTCCAGGTGTGCATCATCATCATGCTCCCAATCCAATTTACAAAAATCATGCATAAAAGAAAATCATCATGCACTAGATGCTAGGGAAACCTTGACAAAATTTGACCAATTCCAACCCAATTTGGTCAAAATCAAACTTTGTCTAAGTCAAAATTCATGTTGGCTTAGCATAGAAATTCTAGCCTTCTATCTTGATCCAAAAAAAAAAAAAAAATGCATAAACATCTTGAATTGCATGAAACCTCATTATCATGATGATGCAAAAAGGGGAGCAAGGAAAGTTTTTTTATATAAAAAAAAAAGAGAAGAAAAAAAAAAATTTTCTGGGCTGGCCCACAAGCCGAAACCCACAGGCCGTGGCCCATGGGCCACATGGCCGTACGGCCCAAGCTGTAGGGACATGTCCGTACAGCAGCAAAAAAAAAAGAGAGAAAAAAAAAAAAAAAAGAAAGAAAAAAAAAAAAAAAAGGGTGTGTAAAAAAAAAAAGGGAAAAAAAAAAAGAACACGTGCAAAAAAAAAAAAAAAAAAAAGAGAAAAAAAAATGATGAAACTTTCTTTACATGGAATTTCTTGTAAAAAGAAATAAAAAACTTACTTGAAGCCATGGATGGAGAAGAAAGGAGAACTTAAAGACTCTTGAAGAAGGAGGATTCTTGATCTTAGAGCAACTCTTGAAGACTTTTGCAAAAAGAAAGCAATAGGAGCAAGAGATCCCACCTCAATTGCTTTTATAGAAGAGAGCAAAACAAAAGAGGAAACAAGAGAAAAGCAAGGAGGTAAGGGCTAAAAATTAGCAACCTTCCCAAGTAAATTTGCCTTCCCAAAAGAAAAGGAAACTTGGGATATTCTCTCCCAAAACAAAGATTCTTTGAGAAATTCTCTCCCAAAGAAAGATATTTTGAGAGAATCTCTCCCAAAATCAAGGAAACTTGAGAAAATCTCTCAAAGTAAGGATATTTTTAGATATTCTCCACCCAAAGGAGATATCTTTAGATATTCTTTACAAAGTGACACCATATGAGATCTAAGCCATCCTTCAAAGCTTAAGGTCCCATGGGTTAGCCCATATGAGCCAGGTTTGACCACCTAGGCACTAAAAGTGGCTTTTAGTCAAAATTTCTCTTACCAAGAGCATACAAAAATGGTCCCATGCCTCTTTTGAGTTGATTGGACCATACCATATAAAAATCCAAGCTTCATGAGTTTCCAAAAATCCAAACCATCCCACCTCATGAACCAAATTAAGCCAAAATCTTGAAATTGACATTCCACAAAAGCCCAAACCACTCCAATGGACCCAAAATTGTCCCAAAGAGTGAACCAAAAAAAAAAACCAAACCATGGTCCCCTAACTCGCCACATACAGCTTGTTGGGGCACAAGACCAAAACCAAAAATCAAAACCCGACCCCCTAACTTGCCACATACAGCCTGTTAGGTCACAAGGTCAAAACCAAAACCAAAAACCTGACCCCCTAACCTGCCACATACAGCTTGTTAGGTCACAAGGTCAAAATCAAAACCAAAAAACCAAAACCAAATCCAAATCCAAATGTCATTCTCAAAATCTTGCCTTAAGATGGTACGTGATCCCTCTCACTACCATAAAATCCCCTGGAAGCTCAAAAGGCTACTCCATATAAAAAAAATGCTCAAAGACTCTTGGTCAAGTCAGAAGTTCTTCTTCAAGATTCTCTTCGAGGCACATCGACAGCAAAAGCTATATCATCGCTGTACCTCGAGGGGGCATTTGTTGACACCAAAAATGTCACTTTGCCTCTTCACACCAAAAGCTACACGGAGCCGCATCCTACCAAAAATAGGCAGGCGCTACTTCAAGCATCAGATCTTGTCAGAATCAAACAAAAACTGCAAGGTCACTCAAAATAACCAAAAGAGAGGTACACATGAAGTTTCGGGCCATTTCGATATCATTTGGCCTAACTTCACTTCTCCAACAGCTAAGCAGCAGCTCCCGGCAACGGAGCACCCCGGGGCCATGGCACCCAATTCGGAGCTTGTGGATCATCTCAAAATGACTCCATTAAGCTCCCCATCAAATTTCAGGTCAATCGGACATCGTTTGACCGAAAGTCAAAGCTCGGCATTTCCCTCGCGGTGAAATAAAGGCGAGCATTTGCATGACCCCAAACGGATTCAAAACTCAAGCAAAAGCCTATGGTTGGTCTTAACTACTGATGAGGGAGTCACACGTCGAATTTCAGGTCAATCGGACATCGTTTGACCGAAAGTCAAAGCTCGGCATTTCCCTCGCGGTGAAATCAAAGGCAAGCATTTGCATGACTCCAAACGGCTTCAAAACTCAAACGAAAGCCTATGGTTGGTCTTAACTACTGATGAGGGAGTCACACGTCGAATTTCAGGTCAATCGGACATCGTTTGACCGAAAGTCAAAGCTCGGCATTTCCCTCGCGGTGAAATCAAAGGCAAGCATTTGCATGACCCCAAATGGCTTCAAAACTCAAACAAAAGCCCATGGTTGGTCTTATTTAATGCTCAAGAAGCTTCACCTCAAATTTCAGGTCATTCCGACATCGTTTGATACTGTTTCAGCTACTGGCGGAAAATCAACAGTTCTGCGTTCGGCTTTTCCCGGAAAATCAGAAACTTTGCAAACCAATTTGCAAGGATTCTCATCAGGTTTTTCAGAGGGAAATCAAACCAAATAATGTGGAGAAATGTGAGAGAAAACAAGCAAAAAAAACGGAAGCGAAAAACGACGAAAAACGGCAAAAAACGGGCCCCGGGAAGGAATTTTTCCCCCAGGGTCGCAGACCCCCGCGACCCTGGGAGGTCCGGGGCGCCGATTTCGCCCCGGGACCCCCGTTTCGTCCGTTTTCGCGAGACGAGTTGTTCTGTCCCTGTGATTTTTCCAGATTCAGGCTTTTGAAGCTCCAAATTCACTGATATTCATCAAGATCACAGGACTCCTTTCCAGAACTTCAAAAACTTCGTTGATTGCCAACCGAACAACCAAAACAAAGCACTTTTTGCCCGCCCGATCGTGAAATCAACTGGACAGATGCTGCCGGCCCGCTGGTATCAACCAATGCCTGAAACTACATGATCATCTGATGTTGATTTACATAAGGATCCATCAACGATCATCGTAAAAGGAATTCCAAAAGACGCAACATGGCCCGCGACTCTTCAGCTACCGAGGCGGCCACTTAATGCTATCAATTGGCCCGTTTATGGCAAGTTAATGCGGTCATTAACCCATTATCTTGGACGGCCCAATCAGAAGCCTCTGTTCAAGAGTTACAAGTCCAAGCAATCATGGCATTCAAGCCATGAAACTCCTAACATAATGGAGATTAAAGGCGATTAAATGCCCATGACTCTCCTCCGGCCAATGAAATCCAAGGGTCAGGAGTTACAAAACAAAAAGCAATTAAACTCGTAACTCCTCCCTTAATGAGCTTTATTACCATAAAGGCTCATAAATCACTCCTAAAGGCTACCTAAAGGCCTATAAATAGGAGTCCCCTCCAAGCATTTCAAATGGGGACACACACAGAAGGATCCGGAAAAATCGCCAGAAAATCATTCAAAAATCCTCGGAGAAATCTCTACAACCCTGCTCCTTCAAGAAAACTCTGTTGCGACAAGTACTACAAGGTGATTGAAGCCCCTTGGGGGGCCACCCCCCCTCAAAGGCCACCTATCCTTCTATCCAACATGGCTAGATGCGGCTTTTCAGCCCGTCTACTCAGCTTTTTACCGGATATAGGACCTTATCTTGGTCCTTATCCTCTAAAAATCTGAGGTTGGAGCCAAGCCAAGAAATCAAGCACTATGTTCTCATCTGAAGGACGATGCCGGAGCCCATACATGACTCGCGACCGTCGATCTGAACGAGCCCTCCCACAATCGCATGAGAAGTTAGATTCCTTTTTCTTGCTTGTCTATTGTAGATTGTATTTTTTTTAAGAGACAAAAAAATTCACAATTCTTGTCTTTTACTTTTGATAAGATTTGTAAATCACCTTTTACGGCAAAATCGCCTTCAACGGCACCAAATCGCCTTCTACGGCACAAAAACGCCTTTCACGGCATTCAAACAAAACTGTCTCTTTTATTAAAATATGTATGCAATGGAAAACTAGAAAAAAGTTTCATTTCCCTTTTTACTTGTGAAGGTGGATCTCCGGATCACTATTTCTAAATTCCAAGTATAAAAGAGAAATTGGCATACCCGTACAAAAAAAAACTGATGCCCGCTTTTCCTTTCTTTCCCTCCACCGTACCCCGTCAGCCCCGGGGCGGAGGCAGTTTTGGAAAAAGAGAAAAGCCGGGTCCATCAACAACTATCACTTCATGTCAGGCAATTCATTTCGAGGCTAGCAATTAATACAAGTACAATTTCAATGCTTTCGGGAATAATAAATCATGTAGTATAAATCTCGGGAACAGTGAAATACAATAAACAATTGAAATTTCGGGTAAAGTATCGGGTTCAAGATTTATTTGAAGTGAATAGGGATCTCGTATGTCAATCTAATAACAATTTGGTACTCTTTGAGTTTGGAGACATTCCGGGCTCCTTATACACTTTGAATTTTCAAAACTTCAAATGAAATCTTCGTAATGTGGTTTCTTTCTCAAATGGCCTCATACAATGCTTAGTAAATCTCCCCGACATAGAGGGGTTCTCAATGAATAGTCCCAAAACATTTAAACAACTCATCACTATCCCAAACATAGCCTTTGACAGACAAAACTCATCGCTCGAGTGAACCAGAGAGTTTGCTCGAGCGAGGAGCTCTTTGGAATGGTTGTCTAGGTGGGTCCGCTCGAGTGAAGTTGAGGTCACTCGAGCGAACTCATCCAGTAGGTGGTTGGCTCGAGCGAAGTATTGGTTCGCTCGAACTAACCACTCTCTGGGACGAGTTTTGGGAGGTTCGCTCGAGCAACCAAGGGTCCGCTCGAGCGAACTGCCTACTGGAATGCTCCGAACCCTTTTCTGGACACTTCGTTTGAGCGAACTATCCAAAAACTGATTCCGGGGCAGTTCAGCTCCTCTCTATCTCTTCCTTCTACAACCTCTTTCTAGCATCTTTTATACATCCAGTGAGGAGTCCAAAACTTCATTCAAACAACATTAACTCTCTTACAATATCCCTTCCATTCTCCTCCATCAACATCACATCCAATACAAAGAAAGAAGGAATGAAACCATTTCACGTAAGAGTGCATTTGGGACAAAACAAGAGGAAATTAAATGTTATGAACCAACACATCTCTATGACCATAAATGCACTAACAAGGCTCTTCATGAGCATTTATTTCAAAGCAATGCAATAAATAGGCATGAGTGGAAAATACCAAAACCATTGAAAGCTTATAAAAATCAAGTCATCCACTTGCCTTGGTCTCTAATAAGCAAATCAAGCTCTAAAAAGCCCTCCAAGTCAATGGTCCAAGCTACAAGCAAAAACCCCAAAATAAAACCCTAAAAGAGTCAAAACATAGCATGGGGAGAAAGAAGCTTCAATAATAGGGATGGAGATTCCCTTAGGCTAAGAGAACACAGATCTAGAAGAAGGGAATGATTACTTACTTATAAGGTCCTCTAATGGCAAGAGTAAGCTCAATGAAGATCTTGGAATGGGAGGTTTTCTCCACAAAAGCTATTAAGAGAAAGTTCTCAAGGAATTGAAGAAGATGATGGCCTCAAATCTCCTATTGGTGCAAGTTTGGGAGTGGATTGAGGATGGAGAAGCAAGAAGAAGAAAAAAAAGGGAAATCCTAGCTTTGAGAAGTTGTAGTTTGCTAGAAAAGGGAAATGAGGAAGAAGAGTTCTCTTACAAGTAAATGGGGAGTGGGCTCCACTACTAATAATCTAATTGGGCTGAAATCATGGCTTTCGGGGCTTCTAATGAATTCGATGAAGAAGAGAAAAGTGATCGTTGAAATATCTAGTTTTCAAAAAGTATATGTTTCGCGAGTTTCGGGGATATCAAGTTTTGGGTACAGGTTTAGTGTAAAAAAGATTGTTTTGCCCTCAAGGCTATGAAATCAGGTTTCAGGGTTTCGAACGGGTACGGGATCAACATAAAAGTCGTCGGGATTAACAATACAAATAAAATGGGGTTAAAACAATGAATACAAGAATCTCCGATAAATCCCCAAGCACATGCAAGGTCATAAAAAGGAACCCCCAAAGGGCCCCACTAATTACTAAGCAATCAAAATTCCCAGAAACTATATCAAAATCTATTATATTCCCAACTTAACCAAAATCCACTAAACACGCTTAAAACTAAAACACAACCTAATTAATGTCAATCGAGGTCATTCGGGACGAGGTCTTACAACAAGCGAGCCAATCTAAATATGATTGGGTTCTACACTCTCACATCGTAGCTTCAAGTTGTTTACATATCTTTTTTTTTTATTTTACAACTCCCATATTTGGCTTAGGAGATCAAATGTCAAATATGAAAAAACACAAAGGGTGTAGAAAATAACAAATTGTGGGGTACTGTCGGCCATTGTATGGCTTGGCCAGAGTATGATGCGTGCAGATAAGCAAGTTGGACGACTGTTGGTAGCTGGGCTTCTGCCTTCTTCTTTCTTCTTCTGATGTTAATGGAAAACATCTCAGCAAGCTTTTCTAAGGGTTGTTAAACTGAGAGTGTGAGGGTAGATGTGTTTTGATGTCCTTTAGGCAATATTTGTAGCCTATAACTCATTTTTCTGAGGATACCAAATGCGAATTCAGGGGGAGTTATTGGGGTTTTTTGTGCTAATGGAGAGAATGTTATGCCGCTCCAAGACCGTTGTATCATAAGTCACAATAATGAACACAACGAAGTCAAGGATCTCATCCCTCCTTAAGTAAAGAAGGCAAAGAAAGCCCTGGAAGATTATGAAGTTTTGATGTATCATGGCTTTAACATGATTCTAGGTACTGTTTTCTAAATCCTTTGGTTATATTCATAGAGTTAAGTACCTAGTGTTTCAGGTTGAAGGTGATGAAGGAACTTTGACAGAGTTTCACCTTTCTTTTGAATCCTCCAGCAGTTATTGGAACTGTTAGAAGTGGAGGAAGTGGAGAAAGTGGAATGGGCATCAAAATCGTGCACTGTCACATACCGCCGACTGTTATGGAGCCAATGCTTGGTGGTTTGAATTAGTCGGCGCAATTGGTAGTGTGTGAAACTGCCTCAATATGTGAAAAGTGTTTTGACAACGGCCAGCTAACGGTTTAAACTAGTCATTGCTGGCAGTCAAGGCCATTGTGCCCTACTGTCCCAAGCCTCTGCATTCTATCTGCATTGGTCCCGTGCCAGTTCATATCAATCTCTGATGGACTCGAGCCCATCTCGTGGTAGTCTAAGCCACCACAACTCAGCCAATTTGAGGCAATTTCACCATCTTGATCCCTGATGATTGGTCCATATTAGTACCTGACCAGTCCTAAAACAGGGTTTCAAATATAATTTATTCTCCGCTATTATCTCTACTTGAAAAAGCAAAGATGTTAACCGAGTATCATATCCACTGGGACAAAAAGGCTAAGTTGTGTTGTTTCCTAAATTCCTAAACTAATCCTAGTAAAAGACAAAGTTCTGATTATTAAACTAATCCTAATAGAAAGCGAAGTATTGGTTTGATGGGTTTTGATTTCTAAATTAACAAATTAAAGACAATGTTGATTCAATCAGAGAAAAGATCTAAGGGTACGAATCCACTCTAACCTCACACAATGACAAGTATAGACCAAGGGTTTCACTATCAACGCTATACAGACTCATCCTGGTTACAAACCTTTAGAGTAAACAAATAAAGGATGTGGATGTCAATCGGGGCATAACCTATCTCTATGGCATAGATTATCCTAGATCTAACAAACACATTTATTCAAGCATATTATATGACTTAGTATTCAAATCTACAAGATTAAAATACCAAAGAGAGAGATATTACATTAATAAAATCCAATCAATGGATTAACATCTTGTCATATAACCAAAAGCGTTTAAGATAAAACCCTAAACCTATACATCACCATAAACAAGAGATTAGGGCTTCATCGCAACCCAAAGATAAGGATTTAGTTACGCATGGAAGACGATTGGCGAAGAATCTCTGATGAAATCTCCATTGACGCGCTTCCAAAAGCTCCAAAACCTTCCTCCAGACCTTCTCCCAAGATGTGTATCTGTCTAAAAACGAGTTTGGGCCTTTATTTATAGGTTTTGGGATGAAAAACCTCGTCAAAACGTGCATAAGGTGGACTCTTAGACGATCCGGGCGTCCGGACGCCAGCTTCCGGGCGTCCAGACGCCTAGAGGCAGTGGCTTCCGGGTACTGGTCATCATAGCGAACTTTCCGAGCTCATATCTCCCTCGATATAGCTCTGATTTATACAATCTTAGACTCCACGGATATCTACTCGAAAAGAGCTTTCCAACAGTACATAGATTATACTAATCCGACACTCGAGTTGAAATTCATGACCATTTCAAGTTGTTGCCCTTGAAAATTCCGAGAATAATGGTGCAATTAAAAGAACTTTCATGTTGGCATGCTATGGGGTGAGTGGGACCCATGTTGGACGTCCAAGGCATGTTTGGACTCTTGCTTTGCTTTCTTATTTGAGTCTCTTCCCATATTTGGCGTGCTTTCTTACTTGCAACTCCGGTTTGTCATGCTTTGTGAGATTTCTTCCATTTTAGCTCTGAATTTCGCTCCTTGCATCTGTAATACCTATAAACAATAAAATAACATAATTAAGCTAATTAATCTCTTTCGACGGTATAACCAAGTCCTCATTAAGGGGCCTAAAATGTATCTTTTAGGCTCTCATCAGTACCGAATATCGATCGGCACTAAGCTGTTGTTTGAAATTTAAAACTTTTTTTTCACTGTAATAAACAGCAGTTCTAGCCTTTTAGCCTTTAACATCAGCTAACCATACAAGGGAGTGCCCAAATTACTGCAATCCACTCCATTGATCAGGTGATTTCACTCCATTCAATTATCTTGCCCATACAATGGACCTTTCTTTCACATTAAGTGCGAAACATTTACTAAATGTATCCATTCTGAAAAAGATCTCATCTGCACTAGAACGCAAAATACGCCGACCCTAAAACCGTGCCCCTTTAATTCCATCATCATCTACACTATCCATTCTCATGCATATCTTCTTTGAGGTGGGCCTGCATCGATCATCTCATAACCTTTTCATCTTGGTGACTAGGACTATAGACATTCGACACTCGACAGTATCAAAAACCCTAGAATCCGAATGAAATGCGAATCCAAGGAGTGGAAAACTAACATTTAAAAAAGAGCAGTAGCAATAAAACTAAACAGTTGGTAGGTTTTTAGATTCATTTGTTCGTTTGCTTCTATTACCTATCTTCTGTAGCTTTACAGGAGTAACGAGGCATTCAAAATTCAAACTCAACAGTTTGCAAAACCCCAGAATCTAAACTACATGTAAATGTCAATCCAAACAATGGATAACTAATGTTTATAAACAAAACCTAGAGATAAGAAAAGAGAGATTTTTTTTCCACCTTTCCGAAGATGATATCAATGTTGGAAATAGGTGGGCCTCGTGGATAGATTTCAAAAACTTTTGACCCACTTGATGCAGAGATCAATTATCCATAAGGCTTCAAACTCAATTCAAGATCCAATCCTTAAACTCATCAACCATGATCGGTAGAAAAACTATCTTTAAGATAGAAAATAGCATTACTATGCATCCACAATAAATCTACAACAAACAAAAAGTAGGTTTTACCTTGGGAGCTCGGTAGTGCTCTAATGGAGAAACTGATAACTTATCGGATGAAAAACTTGATGGACCCGATTTTTTCTCTCCTCTCCTCTCTCATCCGTCCCCGGGGTCGCCGAGAGGATCCGAAATGGAGGGAGGAAAGGGGAATAAAAAAAGGGGATATATATTTTGTACGGGTATGCCAGATTTTCTATTCTACTTGGAATTTAGAAGTGGTGATACGGAGATCCACCTTCGCAAGTAGAAAGGAAATCAACCTTTTTTCTAACTTTCCATTGCAAACATATTTATGAAAAGAGACAGTTTTTTTTAATGCCGTGAGAGGCGATTTTGTTTGCCGTGAGAGGCGATTTTGTGCCGTAGGAGGCGGTTTGTGCCGTGAAAGGCGATTTTGGTGCCGTGAAAGGCAATTTACAAATCTCATCAAAATGAAAGACAAGAATTGTGATTTTTTGTCTCTTAAAGAAAATACAAAGTACAATAGAAAAGTAAGAAAGGAAATCTGACTTCTCAGGAGATTGTGAGGACCAGTTCAGATCGACGGTCACAAGTCATGTATGGACTTCGCCATCGTCCTTCAGAAGAGAACGCTTGATGCTTTTGATTCTTTGGCTTGGCTTGGACTTCGATTTTTTAGAGGATAAGGACCAAGGGAGGGTCCTATACCCAATGAAAGAAACGAAGAGACGAGTTGAAGAGCCACGTTTTGGATAGGAGAAGAGAAGGCTTTTTCTTGGGGGGGTGCCCCCCAAGAGACTTCAATCACCTTTGAGTGTTTGCTGCGGCAGAGTTTCTTCAGAGTAGCGAAGCTTCTGGATCTTGAGTTCGAAATTCCGGGATTTCGTTGTGTTTTCTTCTTGGAGTCACCCCCTTTATAGGCATTTGGTAGCCTTTAGGTGACTTTATGGGCTTTAATGCATTGAAACCACATAATGGGAGGAGTTACAAGTTTTAATTTCTTTATTTTGTAACTCCTTTCTCTTGGCTTCTGATTGGCCGGTGGAGATAATGGGCATTTAATCGTCTTCAATCTCCATGATGAGGGGAGTTTCATGACTTTAATGTCATGATGACTTGGATTTGTAACTCCCATTTCCTTGCTTCTGATTGGGTCATCCAAAATAATGAGTTAATGACTGCATTTATTTGGGTCAATTAACATCATTAAGTGGTCGTCGAGGAGTTGAAGAGTCGCAAGTCGTACCGCATCTTTTGGAATTCTTCTTGCGATGATCGACGATGGATCTTCATGTTGATCGATGTCAGATGATCACACAACTTCAAGCATTGGTTGATATCAGTGGGCCGGTGACATCTATCTTGTCGATTTCTCGATTGGTTGGACAGAAAGTGCACTTTCTTAGTCGGCCAGTTGGCGATCTTTGAGCGATCGATGACGATTTCATGCTCTTGACGGGGGATCCGAGATATTGACGAAGATCAGTCGATCCCCGAGCATCAAAAATCAGATTTCCAAGAAATTACAGGGGCTGGAACCTCCGAAACGCGAAAAAGGACGGAAAATGGGCCTTTCGGTGGAAATCCGGCGACCCGGATTTCCTAGGTCGCCGGCGACCATGGGGGGATTTTCCCCTTTGGTCGCCGTTTCGTCGGCCGTTTTTCGAGTTTTTTTGTTTCTTTTTTCTCCTGTATTTTTCTTGATATTTTTCCTCATTTTTTGGCTTGATTCTCCTGAAGAAAACCCGACAAGAAATCGCGCAAAACCGAGGCACAAAGTTTCCTATTTTTAGGAAAAGCCGAAGACTTTGTCGCGCAAAGTTGCCGATTTTTGTCAAGAGTTGAAACTAGGTCAAACGATGTCGGAATGACCTAAAATTTGAGGTGGAGCCTCCCGAGCAGTAGATAGAACCAACCATGGGCTTTTGTTTGTGTTTTGAAGCCGTTTGGGGTCCCTTCGCTGCTAGGCTTGATTTTGCCGCAAAGAAGATGTCGCACTTTGATGTGCGGTCAACCGATGTCCGATTGACCTAAAATTTGACAGGGAGCCTATTGGAGTCATTTTGAGATGATCCATTAGCTCCGATTTGGATGTCGTGGTCCCGGGGTGCTCCGCCGCTGGTAGCCTTGATCTTCTTTCGGAGCGTCAAAGTTGGGTCAAACGTTGTCGGAATGACCTGAAATTTGATGTGCAGCCCTTTTGAAGCATGTTGAAGCCGCTCATGTGCTCCGTTTGATGAATAATGGTCCTGGTGGTTCTCGTCGCCGAGAAGCTTGATTTTCTTTTGGAGCGTCAAAGTCGGGTCAAACGTTGTCGGAATGACCTGAAATTTGATGTTGAGCCTTTTGGAGGTATTTTGAGATCATCCGTAGGCTCTGATCAAAGTTTTGATGCCTTCGACTCCGTCGCCGCCAAGAGCACCAGTTCAGCTGCCGGAGGAGTGAAGTTAGGCCAAATGATGTCGGAATGGCCCGAAACTTCATGTGAACTCCTCTTTTGGCTATCTTGAAGGATCTATCAGTTTTCAAGTGATTCTAACAAGATCCACATCTTGAAGCAGCATTGCCCGTTTACAGTAGGAAGCGGCTTCATGTAGCTTCTTGATGTTGAAGAGGCAAAGTGACATTTTTGGTGTCAACAAAACTCTTTCTTTCTTAACAAATTAGAATCTCCAAGACCCAATCATCTTCCACGCTATGTCCCTTATCAAATCTCTTTTCTCAAGGAGATGGGTGAGATATCCAAGAGAAACCAACTAGAAACTCTAAAGGAATCCGTAAGGGAACTAGAAGAGGGAGAAGAGGAGGACGTGCAACACTTGCACAAAATAGGGTTGGGCGTGCAACTCCTTGGAATTGGGGTAGGTTGGACGTCCAGCCCTTATCATATTTATAGTATGAACAACCTCCTCCTTTTCCAATCAAAATAGAAGTCTTACTTCTATTAAGAATTAGTAACTTCCTTCTTTCTAATTATTATTAGAAGTCTCACTTCCATTAACAATTAGTAACTTACTATTACCACTATTAGAAGTCTCATTTCAAATAGAAATAGTAGCTTTCTAATTCCTTTCCTTTTAGAGTTCAACTAGAATTAGTAACCATCTAACAATTGGACTAGTGTGGGAACCATTAGGGGATCCGAACCCTAGGGGGGGGAGAATAGGGTGAGCTCCAATTATGACCAATTTTAATCAATTTTAACTTCTTTAACTTAAACTAGTCACAAGTGATGATTACAAATAAAATGCGGAAGCTTAATAAAAACAATCACCACAAAGCAAGCACCATCACACAAGGATTTATAGTGGTTCGGCCTCAATGCCTACATCCACTACCGGCTTGTGATCCAACACCCCACCGGATTTTCACTATTTATGCTTTTCAATAGGCTAAGCAATAACCTTTACAATTATACTTTTCAAGGCTAAGCAATAACCTTTACATTATGCTTTTCAAGGCTAAGCAATAACCTCTTCAACCACAAGGTTGGTTATCTCTCTAATTAGTGTCTATAAAACACTTGATGAAGATTCAATTAAGCTCATTACAATGCCTCTTAATTAGGCGGATATGGAAGTGTAAAACTAACTCACACACACACTAAATGAATGCAAAGATGTATGCTCATGATGTGTGTATGATGTCCTCAATCATTTTTAAAATGAAAGCTCATAAATGTATGCCTAAGGCTTTTGAAAGTTTTAGCTCATAAAACATATATGATTGAGGAAATGCTAATCACATGTTAAAACTAACTTGTAAAAGATATACATTTGTATCCTAAACAAGTTGTGAAAATTCAAAGACCAAAACATGTGAAGCATAGGGATGTCAATCAAATCAACAATGTAGCTCATAAAACATAAAAATAGATTTGATTGAAATTAGGGGACAAATCATATGAAATTATAAATACAACTTGAAAAAGATATACCTATCAAAGTAAGGCAAGTTGTGAAACTTTAAAACAATAATACATATGATTTGTAAAGTTTGTTGAATCCAAAACATAAGATACATTTGAAAGAGATTTTCTTATGATGGAAAACAACAACCAAAGATTCAACCAAGTATATGAATCATGTTACATATGATTTTAAATATTCTTTCATTAACATGATCTACTTAGATTTACCAAAAATAAAGTACTACTTGGATTGAATCAAATGGTGATGTATCCAAAACAATAAATCAACTCAAAAGATAAAACATGTTAAGGACACAACAAATCATAGTTTAACATGCTACTAAAGATTTACCAAAGATAAAACAAAAACATGAAAACATATGATTTGTAAAGATGTTGAATCCAAAACATAAGATAGTTTTGAAAGTGATTTTCTTATGTTGAAAAACAACAACCATAGATTCAACCAAGTATAGGAATCATGTTACATATAATTTCAAAGATTCTTTCATTAACATGATCTACTTAGATTTACCAAAAATAAAGTACTACTTGGATTGAATCAAATGGTGATGTATCCAAAACAATAAATCAACTCAAAACATAAAACATGTTAAGGACACAACACTTCATACATAGTTTATCATGCTACAAAAGATTTACCAAAAGTAAAACAAAGCATGAAAACATATGATTAAGGAAAGTAGAGCCTACTTTGTGATTTAACTTCATTAATCCAAGCTTTAGCTTTCCTAATGATTCCCTTCATCCCTTAGTTCATTTCCCTTTGATTTGCCTCAAAACCCCTCAAGGAGGGCCTTAAAATTCCCAACTTTTGGCAAAGGAAAGAACTCATATATATAGTCAAAACAGCCCAACGGCTAGTCCCCGGTCGACCTGGCAGCAGGGCTCGGTCGACCCGGCCTTCACAACGGCTATATTTCTGACCGTTTGAAAAATGGCCAACGGTAATGTACCCGGTCGACCGGGTCCCCTGGGCCGGTCGACCAGCCACACTGCAGTCCGACCACTTGGGACCAAAATTCCCAAAAATCCATTTTACAAAGTATTTCTTGAGGGAACTTTTTGGGCCATTTAACCAAGCTTAAAAACATGTTTTAAATCATTCTAAGGGTTTTAAAACATGAACCATAAAAAGACTAAAACATTTTGAAAGATTTAAAACTCATAGGCTAGCTTGATTTTCTAAAACTCTTTTAAAAAACAAATGCATCCAAGATTAAAAACAAATCATGCATAAATCAATATATCTTCAAAACTTAAAAACCAATGCATGTATAAAACAAGATTTCAAGATTTCTTAAAACAATGCATATGAGTGTAAATCAAATGATGCTAGAATGATAATGCATCTATCAAATTGCAATCTACAAAATGCTAACAGTGTTGACTTACAATTGGCCTCACTCATTATTAACTCAAAGCAAATGAATAGACAGAAACTTGAGTTCATTAATTTCTCAGGATTATAAGCCTATTGCTAGGGAATTATGAGAGCAGATCTTAAAGTAAAGACAATGTTCATAAGGTGCTTCTCATGATCCTTCAATACATCTAATGTACCAGCACCATGATTTAAAATCTTACATTCTGATGATCGAGACAAATCACACTATCTCATAGTGATCAAAGTGTTGTAACCTTATCAGATGAGATGCTCAATCTCATCACTGGTTGAAAAGATATTTAAGTATAAGATTTTACACATGTCTCTCGTATGTGGATCTCATCCATACACATGTGTTACATTTAATATACTTGTGGACTTCGGTTCATCTCATGAACCATCATGTCATTTATATTGGTTATGTGTAAGTAAGTAATAAAACATCATTCAACTCATGAAAGGAAATCATGATTATATTGATAAATAAAGAAATAAATCAATTTATTACATCATCTAATAAATTGAGTCCATATAAACTAACAATCAAATGAGGAAGGAGATCGGATATGGAGACTTGGAGTATGGCACTACCTCTGAGAACGCACTTTGCAAGGTAATGGATTCCATTAGGTTCTGATTGCGCTCTCAATTCTTCATCAATCGTCATTTGTGATGCTCAAGATGGGCTTGAGTCCATCAAAGATTGATAAGAACTGGCACGGGACCATTGCAGACTGAGTTGCGCGATGATTTCTTACAGTCTGTAGGCCGGAGATCTAGAGCAGTGGAAAGTCTTTGCTCTCTTTCTTGTACTTTGACCTCATTCGCTTTGAAATTTTGAGATCTTCTTGACCATTCACTTGACCTACTTAGAGATTTGACTCCTTCTTTGACCTGGCTATCCTCCTGTTGTGCTTGTCTTTGACTTGATCTTTTTATGAAAACCTTTTGGGTGCCAACAACTAATGGAAATACAAGATTGTTTCATTATTTCTTGGTAATGGAACCATTCAATGAATACAAATATTAAGTGGTTAGAAACCTTACCAAGTCAATGTGTTTGCCGATCAAGACATTAGGTTGACAGCTGAAGCGGAGGATTCTAAATAAAGAGATACTCTTTGCTCTCTCATAGCAAGTCCATGTTTTGCCGATCAAGACATCAAGTTAACAACTGAAGCAGAGGATTCTAAATAAAGAGATATTCTTTGCTCTCTCACAAGAAGTCCATGTGTTTGCCGAATGACAACTGAAGCAGAGGATTCAACATAAAGAGATATTCTTTGATCTCTTCCACATTCAAAGGAGGAAAGAAGGCAGGAATGAGCCACCAATTATGTCATTGGAGACACCAAAGTGGATGCCCAAGGATCATGTCATGAAAGTGATGGTGAGGATATTTCATTTCTTATTGCTGAAAGGGGTGATGGAGTCAAATTCTTGCTCATGAATGATGGTCTCTCGATAAATCTCCACTGACTGATTAAGATCTCAATAGAAACTATGTAATGATTGTTTCGAATTGGGTTATTTAGGGCTTGAAAGGGAATTGAGATATTCGAGGTTGACGATTCAATTGAGTGTGAAGTGATGAGAGACGGACTTGGAAATTTGATACTTTTATTTCAATTTCTTACGCTTTGGGTTTGCTTATATAGAGAGATAAAGGTATGGAAGGAAGCGTTTCTTAACAAAAAATTTATATGAAGCCCCTTCATTTTTATCACAAGCAAAAGGATCAAGTTTTTCTAATGTGCTTAAATAATATGGTCAAAGCCACAATTTTTTTTTTGGATCTTCCATTTTTTTTATCTAATATCAACTTTAATTGACATAACTTTTAAAAACGAGAACTTTTCTATAATGGTATTTTCCAAGTATTCATATAATATTTTAGAAATACTGCTAAAATTGAATACCATGAGAAAAGTAGAAAATATCAAAATCAAAATAAAAACTGGAAATATGCCTAGAATAGTTTTACCAATAAATTATATCTATCTAATAAATATTATTATTTAAAACTAAATTACTCTTTTTATTTTTATTCTTCAGGACCATTTATCTTAAAATGAGTTATCTTCCACTGAATTTTCACATGTCAATCAATCTAACAATTAATATTTACTCCAATCGAAGTGAAGTTCGAGACACTACCTATTCATCTAGGGGCATGTGATGTGGATGTCTTAGATTAAGGAAAAGAGGATCCTACATGAGCTAGCGGTGGGGATTATTAGTCAATTGGTGGTAGCGCTAGTAATAGGCATGAATACAAATCATGTTCAAGTCAGGACCAAAATGTCTTCGCATTTGACACAAGTTCAAACCCTTGAATATTGGAACCAAAATCTAATTTTTCAAAAAGATCATAATTAAGACCCAAATTTACAAATTGGTCCTGCAATTTAAAGATATGATTGAAATTAATACAAAGTGTATCTTATCTTTTACATTAATGCAAAGTCTATCATATATTTTAACTTAATTATATCTATTGCATTAATGTAAAGTATATCATGTTTTTTGGTCCTTCAATTTAAAGATATGATTGACATTAATACAAAGTCTACCTTATCTTTTACATTAATGCAAAGTCTATCATATATATATTAACTTAATTATATCTATTGCATTAATGTAAAGTATATCATATTTTTTTCATACAAGGCCTATCATATCTTTTACATTAATTGTATGTTTTACATTAATCACATCAAAGTCTATCTTATCTTTTACATTAATACAAAGTCTATCATATCTTTTAAGTTTATTATATCTATTGTTTTAATGCAAAGTATAACATATCTTTTTCATTAATACAAGGTCTATTATATCTTTTACATTAATTGTAAGTTTTACATTAATCATATCTCTAACATTGATGTAAATTTTATCATATCTTTTATATTAATCGTATCTTTTACATTAATGTAAAGTCTATCATATCATTTATATTAATCGTATCTTTTACATTAATGTAAAGTCTATCATATCTTTTATATTAATCGTATCTTTTACATTAATGTAAAGTCTATCATGTCTTTTACATTATTTTATTTTTTTTACATGAATCCAAAGTTTATTATCTCTTTTCCATTAATGGAAAGTCCATCTCACATAAACTCTTTCACCACTTGATCATAGATGATTTTCTATATTTACTAGAGAGATGGAGGAGCAATAGAAACTTCCAGTTTTTCTTTCTATATTTCCTAGATAGACAAGGGGGAGTCTTACAGTGTTTTGAACCCCACCCCACCCCCCACCCCCCCTTCTTTTCCATGTGTGAGTTAGTCCTCCTTGCATGTGTGAGTTCCTATTACCTCACATGTGCAAGTTGTCTGCCCCTTGCATATGCGAGTTCCTATTACCTCGCATGCGCAAGTCTCTCACGGACCAAGCCCCTTAGTTGGGATACTAAAAGAAAAGGTAAATTAAAATTAGTATTGACTGTGGTAGAGAGAATACACATATTGAAAAGGCAAAACTCTTGGTCCTTTGACTTTGCTGTTATATTTCTTTTTAAAGAAAGATACAAATGTCAAAAATCAAATGGCAAAATTAAGAGTTCAGTTCATTAACCAAAATTACCTACTATAGTTAAATCTGTGTGTTTTTTAGTGAAAATAAATATCTCAGATGAAATATTTTGGAGTCAGTTAACCGGAATTTGTAAATGTGTATTGATCAATATTGTGTTTAATTTCAACAAATGAAATTTGTATTCTGTTTATCTTCTAATGAAAGAAAAATATATAATAAAATCAGTGGGCAAAGCTCGGAGTCTTTTGTTCATATCATAAAAAATAAAAAAATTAAAACAAAAAAAACAAAACAATCACCAAAGCTAACAGGCAAGACTTCGAATCCTTTATTAAATTAGTAAATAGATATTAATATTATGCTTATCTTAAAAAAATAATTAATATTATATTTATCTTCAACAAAAGAATCAAATTCCAAAAGACAAAAGGCAAAACTTTGAGTCATTTAACTGAAATTAATAAATATGCATAATATTGTGTTTATCATCAACAAAACTAAAAAAAGATAATGTCTTTACCTTCTGACAGAAGAGACAAATACCAAAAGTCAGTTGGCAATTGGAATTGTCTTTTAACCAAAATCAGTAAATATAGTTTAATATTATGCTTATCTTCGGCAAAAGAAATAAATATCCAAACTTGATATCCTTTGAATAATAATATGTCTATCTACAGTCAAGGAAATCAAAACTGCCTTTATCTTTCAAAACAAGAGTCCTTGAATATTATACATTAATGTTTTATTTATCTTCATTGATAGAAATAATATTATGTTTATCTTATAATTTGAATGAAACGAATATAGGAAGTCAATAAGCAAAACTTGTAGCACTTTAACTAGAGATATTATTGGATTATCTTCAAAGAAATAAACATCAAAATTAATATACAGACGTGGAGTCCTTTAACTAGAATTATTAAATATATATTAAAATTCTTTTTATCTTCAATAAAAGAAATTGATATTCTGTTTATCTTCAATAAAAGGACAAGTATCAAAAGTCAAAAGTCTTTAAGTTCTTTTACTAGAATTAATAAGTTTACATTAGTGTTTTGTTTATTTTTAACAAAATAAATTGATATTATGTTTATTTTCTAACGAAAGAGGCAAATACCAAATGTCAAGAGGCAAGGCTGAAGAATCCTTTCACCATAGTTAATTCATTAATTATATATTCTTCTACAATGAAACAAATTAATATTTTTTTCAATAAAAGGTGGAAAATTCTAAAAAGTCAAAATTAACACTTAACATGGAGTCCTTTAAAGGAAAATCACTCAGCTCTGTATTATTTTCATGTATGGTTTGTTCTAGTCTGATGATGGCCAATTGGATTCCGTATCGCACTCAACCAATCAGCAATAAAGCTTTCATCAAGGGGCCATCATCAGACTAGAACAAACCATACGCGAAAATAATACAAAGCTGAGTGATTTTCCTTTAAAGGAATCCAAGTTAAGTGTTTTGGCTTTTTGGAATTTCCTTTATTCATTCTTGTGTTGGAATTTGGATCTCCTCACATGCGCGAATCCTAGTTATTCCCACTCGCGCCCCGAGATCAGGCTACTGTAGAAATCTGATTTTGAGTTGTGACATATTAGTATCAGAGCAGGCAAGTTTCTAGGACATAAAATACTCTAGGAACTTTAAGAAGTGTGGTGAGGAATCGTTACACCTTTAGCTAGATCTTATCTTGTTTGAGCTAAAGATCGTTTTGTGGAGAAGACTTTTCTCGTCTACTCTTCTCTTTTGGTTGTTTGGGAAATTTGGGGGACCAAATTCCTCTCTAAAGGGAGAGAATTTAGCATCTCCGTACCCACATATGGTGTTTTTTGCTTGTGTTCGCGTCAGAGTTTGTCAGTTTTATGGGCTCAGTACATGGCTTTCGAAGGATTTAAATAGATGTCATCCATTTCACTGTCGGGGATAGAATTGGTCAACCATTTCAGCGTCATGGATAGAGTTAATGAATGAAGATGTGCGCAGTTGTTAGCCAACGAGGAGCATCAGTAACGCTTGAAGTCCCCTTTTCAGTTGACCAAGGACTGTCATACAAATAAGTGCAGATTATTAGTGGAATTTGATCCATTTTTCTAAGCCAGAGGACCCTAGAAGTCAGATTAGTGATTGATCTTATGAAGACTGAAGTGATTTTCAGTTGGAAAAGATTTAAGTGGATACCCAAAGCTAAGATTCTTTCGAGTTGGATGAGTTATCATTGGAGAATTGTTTATAAATTTTCAACAATTGCAATTCTAATGGCGAAGTTGACTTATCAGAATGTGTAACATCCCGCCCCCTAAGGGCCTATTAACTATAATTAATTGGGTGTTTAGTTAGTAAGTTGGATTAGAGTCTAGAGAGTCAGGGTTAGCGACGAATCGTATGTGCGAAGTTTCGCACGATTCGGAGCTCGTTCGGGTATGATAGAGGTTGTTTTATTATTTGGGTAAGGTTTCAGGGATATTTATGAGAGTATGAGTTTTTGGTGAGTTTGGGTGCATTAGGTAGGTTTCATCGTTTCATGAACTTTAGTCTTCTGTCGCGTTTCGATTCGACGCGTCGAAGAGGCCCGAAACTTATCAAATGCATATGTAGGCCGACCCGGAACTTAAACTAAAAGCCCAAGCCCACAACTCAAGCCCAAAGACCCATCACTCAAATTAGGTCAACAAGTGAAGGTTGAGCATCAGAAACCTCCAGGATTACTCCAACCCTTGAGAGTACCGGAGTGGAAGTGGGAACATATCACCATGGACTTCGTTGCAGGTTTGCCACCCACGAGGGATAATGACAGCATTTGGGTGATTGTTGACAGACTTACGAAGTCAGCACACTTCATTCCGATGAAGATGAGAGGATCCATGGACATCTTGGCACACAAGTACATTGACACTGTAGTCAAACTGCATGGAATTCCAGATTCTATTGTTTCAGACAGAGATATGAGGTTTGTGGGCAGATTTTGGGTCAGTTTGCAAGCAGCCTTGGGTACTACATTGAACTTCAGCACTGCATATCACCCCCAGACCGATGGGCAGACAGAGAGGACCAATCAGACCATGGAGGATATGTTGAGGGCATGTGTTCTTGATTTCGGGAAAGACTGGGAGAAGAGTCTTCCTTTGTGTGAGTTTGCCTACAACAATAGCTATCACTCCAGTATCGGGATGGCACCGTTCGAGGCATTGTACGGACGGAAGTGCAAGATCCCGATTTGTTGGGAAGAGATTGGTGTTCGGAGCTTTCATGGACCGTCGATCATCAGTGATACCAGCGAGAAGGTGAAGCAGATTATTGATAGGCTGAAGATTGCAAGAGACCGTCAGAAGAGCTATGCAGACCCGAAGAGGAGAGATTTGGAGTTTCCGGTTGGGGACAAGGTGTTTCTCAAAGTCTCACCGACTAGAGGAACCATGAGATTCGGTCAAAAAGGGAAGTTGGCTCGGAGGTACATTGGACCGTTTGAGATCGATAGGCGAGTTGGTGAAGTGGCCTACAGATTGATACTACCAGCAGAGTTAGCAGGTGTTCACAGAGTTTTCCATATTTCCATGCTGAGGAAGTACATTCCAGACCCTTCCCATGTGCTACATCATGAGCCATTGGATGTTCAGCCAGATGTTACCTTCGTTGAGAGACCGAAGAAGATCATAGACACCAAGGAGCAAGTGTTGAGGACAAGGACCATCCATTGGGTCAAAGTGCAGTGGGAGCATCACAGTCCGAGGGAAGCAACTTGGGAGCTCAGGGATCAGGTTCAGGAGAAGCATCCAGAGTTGTTGCCGGATTCAGAGGTTTTGCCAGAGGTGTGTTAGGGATTTGGAGGACCAAATAGCCTAAGCGGGGGAGGATGTAACATCCCGCCCCCTAAGGGCCTATTAACTATAATTAATTGGGTGTTTAGTTAGTAAGTTGGATTAGAGTCTAGAGAGTCAGGGTTAGCGACGAATCGTATGTGCGAAGTTTCGCACGATTCGGAGCTCGTTCGGGTATGATAGAGGTTGTTTTATTATTTGGGTAAGGTTTCAGGGATATTTATGAGAGTATGAGTTTTTGGTGAGTTTGGGTGCATTAGGTAGGTTTCATCGTTTCATGAACTTTAGTCTTCTGTCGCGTTTCGATTCGACGCGTCGAAGAGGCCCGAAACTTATCAAATGCATATGTAGGCCGACCCGGAACTTAAACTAAAAGCCCAAGCCCACAACTCAAGCCCAAAGACCCATCACTCAAATTAGGTCACCCACCCATGTTCTTTCCCTCCTTCATTCATTCACTCAACTCCAACAACCACAGCACACAGCAGCCGACCCTTTTCTCTTCCTTTCCTTCATCTTCTTCTCCTCCGTCGACGAGCGTCGGAGCTCAGGCGAAGGAACCAAGCCACTCATCACCTCCCTCAAGCTTTCAAGAACCCAACCATACACTTTTCTAAGTGTTTCCTTCTCAACCCATCCTAAAGGTATGCTCTTCAAGCTTCTAGACCTAGGTAGATTACTTCCTTTGGATTAGAAATGGTGTAGATGAGCTTACTTCTTCCTTGGCATTTCATTTGTAGTGAGGTTTTGAGTGTGGAACCCATTTATTCAAGTTTGAGCTTGAGGAGGACTTTCCTCTTCATTTCTCTTTGGTTTTGAGTCAAGCTCTTCATCAAAGGCAAGTGAATAGTTATATTATTGTTTGATATGCTTGTTTTCCTTGATTTGTATGTTAAAATCATATGTTAGATTACCTTTGCTCATTTGATTCTTTAGATGCTTTGAAAACATGATAAATGGTTCATAGTTTGTAAAGAATGGATGTAGAGATTAATGGCTTGATTTGTTTGTTTTATGCCTTCAAAGTAGTGTGTTTTTATCACTACACATGTTGCTAATCAGGTCCCATAAGAGAGAAATGGGAAAAGTCCCATTCCAGCCCAGAAACAGTGGCTGTGCCCTGTTTCTGCAGGCTGGCCGGTTAACCGGGTAACAGAGGCCGGTTAACCGGCCAACCTTAACTGGGAGGGCCATTTAAACCTGTAACAGGCCGGTCAACCGGCTGTAGTTCAGCCGGTCAACCGGCCAAGAGGGCAGGTTAACCGGCTCAAAGGGGCAGGTCAACCGGCTCTCCTGCATTTTCTGCAGAATTTCTCCTGTGGAGTAATTTTCACCCCTTTTTGATGGACTTTGACGGACCTTTGGTTACCCCTTTTTGGACTCACTTGACTATGTACGAGGAACGTTTTGAGCAGATGATTTCTCGTAGTTATTTTCATTTCTTGGGTTTCAATTCATTTCAATCTTGAACGGAATAGGGCAAAGGGATACCACCTCAAATCTATGCACGAAGAGGTTCCATTTTGGGTATCGTGAACCCTAATTCCTTTCGTTGACTGATTAGGATTGTACGAGACTCCGGAAATAACAATGACCTAGGAATGGATTGTCTATCGCTTATGATTCCGAAATGTACCGTTTGGTACTCTCCACATGAAACATCCATGTTCTTTAGCTTCGTTTGCTTGTTTTGGTTTGGGGATCTCCGTACGAACTTAGAAGATGAACTTAGGATCCCTTTTGATGTTCCGTTTGTTTCGAAATATGATGGGGGTGTTGTGGCTAGACAGCTTTGATTAAGAAAGCATGTTGAGGACTACCTATGAAGATAAGTATGAAGTATGAAGAAGTTCGATTATGTTTGTATGATTTGATAATGGTAAGGTAGTTTCTCTTTGGTTAATGAATCCTGTTCGCGCAGGAAAGCCTAGCCCCTCACTATTGTATGTTTAGGACTCTTGTGTCAGGCATCACTCAGCTGTTAACGCCCAGCACTTTTGGCGCACCAATTGTGTGAGGACTTTGGAATGAACGTCTGCGCAGTACGACTTTTTATATTTTAGATGGATGTACACCATCAGATACCCGTTCTGTAAGAAGTATGAATGTTCGTTTTGTTTATTTTGTTTTAAGGGTATCATATGTTTGTTTGCCGGGTTTTCATCCCGAGCCTATTGCTTTACTCTACCACAGCTCTCATGTTGAGCCAGGAGGGTCAAGTGAAACTATCCCGTGGTGATTAGCCTATGTGATTTGCCTATTTGTTAGAAGTGTGTTGGTTGATTTTATGATTCCTATGCTACACGTTTATTACAGTCAGAACGTTATGCATCTCTTATGATATGGTCCATTCGTATATTCATTAGTCTGCATATTATTGATGATTATATATCTATTCCCTTGCCGACCTTCGTGTCTGATGATGCTACTCTTGGTGCATAGGTACCGAGCCATACTTCGGGGAGGAAGAAGCGACGGAAGAAGTTCAGGCAGATCAGCCTGATGACTTCCTCGAGTACAGTACGGACGGCATAGTATAGCCGTACTGACCCCGTACGAGAGAGCCTTCACTTTTGGACTAGTTTATATGTTGGTTCTTTTATTTTGATTAGGCCCGAGTTTGTTGTGGCCTGATGTTATAATTTATTTAGTTTAAAACTTGAATCTTAAGTATGATATTCAGTATTACTCTTTAACTATACATCTATGAGATACCTCTTGTGTTTGGAGTTTCCGTTATTTGTTTTATATGATTGAGAAAACATTTACACCTCACAGCGGTCTTCGATCCAGACGGGACACGATTGGGGCCAAGTGGCATTTGATTAATGATAGAAAAAGTTTTAAATTGGCCCTAATCTCACGCATAACCCCGGTTACTCTTTTGGGGGCGTGACAGAATGTGTCGCTTGTGTTGTTAGAGGTATGGGAAGTCGGTTTTCAACGGCAAATGAAGAAGTTGACTACAAAATAGATCTTTTCTTGGCCGCCTGTCAACGAATTTTTCTTGAGAATCGACTTGTGGAGCATTGGATCAGATAGTGTACAGATGCAAGATGGAAAATCACCAAGTATGGACCAAGGATAGTTGAGAGATTCTAAGAAGAACTACACCTACATACGACTTGAGAAAGGTTAAACATGAGACAGAAGCAAAAGACTGAGCAGATCTACGAGTGTGACTTTTCTGCGAAGTACCATATAGGACAACTGCCTTCACAGAGGCCTCAAGCAGTAATTTAGTTGTTTTGGTTTGGTTGGGAAACAGATTTCGGTGGAGCAGTTTCGACATTAGAATATGGATCTACAACTATTAGGGGAATGACATGAAATTGATAAGCATGTCCGTATCAGTAATTGATCAATGTGCAAAAGATCAAGAGCAACAAGTAGAAGGAATCAGAGTTAGTAGGACACCTTGAGCACACTGAAGAAAGATTTGGTTTCAGGATTGCGGATGATGGACCCGGCTTTTGTCCTCTCCTTCCGCCCCAGGGCTGCCGGGGTCCGGCGGAGGAGAAAAACGAGCATCAACATTTTTTTGTACGGGTATGCCAGATTTTCTATTCTACTTGGAATTTGAAGAGGTGGTCCGGATATTCACCTTCACAAGTAGAAAGGAAATCAACTATTTTTTTCTAACTTTCCACTGCACATGTATTTTTAAGAAAGAGACACAAATTTTTTTTTAAATGTCGTGAAAGGCGATTTCATTTTGTTTACAGTGAAAGGCGGGTTTTTTTTTTTTTTTTTGTGTGCCGTGAAAGGCGACTTTGCCGTAGAAGGTGATTTACAAATCTCATCAATAATGAGAGACAAGAATTGTGATTTTTTTTGTCTCTTTAAAAAAATACAAAATACAACAGAAAAGTAAGAAAATGAATCTAACTTCTCAGGAGATTGTGGGGACTCGTTCAGATTGACGATCGCAAGTCATGTATGGGCTTCGCCATCGTCCTTCAGATGAGAATATATGATGCTTTGATTCTTTTTGCTTAGCTCTAACCTAAGATTTTTAGAGGATAAAGACTAATGGGAGGTCCTATATCCAATAAAAAACAGAGTAAACAGACTGAAATGCTGCGTTTAGGTCATGTTGGATAGAAGGAGAGGGGACCTTAGGGGGGGCTAAGGGACTTCGATCACCTTGTGGTGTTTTTTTATTTTTTTACAGCAGAGTTTCTTCAAAGACGGAGAGCTTGTTTGTGTAGATATTTCTTCAAGAATTCTTCGGGATTTTTCTTGGATTTTTTTATGGACCCTTTCTTCTTGGAATGACCCCCCTTTTATAGGCTTTTGGTGGCCATAATGTGGGTTTATGAGCATTGATGGCATTGATGCTCCACGATGAGAGGAGTTACAAGTTTTTATTTCTTGATTTTGTAACTCCTTTTTCCTTGAATATGATTAGCTGATGGAGAATGATGGGCATTTAATCGCCTTTAATCTCCATGATGAGGGGAGTTTCATGATTTATTGCCATGATTACTTGGAATTGTAACTCCTTTTTCCTTGAATCTGATTGGGCGGGCCGTTCAAAATAATGAGTTAATGACCGCATTAACTTGCCATGAAACGGGTCTTTTAACTTCATTAATTGGTTGGCAGGGCGCTCGAAGAGTCACGGGCCATACCGTGTCTTTTGAAATTCTTCTTGCGATGATCGCCGATGGATCCACATGTTGTTTGATGTCGGATGGCGATGCAACTTCAGACTTTGATTGGTACCAGTGGGCCAGCAACATCTGTCCCGTCGATTTCTCGATCGGTCGAGCAAAAAATGTACTTTCTTAGTTGGCCAGTAGGTGATTTTGAAGCATGCAATGATGATCACATGCTCTTGATGGTAGATCCGAGTGTTGGTGAAGATCTGCTGATTTCAAGAACCAAAAATCAGATTTTCAGAAAATCACAGGGGCCAGAATTCTCGAAAAACGAAAAGGGTCAGAAAAATGATCCTTTCGGCGGAAATCCGGCAATCCGGATTTCCAGGGTCGCTGGCGACCATGGCTGGGGTTGCCGCCGGTGATTTCCCCTTTGGTTGCCTTTTTTCAGTCGTTTTTCAATCTTTTTTTATCCTTTCTTCTCCTGTATTTTTCTTGATATTTTCCTCACTTATTGGCTTGATTCTCCTGAAGATAACCTGACGAGAACCCGTGCAAACCGGAGCACAAAGTTTCCTATTTTTTAAAAAAGCCGAAGACTTTGAAGCCGATTTTCCGTCAAGAGTCAAAAATAGGTCAAACGATGTCGGAATGATCCGAAATTTGAGATGAAGCCTCCTGAGCAGTAGATATGACCAACCATGGGCTTTTGTTTGAGGTTTGGAGCCGTGTGGGGTCTTGTCGCTAGTAGACTTGATTTTGTTGCGAGGGAGATGCCACGCTTTGATGTGCGGTCAACCGATGTCCGATTGACCTGAAATTTGACAGGGAGCTTATTGGAGTCATTTTGAGATGATCCATTAGCTCTGATTTGGAAGTCATGGTCTCGGGAAGCTCCACCGCCGGGGGTCTTGATTTTGTTCCCAAGTGTCAAAGTCGGGTCAAACATCGTCGGAATGACCTAAAATTTGACGTGCAGCCCTTTGGAAGCACGTTGAAGCCACCCATGTGCTCTATTTGATTAGTGATGGCCTCGGTGTTTCTTGCCACCAAGAGGCTTGATTTTACTGTTCGAGGGTTGATGGAGGGTAAAATGTTGTCGGTTTGACTTGAAATTTGACACGGAGCCTTTTGGAGGTATTTTGAGACCATCCGTAGGTTTTAATCAAAGTTTTGATGTCTTCGACGCCGTCGCCGTCAAGAATGCCTGTTCAGCTACCTGAAAAGTGAAGTTAGGTCAAATGATACTGGAATGGCCTGAAACTTCATATGGAGCCTCCTAGTAGCATTTTGAGGCCAGCTGTGTGCTCTGTTTTGTGTGTTAGGGTCTCTTGCTTTACCGCCACTGAGAGCTCCTTCTCAGCTGCTAGAGGAATGAAGTTTGGTCAAATGATATTGAAATGGCCCGAAACTTCATGTATACCCCTCTTTTGGCTGTCTTGAAGAATCTTGCAGTTTTTGTCTGGTTCTGACAAGATTTGATGCTTGAAGTGGCATTGCCTGTTTATGGTAGGATGCGGCTTCATGTAGCTTTTGATGCTGAAGAGGCAAAGTGACATTTTTTTTGTGTCAACAAATGCCCCCTCGAGGTATAGTGACGAGTTCCGTTACTGTCGAAGTCGATGTGCCTCGAAGAGAAGTTTGAATGAGAGCTTTTGATTTAACCAAGAGTCTTTGAACAGTTTTCTTTTTAGTAAAGTAGCCTTTTGAGTTTCCAAGGGGATTTTATAGTAGTGAGAGGGATCACGTACCATCTCAAGGCAAAGTTTTGAAAATGACATGAGGGATTTGGATTTGGGTTTTGGATTTTGGGTTTTATCCTTCTAACCTTGTGAACCTAAGGGCTATATGAAAGTCCAAGATCGAATCCTAGAGGGGGGGGGGTGTGAATAGGGTGAGCTCAAAGAACTAGACCAAATTTTAAATCTTTTTGCTTTTAAGTCACTTATGCTTTGATGAAGGAAAATTATCTTGAGAAGAGAAGTAGACTCTAAGTTAAGCATACATAAGAAACTTACAATTACAATCTTCAATCAATGATAGTATCAAACAAGAGAGCATCATCTATGTAATGAAAGTAAAAAGTCAATCACCATAAAACAAGCATTTATAGTGGTTCGGCCAAAGTGCCTACATCTACTCCCGGTATCCCTACCGGATTTCCACTAACTCAAATTAAGGTTCACCTTCAACCTTACAAATACATCACTATGCTTTTCAAGGCTAAGCATAAACCTTTACAACACTATATATGCTTTTCAAGGCTAAGCATCAACCTTTACAACAAGAGGATTTTCTCTTAAATAAAATGCCTATGAATGCATGGATTAAGAGAACAATGTAAGTGCAATTTAATAACTTTAAATAGGTTGAATAGAAAATGAAATCTCACTCTCTAGACATATGCATATGAATGGTAAAAGTCTATGATTCATGTGTATACTAGAAATTTTTCTTTCTCCTTTTAGAAAGAAGAAATCCTAAATGATTCAAAGTTGTTAATCATTTAATGAGCAAAAGATTTATGACAAACACATGGGTTTTCAAAGTGAACAAACTTTATTTGAAGAAGTAAAACTTAAATCTAGCAAGTTAGTTTTGAAACAATAAAACAACCTCATGTGAATAGCAAACCATATGTTGATTTCATAAATCTAGGAGATTTTAAAGTTCTAAGCATGTTATGAAAAGCAACATTTCAAAAGATAGACAACTATTTAATCATGCTTAAAGAAAACAAAGATTTAGTAACAAAGTATGAGTTTAAACTTGGGATAAAGAAAGCACACCCATTTGACAATGGCTAGTGCCCGGTCGACCTGGTACAGGGCCGGGTCAACCGAGTGCTCAACGACTCTAAAAATGCCCGTTGGAGAGGCTAACGGCACAAATCCCCTGTCGACCCGCAGTGTGCCTGGTCGACCGACCACACAGGCAGGTCGACCTGGAGACAGCCCTAAAATTCTGAAATTTTAGAAAGTTGAAACTAAGAGGGCTTATTTCAAGGGGACTTGAGGCACATTGATCAAGTTCGGATCATGATTTTAAAAAGGATGAAAATAGAATTTTAAAGACATGAAACATTCAAACCAAAATAGGAATTAAAGTGAAAACATTTGGAAAGATTGAAAACATTTTTTGAATTCAAAGATAGAACATTTTGAGACTTGAAGAACTGAATTAAAAACTTCATGAACTTAAGAATGAGAGGACAAGTTGTGAAAATGAATGCATCCTATCAAATTGCAACAAAACAAAAACTCTAACAATGTATGTGGCACATTAGGCGGTTAAGAGGGTTTTTTGGTTTTTTTTACCTTGTGACCTAACAAGCTGTATGTGGCAGGTTAGGGGGGGTCAGGGTTTGATTTTTTATTTTGACCTTATGACCCAACAAGCTGTATGTGGCAAGTTGGTGGGTTAGATTTGGTTTTGGTTTTGACCTTGTGACCTAACAAGTTGTATGTGGGAAGTTAGGGGGTCAGGTTTTGATTTTGGCTCAATTTGGTACATGAGGTGGGATGGTTTGAATTTTGGAAGCATGTGAGGCTTGGATTTTCATTTGTAGGTCCAATCAACTCAAAAGAGGCATGGAACCATTTTTTTTGTATGCTCTTGGTAAGAGGGATTTTTCTTTGACTAAAAGCCTTTTGTAGTGCCTAGGCGGTCAAACCTGGCTCATGTGGCCTCCCTTGGGATCTTAGGCTTTAGAGATGGCTTAGATCTCACATGGTGTCATTTTGTAAAGAATATTTAAAAATATCTCCTTTGGATAGAGAATATCTAAGAATATCCTTACTTTGATAGAATCTCTCATGTTTCCTTTCTTTTGGGAAAGAATTTCTCAAGATATCTTTCTTTGGGAAAGAATCTCTCAACATATCTTTCTTTGGGAGAGAATCTTTCAAGTTTTCTTCTCATTTGGGAGAGAATTTCTCAAAGAATCTTCTCTTTAGGAGAGAATATCTCAAATCTCCTTTCTTTTGGGAAAGTTACTAATTTTTAGCACTTACCTCCTAGTTTTTCTCCTTGTTTCCTCTTTCGGTTTGCTCTCTTTTATAAAAGCAAAGGAGGTTAGATCTCTTGCCTTTATTGCTTTCTTTTTTGCAAAAGTTTTCAAGAGTGCTCCAAGATCAAGAACTTCTCTTCTTCTTCAAGAATCTTCAAGTTCTCTTTTTTCTCCATCCATGGCTTCAAGTAAGTTTTCTTCCTTCACAAGAAAATCCATGTAGAAGTTGAAAATTTTTCTTTCTTTTCGTTTCTTTTCTTTTTTCTCTTTCGCTTTTTTTTTCTTTTCTTTTCCCCGTGTTTTCTTCTCATTTTTTTTACACGAGCACCTTTTTTTTTCTTTTTTTTTTTCTTTCTTTTTTTTGTTCTCCACGTTTTTCTTTTCTCTCTTTTTTTTTCACGGTTTTTCTTCTTTCTTTTTTTTGCTTCATGCTTTTCCCTTCTTTTTTTTTTTTTTTTTTTTTGAGGAGCTTTCTTTTTCTCTCTTTTTTTGCTCACCATGGTAATGAGGTTCTTGCAAATCAAGATGTTCATGCAATTTTTTTTATGCATCAAGCAAAAGGCTAATATTTCTAGGTCAAGCCAACATGAATTTTGACTTGGACAAAGTTTGATTGGGTTTGACCAAGTTGGGTTGGAATTGGTCAAACTTTGGTCGAGGGTTTCCTAGCATCTAATGCATGACAGCTTTCCTTCTATGCATGATTTTTGGTAAGTTAGATTGGAAACATGATAATGCATACCTGAAAGTCTTTTGCAAGTTTTGGGATTTGGAGCTCACGGCAATGTTGAGCCCTTTCTTAGTCTTACAAGGCCTTTTGAGGTCTGGAGCTCACAACAATGTTGAGCCCTTCTTCAAGCTTGTGGAGATTTGAAAAGACTGGCTTGATCTCGCAGGAATGCTTGAGTTCAAGTCTTCTTTGAGAATGCTCCATTGACTATGAGCTCGCCATGATGTTGAGCTCATCTTCAAGCTTCCTATCTCTTTCAGGGTGCTTCCCTTTTCTTCGGAATTGTCCCGGAATCATGCCAAGATTTCGCTAGAATTCTTTTAGCAAAATTGTGTCATTTTGGTGATGATTGATCTTTTCTTTTCCATCATTTGCAGGTAGTTCCTCCGGAACGAACAAGGGCAAAGAGACTGTTACTGATGCACCTCGCCGTTCTACCAAATCTTCTAATGTGGCCGTATAGCAGGCCTGGGAGAATGTCCAGTACGTCGAGAGGAACTTGGAAGAGTGTGATTCCCTCAACCGTGATGAGGCGAGACAGCAGTTGATCGCTTTCAAGGATGAGGAATTCTACAAGATTATGGTAAGCAGTCGTTGTCATGGACGATCAGAGCATTGTGCCCAAGCCTACCTTCTTCTTTGGCGATGCAGTCCCTGACGACCTGACGTACCAAAGAAGGTGTTTTTAGTTCTCTTACACGGCAGATGGTGAGGAGAGAACTATTTCGACCCGGTCGACCTTCGATCACACTACCTCGATCATGAGCCTTTCTCCCACATGCCCTAAGCGGGAAGATCCTCCAAGCTGGGTGAAGAGGACTAATGTGATCAAGACCGTGGTTTTTGTTGGCGGCCCTTCCGGTTATGCAGAGAAGTCACCTTTCCGTATGGACATGCTAATGCAGGCCAGCGGCTTCCAAGGTTCAGATCATCCTTCGGTCAGTTTGAGACCGGTGGGCCTTGGCATTTTCAAGGGTGATGGCAGCAATTGGGTAAAACCCTTCCGGCTTCGTGGCCATTTCAACGCTAACTCAAATTGGAAGTCTTGGACTGATCACATCTTATAGATTGGTGGTGCCATTCTGAAAGAGGCCGAGATCTTCGATGCAGTCCGTGCTTTTAGGGAGACCGTGATCTTTTCTGACAAGGCCTTCATGGCCATGTTGGAGTCTTTTCTTCCACAAACCAACACATTCATTGTTAAGAATGGTGAAATTGGTTTTCCTTTGACTGAGTTGAGTGCCATTACTAGGCTGCCTATCCTTGGCAGACTGTATGAGGAGTTCATACCTATCGGCAGTGTCCTCGAAGAACAGAGGAGTTCATACCTATCGGCAGTGTCCTCGAAGAACAGTCTGAGGAATTTCAGCTTCTATACTTTCAGCTTGTTGCCTTCTATGATTTTTTTAAGGAGAGGAGGGCTCGAAAGTCAAGTGCAGTAGTTGGAAGAGTTTTATTTCTTCGTCTTCCAACTTCTTTGATAAAGAGATATTCGACAGCATGACCCGGGAAGCCAGAGCTAAGAATTCGGGTTCAAAGAAGACTTCTGTCATGCAGGGAGATTTGAAGAACTTCTTCAAGAGTACAAATGCCATTTGTCCTAACATTGCACTGCGGAGGGATCTCGCTGTTTACCTCACTTACTAGCTTGGTGAGGCTATTTTTGCTGGAGGAAATGGTACGCACATCAAGCCACATTGTATTTTTCCGGCTTGTCAGATGGCATTCGGAGAGCGGCTTGCTTTGGTACCTGCTCTTTACTCCTATCTGTGCACCAAACTACAGGCTGCTGATTTCCTAGTTCGGCTTGGGCTCCCTATGAACAAGGTATTTTCAGCCCATATATTTTATTCGTGGTATGTATACCACTGCCCTAGCTTCCATCAATTGGGTGCTGCACAGGACGATGATCCATTCATGATTCGTTTGGCTAAAGGAGTAGTCGTTTCCAAATCTCTTTTGTCTGCCCGTTTGAGAATCCGACGGTTCAGGGACGTCGAGATTGGGCAGTCTTTAGTGAAGCTTTATCCAGGTCTACGGAAGAAGGCTTTTGATTTTGGTGTCTCCCGTGATTCCACAGGGCAGGGTCGGGAAGGCACTATTCTTTGACCAACACAGAAAAGATGTGGCTTTTTAACATATGAGTTGGTACAAAGGTGTACCGTAGACATCTTTTTGTCAACATCCAGCCGTATGTCCCCTCACGTTTTGAGTTGCAGTTGGGCTTCTCTCAAGGCGTTGTTGGAGCGCCTTCAAGCATGGTGAAGCGTTTTGGAGGTTTGCAGGATGGGAGGAATGCATGGGCCTTTTACAGTGCGGAGGACACTACCGCCATAATTTCCTATCCTGAGTTACCTACTTTCCGGACTGCTGGCTTCACGAAGTGGTTCGTGGAGAGCTTTTCAATATACCGGGGGCTTTCCAAGAAGGAGCTTGATATAAAGCAGTCTTTTAGGAAGGATCTTGGCAAATTAGATGGCGTCCGACGAGAGGAAGTTTTGACTTTCCTTTCTAGAGAGAAGCTTAAGATAGGCTTTCTTGGTGATCAGGACGTCGTCAGATTAGGAGTTGTACAAGAAATACCTAGTGAGGTCTTAAAACAGCTAACAGAGAAGGAGGCCGAAATCGACGCTTGGATGCAAGCGGAACGGACAAAAGGCTTCCACGGAGTCCACTAGGAAAAGCAGACCATCTGGTGAGGAGTTAAGTGAAAGTCCTGACTTTGATAGCTGGGCGAGTTCTTCGAGCAGACCGACCCACAAAAGCAAGAGGAAGAGAGGACAACGCCGTAATAAGAGACGACACAAAGACTCTCCTGATCTGGAAGTCCCTCTTACCATTGCTGAGGAAGTATCAGGTGATGCTAATGAGCCTCCAAAAAAGAGGAGCCGAGAAGAGGAGATTACTGGTGATGGTATGATCCTCCTTTTTTCTTTTGCTGCTTCTTTTCGTTTATGAGAGATTTTTTGTTTTTATCTTCTACTATCTTTCTTTTAGCAGAAGATGATGATTTGGTGATGCCCGAGGTTCCAGCCGATGAGGCTATGACGGACCCAATTGCGGCATCTGAGGAAGAACCAAGGGATTCTGGAGTGGATCCAGATCCTTCACCTGGTATGATTTCTTTTTTTTTCCTCCTTTTTTGTCTGTGCTGTCATTTGCTAGCATGTTGCTTTGTTTTCTTGTTAGCTGACTTGCCAGAGGATTCTGTCGACTTTGAGCAATCCATAGATGCAACCTTTGACGATGCTTCGGATGAGCTCATGGAGGCAGAAATTATTCCGTCAGTCGTCGAAGAAGGTATTTTGTAGTAATAATCTTGATATTGATTTTTGACAAGATCATATTCATACCCCACTATTTTTTTGTCTTTCATTGGCAGATTGTGAAGTAGCAGGAGAAGTTCCTCCGTCTTCCTCAGGGGCCAGAACAGGAGATACCTGTAGCCGATCTAGAAGTAGGGGCTTCTTCTACTAGTTTCAACGCGGTAGGGGTGAAATCTCATGAAGAGACTTCTTCGCCAGCTTTTTCATTTGAATGGAGTTCATTGATTACTCCTCCAACGAGGCATGACATGGGTAGTCAGCCGATGGAGCGGGGTGAGCCTTCATATGGGTCGTTTCTTCAATATGCAAAGAAGGTGTTGAAGAGCGTTTTGAGCTCATGGGTCAAGACTCTCTCTTCAGGTCACTTGGAAGCTGACTTCGGCACGATCAAGCATGTGCAGGACATTCTTGCCGAGAGTGAAAAGGTTGGTCTAGATGTCACTGGCGCAAGGGCATTTGTTGATGATATCATCGCACTGGGCAACAAGTGGTCTGAGACCGAGAGCTTTCCAAATGGTGACTTTTTCAGGGAGATGTTTTTTAAGCCTTCCGGCGAGGTCAATTTTGAAATAGATGAGATCTCGCGGACTCGAAAGCGGTTTGTTCGGAAAAGGAACGTCACCGAGTTGGCTATCATTGAGCTGACACATGACCTCCACCGTCTTGATAGGGAGGTCCTTGAGGCCAGACAGTGTCTTGAACTACTAGAAGAACAAGTTGTTGCCAAATGGAATGCTATTGTGGAAGCTCGTGCTAAAGAAGGGACGTTCATTCACCGGGTCGAAGAGGCTGACAGCAATCTCCGGAGGAAGACTCAGGAATATGAGCAATGGCAAATGCTTTGGGAAGAGCTTCCTCGTGCTGAATGTTAAGGTTTTTGTAGATTGCAATTTGATGGATGCATAATCATTCAAGCATCATTTGATTTACACACTTATGCATTGTTTTATATAAACTTGAAATCTTGATTTATTCATGCATTGGTTTTAAGATTAGTAAAAGTTTCTATTTATGCATGATTTGTTTTTAAAACTTGGATGCATTAGTTTTTGGAAAAAGTTTTAGAAATCAAGCTAGCCTATGGTTTTAAAGTTTTCATAAACTTTTTAGGCTTTTTATGTTCATGTTTTAAAAACCATTAGAATCTTTAAAACATGTTTTTCAAGCTTGATTTAGTGGCCAAAAGGTCCCCCAAAGAAATATCTTCAAAATATGCAAAATTGGAATTTTTGCAAAAAGGGGGTGTCTCGGCAGTGTCGCCGGTCGACCGAGACACAGGTCTCGGTCGACCGAGACAACTGCAGGCAAAATTTGCCTGGGAGCACCAACGGTCAGAAATATGACCGTTGTGTGTTCTCGGTCGACCGAGGCCTGTTTGCCGGTCGACCGAGAACTAGCCGTTGGGCATTTTTGGCTATAAATATGAGTTCTTTCCCTTGCCAAAAGTTGGGATTTTTAAGCCCCTCCTTGAGAGGATTTGAGGCATATCAAAAGGGAAAAGAACCAAGGGATGAAGGGGATGATTAGGAAAGCTAAAGCTTGGATTAATGAAGTTAAACCACCAAGTAGGCTCTTCCTTCCTTAATCATATGTCTTCATGCTTTTGTTTTATTTTTGGTAAATCATTTCTAGCATGTTAAACTATGTTTGTGTTGTGTCCTTAACATATTTTATGTTTTGAGTTGATTTATTGTTTTGGATACAACACCATATGATTCAATCCAAGTAGTACTTAACTTTGGTAAATCTAAGTAGATCATGTTAATGAAAGAACCTTTGAAATCATATGTAACATGATCCATATACTTGGTTGAATCTTTGGTTGTTGTTTTCCATCATAAGAACATCTCTTTCAAAACTAACTTATGTTTTGGATTCAACTTCTTTACAAATCATATGTTTTCATGTTTTGTTTTATCATTGGTAAATCTTAGTAACATGTTAACCTATGATGTGTTGTATCCTTAGCATGTGTTATATTTTGAATAGATCTATTGTTTTGGATACATCACCATTGATTCATCAAAGTAGTACTTTATCTTTGGTAAATCTAAGTAGATCATGTTAATGAAATACGTAACATGATTCATATACTTTGTTGAATCTTTGGGTGTTGTTTTCCATCATAAGAAAATCTCTTTCAAATGTATCTTATGTTTTGGATTCAACATCATTACAAATCATATGTGTATTATTGTTTTAAAGTTTCACAACTTGCATTACTTTGATAGGTAAATCATTTTCAAGTTGTATTTATAATTACATATGATTTGTCCCCTAATTTCAATCAAATCTATTTATATGTTTTGAGCTTCTTTGGTGATTTGATTGACATCCCTATGCATCACATGTTTAGAGCTAATCCATTTCATACAACTTGTGTAACTTTGATATCATTAACAAGTTGTTACTTTTAACATGTGATTGCATTATATCCTCAATCATAAATGTTTTATGAGCCAAAACTTTCAAAAGCCTTAGGCATACAATTATGAACTTTCATTTTCAAAATGATTGAGGACCACACACACACACTTCATGTACTTTCATCTTTGCATCCATAGTGTGAGTGTGTAGTTGTTATTCTCTTCCATATCCGCCTATTTTAGAGGCAAATGTAATGAGCTAAAATGAATCTCCATCTAGTGTATTAAAGACACAACTTAGTGAGATAACCAACCTATGGTTGATGAGGTTATTGCTTAGCCTATAAAAGCATAATGTATAGGTTGATGTTAAGCCTTGAAAAACATCAATGTAAGGTTATTGCTTAGCCTTGGAAAGCATATTGTAAAGGTTATTGCTTAGCCTATTGAAAAGCATAAATAGTGGAAATCCGGTGGGGTGTTGGTTCACAAGCCGGTAGTGGATGTAGGCATTGAGGCCGAACCACTATAAATCCTTGTGTGATGGTGATTGCTTTGTGGTGATTCTTTTGTTAGCTTCCGCATATTGTTTGATAATCATCACATGTGACTAGTTTGTTTTAAAGAAGTTAAAATTGTTTAAAATTGGTCATAATTGAAGCTCACCCTATTCACCCCCCCTCTAGGGTTCGGATCCCCATGGACTTACAAGTGGTATCAGAGCTGTAGAGCCTCGGAAAAACTCCTTGTGAGTCGTGATCACTCGCATCCACGGAAACTCTCGCTTGAAATAGCGGATAAATAGAGACTCTCCGTTCGTGGCAGGCATGTGGGGGGGGGACTATCGTGCTCCATGTGTCTGGACTCTGATAGGTACCATTTGGTGATCCGTGTTAAGAGGATGTGGGTCCTCAAGGGTTTTGAAGAAATTCAGACCCCTTAACAAGTGGTATCAGAGCGGGTTACTCCATTTTAGGGCTTAACAACCCGGAGTTGATCCTTGCTAGATTTGAACCCTAGTGTTGTGTTTTTAATGCATATCTTTATGTTGATTTCCACTATGTTTGAAAATGTTTTTCCCTAGCCTCTTTGCACCACTCTAAGACTTTTCTAAGTTATATCTTCTAGAGTTGGTGAGTCCTCAAAGTGATCTCTCAAGGACACATTTTCAAGACCTTAGGTTTATTTTCAAAGGTAGACTATTTGAGTAACCTTAAGGCCTTGATACCCCTAGACCAACCTATGCTTTTTAGTTATATCTTTTTGTTGGTCATGTTACATTTGCATTTTGTTTCTTTAAAGTCACATCTTTTAAAATGCAATGTTTCTTTGTGATCATTTGATTTTGTCTTCATGAACTTTTATAGTTATATCTCATGGTTTTCAAAATCCTTGATTGCAATTTTTTCATGATGGATTTGCATGTTGTTAATATAGTAATATCTCTTGTTGTGCATATCTATTCATGATCAATTGATTGTGATTACAAATGCTTTCATAGCTAGTTTTTCATGATCAATTGATGTTGGAAAATCATTTGATGATTGTCATAGTTATATCCTTTTTGAATCAAATGATTTGAAGCAACCTTAGTTTTCCATTGATTTACAAGTTATATCTTTTGATATGGAAAATTTGTAAGTGTCTATTGTTTTTACAAATTGAAAACTTTACAATAGTACACTTCTTGTTTTTCAAAATCACTTGCTCTTAATTCTATAAATGATTCTTTGTTGGAATTTCATACATTGAAGTGATTTGAAAAACTTTGGAAAATGTTCTAAGCTTTATTAGTTATATTTATAGAAGCATTTTCCTTGAATTTATTTCCTTGTGCCTAATTATGATTGTATCTTTTGAAAGGAAATAATTTTTACAAACAATTTGCATCTTTGCTCTTTGAGTTACATTCTTTATGCAAATTGATTTTGTTGTCTTACAGTGCTTGGTTGGATATGGTTTCATTGATTTGCATGTTTGTGCCTAACTTGGTATATATTCTCATTAATGCATTTTGATGATTGGTTATGTGCTTTATAGTAAAATCTTGTATTTGAGCTTTCTAAGTGCATTTGTGATTTAATGTACTAAGTTCATTTGGTATAGACCTCATATCCTTTTTCATTGCATTGTAAGCTTAGTACATTTGCTAAGAGTGGAAATGTTACATGATAGATTGATACCTTTAACTTCATACCTTCTTGTGCTTAAATAGTTATATTCTTTTTGATGAATGGTATGAGTTAGATCTTGAGTGTTGATTAATCCTCTCTATGCAAATGGCAAATTGTTCTATGTATGGTAGTGATATTTATTATATTTGTTGAAACCATACTAGAACTCAAATCCATCCTCTATGCCTTATAGTCATATCTTTTTGGATGGTTATGATGTTGACTCATGTAGATTCTCTTGGTATCATCCTTATACATGTTTCAACTTCATAAGTAGTGTTCTTAATCATATGAAACTCTTTGAAAACCATTTCTCATATTTCTATATGTTTGATGGATATCTTAGATGTTGAATTCATATGATTTTGACACTTTGGAAATTGCATGCATTACCAAGTAATATTCTTTGCATTGCAATTTACCTTGTTCATCACTATGCTCAATAGTTATATCTTTAAAAGTGATGAATATGCATTTATGATGCTTGATGGAATTTTTGTCACATTCTTGCTCTTTATCATGTTATCAAATTCAATTGGTTTCAATTGGTATAATGTTTGATTGTTTTGATTTCTTGTGAATGTGATAAATCTTGTGTGCATTGGATTGAACTTGATAAGTAATATGACTATTCCATGTCACACACCATTAGCATCATAATGTTCATGTTGCCACCTCTCTTGCTCTTATAGGTATATCTCATGACCACCATGTTTATGTGTTCATAATATTGGTTGGTTATTAGTTGAGGTTGGCTTCATGCTTGAATTTCATTTCACTCATTCTTGCACGTTAATAGTCATATTTATTGTTTGAATGAAATGATTTCAAAACCTTACATAGCATATGATTTTCATAAGTTATATTGATTGATGCTATGTTTGAGTAAACCCCATTGCATCATGGATAGCTCTAATTTGGATTCTTCCCAATAGTCATACTTTTAAATCCATTTTAGAGTGATTAATTTAATAGTCATATCCTTTAATCTCAATTGGTATTCTTTGTTTTTCCAATTGATATCCATGATTGCTTTTCCCATTGACCTAGCTCTCTTTTGGTAATTTGATCATATTGAGCCTTATAGTTATATGAATCTAATCCTTTCCTTGAAGTTGACCCTCATTTGGTTAAACCATCTTCTTCTTGAACCAAATAGTTAAATCTTTGTCAAGAGTTTGACAAAAGGAGAGAATGGATTGAGGGGGAGTGTAAACCTTCATAGGAAGTATTAGTTTTGATCAAATTGACCCTTGGATTGCCCTTGAGCCCTTAGAGATTACCACCACTCATGATAGCATGTTATGTATTTCATTTTCGATTTCATTTGTTAACAGGTGCTTCTAAAGGTATTTTCCTTGTTTCATGTGTGTAGGTACCTTTGCAATTTAATGGCAAAGGGGGAGAAATTATGCAAGTTCTCAAAAGGGTGAAGAGAATGTCCAAGCTTCCTAAGGGGAGGTTTTTGTATGATCTTCTACAAGGGGAGAGAATACATACCTTGCCAAAGGGAGAAAGAGGCATGGTCAAAGGGGGAGAGCAAATAGAAGAAACAAAGCTTGGAAGCTAAAGAAGATGCTTGGCTAAAGAAGAGAAAGCTTGAAGAATGATCAAGCACCAAGCATCATGAAGATTGAAGCCCAAGAGCCCAAGCTATGAGAAGAAGCATCCAAGAAGATTTCAAGCCTTGTCCAGCTGAGGGGGAGCTGAAGACTAAGTGTGCTTATTCAGTGGTGAGTGTGTTTGCCATCAAATTGCAAAGGGGGAGATTGTTAGGGTTTTTGTAGATTGCAATTTGATGGATGCATAATCATTCAAGCATCATTTGATTTACACACTTATGCATTGTTTTATATAAACTTGAAATCTTGATTTATTCATGCATTGGTTTTAAGATTAGTAAAAGTTTCTATTTATGCATGATTTGTTTTTAAAACTTGGATGCATTAGTTTTTGGAAAAAGTTTTAGAAATCAAGCTAGCCTATGGTTTTAAAGTTTTCATAAACTTTTTAGGCTTTTTATGTTCATGTTTTAAAAACCATTAGAATCTTTAAAACATGTTTTTCAAGCTTGATTTAGTGGCCAAAAGGTCCCCCAAAGAAATATCTTCAAAATATGCAAAATTGGAATTTTTGCAAAAAGGGGGTGTCTCGGCAGTGTCGCCGGTCGACCGAGACACAGGTCTCGGTCGACCGAGACAACTGCAGGCAAAATTTGCCTGGGAGCACCAACGGTCAGAAATATGACCGTTGTGTGTTCTCGGTCGACCGAGGCCTGTTTGCCGGTCGACCGAGAACTAGCCGTTGGGCATTTTTGGCTATAAATATGAGTTCTTTCCCTTGCCAAAAGTTGGGATTTTTAAGCCCCTCCTTGAGAGGATTTGAGGCATATCAAAAGGGAAAAGAACCAAGGGATGAAGGGGATGATTAGGAAAGCTAAAGCTGAAGCGATGACCTTTGCTTGATGGGGGAGAGATAGGACCTATGATGTCCATACCCCAGGCTTTGAAAGGCCATGAGATCGCTGTAGGATGTAACCATTCTGGAGGTATGTGGACATAATCTCCATATATTTTGGCATTGTTGGCAGCGTTTAGCAAATTGCATTGCATCAGCTACCATGGTAGGCCAATAATAACCTAACAATTTTATCTGATCGTAGAGCTTAGGACCAGCCTGATAAGCTCCATAAAGACCAGCATGTACTTCTTTGAGAGTTTCCTCGACCTCTTGTTGTGACAAGCAGTGTAGAAGTACTTCGTTGAAGGATTTTCTTTAAAACATTTTTTAAGGAATATCCAAATGAAAGTTTGGGGTTCGTCTTTCAATGTTTACCCACTCTTTTGGATCTTCAGGTAGGATTCTGAACATAATGTAATCAATGAACGGATCCCTCCAATCGCCGATCGGAGGTTTGAGGATAGACATCCGACTTCCAACCATTTGTGGCATTCAGCAACTGCTTGGTGTGTGTTAAGAGGAGGGAGAATCCTTCTTTGACACACTATGATTTGCAAGTTTTCACTTTCTTGGATTGCCATAGACGCAGCAAGTCCAACTAGGGCATCTGTACAGATGTTTTCACCTTTGAGGATGTGGGTGATGTGACAGATGTCAAACTTTTGCTGAAGTGATTGTGCCTTGTTGTAGTAAGGCAACAGATCCGGCTTCCTGCCTTCAAATTTCTGATTCATCTGGTTGACGATCTGTTGAAAGTCCCCAAAGGCTTCTAGCACGGTGATGCCAGATTCGAGGGCGAGTTCCAATCCCACAATCAGGGCTTGGTACTAAACTGCATTGTTTGAACATGGTTCCAGTAACGAGAAAGCGTGTGGAATCATGTATTTTTCGGGACTAACAAAGAGAATGCCAATTCCAGATATGTGCTTTCCTTTTTCATTTGTCCTGGTTGCGCCGTCAAAGTACATGTCCCATGAAGCATTGATGGGGAAATCTCCACACTGTAGACAGGTTTGTCTGGGAGATCATCCCTGAGTGGAGAATCTTTAGGCAATGGGTGCTTTCCAAGAAAGTCTGCTAGAGCTTGGCCTTTGATTGCTTTTTGTGATACATACCTAATATCGAATTGTGACAGAAGGATGGACCATTTTGCCAATCGGGCATTGAGAGAACCTATTTTTGTGACAAAGACATTTAAGAGATTGATCCTCGAAATCAGGTATACTGTGTTGGACAGCAGATAGTGACGCAACTTTTGTACGGCGAACATCACTGCAAGGCATTCTTTTTCGACTGGAGAGTAGCGATGCTCTGCACCTACCAACATGCGGCTGAGGTAATATAGAGCAGCTTCTTTTCCCTTATCGGTTTCTTGTGCTAGTAGAGCGTCCAAAGAGTAATCGAGAGCTCTTGTGTACAAGATGAATGGCTTTCCAGTTGTGGGGGCAGCCAACACTGGAGGTTTGGTAAGGTATGTCTTGATGTCTTGAAATGCGGCTTCACATTCAGCATCTCAAACAAAGTCCACACGTTTCTTCATTAACCGAGAGAATGGACGGCACTTCCCTGACAGATTGGAGATGAATCGTCGAATGTATGCCAACCTTCCTTAAAGCCCTTTTAGTTCTCTTAGGGTTCTTGGAGATGGAATTTCTAGGATAACCTTGACTTTGGTGGGGTCAAGTTCTATTCCGGCTTTCCGAACTATGAATTCAAGGAACTTACCAGATGATACGCCGAAGAAGCATTTTAGTGGATTCATCCGTAGTTTGTGTTTGCAAAGTCAGAGGAAGACTTCTTGAAGATCTTTGAGATGGTCTTCTTTTCTTAGGTTTTTGACGGCGAGGTCATCAACGTAACATTCGACCGTCTTGTGCTGCATATCTTGGAATATCTTCATCATAGCCCTCTAATATGTTACACCCGCATTTTTCAGACCAAATGGCATGACTGTGTAGCAATACACGCCAAATGGAGTCTGAAATGATGTATGTCTTTCATCTTCAAGATGCATTTTTATCTGATTGTAGCCAGAGAAGCCATCCATGAGTGACATTCGCTCGAATCCGCAAGTGTTGTCGATCATCACCTCCGGTATGGGGAGCGGAAATTAGTCTTTAGGGCATGCACTATTCAGGTCTTTATAGTCAATACAGACCCTGATCTGCCAATTTTTCTTTGTCACGGGGACGATGTTGGCCAACCATTCAGGATGCTGTTCCTTGCGGATGAAGCCAACGCTTTTGAGTTTCTGAACTTCTTGTTTAATTTTGTTCATCACATTAGGACGGAATCTTCTTTGGCCTTGTTTGACAGGCTTGGTATCTTTTTGCAGATTGAGTTTGTGGATTGCTATTTTGGGGTCTAAGCCAGGCATTTCAGCGGAAGACCATGCAAAACAATCAACGAACTCACAAAGAAAAGCGAAATACTCGGGTAACTCATCATCCTTTATACTCTTACTTATGAATATAGGACATGGGTTATCAGGTGTCCCCAAGTCTATCTTTTGAACAGGATCTTCTGTTGGAAGGTTTGAAAGTGGTTCCTCCACAATGTTTTCGGAGGCTTCCAACTTAACAAGACCTTCTGGAGTTCCAAAGGCATTTACAGACCAAGGCTTTGCTTTTGTCCATGAGTCTTCTTGATCGGTACTCTTCTCAAGACTTGCAATGAGATGATCCCAATCACCTGGTGAAAATGGGTCGAAGTAAGGTACTTCTTTTGGAGACGATGGTTCTTCTAGGTCAGAAAATCGTGCGTCTGTGCCATCAGACAATTCTTCTTCATCATCAGAGAAATCATACCAATTGGAGGAGCTTCCTGGATCCTTGACGGGTGTCTCCTCAAAGAGATATCCAGGGAGATCAATGTCTTCATGGACATGAGATGTTGAGGCTTGGTCAGCAAAATGACTTTGCAGCCTTTGTGTCAACTATCTCATAGGAGTGTCAGGATCATACTCCAACCCGTATGAAGACTTGTCTATATGACGATAGAGTTTCCAATCCTCCAGTTGACTTTTGGTCAGGGTGGGTTCCAATGGTGTGAGAATACCACAGTCACCTCCTAAACCGATTTGATGAAGAAGCCTCCAATCTGTGGAAGAAGATTGGCTTCTCTTCTACCATAGTTGTCGGAACGATGAAGAAAGCAGACGCAGGGTCTTCTACGTCAGCAAGTGTCTCTAATGGAGTGAGAGTAGGCTGAACTTGCTGAGTATCAGCTTGGCTTGACGGTGTATCATCTTCTAGCGCTGAGTCTGAATCTGTGTCTTGCACGATAGACACGAAAGAAACAGCGAACTTGCCCCCAGTCTTTTGTTTCGTCTTCTTCGCTTTGGTGGTGATTACCAAAGACTTGGAGGATTTGAGGGAGACAACGAAGGGAGATGGATTGCTCTCTTCGGATTTGTTGGAAGATTTGTTTTCTTCCGATGATTGCTGAGGAGCCTTGCCCTTCTCTTTCTGGAGATTTTCGACAAAGGGTGTTGTTTCTTCCTCCTTTTCTTGTTTTTCATATTTGTACATCTGAGCATCTGCAAAATGAACATCTTTGCCTTTGAAGGGCTTTTTGTCTGCAAACACTCAATGTATCGAGCGCTCGTTGCCAACAAACTTGATGCATTGATGTAAAGTTGAAGGGACGACACCATTCTCGTGTATCCAGGGGCGTCCAAGAAGGATGTTGTAGCATGAAGGGTTCTTATTACATATACAGTGACTTCAGAAATAAGATCACTAATTTGCAATTTGAACCTGATTTTGCCGATAGGCCTTTGAGCGCTCCCATCATATCCAAAGATGGATACAGATGTGTGACTCAGCTTGCTAGGTGGAATACCCAGCTCTTCGAGTGCCGAAGTAGAGATGAGGTTGAGTGCAAAACCTGGGTCGATCTGGACTCTGTGTATTGGCATTTCTTTGACGTACCCTGTGAAGTACAAGGGTCGGTTGTGCTTTGTCTTGCCTAACAGGAGGTCATCCTTATTGAAGGTGATAGTTACACTTGCTGCCTTCTGAACCGAGAGGCATTCAATGCCTAATCCCATGGTTTTCTTCTTTTCTCCCTTTGAGGAAGTACTTGATGTTTTGAACCTATAGCCATTTCAATTTGTAGGACTTGTGAGGCATGTTTGTCGACATCCGCATTCAGCCTTTGCAGTTTTGAAATGAAACTATCACGAGTTTGCGAAGACATTCATAATAAGTCAAGGATGTGCAGTCGTGCAGGTATGTGTTTGAAGTGCTCAATCAAGTCGTACTTAAAAGCCTCCTTCGGGCCTGCATTTTTATTATTGTTGCCACTTGGGGCGTTTACAACTAGCTTTCCCGAAGGATTTACATAAGAAGAAGAAGGTCGGTTGTACTTCTTGTGGTAATCCCGACCAAAGCGGGTACCTCTACCAACTTCAAGAGCTTCTAGAGAAGGGTCTTCTTTTGGAAGATCACTCTCGGGATCAAGGGGTTGATCATTGTCATTTGCTAAAGACATCTCTGTAGCAGTATTGCCGTCTTCAGTGATCACGTTACATGGAGCATTTTTCGGGAACAAGTCCTGAACAGCATCTAGCAACTTCTCTTCTTTGTTGAGTAATTTATTGGTCCAAACATCGCCTATGAGGTCGGGTATTTAGGACCAATTGACCGGATTTTCATTGAAGAAGACTTCATTGGCATGAGCTTCTTCAAGATGATCAGTCGGAAGAGGCTTGAGCTCCGATGTCACAGTTTCAGGAGACGAAGGCAGAGAAGATGATACCTCTGTGGAAGTCACTTGAGAAGACGTAGCTCCAGAAGATATGCTACTGGACGTAGTCTGAGAATCTGAGGCCTCGGTAGACGAAGCTTCAAAGGCACCATTATCCCGAATAATCGCATTGCAAGCAACTCCGATAAAAGATGCCTCTAGAATGCACTGTTGAGATTTAGACTCATCTTCAAATGTAAGAGGATCATCAATCCAGCAATTTTATTCATTTTTCGGGGTTACCAGAGGAGATGTCTGTAAATTTTTCGGGATTTCTGGTTCTGGATTTTGATTATGACAAAATTCATTGATGCGATCCTGCTCCCGTTCTAAGGCAAGACCTTGCAAGATTCTTGCATATTCTTCGAGATCAGGCATATGAACCAAATCTTCTTCATCATCTGCTCCTTGTGGTTCATCAATGTTGGGTTCCACTGGAGCGCTTGCTTGTGCTTATCAACAACATTTTCTTGAACAACCTCTTGGTCTTCTTCATCATCAGACCAGGATCGTTGTGGTTGTAATGGGTTATACCAAATTACTGGCATAAGATGAGATTCGGGAATCCATTCCTCATCGGAGAGGTATTCTCCTATTTCAATGGATTCCTCCCACTCATCGGTATCACTGGCAGTATCATTGGACTCGTATCCATCCATGGAGAATCCAATTACCGAGTTGCAAGAGTATGATGCCCCCTGCGTAGTTTCATTTTTGTAATGAGGTGACATGAAATCACCAAGGGTGAATTTTCTTACCACCTTTGAAGTCTTTGGAAGGAATTCTTCTATTGCCCCTAGTGAAGCAGTTGAAGAGGTCTCTGTCTTTTCAGGGACTTCTTGCTTTGATTGAGTCTTCTCCTGCTATTTGAGCTTGCAAAGTTGTTTCTTGGCTTGCCTTCGCTGTTGAGCGGTAGGCTTTGTTTTGACGATCTCCCAATTTTCATCTTTTAGGAGATCAGGATGCACCCATATGGGTTGTTCGTCTAGTGTTGGGTACGGGACCAGTTCCTAGGACGTTTGAGTCATTTATATCACCTTGAAGGAAGTAGTGATCTTTTCCTTTGATGATTTTGATGTTTGTCCATATGACACCATGTTGAAGGAGGCAAACCCGTAGTTTTTGTCAAAGGTAATGACTCCGTTTTCCACATCTCGTTGATCTTTTCTCTCACAATGAAGCATTGATTGAGAGGATGCGAGACCATCTGGTGGTATGGACAATATCGGGGATCATTGGTTTTGCCAACATCTCCTGGTCTTTTGGGGTCCAGCAAGGTGAGTTTGCCATTTGTTGAGAGAGCCTCAAAGATTTCTTCAACATCTTCATCGAACGGGTATTTCTTCTCTACTCGTTCTTTGATGGCCTCAGAGAGTTCGGGTTTCTTACCTGCAATTTTGTTTTTAGCTTTCTTTGGCTGCTGAGGAGCTGACTTGGTTTGTACATTAAGAACCTGTTTTTTCTTTGGTTTTGAGGTCGTAATGGCAGTTGGCTCTTTCTTTGATGATTTCTGACTGTTGAGGTCTTTGATCACCGTTTCAACCTTCATAGCTGCTTCTACGAGTTCTCCCAGGTTTTTTGATTTGTTGTCGATAATCATGGAGCGGATCCTTGCTCTCATGTTGTTACGGCAGATGTCAACCAGCGATGCTTGTGGTAGTACATCTGAGCACTTGTACGCCATCGCCTTCCATTTGTGAATGAAGTCGTATGTTGACTCATTCTCTCCTTGTTCTAGGTTGCAGAGTTGTGCCAGAGTAACAGGATGATCTTCACCTTTGAAGTGGGTCAGGAAGCGTGTCTCCAGCATGACCCAGTTTTGGATGGAGTCCTCTGGTAGAGTGGAGTACCAATCAAAGGTCGTACCTTTTAGGGTACTTGCAAAGAGACGGATCTTGAGGGCATGTTGATCCGCAATAGCTTCCGTCAGGATCTTAAAGTGGATGACATGATGTCTGGCTGAACATTTCCCCGTATATGTTTGGAGAGTAGGTTGTTTGAGTTTTGTAGGGAATGGAACCGAGTCCATCCACAAGGGATATGGTGGCTTGATCCCATGTTCCTTCAGTGTATCCTCTTTTTTTGCTTTGGCGAGGATATCGTCAACGTCCTTCTTGGTAAGGGCGTGTGACTCATTGTTTTCCCCATTAACCTCATCATCTTGATGACTCGGAGGAGCTTCATTGTTAGGTTGACACTGGAAAGTGAGAAGGATGTTTTCCATCAGAGCCTCAATTCTGTGTTGTCCTTGCTCCAACTGCTGGATGCGTGCGGTTACGTCATCATGCGGTGGAGGCTACTCAGCATTTGTAACCAGGACGTTCATCCTTTGAGAATCGAATGAGGATACTATCTTGGTGACCGAGCTGGAGCTCATTCTTTTGGATGAAGAGTCCAAGGAGTGGTTACTCTGATGTCCTTGGCTTGAAGGAGTGGGAGAATCCTCCTGATGTCTTCACGTCCGGGAGACGCTGCGAGTCATCGGTCATCTGACATGAATTTTGGTTGTCAACTTCTGGCGTCTTCTGGTTTTGCCAACCATATGGACAGCAACAACTTGGTCGGGTCTTTCTTTTTCGACCCACTTTTTAGAGACCTGAAGGGTAGAATGTTGCGTTCTTTGCTTCTCTAGTCTCTTTTGTCGATATGCCGAGCGGCTACGTATACGACAAGCAATTTGAGCTTCATTCAGTTCTGGCTAGGCTTTAGCGATGAAGGACGTAGTCCCGCGTGCGCAGCAGCCGAGCTTGTCTTCTTTGAAGCTAGGCATGGACAGGATCCGGACGCGGTCCTTTGCCTGTCACAGTGAGGCTTTGATTTTGCGAGTTCGGCCCTATTGAGATGAAGGGTCGACTCGCAGGAGTGTAGGCCTTAACAAGTTCTTGCAGAGGCCTGGTGATGCATGACTTGATTTTGGGCTTGTAGGAGCAAGCCAACTCATGCTGGGTTGATTTGTTTGTTTGATGGAGGGTAGGTTTCTCCTCTTTCATTTAAGAGAGAGGGTAGAATCGGTTCTCCTTGAGAGGGGCCAGGTACGCTGGCTTTGTAGATGTTCGGGACCTCCTTTGCTTTGGTGACGGTCTCGGGGACCAGGCCTTGGGGCAGACCTAGTCTCTTATAGGTTGAGGCTTCGTGGGAGTGCCACGGGCTTCAGGCTTCTTGATTGTTGCCCTTGGTGTCATGACAGTGACACGTTCAGGGGCGGTTTTCTGCTTCTTGGCAAATACAGTTTCTTCTACGGGGAGTGGGAATGGTCCCAGCGACCCGAAGACAATGGTCCGGGGAGTAGAGGTCGACCCGGTGTTTTGAGAGTTACCGAGGGAGATGACATTTCGGCAGCTTTCAGGGCACTTGTGAGTGCAATTGTTTTGCTTCTCTTAAAGCAAAAGTTGGTACTTGTTCTCATCGAAGGTGATGGTCAATGAAGCTGGCATTGTTAGTTTGGAAAACTTCTGAAACAAGACCACATCCATTAGTAATCACAAGAATATGGTGACCATAAATGGAAAATAACTATGGTTTTATCTTTTCAAATCACTCGAGGGGACATGGCCCAGCCCAAGCAAGATAAGAAGGCAAAAAGCCATAGAGGGTATAATTGTTCTAAATGCAAGTATGGTAGGCTCAGGGTGAGCGTTCCAGTGACTGCTAGAAGTAATTATAAACCTTAATTCAAATTACCGAGAAGCAAGGCTCACTCGAGATAAGATGATATAAGGTTGGAGATACAAATGTATCGGTCACGAATACAGTAGACCTGAAAGGGCGTACTAGCACCGCTAGGCACAAATGTTGTAAATCGCATTCTTGGAAAGGACAGGAGATGGGATTTTCTTTTTTGAAAGGTCAAGATTGGATTCATAAACGAGAGCAAATGGTATTCCAATCCGAACACAGTCTCAAACATTTCTGCGAGCACTAAGTCTGAAAGGGAAGGAACCAGAATTTCTCGAATCTTAACCCAAAAGTGATGGAAGTTTTTTTTTGAAAGGTCAAGATTGAATTCATCAAAGAGAACAAATGGTGTTTCAATCCGAACATAGGCTCAAACATTCTGCGAGCACTAAATCCGAAAAGGAGAGAACCAAGATTTCTCAAATATAAACTCAAAAGTGACAGAAGTTTTTTTTTTTTGTTTTGAAGAGATTTTTTTTTGAAGAATTTTTTTTGAAGGGTACACATAGGTTTCCAATTAGATCTTATGAAACCTTAGTAGATAGATCAGGCCCCAGGTAATGGTAGGATTACTTAATGAACACGTTTGGAGAACCCTTGCCTCAAACAGTCTAGCTGCCTCCACAATCTGGACAAGGCTTTTCTTAGATCCACTTTGGTCAAAGAACGCAATTGGTGCAACCTTAGTGGGTTTTGAACTTTTTTTTTTGAAAGATTTTTAATGGACTCATAAAAGAGAGCGAATGACCCCTCCAAATCCAAACGCTGGCTACAAACGATTTCTGGGAGCCATTGTCCGAAAAGGAAGAAACCAACGTTTCTCAAATTTGAATCCAAAAGAGAAAAAAACTAATTTTTTTTAAAGAGTTTGAAATGACATTTTTTTTTATTTTTGAAAATCCCTATTAGACTCATCAAAGAGAAAAGATGACCCATTCCCCGATACGAACAATAGCTGCAAACATTTCTGTGAGCTATCAAGTTTGAAGAGGAGAGGATCAAAGTTTCTCAAAATTGAATCCAAGAAACAGAAATTAGATTTCTTTTTTTTTTTGCGAAATGAGAAAGAGTGGAAATAAACTCAAAATAGAAATTTCCAAAAAAAAATCCCATCTCATGGTTTTTTTAGATGCAAGATCGAACATAGGCAACCAACTAGAAAGGAGCCAAAGAATCTAAGCATCACGTTCTTGTAAGACCCCGACCCGAGTGAACCCGATTAGTGTTAATTAAGTTGCGTGTTAGTTCTAAGCTTGATTAGTGATTTTGGCTAAGTTGGGTTTGGAATAGCTTTTGAAATAGTTTTGGGGAATTTTGATTGCTTTGTGATTAGTGAGACTCTTTGGGGGTTCCCTCTTTATGACCTTGCATGCGCTTGAGGATTTATCGAAGGTTTTTGTATTCATTGTTTTAATCCCGTTTCAATTGTATTGTTAATCCCTACAACTTTTATGTTGATCCCGTGCCCTTTCGAGATCCCGAAACCCGATTTCATAGCCTCGAGGGCAAAACAGTCATTGCACACAAAATCTGTACCCAAAACTTGATATTCCCGAAACCCGTGAAACATATACTTTTTGGAAACTAGATATTTCGACGATCACTTTTCTCTTCTTCGTCGAATTCATTAGAAGCCCCAAAAGCCATGATTTCAACCCAATTAGATTATTAGTAGTGGAGCCCACTCCCCACTTGTTTATAAGGAAGCCCTTCCCCTTTCATTTCCCTTTTTCCAGCACAAGAGAGAAAACCTAGGGTTTCCATTGCCTTCCTTCTTGCTCTTGCCTTCCATCACTAAATCCGCCACCAACCTTGCACAAATTGAGAGGTGGAGATCATCATCTTCTTCCTCATCACCATAGCTCTCTATTGATACCATTGCTAGAGAAAACCCTCCATTACAAGACTTTCTTTGAGCTCACCTTGTCCATTAGAGGACCTTACAAGTAAGTAATCCTTCCCATCTTCTAGAATTGTATTCTTCTAGCCCTAGAGAAGCTTCACCTTCATTATTGTAAGGTTCCCTTTTCTATTTCATTGTTTGACCATTTTAGGGTTTTATTTTGGGATTTTGTTCATAGCTTGGATTCTTTGCTTGGAGAGTAGTAGAGCTTGAACTCATTGACTAGAAGACCCAAGGCAAGTGGATGATTGATTTTTATAAGTTTTCAATGATTTTAGTATTTTCCACTCATGCCTATTTATTGCTTTGTTTTGAAATAAATGTTCATGATAGAGTATTAATGGTGCATTTATATCAAAGAGATGTGTTGGTTCATAGCATTTAATTCCTCTTGCTTTGTCCCAAATATATCTCATGTGAAATGGTTTCCTTCTTTCTTTCCTTGTATTAAATGTGATATTGATGGAGGAGAATGGGATGGATGTGGTGAAAGATTTGATGTTATTTGAATGAAGTTTTAGACTCCTCATTTGATGTATGAAAGTGGCTAAAAAGAGGTTGTAGAAGGAAGAGATAGAGAGGAGCTGAACTGGTCCGTAATCAGTTTCTGGATAGTTCGCTCTAGCGAACATGACACTTCGCTCGAGCGAAGTGTCCAGAAAAGTTTCGGAGCATTCCAGTAGCTTGGTCGCTCGAGCGTACCCCTTGTTCGCTCGAGCGGACATCCCAGAATTTGTTCAAGAGAGTTGTTCGTTCGAACGCACTAAAAACTTTGCTTGACCCAATGAGTTCGCTCGACCGACCTATACTGCGCTCGAGTGAACCCACCCAGACAGCCATTCCAGAGAGCTCCTCACTCGAGCGAACTCTCCGGTTCGCTCAAGCGATGAGCTTTGTTGGTCAAAGGCTATGTTGGGACAATGATGAACTATTTAAACGATTGGGACTATTCGTTGGGAACCCCTCTATGTCAAGGAGATTTACTATAATGCATGAGACCATTTGAGAAAGAAACCATATCACGAAGATGTCATTTAAAGTTTTGAAAATTCCAAAGTGTATAAGGAGCCCGGAATGTCCCAAAACTCAAAGAGTACCAAATTGTTATTAGATTGACATACGGGGTCCCTATCCACCTTAAATAAATCTTGAACCCAATACTTCACCCGAAATTCCAATTGTTTACTGTACTCTATCGATCCCGAGGTTTATACTACATGCCTTGTTTTCCCGAAAGTATTGAATTACACTTGAAATAGTTACTTGTCTTGAAGTGCATTGCACTGCAAGAAATGACAATGTGCCCTTGAGCACCCCCGTCCTGCCCGTTTATTTATTTGTACTTGATTACTTGCATATATCTCGATTGTTACTTGACCTATGAGTCGGCACCACTAAGCTTGGATAACCCTGTTGGTCTGATCCACCGACTTGGAGATCCCCCTCTTGTCCCACCAGCTGCAGTTTGGACCCCGCTACCTGGTTATTACCGTGGTCTTGTCCCGATGCCGCAGATTGCTACTGTGGTTCCCGATGCCCGGCTCGCTACCGTGGTCATGTATAGTATATGTATATGTATTTATAAGATCCATTGTTTCTCCTCACCTCGAGTGACTGAGATCAGTGCCTAGTTATTGCTCTCTCACTTTAGTGATAGAGGACTTAGCTTCGTGTGGTTGTCATCTTGCTTGTTTCTCCGTTTCCTTGGTTACCTGTACATGTTTTATAATGCATACTTGTATTTGAATAAATGTTTTATCTCGTCTATAGAAAATGTTATTTAAACAGGTTTAACTGCTTTTGAAGGTAAATTCATGTGCTATCATATTGTCATTGTATGTTATCCATTTGCCAAACCGTCGTGTTTGACCCACTTTTGGTACTGAGGTCCCGTTGTTGGTTATCCCGAGGAGGAGCATGAGGAGGCGGTCGGAGAACCGCAACAGTTAGTTGAGTGGCGTGCTGATGACGTCATTTAGACGTTTGGTTGCTATGAGAGACTTATTACTTTGGGAAACTGTTTAACCATTATTTGGATTGGTATTTTGTTTATATTGGCCTTTGTTGGCCTCTATTTCTGGGAATGTAATTAAATGATCTTTTATATAAACTTTAACTTACTTTTAGGTAACATGCTAATAACCATTGCTCATTCTGATACGGTACTATACTTGTGTTATTTATCTTTATGATTTGAGATGGATTGAATATTTGATTTGCTACACGCTTCCGCACTTAATAGAAATGTTCAAAAATGGTTGTGATATCCTCACCGCGGACACCTGTGGGAAATTAAATAAATGTATGGTATCATTAAACCGATGTGGTAACATCATCATCAATCATTAATTGTCCCGATCCCGGATTAGGACCTTGGTAGCCGGTCCGGGGTCGCGACAGTTCTCAAATGAATGCGTCCCACCGGGTATGCCAACTTAATAGACCCGACTTTTGTCCTCTCCTTCCACCCCGGGGCTACCGGGGTCCGGCGGAGGAGAAAAGCAAGCATCAACATTTTTTTGTACGGGTATGCCAGATTTTCTATTCTACTTGGAATTTGAAGTGGTGGTCCGGAGATTCACCTTCACAAGTAGAAAGGAAATCAACTCTTTTTTCTAACTTTCCATTGCACATATATTTTTAAGAAAGAGGCACAATTTGTTTTTAAATGTCGTGACAGGCGATTTCATTTTGTTTGCTGTGAAAAGCGGTTTTTTTTTTGGTGCCATGAAAGGCGATTTTGCCGTAGAAAGCGATTTACAAATCTCATTAATAATGAAAGACAAGAATTGTGATTTTTTTGTCTCTTTAAAAAAATACAAAATACAATAGAAAAGTAAGAAAATGAATCTAACTTCTCAGGAGATGTGGGGACTCGTTCAGATCGATGGTCGCAAGTCGTGTATGGGCTTCACCATCGTCATTCAGATGAGAACATATGATGCTTTGATTCTTTTGGCTTATCGCTAACCTCAGATTTTTAGAGGATAAAGACCAAGGAGAGGTCCTATATCCAATAAAAAACCAAGTAAACGGGCTGAAAAGCCCCGTTTAGGCCATGTTGGATAGAAGGAGAGGGGACCTTGGGGGGGGGGGGACTTCGGTCACCTTGTGGTGTTTTTCTTCTTACAGCAGAGTTTCTTCAAAGAAGGAGAGCTTGTTTGTGCAGAGATTTCTTCGAGAATTCTTCGGGATTTTTCTTGGATTTTTTTTCTGGACCCTTTCTTCTTAGAATGACCCCTCTTTTATAGGCTTTTGGTGGCCATAAGGTGGGTTTATGAGCATTGATGGCATTGATGCTCCATGATGAGAGGAGTTACAAGTTTTTATTTCTTGATTTTGTAACTCATTTTTCCTTGAATATGATTGGCCGATTGAGAATGATGGGCATTTAATCGCCTTTAATCTCCATAATAAGGGGAGTTTCATGATTTATTGCCAAGATTACTTGGACTTGTAACTCTTTTTTCCTTGAATCTGATTGGGCCGTTCAAAATAATGAGTTAATGAGCGCATTAACTTGCCATGAAACGGGTCTTTTAACTTCATTAATTGGTTGGCAGGGCGTTCGAAGAGTCACGGGCCGTACCGCATCTTTTGGAATTCTTCTTGCAATGATCGCCGATGGATCCACATGTTGTTTGTGTTAGGAATTTTGTATTTGCAATTTGATGGATGCATTTTCACTTTAGCATCATTTGAATTTACACTCTTGCATTGTTTTAGAAAACCTTGAAATCTGGTTTTATACATGCATTACTTTTAAGATTTGTAAAAGTATTGTTTTATGCATGTTTTGTTTCTAAACTTGGATGCATTGATTTTAGAATCCAAACTCTTTTGAAATCCTAATTCTTTGTGCATTACTTTTGTGAAATCATATTGAGAATTTAGGTTTGTGTCTTGCATACTTTCATCACTTTCAGAATCATCTTTGTATGCATTTGTTTTTTAAAAGAGTTTTAGAAATCAAGCTAGCCTTTGGTTTTAAAGTTTTGAATCATTTTAGGCTTTGTGTTGTTTCATGTTTTTAAACCCCTTAGAATGATTTAAAACATGTATTCAAGCTTGGTTTAGTGGCCCAAAAATCCTCCCAAAGAAATACCTTCAAATGTGCAAGAATTGGAATTTTTGTCAAAAGGGGGGTGGCCCGGCAGTGTCGACGGTCGACCGACGCAAAGGTCTCGGTCGACCGGGAACACTGCTGGCAGAAAATGCCCTGGCGCCTCCAACGGTCAAAAATATGACCGTTGTGTGTTGTCGGTCGACCGAGACCTGTTTGCAGGTCGACCGAGGACTAGCAGTTGGGCACTTTTTGCTATAAAAATGAGTTCTTTCCTTTGTCAATGGTTGGAGATTTTGAAGACTCTTTTGAGGAGCTTTGAGACAAGACAAAGGGGATGAACTAAGAGAGACCAAAGAGTCATTTCTTGAGCTAAAGCTTGGATTAATGAAGTTAAATCTCTAAGTAAGCTCTACCTCTCTTAATCATAGTTTACATGCTTTGTTTAAGTTATTGGTAAATGATTTTGAGCATGATAACTATGATGTGATGAATCCATTCTTCTCTCAATCTTTGATCTAATTAAGATTGGATGCTTCACTTTGTTTTCATCCAAGTAGTTTTTAAAACTTTCTTAATCATGCTTAGTCTAAATCTTTGATTCCTTTTATATAGCATGATTCTTTTTCTTGGTTGAAACATTACTTGTTGTTTTCATTCATTTAAACATTAGTAAAATTCATTTGGTTTTGAAAACAACATTGCACATGCATCACATGTTCTAAGTTAGTCATTTTCATACAACTTGTGAGTCTTTGATTTTCATGTCATTAACAAGTTGATTTTCATACATGTGATTTGCATTAGACTTCAATCAAATCTTTCATGAGCTTTAAACTTTGAAATACTTTAAGCATATATTTTATTGAGCTTTCTTTTTAAACTTGATTGAAGCTATCACACACACACATCATGAGCATATACATTTGCATTCATTTAGTGTTTGTGTGAGTTTGTTATTCACTTTCATATCCGCCTATTTTAGAGGCAAATACATTGTGCTTAAATTGTATCTCTTAGAGTGATCTTTTGTGAAGACACTTTCTTAGAGAAATCTTTATTGTGTAAAGGTTATTGCTTAGCCTAAGAAAAGCATTTTGTAAAGGTTATTGCTTAGCCTAGAAAAGCACATTGAGAGGTTGTTGTTTAGCCTAGAAAAACAACATTGTAAGGGTTATTGCTTAGCCTAGTAAAAAGCATAAATAGTGGAAATCCGGTGGGGTGATTGGATCACAAGCTGGTAGTGGACGTAGGCATTGAGGCCGAACCACTATAAACCTTTGTGTTGTGGTGTATGCTTGTGGTGATTCATTTATTAGCTTCCGCATATTGTTTGATTAATCATCACATGTGACTAGTTTATGTTAAGATATTAAAATTGGTTTAAATTGGTCACAATTGTAGCTCACCCTATTCACCCCCCCCCCCCTCTAGGGTTAGGATCCCAAGGACTTTCAGTTTGATGCCTGATGGCGATGCAACTTCAGACATTGATTAATACCAGTGGGCCAGCAACATCTGTCCGATCGATTACTCAATTGGTCTGGCAGAAAATGTACTTTCTTGGTTGGCCGGTAGGCGATTTTGAAGCGTGCAGTGATGATCGTATGCTCTTGATGGTAGATCCAAGATGTTGGTGAAGATCAGCTAATTTCAGAAAACCACAGGGGTCGGAATTCTTGAAATGCGAAAAGGGTCGAAAAAATGGCCCTTTCGGCAGAAATCCGGCGACCCGGATTTCCAAGGTCGCCGGCGACCATTGGCTAGGGTTGCCGCCGGTGACCATGGGCCATGGTTGCCGCCGGTGACCATGGGTTTTTTTCCCCTTTTGGTTGCCCATTTTTCGGTCGTTTTTCGGTTGTTTTTTCTCCTGTATTTTTTCTTGATATTTTTCTTCATTTATTGGCTTGATTCTCTTGAAGAAAACCTGACGAGAAGCCGTGCAAACCAGAGCACAAAGTTTTCTATTTTTGAAAAGGCCGAAGATTTTGTAGCCGATTTTCCGTCAAAAGTCAAAACTAGGTTAAACGATGTCTGAATGACTTGAAATTTGAGGTGAAGCCTCCTGAGCAGAAGATAGGACCAACCATGGGCTTTTGTTTAAGTTTTGGAACCGTGTGGGGTCCTGTCGCCAGTAAACTTGATTTTGTTACGAGAGAGATGTCACGCTTTGATGTGCGGTCAACTGATGTCCGATTAACCTAAAATTTGATAGGGAGCCTATTGGAGTTATTTTGAGACGATCCATTAGATATGATTTGGAAGTCATGGTCCCAGGAAGCTCCGCCACCGAGGGGGCTTGATTTTGTTCCCAAGCATCAAAGTTGGGTCAAACGTCGTCGGAATGACCTAAAATTTGGCGTGCAGCCCTTTGGAAGCACGTTGAAACCACGCATGTGCTCTGTTTGATGAGTGATGACCTCGGTAGTTCTCGCTGCCGAGAGGCTTGATTTTACTGCTCAAGGGTTGATGGAGGGTCAAACGTTGTCGATTTGACTTGAAATTTGACACGGAGCCTTTTTGAGGTATTTTGAGACCATTCGTAGGCTCTGATCAAAGTTTTGATGTCTTCGACGTCGTCGCCGCCAGGAGCGCCTGTTCAACTCCTGGAGGAGTGAAGTTAGGCCAAATGATGCTGGAATGGCCTGAAACTTCTTATGGAGCCTCCTACTGGCATTTTGAGGCCAGCTGTGTGCTCTATTTTGTGTGTCAGGGTCTCTGGCTTTACCGTCGCCAAGAGCTCCTTCTCAGCTGCTGGAGGAGTGAAGTTGGGTCAAATGATGTTGAAATGGCCTGAAACTTTAGGTATACCCCTCTTTTGGCTATCTTGAAGAATCTTACAGTTTTTGTCTCGTTCTGACAAGATTTGACGCTTGAAGTGGGATTGCCTGCTTGTGGTAGGATGCAGCTTCATGTAGCTTTCGATGTTGAAGAGGTAAAGTGACATTTTTTTGTGTCAACAGCGAACATGAGTTGGGCTTCCAAGGTGAGTTATGCATGCCAAGTATAGAAGACTTGAGGAATGAGCTCTGACGAAAGCATCATGCAAAGTTTTGACATCAGGATCAGTGTATCAGTGGATTAAGCTTGAGTAACAAGAATCTCTAGAGTTTGTGACTTTAGTGATCTCAGAACAAATAAGGAGGTACTTCGATAGTTTCAGGACTTCTGCAAGACTTGACTGATGATGTGTTCGGATGATCATTGGACCAACATTTGATTCAGCTTAGTTCCTTTAAGGGAAGACAGTGACATATGCGAGGATGCAGTAGTTGATAAGTTTTCCACCTCAATGATTGTATGTTGGCAAGGAACTTGAGTCTCGACAGCTGCAACGGAAATAACATGTTTGTATTGATATTTTAGATGACATTAATCGAAGCCAGAAGGCACCCGGTAGAACTTCAGCATAATTGATCCTCTAAGGACAAAGGCCAGACAACAGGAGCCAAACCGGAACCTGAAAAATATGATAAGGGCATATAGTTGGAGTTTCATGATTGACATGTATGAAGATGGTTTTTATTCGAGTTTGACTACGACGACAGCTTCATGCAAACATTGGATGATACCGTATGCAACATCGTATGGCAGAAGGTGCAAGATTCCAGTACATTAGAAGAAGTTAGAATCTACAGTTTTCTTGGATAGACAGTGGTTAGCAAGGTGGTGTCAAGGTTGGGCCGGTGCAAGAACATTAGATGACCACCAAGAGTCAGCCGACGAGTTCTACAGACACGGATAATTCAGTGAGTAAGGTATTCCGGAAGAACCATGCAGAGAGCATATGTTTGGGATTTTGAGATCTAGTGTGAGAGTAATATCCCATCTTGGATTTTGAGGCTGGCTTAGGCCATTTGGAGGACCAGATGTTCTTGGGGGGTGGTGTCGCGACCCCGGAACGAGTTCCCCGGGCCCGCGACGTTGAAATTGTTAAGATAGTGTTTATGCCTATTGTTTTCCCACAGGTTTCCGCGGTGAGGATTCCCAAAGACACGCAGAATCTGACTCACACGACCAAATATGCGGAAGCGTGTAGCAAGACACATCAAGATGAGCACCCACAAAATATTTAAGTGCCCTAACAAATAATCACAAGGCATAGTATCAAAGAAAGAAGTTAACATGGCATTCCCATTAATATTCAAGCTATGAGACTAAATCAAAAGTACTTTAAATTTGGTTACAACCCATAAGAGGCCAACAGAGGCCAATACACTTCTCAAAATAATCAAAATGAACCCCCAACAAATTATGACGAGACTCAAGAACCCGCCCGACATCTAGATGACATCGTCGGGCTGCCACTCTCTCACAGGGGTTGGCTCACAAGCCTCCTCCTAATGCTCCTCCTCAAAAGTAACGTCTCCTGCACCTGGGCACCAACAAACAAGGGTCAAACACGACGGTTTGGCAGGTAATCAATTTAGGAGCAAGCATGAAGCAATGACGTTTAAGAAAACATATAAGCAAATCCTTGATTTGAGATACTATAATGACTGAGGTACATTTGCAGAAATATTTCATCGAACTGAGATACTAAAACAAACTAGCATGAGTACATAATATATCATGAATAGTTATCATCCACAAAGAGCCCATCCTTTCTCTATCATTTATATAATGAAAAGAGCAAGCACGCACGACAAGCACGATATACATAATATAAGCACGACACGATTTCCCACAAAGACGGGAATTCCTGCCGTGGAACCGGACACGCACGATGTGTAATAAATACACGACCAGTCTGCAGACAGTCCATATGTTTAAGGACCCCCGGACAGTGGATCAAACTGAAAGGGCAGTCCAAGCTCAGTGGTGTTACTTAATTCATGAATGCACAAAACACGTGAAATACTATCAAAACATGTCGAGATAAAAAGGGGGAAATCACTTATCAAAACACGATGAACACGACTAGCAAGGGCATAATTGATATGCATAACACACTTAGGAAGTGATCCCCTTTTTCTTGAAACACATCTTCAAAATGAGCTTGTACTTAAACTTCAAAACGAGTACACGATGATATTCATTATATCGAAACCAAAGTATGAATACAAAGCCTATCAAGCTCATGCAAGAACCTTTGGTTGATCGTTGTGCAGTCGAAGCCCAGATGTTGGAATTAAAACAGAATTAGTGCCCCAGAAGTTCAAGGACATCTCGGGTTTCGAGTGCATAACATCAGGCTAAAGGCCACTTAACATGTTCTAGTTTTCGTTCTGGCAAAAACTCTTCAAAACAGGAAATCTGTCAAATTCGGTCACCTCGAGGTCAGGTGTCGGCTAGCCGAACTGAGGTCTAGCAACTAGCCGCCAGCTGACCGACAGGCTAACCGCTGAAAATCCAGGTCCAACGCAGCCCTCTGAAAAAGGAACCGTACTTACTGCGGTTAGCTTACGGTTAGCCGAACTGAGACTTGGCGATTAGCCGTAAGCTGACCGTAGGGCTGACCGCGGGAAATCCAGTCTGAAATGTAGCTCTCGGGAAAAGGAACTGACATCGCGCGGTTGGCCAGCGGTTAGCCGACATGGGGTATGGCAGTTAGCCGCTTGCTGACCGTCAAGCTGACCGTAAATCACTGTCGAAATGTCAGCTTCTGGAAAGGGAACCGCCGAGCTCGATCAGCTCGCGGTTAACCGAAATGGGGATTTCGGTTAGCCGCCAGCCGACCGACGGCTGACCGAACTGCACGGGAAATGCGGTCCAGTGCAGATTTTTGCACATTTCTTCTTCCCTTCTTCTTATTTGTCATTCCACTTGCACTCCCTGAGCCTACATGCTCTCCAAGGGACAAAACACATAATTTTCCCAATTTCAAACATTCAATCAAAGGAAAACATGATCACGAAGCTTATAACATATTTATATGCAAAATTTCTAAAACAACAATGAAGCTTACAAAACACATGCACAATAGTCCTATAGAGATTACTTGCCTTAACCAATGCTAACAATCCTCTCCAAGCACTTCACTCAAAAGCTAAGCCAACACTATAAGAAAACCCACACAACTTACTCAAAAATGGAACCAAAGAACCCATTTTAACAAAAGGGTTTGTAAACATGAAAAACATGATCTTAGGGAACCAAAATAACTCCATGGAAGATATGAGTGGAAGCTCTTACCTAGAGAAGGTCAAACAAGAGAGGAGGAAGAAAATGTAGAGCTTGTTCTACAAGAAGCTCCAAGAAACTTGTATCAATGGAGAGCTTGCAAGGAGAAGAAGAAGATGGTAATTTTGGAATCCTTTTTGGAGCTCTCTAGCTAAAGCATGCAAGAGGAAAGAAGAGGAAGAGAGAAAGGTTTTCCTTGCCCTAGGTTCAGAAATTGCAGAGATTTGGGTTTTAGAATGAAAAGAGTAGAGAGGGGAAAGAGATGAGTTAACTTAAGACACTTGCAAGTAAGGCCCAAATGTCTTGAATTTAAAATGACCAAAACATGATCTTGTGGGCCTCGGATGACTTCGACGAAGAAGGATAAAACGATCGTCGAAATATCTAGTTTCCAAAAAGTATATTTTTGATATGGTTTTGAGATCTCGAAAATTGTGTCCAGATTTGTGCATAAAAGACAATTTTACCCTCTTTGGGCCAAAACATGGGTTTTTGGGCTTCAAACATGAATGAGCTTAAAACGAAAGTTGTAACACATAGAAAAATCATTCAAATGAAATCAAAATCACAATCACACGGAAACCGATACGATCTTTCCAAGCTTACACGTGCACTCAGGCCTTCCTGAGTGTGTCTGACTAGTACTACACGTTCTCGAAAATCCCCAAAGCTATGTCCAAGACTAAAACTCCTTACTTCTAACCCAACAATCACTAACCCCACTTATGACTAAACACATACTAATCGCACACTAATCGACTTGGTCTGGGTCGGGGTCTAACAGGTGGGGGAGGATGTAAGACCATGACCCCCAAATTGCTTGTATTAATTATGTGTGTTTATTAGTTTCTCTAAGTGTTTTAGAAGTGGACCAAATTAATTTGAGGATTATAACATGTTTTGGATATCTTTGGAAAGTTTGAAGGACATTTTAGTCAAGTCCGATGACTTTAGGGGCCTAAGCCTAGAATTTTGGAAAGTTCAGGGGGGTTATTTGCAACTTCTTAAAATTCATGTTTTGGCTCCATTTGATAGATAAAATCATCCCCTAAAACTTTTATGCTTTGTCGGTACCCATTTGAACCCCCAAAAACCCATTTTCCAACCCTAGGGCCAAAACAGTATTTTCACTAGAAATATGAGCCCAAATTTTGACATTCCAAAACCAAGTCAAAAGTATACTTTTTGGAAACTAAATTTAATTTCATGAACTTTTGTCTCTTGCGGCATGTCGATCCGATGTCCCGGTCTCTAGTTATTCAACTCCGTAGATGGTTAAGTGGTGAGCCCCACTCTCACCCCTTTATATTGCCACATTCATTCCTTCTCTCCCATTTCTCTTGTTCTTCACTCTAGCCATGAGAGCAGCCCCCCCAGAAGCCATCTTTCTTCTCCTTGTTCTCTCTTTCTCCTCTAATTCAGTCCGAAGCTCAGTCAAATCGAAAACGAACATCGCCGCCTTCTTCCTCCTTCATAGCGTCCGAAAGAACCCATTTTCGTTGGATTCGAGCCATGGCAGCCCCTTGCTTGAAGCTTTTCTTTGTCGTCAGCCAACGTTGAGGTAAGGGATCGCTTCCATCTTCTAGTATGTGCTAGGGCAGGCCGTAGGGGTTTCCCATTCCGACATGCAAGCATTGATTCCATCTCTTTCATGGATTTCAATTTTCTAAGGTTCTAAGGTATCATTTTGGGGGATTTTGTTAATTAGGTGTTTGTAGTCCATTTGATGTATTTAAGGCTTGATTTGGATTTGCTAGAGGGCAAGCAAGTGAATAATTTCAAAATTTTGTTGTATTTGCTTGTCCCACATTGATTTCATGTTCTACTCTTTGAATTTCCTACTTTTGTACTTATGCTTTAGCTTATAATCTTGTTAATTAATGTTGCAATTAGAGGCTTGATTTAGTATGAAAATGGTTGCCAAATGATCCCTCAAGAGTGGTGCAAGGATCTTCAAAATTGGCTAATGAAAATGGAGGAGAAACTCAAAGAATTTGGCCAAGTATTTGGCGGTTCGGACATGGACCTCATATTGGTCGAACATGGGGTTCTTGGAGCCCATGTCCAACTAGCAGGGGTCCAAGTCCAACCATGGTCAGACACGGCCCCATGTGGGCTTGTTTGAACCTAGTTTCTCCGCCTTCCTTCCTCATCTTCCTCGGTTGGTTCTTGGGACTTGTGAACCACATTTAGGGCCATCATTTGCCCCCTCTAATGGACCAAGTAGAGGAAACAAATCCCAATTCTATCAGCTAAAATCCATTACTTAGACTTAGGGTTTTGGACTTTCACCTGGACTCAGTTGGACTTGATCTTCGGGCTACGAATTTGAGTAGTTTGAGCCATAAAACACCATTGGAATTGTCTGGAGGAATGTGAGGGGCATTAATGAATCGAATGTAGGCTTATCACAGAGTACCAAGGTATCACATAATTGACATCCGAATCTTAAATACGCATAAGAGCATTTCGTCAATGTCTTAGCATGTCAATGGCAGTTCTCGGACTTGAATTGGACTTACATAAGGTATTTGGTACTTGTTTGGTCAATCAACCCAATTTCCATATTATTTGTACTTGTCTAATCGCATGCATGGTATATGCTCATCTGTCTTACACCTTAGCTACCCATCATGCATACCCAATTCTGTACCCGAGCTAAGAATGGATCGTTAGGTCTGGAGAGTCATGCTTAGGAGAGAATGTGCATTCATTGCCATTTTGATCCCCCAGGGTGACATGATCCTAGGTTTAGGGTCTCATGAGGATAACATAGTTGCCATGATGGATGCCCGTCCGTCCTCATGCACCGGATCCGATATCTACTCTTTCTATCCCTCTAAGACACCCCATTCCCTGCCGGAATGCTATCCGATGATTTTCAGACCCTAGGCTTGATTTCAAAACTATTGTTAAAATTAATCAAAATGGTATACTCGTTTGCCTGAAAATACCCAATTCATAGCCTTTGTTTTGCCAGTTTTGGATTCCCGGGGTTCTTCACAATTTGTCTAGTTGGATTTGATGGATTTGTCATGTCAAAGAGTAGTTTCCTCTACCCTAACTACCGCTTCTGAAGTAGTGCCCAGTTAGTCTGCTTGTCTTGGGTTCTCGAGTCAGGCACCACTAGGCTTCGACCCTTGCTTGGTTAGGGCAACCTTATCTAGGTTTGTATTATATTTGTATTTTTCCGCTGTTGTTGATTTCTTGTTTGCTCTCCGATCACGCCGCACGCAACCGTGGGTAGCTGCCACCCTAGCCACACCGCACACGGTCGAGACTATGCCTTGCTTGTTCTTAAATTGCACTTGGCTCTGTCACTGTCACGTCGCACGCAACTGTGATGGAGAAATAGCATATGTGGATTGCCTCTTAGTTTGCTAGATTGGATAGTATACATGTACATACACCTTGATTCTTTTACATGATTTTCTGTACTTATTTATTCAATACTTCCCCAGTTGTATTATCCTTCATATATTGTAATTCATCATCCTGTTTTATATTTTGTTTTGCTGCAAACATATTGTATTTTGTTATTAATCACCTGCCATGTCGTCGTGCCTGATATGATGCACCCTTGGTGTTCTAGGTAGTAGGACTTTGCTTGAGCTGAAGCGCAAAGAGTTGACTATGGTGCCGTGGGTATCTGGGGTATGTTTTGCCAACGACGTCATTTAGACTTCGAGCTTGGCACCAGAGTTATGTCACACTTGGGGCAGTATCCGTACTTGGTTATTTTCTTGTATTGGCTTTTATTAGCCTATTTTTTGGGGTTGTAATTAATACACCTTTATAATTTGTAACTTAAACATTTGGGAAATAAATATCATGTTACTATCAGCTCTATATTAACTTCATGTATGGTTGGTTCCAGTCTGATGATGAGCCCCTTGATGACAGCTTTATTGTTGATCGGTTGAGTGCGACACGGGATCCGATGGCCATGGATTCCAGGTCACAATGCCACGTAAGCTTCTATGAAAATATTCATTCTTTGTGTTGAAATTTGGATCTCCTCACGCACGCGGATCCTGGTTATTCCAACTTGCGCCTCGAGATTAGGTTAATATAGAGATCCGATTTTGAGTCGTGATAGTACTTCCCCTTTTTTCCCTTTATTTTGGTTATTGTTTGCTTTTACATGGAATTACTATGATTATACTATGTGAGGATTACCCTAATTTGGACCTTAATTGAGACCCATAATTGACCCATATTGAGGAAACCCGTATTAAATGACAGGACAACCATCGTGTGTTGCCGGCAACACATCAGACGTGAGGGAACCCACCCCATTATCCCTCCCCACATCTCTTCAACTTTCGTCGAAGAATGGTGTTACGACCGTTACCATAGCTTGCAATTGTGATCCGTCGATTTTGAGAGTAGTCGAAATTCTCATTTTCAATGTACGCGATCTCTCTCCATAGGGGATCCAAATTCCACATCTGACAATGATTTAATAATAAAATCACAAAAAAAAAAGCATGACAAAAATTCAAGTTCAAAGGTTAAAAACATGCATGAGAAACCAAGCTTAACTCAAAGAAAATGCATCCAATTAAATTGCAACACACAAAATCCCTAACACGCATGGCTTGCCTAGATTTATGGGACTCAAATTCCTAAATTACAAAAACAACACTAACTTTTAGAAAAATTACAAAAAGGTCCACATATTCCAAACACCATATGACCATTTGGGCTATACTATTCCACGTGTGGGAGCCCATTGTGGGTCCACACTAAATATTGCTTAATTATTGTATTATTTAGTGTATTTTCTAAATTTTTCTGCCCAAATTTCTATGAATCAAGTTTTTAAAAGATTTGTTCGCCAACAATTTCTTTATCTAAAAATAACTAATGCAAATTTAAGAGGTCAACAAAGGCCAATACATTCCCAAAGTAACAAAATATGAAACCCTTAGCAAAATGAAACAAGTCTCAAGATCCCGCCTGACGTCTAGATGGCATTGTCGGGCTGCCACTATCGAGCTGGGAGTGGCTCAACAGCCTCCTCCTGGCGCTCCTCCTCATAGGCATCGGCGCCTACACCTGAGCACCAAAACAAAAGGATCAGACACGACGGTCTGGCAGGTGATCGATTTAGGCATGAGTATTAAAACAATTAGAGTTTGAAAGAAACAATATAAAAATAATTTGCTGGATTTAAAACAAGTGCGTAGCTAAGATACATTTCGAAAACATAAAAGTTCGTGAATGATATACAAAACGAAACTCAGATGGGTACATATAATATCATGATTAGTAAATCCAAGTAGAACTCATCCTTCCTCCATCATACAAGATGATAAGAGTAAGCAAAGACAAAGCAAGGCGAGACGAAACAAAGCAAAATCCCCCGCCAAACAAGGTAGACGGGGAGCCGGCCGCGGAACCGGAACAAAGAAAAGATGTGTATATAACTACACGACTAATCGGCAGATAGACCATATGTTTAAGGACGCCCGGACAAGTGGATCAGACTAAAGGGGCAGTCCAAGCTCAGTGGTATTCATCTAAAATCATGAATGCACAAAACAAAGCGATACATATATAAGACAGATTGAAAATGGGGGAAAATCAGTCAACGAAACAAGACAAAGCAAAGCTAAATGGAAATAACATAAGCTATAGCAAATCAGAGCATAAGAAGTGATCCCCCCCCCCCCCCCCCGCCTATTGGTTCTTAATACAATTCAAAGCAAAGCTAATACTTGCAAATCAAGGCATGTGTAAAACGATATACGTCGTGTCGAAACTGAGATTTGAAAACAAGCTTATCAAGTATATGTTAAGGCCCCTCATTTGACCCTCGTGTATTTGAAACCCAAATGTCAGAATTAAAAGTGAACTGGTGCTCCCGAAGCTAGAAGAAATTTCATATTCCAAGTGCACAATGTCAAGTTAAAGTCCCTTAACATATTCTGATTTTCATCCCTGTAGAAATCCCTCTAAAACAGTCCATTTTGTAAATCCAGTCACCTGTCGGTTAGTCGAGGTGGGTGTGTCGGCTAGCCGACAATTGACCGATAGTTGACTAACCCTATACAGGCAAGTACTTATTTCTTTTCTTTGCTGTACAAAACCTGCAATTTCCCTAAGCCAACATGCTCTCGAAGGGTTCATTTCCAACACAACTCTAATTCTAATCAAATTAGATTCCCAAACTCCTCCATTCTCCAAAATCAAAGATCATCAACCAACCCATACAAAGCTAGTAACATTGAACAAAAAAGAATTAAACTTAGCTAAATATTTCAAAGTAACACAAGAACATATGCATGCAAGATAAAAACAGAATTCAAACCATTCAACCATGTTGATATCAATTCAATTTCAAAACTAGGATAAGAAATTAAACCATTTATAACCAAAGTAATATCCAAACATAGCATGCACTAGCAAAGCTAAAGAGATCACTTACCTTAGCCCAAAGTAACAATCAAAACCTCCTCAAAGATCCTACCCAAGAGCTGAGCCAAGAAACTACAAAAGCCCCAAATAAAACCACTCAAAACCAACAATTTTTGACAACCAAAACCCCATTTCGAAAATGGATTTGCATGTTGGAAAAACAGATTTTTTAGGAGCTAAAAGGGCTCCATTGAAGAGATGGGCTAAAGCTCTTACCTAGAGATGTCCAAACGAGAAGCAAGGAAGAAGATGGAGTAGTTGTCCAACTGGAAATTCCAAGAAAATTGCAGCAATGGGAAGCTTGAAAGGAGAGGAAGAAGAAGATGTGCTCAGATTTCAAATCCAAGTCCAATAGCTATATGACAAGCAAGGTGGAGAAAATGAAGGGGGAAGAAGCTTCCTCTCAGCTCTGGTTTTTGAAAAGGGTTGTAGGGATTCTGATATGAATGTGAGGGAGGGAGAAGGAGAGTTTAAGTGAGTGGATTGTGGGCCCATCTAGTTTAAAACTTGCAATGGTTAAAACATGTTCTTGCGGGCCCTGGATGAAATTGACGAAGAAGGATAAAATGATCCGTGAAAAATCTAGTTTCCAAAAGTATAAATTTCACATGGTTTTGATATTTCGAAATTCATGTCCATATTTGAGTGTGAAAAGTCAAATTTACCCTTTTGGGCCAAAACACAGGTTTTTGGGCTTCAAACATAGACGAGCTGGATGCGATAGTTGTAGATAATAACAAAATCATTCAAAAGCAATCAAAATCACAACTAAAAATAAAAAATCCAGAATCATCCTCACATGCTTACATGTGCACTTAAGGCATCCCTGAGCGTGTCTGACTCAAACCAAATGCTCTCAAAATTCCCAAAGCTATATCCAGGACTAAGTCTAAATATATTCTAACCCAACGATCACTAAACCCACTTAAGTCTAAGCACACACTTAATAACACTAATCGGGCTAATCTAGGTCGGGGTCTAACACGTTCCTTCTTCTTTCTCTTTAATTCATCATTCTTCTTTATTGGTATGAACTCCTGGTTAAAAATGATTGAAAATATTCAAGTTGGGATTAACATGTGTTACATGATACTTGTGTAAACAACATTCTCTGTTAGATATCTTCCTTGAGGAAGAGGCCTTAATGATGTCATTCGGTGGGATCAGGCCCTTGCCCTAACGATGTCGAGGATAAGCATTAATGATGGCGCATAGAAGGAAGGAGGAGATGAAGGACGATTTCGCAAGGAAGAAATAACGATGTCGTACGAAGGCGGAGAGATGCTATGTATTCTTAACGAGTACCAAAATTGTCTTTTTACTATGTACAAATCCCTAATTCGGTTTTTTCATTTATTTCTTAATAAATCCGTCTAATCCATGTTTAGCATAATTTTTTTCTTAAAAATCCCTTTTTAGAATTATTCTTAAAAATATTTAAACATAAATCAAATATTTAAAATGAAGAAATATATATTGATTCACTTATATTAATGATAATTAATGCAAATTTATACCTTTAAATATTTAAAAGACTGGAGAAGGAAACAAATAGAAGAAAGAAGAAAGCAACCAAATCAGATAACTATAGAGTCAAAAGTTAACTCGACAATTTCTTTAAACTAACACAAGTTGTGTCATTCTACAATAAAAATGATAAAATAAAAAGGGAAACAGAGGCATTCATTCACAATGTTATATTTTAGACGTGCATAGATACAAAACTTTTTAAAATAATTATTTATTCTTTCTATTGCAGTTGAGAGCGAGTGCTAGAGAGAGAATGAGAGTTGAATTGAGATTGTTGAAACCCATTAAATCTCAAAAAGTCTTGATCATCCGCTATTCTTGTGAAGCTACTTAAGAGGTCCTTACAAATTTCTAATGAGTCTCATCTTGGGAGGACATGGACTTAAAAAAGTCTAATAAAAAATAAAAGAAGTTAGTAAGAAAAAGAAATTATGAATTAAAGATTATCTAAAACCAACAAAGAATTGAGGAAATAAAAATACACTAAAGAATAGAAAATCTTAGAACATAATAAATGCACCAAATCATAGAACAAAATTACTAAAGTTCTCTGCAGAAATTCAAAGTGAAAGACATTAGCAAGAAAAGCATATGAATAAAACATTACCCAAAAGCTCTAAGAAAATAATGAAATAAAAAACACTATGAAGTGGAGAAAATTCCAAAGCAAAGTCTTGTGGGCGTGGGGGTAGGGGGTGAATAAGACTTGATGATGCCAAAAAGTATTTCGGGCACCACCGGTCAAGTGATAAGCAATTAACGTGAAAATTAATGGAGAGAGAGAGAGAGAGTTTATAGTGGTTCGGTCAGTGTGACCTACGTCCACTTCAAATGGGTAATTTTACTATTCTCCGATGTAGAGATTACAAGTTAGAGGAAAACAATGATAACGTAAAAATGGAGAAGAATTGCTTGCCCCCCAGTGCTGGTGGGGCTCTGTGATTTATAGTCTTCCCCTAACAGATGGGGACGACTCTTCAGCAACGGACGATTCAATCTGGCGGAGTCTTCGAACCGCCCTCAACAGACGAGGCAGGTAGGATCTCCTCCGCAAGACTTGGTAAAAGCCGGTAGATGGAACGACGCGCTGACTTTGTCATTTAGTGGATCCGGACCCGGCCCTTAATGGGTGGATTTAGACCCGGGCTCATCACGAACTTGGGTCACTTTGACCTGACCCACCATCGTAGACCGAGTCAATTGGGCATGACCCAGCATTTTGCCCTCAATGCCTCGCGTAAAAGGAAACTTTTAAAGCGAGACATTTTGAATATCAGATTTTTTTTCATGCCGAGCATTAGTTGTTTTCCCAAACACTATCCATCTCCGCGTTCGGTGTTCCACAGAAGAGTCCTTCCGGCGGTTCTTTCCCTCTTTGAATTTTACAGAAGAGTTCCTGTAGTTCAAGACTCTTCTCCTTTGCTCTCTTGGCTTAGGGTTCCTTCTCCTTTGAAAACCCTAGAGCAAGAGATTATAAATAGGGAGGGCTTTTGTCGCGACCCCGAAACGGGACCCCCGGGCCCGCGACATTGAGATTGTATACATTGAATTTTTGGAGATATACTTTCCCATAGGTTCCCGCGGTGAGGGTTCCCAAAGACACGCGGAATCTGACTCACACGATCAAGTATGTGGAAGCGTGTAGCAAAACATATCAAAATGAGCACCAATAAACTATTTAAGTGCCATAGCAAATAGTAACAAGACATAGTATCAAAGAAAGAAGCTAACATGGCATTCCCAACATAGTTCAAGTTTAAGTTTAAGTTTAATTACAACCCATAAGAGGCCAACAGAGGCCAATACACTTCTCTAAAAATAGTTAAAGGAAACCCCAACAAAATGGTGACGAGACTCAAGAACCCGCCCGACGTCTAGATGACATTGTCGGGCTGCCACTCTCTCACAGGGGTTGGCTCACAAGCCTCCTCCTGACGCTCCTCCTCAAAGGTAACGTCTCATGCACCTGGGCACCAACAAACAAGGGTCAAACACGACGGTTTGGCAGGTAATCAATTTAGGAGCAAGCATGAAGCAATGACGTTTAAGAAAACATATAAGCAAATCCTTGATTTGAAATACTATAATGACTGAGGTACATTTGCAGAAATATTTCATCGAACTGAGATACTAAAACAAACTAGCATGAGTACATAATATATCATGAATAGTTATCATCCACAAAGAGCCCATCCTTTCTCTATCATTTATATAATGAAAAGAGCAAGCACGCACGACAAGCACGATATATATAATATAAGCACGACACGATTTCCCACAAAGACGGGATTTCCGGCCGCGAAACCGGACACGCACGATGTGTAATAAATACACGACCAGTCTGGAGACAGTCCACATGTTTAAGGACCCCCGGACAGTGGATCAAACTGAAAGGGCAGTCCAAGCTCAGTGGTGTTACTTAATTCATGAATGCACAAAACACGCGAAATACTATCAAAACATGTCGAGATAAAAAGGGGGAAATCACTTATCAAAACACGATGAACACGACTAGCAAGGGCATAATTGATATGCATAACACACTTAAGAAGTGATCCCCTTTTTCTTGAAACACATCTTCAAAACGAGCTGGTACTTAAACTTCAAAACGAGTACACGATGATATTCATTATATCGAAACTAAAGTACGGATACAAAGCCTATCAAGCTCATGCAAGGACCTTTGGTTGATCGTTGTGCAGCCGAAGCCCAGATGTTGGAATTAAAACAGAATTGGTGCCCCAGAAGTTCAAGGACATCTCGTGTTTCGAGTGCGTAATATCAAGCTAAAGGCCACTTAACATGTTCTAGTTTTCATTCTTGCAAAAACTCTTCAAAACAGGAAATTTGTCAATTTCGGTCACCTCGCGGTCAGGTGTCGGCTAGCCGAACTAGGGTCTGGCGGCTAGCCGCCAGCTGACCGACAGGCTGACCGCTGGAAATCCAGGTCCAACACAGCCCTCTGAAAAAGGAACCGAACTGACTGCGGTTAGCTTACGGTTAGCCGAACTGGGACTTGGCAGTTAGCCGTAAGCTGACCGTAGGGTTGACCGCTGGAAATCCAGTCTGAAATATAGCTCTCGGGAAAAGAAACCGACAACACGCGGTTGGCCAGCGGTTAGCCGACATGGGGTATGGCGGCTAGCCGCTTGCTAACCGTCCAGCTGACCGAGACCCACTTTCGAAATGTCAGCTTATGGAAAAGGAACTGCCGAGCTCAGTCAGCTCGCGGTTAACCGAAATGAGGATTTCGGCTAGCCGCCAGCCGACCGACGGCTGACCGAACTGCACGGGAGATGCAGTCCAGTTCAGATTTTTACATTTCCTTCTTCCCTTCTTCTTGTTTCTCATTCCACTTGCACTCCCTGAGCCTACATGCTCTCCAAGGGACAAAACACACATTTTTCCCAATTTCAAACATTCAATCAAAGGAAACATGATCATGAAGCTTATAAACATATTTATATACAAATTTCTAAAACAACAATGAAGCTTAAAATACACATGCACAATGGTCCTATAGAGATTACTTGCCTTGACCAATGCTAACAATCCTTCTCAAGCACTTCACTCAAGCTATTCCAATGCTACAAGGAAACCCAAGAAAACCACACAAACTCACTCAAAATGGAAACAAAGAACCCATTTTAACAAAAGGGTTTGAAAAATGAAAAACATGATCTTTAAGGAACTAAAAGACTTTATGAAATGCATGGGTTGAAGCTCTTACCTAGAGAAGGTCAGACAAGAGAGGAGGAAGAAAATGAAGAGCTTGTCCCACAAGAAACTCCAAGAAATTTGTACCAATAGAAAGTTTGCAAGAAGATGAAGAAGATGATGGTCTTGGAATTCTATTTGGAGATCTCTAGCTAGATCATGCAAGGTGAGGAAGATGGAAAGGAAAGAGGGGTTTTCAACCCTAGGTTAAGAAAGTTGCAGAGATTTGGTCAAGTGAATGAAAAGAGAGGGAGATGGGGCTTAAGTGAAGACAATGAGCCCCAATTAACATGAACCTTGAAATGACCAAAACACGATCTTGTGGACCTCGGATGACTTCGACGAAGAAGGATAAAACGATCCTCGAAATATCTAGTTTCTAAAAAGTATATTTTTGACATGATTTTAAGATCCCGAAAATTGTGTCCAGATTTGTGCATAAAAGACAATTTTACCCTTTTTGGGCCAAAACTTGGGTTTTTGGGCTTCAAACATGAATGGGCTTAAGGCGAAAGTTGTAACACATAGAAAAATCATTCAAATGAAATCAAAATCACAATCACACGGAAACCGATACGATCTTCCCAAACTTACACGTGCACTCGGGCCTTTCCGAGTGTGTCTAACTAATATTAAACGTTCTCAAAATTCTCAAAGCTATGTCCAAGACTAAACTAGTTACTTCTAACCCAACAACAACTAAACCCACTTAGGACTAAACACATACTAATCGCACACTAATTGACTTGGTCTGGGTCGGGGTCTAACAGCTTTTGCCCATTTTGCTTTTCATCTTCTTCCTGTCAAAAAAGAGAAAAGGCAGCCACTTGCATTTTCTTCTTGTTCAAAGGAAAAGGAAAGAGATCAGCCCCTAGGTTCTAGCTTTTCATTCTCTTCTTTGAGGCCAACCACCATGGAACTTCTGGATCGACTGGAGGTAGAGAGGGCGTGCGACGGAGGAGGTGTCGAACAGGGTAGGGGCGCCAGCCATGACGCCCACTTGGCTGTTGCAGGTGGCGTACACGAACCGCCTGGGCGCCCCTGCTGCTGCTGAGGCGACGGTTGAGGAGGGACGAGGCGCCCAGGCAGGGGGCGCCCTTGCTGCGGGGTTCACTACTGAGGAGAGACGGGGCACCCGCCTGCTGCACCTGCTGACATCGGCCTGGGCGCCCCTGCTGCTGGACCACCTCTTGCTGCTGGGCGCGAGGTGCTGCTGGACGCCGCTCGGGGCGCCCCCGCTGCTGTACTGGACGCCACTCGGGGTGAGGCGCTGCTGTGCTTGACCCCGCCCGGGGCGCCCCCGCTGCTGACTGTGCGGGCGCTACAGCCCCTGCTACTGCTGGAGAGGGTGCAGCCCCTGCTGCTGCTGGGCGTGGTGGACAGGACGCCCCTTCCTTGGGCGCCCCCACTACGGCAGCGATGAGTCTGGCCCAACCTGCTATTGATGGAGAGGTGAATACGGGCGCCATGGCAGTGGACACGGCACGTCCTCGTCGCAAAAAGTATCGAGGAAAAGTGGTCGTCGACGAAGACGGGTCTAAGGTGAGTACTCTTTTCAGCTTGCTTGATGCTGATAGTGATATTTTTAGGATCGTGTCTGCCTATCATATTCCCCCCACCGTGTTATGCCGTCGGGCTGAAGCGAATGAGCTCGCCTGCGACGATTCGTCGGGCGATATTGTAATTTATGAGGAGATGCTTGAAGCGGGATTGAGGTTTCTCATGCTCTCCTCCATTTGCCGTATTCTCCATTATTTTTCATTGACCCCTGGGCGGTTAGTGCCAAATGGATGGAGAGTCTTGCTGGGTTTCCTTACATTGTGGAGGAGAGTGCATGACGAGGACGCTTCACCAGTGGAGTTCCACGCGGCTTATAACTTAAGTGAGTCTCCAGCCTCCAACAGGGGATGGTACTATTTTACCTCTAGGGGCGGCAAGCTGCTTACAGGATTGCGCTCTAACTGCCACAACTGGAAATCTCGTTTCTTATTTGCTGGCGGAGAGTGGGCCTCCGAGACAGACCGGGCTTTGGTGCCAACTCGATGGGGAGACGCCAGGAGACTTGGTAAGCCATTCACTTGCTACTCATTCCCTTTATTAATATTTTTTATGTGCTTACCCGTTGCCTTTTTGTAGACGCGCCGGTGCTCTCCATGAGTCAGGAATGGAAGCTGCAGGCCGTGGGGGACTATCCTGAAAAAGACTTGGGGGTTCTCTTACCCCAAGGGAGTGGTGGAGTTAGCGGAGCTAGTGGAGCTAGTGGCCCCTCTCAGACACCTCCCGTGAAGAGAAAAAGTACTTCTTCACTTCTGTTTTTCTTTCTTTTCTTTTCTTTTTTATGCCCAAGTAACATCTTTGCTTTTGCAGCAGTAGATAGGGAGGTGATCGGGGCTCGCCTTTCAAGTAGGAGTACCCCTCCTTCTGGAGCTTGCCCTTCGAGTAGGAGTGCCCCTCCTTCAAAGACGGCGAGGGTAGACAACACCTCAAGGGGGAACTCCCTGCCAGTGACTTTCAGGGCAAGCTCTCTCGTATCCACCCCGTCAACGGGGGCACGGCTGTGTTCCCATCGGGCGGCCTCTCCCACAGTGTCGCCCCAGCCAGCGGCCTCTTCTGCCCGGCTTGCTACTCCAGAGTCTTCCTCTTCAGCTGCACCTTCTGCCCCTCATTCGTGTCCCTCACACTCGGGGGCTCCTGCAGGGGCATCCATTCAGGCTGGTCCGATGTTAGGCAATCCGCAGGTGATTAGGGAGAAGCTTGGGAGATTTGTGTTTCCTCCTAAGGTTACACAGATCAACTCTTTGGGTACCGAGAGGGTCATTGACACATTCTTAGAGGGCCTCGCTCAGGTAAAGGCTTACTATTTCCTTTTCTCCAAACTTTCATATTCTCTTTCTTTTATATGTGCACTCTCATTTTCTTTCTTATTGCTCCAGGCTTCCACTGCGTCCGTCTGCTTGCTGTCAAGGGCCAGACATAACAACCAGCTGAAGCAAGAGAATGAGAGTATGCAAAAGGAGCTCTCCATCGCTCAGAGGAAGATTGCTGCTCTTGAAGCTGCTAGGGGAGCTTCCGAGGCTGATCTTGCGGCGGCCTGTGGGAGGGCGACCCGGTTCGAGACTGAGCTCTTGTCAGCCCGCGAGAGGGCTACTAAAGCAGAGGCTGAGCTCTTGTCAGCCCGCGAGAGGGCGACCAGGTTCGAGACAGAGCTTTCGTCAGCCCGCGAGAGGGTGACCAGGGCAGAGGCTGAGCTGGTGAAGGCCCGCGAGAGGGCTTCACTCAGAGAGGCTGAGCTTGCACAGACCCGCGAGAGGGCGTCGCTCAGAGAGACTGTCGTGGCGACAGAGATGAAGGCGATGCGCGATAAAGCTTCTCAGGCTGAGAAGGAGCTAGCGGATGGCCTCGCCGATGCCTTCATTGATGGGTACGAGGAGCTTCGAGGGAAGATTTCTGCTGCTTTCCCCGACCTCGACCTTTCAGGCTTTTTGCCGAACGAGGAGCCTGATGGAGGTTCTGATGACACAGAGGATGGCGAGGAGGATGAGGAGGATGATGAGGACGAGGAGGGGTGCCATGAGAGTGATTAGGATACGCGGGGTTTTGATATGTTTCATTACACATAGATTCTTTTTTTTTTTTTTTGAGAAGGCAATTTTGTGGCCTAAAATATAAGAATGTCATTTATTTACTGCTCATTATCAAAGAACATTTTACAAAGTGCTGAAAAAATTAAACTCCTTTATTCACTGCTTCTTTCCCCTTCATGTGTTACTGGTAATACCTCTTCAGGTGTTCAGCATTCCATGGATGAGGTAGGGCCTTCCCTTCAGAATCCTGGATCCTATAAGTGCTTGGTCTTACCACCTCTGTTATGAGGTATGGACCTTTCCAATTTGGTCCCAGTTTGCCTTCACGAGAATCCTTCGTGGCGAGGATTACCTTCTTAAGGACCAGATCCCCTGGCTGGAAGGAACGGGGCTTTACTTTCCAATTATAATATTTTGCCATGCGTCGCTTATACTCTGCATTGCGGACGTTGGCCATCTCCCTTGCTTCATCCATCAAATCGAGGTTGATTTGAAGTCCCTCCTCATTGGTGTCGGGGTCGTGGTGCTGGACCCTAAGAGAATGGACCCCAATCTCAACAGGGATGACTGCCTCAGTCCCAAAAGCGAGAGAGAAAGGGGTTTCCCCGGTTGGAGCTCTTGGCGTGGTTCGATAGGCCCACAATACTCCCGGAAGCTCGTCGACCCAAAGACCCTTCGCTCTTTCGAGCCTTGTCTTTAGGTTACGCAGGACTGTTCTTACAGTGACCTCTGCCTGCCCGTTTGCCTGTGGGTGTACCGGGCTAGAATGGGGTTGCTTGATCTGAAGGTCGGAACAAAATGAATTGAAGAGTTTGTTGTCGAATTGTTTTGCAGTATCACTGACAATGGCGTGAGGGATCCCAAAGCGGCAGACCATATTTTTCCAGACAAAGTCTTTTACTTTGGAGTCTGTGATCCTCGCCAAGGGTTCCGCCTCCGCCCACTTCGTAAAGTAGTCGATGGCGACCACTACAAATTTGCATTGTCCTTTACCCAAAGGAAGGGAGCCTAGGATGTCAATTCCCCATTTGGAGAAAGGCCATGGGCTCATGATGGTTGTGAGTTCCTCTGGGGGCTGCCTTGGCACAGTGGCGAAGCGCTGGCATTTGTCGCATTTTCTGGCAAATTCTTTGGCGTCCGCTAGCATGCTGGGCCAAAAGAAACCTTGCATAAGTGCTTTGTGGGCAAGGGAGCGTCCTCCAGAGTGGTTCCCACAAATTCCTTCATGGACTTCCCGCAGGGCATAATCAGCTTTTTAAGGAGAAAGGCATCTCAACAATGGTAGAGAGTAGCCTTTCTTGTAGAGGATATCTTGCAAGAGGGTGAACTTGGAAGCTCGCATCCTCAGCTTTCTTGCCTCAAGGGGGTCCTCTGGCAGTGTACCCTCTTGAAGGTATGCCCTAATCAGGGTCATCCAATTCGTTTCAGCTGCAGTGCAGTTGATGTTTGCAGTGCTCTCATCCAACTGGCTTGGTTCGAACTGGTGCCCAAGGAATGCTGGTTCGCCTGACGGGGTTTCTATAGATGAGGCGAGCCTGGCAAGTGCATCGGCAACAATGTTACTCTCCCGAGGATATGACTGATTTGGAAGTGCTGGAATTGCGGGATCAATTTTTTCACCATGCTGAGATAATCCTGCATTCTTGTTTCCTTTGCTTCGAACTCACCCTTTACTTGATTGACTATCAGCTGAGAGTCGCTGTAAGCGGTGAGGCATCGGGCGTTCATTTCGAGCGCCAACTTTAAACCAGAGAGGAGAGCCTCATACTCGGCTTCATTGTTGGAAGCTGTAAAATGGAACTTCACTGCATACTTGAGGGGTGTGCCATCAGGGCAGATCAAAACAAGGCCCGCTCCACCTCCATTACTGGTTGCGGAGCCGTCAACATAGAGTTTCCATAGTGGAGCGCCAGGCTGAGAAACAGGGAGCAACGGGGCGCCCGAGAGAGAAGTCGCTTGGGCGCCCTTGGCTGAGAGTGCCTAGGTGCCCAGGGGTGCTGGGAGTGCCTGAGCGCCCAGGGATGCTAGGAGTGCCTGGGCGTTCAGGGGTGCTGGGGCACCCCTGGCAGGAGGTCCCTGGGCGCCCAGGTCTTGGTCGCCCAGGGGTGTCTAGTCCCTCGTGAGCTGGGCCTCGAGATCTGGAGTAGTGCAGGCGACCCCCTGGTTGTCCTCGCCTGGCGGCGAACCGTGTGGTAGGGGCGAGCCGAGTTCATCTGTTTCCTCTTCTGCTTGTGTGAACTCCACTACAAAGTCTGCCAAAACGTACGCTTTGATAGCCACCCTCGGTTTGTACTGGACATCGAATTCGCCCAATTCGACTGCCCATTTAAGCAGTCTCCCGGACACATCCGGCTTTCCCAAGACTTCCTTCAAAGGTTGATCGGTGATCACAACAACTGTATGACTCTGGAAATAATACCTTAGGCGTCTTGCCGTCGAAATGAGGGCACGCGCCAGTTTTTCCAGCCTTGAGTACCGAACTTCTGCCCCCCTGTATGCCCTGCTCACATAATAAATGGTTTTTGTATCCCACCATGATCTCTGATGAGGACGGAGCTAACTGCTGTCAAGGAAGCATAGAGGTACAGGTACAGGGTTTCACCTGGCACAGCATGAGAGAGGAGGGGAGGTGTGGTCAAGTAGGCCTTGAGTCCTTGGAAGGCCTCCTCTGCCTCTGGTCCCCATTCAAAGGCTTTTCGGAGGGCTTTGAAGAAAGGTAGGCATATGTCTGCAGACTTAAAGATGAATCTGTTTAGTGTTGCAATTCTTCCATTTAGTCGCTGGAGCTCTTTGGTAGAGGAGGGCGACTTCATGTCGAGGATAGCCTTGATTTTATCGGGGTTTGCTTCGATTCCCCTCTAGTTGACCATGAAACCCAGGAACTTTCCTGATCCCACGCCAAAGGCGCACTTCTCCGGGTTCAACTTCATGCGGTACGACCTGAGAACATTAAAAGTTTCACGAAGATGGTCGATGTGATCCGCTGCGGCTAGGCTCTTCACTAACATGTCGTCCACATAAACCTCCATTGTTCGCCCTATCTGGGACTGAAACATCTTATTCGCCAACTGTTGATAGGTTGCACCTGCATTTTTTAGCCCGAAGGGCATGACTCTGTAGCAGTAGGTTCCCCCTGGGGTGATGAATGATGTTTTTTCTTGGTCTGGAGGGTGCATGCTGATCTGGTTGTACCCAGAATATGCGTCCAAGAAAGTGAGCAGTTCGTGTCCTACTGTGGCATCAATGAGCAGGTCAATCCTCGGTAGTGAGTAGCTATCTTTTGGGCACGCCTTGTTGAGCTCAGTGAAGTCAACACAAAGGCGGCATTTTCCATTGGCTTTGGCTACCATCACAACATTGGAGAGCCACTCAGGATACGCTACTTCCCTGACTGCCCCATTTTCAACTAGCTTTCTCACCTCCTCGCGCATTGCTTGAGCCCTTTCAGTGGAAGCGCTCCTCTGCTTCTGACGCACGGGCTTGTAGCTAGTATCGATATTGAGGCGGTGGGTGGCGATACTAGGGTCAATTCCTTCCAAGTCTGCGTGAGACCATGCGAAGACGTCCATGCTGTGCCTTAGCAACTCTACTAGCCAGTGACCAAGATCTTCTGGGAGAGTAGAGCCAAGGTACACTTTTCTGTGTGGATGCTCCTCGTCCAAGACCACAGGGGTGAGCTTCTCCACTGGCTCTCCTCTCTCAATGGTGGCGTCATCCCTTGGGTCAAGGGTTTCAATTTGCAATGCTTCCTGTGGCTTTTTATCCTTTATTGAGGAGACATAGCACTCCCTGGCGGCCACCTGGTTCCCCCTGACCTCTCCGACTCCATTAGAGGTTGGAAAGCGGAGGATGAGGTGATAGGTGGAGGGGACAACTTTTAATGTATTGAGGGCAGGTCGCCCCAATTTGATATTATAAGCTGATGGGCAGTCTATCACCAAGAAATTGACCATGATCGTGGAGCTTCGGGGTGCTACTCCAGCGGTGACTGGCAGTGTAATTGCTCCCAGGGGGTACATTTTCTCCCCTGAGAATCCGATGAGAGGTGACTTGACAGGTCGTAGCCTTTCCCTGCCTAGGTTCAACTTGTCATAAGCATCTGCAAACAGAATATCAGCGGAACTGCCACTATCCACTAGGATCCTTCGCACCTGGAAATTGGCGACGGTCAGGGTGATTACCAGTGGGTCATCGTGGGGGAGCTGTATTCTTTCCAAGTCCCTATTCGAGAAGGATATGACCTCGCCGTCACCATGCCTGGGCATTTTGGATGGGCGTGCTTCATCAGTATGCCTGGCCTTTCTGGCGTGGGCCTTCATTGCTGAGAGTGACTCCGCCGATCCCCCGGAGATAGTTTGAATTTCTTCGAAGGGCTATTGATTCTCTCAGTTATGAGGTGGTGACGGTGCTTGGGCCCTTCCAGCGACATACTGGCGCAAGTGTTCACGCTGGATGAGGTCCTCAATCTGCTTTTTGAGTTCATAGCAGTCGTCGGTGTCATGGCCATGGTCGCAATAAAAGCAACAGTACTTGTTTGGATTTCTGCGGTTTGGGGGAGACTTCATCTTCCCTGGCCACTTGACAGCGGGATCATCTTGGATCTGTAACAAGATGTGTCCGACTGCGGCATTAAGAGGGGTGAAGGCTTGTCTGTCTCTCTGAGGAGCTGGTCCGAGTCTCTCTTTGACAGGTATCCACTCCGTCCTGCTTCTCTTGTTGCTGTTCTCTTTCCTGTCGTCTCTGTCCCGCTCCTTCCCCTTGCCTTCCGGTCTGGAGGACTCTCCTCGCCTAGCCCTGGTGATGTCCTCAGCATTCATGTACTTCTGGGCTTTTGCCAGGAGTTCCGGAAAGCTCTTCGGCGGGCGCTTTATCACCGAAAATAGGAAGCTTGACGAGCGAAGGCCTCCCAGGAAAGCTGTCATGGAGACCTTGTCGTCGGGCTCTTCGACTTGGAGTACCTCCTCGTTAAAACGAGTGAGATAGCTCCTGAGGCTTTCATTTTTATCCTGCTTTATGCTGAGCAGGTGTGTGGCGGGCTTCTAGTGGCGGCGCCCTCTAATGAAGTGTGACACGAAGGACTTACTTAACTCTGCAAAAGTGGAGATGGAGGCTGGGGCTAGACTGGAGAACCATTGCCTTGCGAAACCCTTCAATGTGGTAGGGAATTCTCTACACATGATCTCGTCGGAGATGTTATGTAGTTGCACTAGAGTTTTGTAAGTCTCCAGGTGGTCCAGTGGATCCTTTGTCCCATCGAAGGTTTCCATGGTCGGCATTTTGAACTTTTTAGGAAGTGGGTAGTTCGCCACGCCGGGTTTGAACGGTGTGTCCGTCCGTTGTACCAGGTAGTCAATTGTTTCTGATACCTGTGCCTTCATGGCATTGAAGACATTGCCAATCTGATTTTGCATTTCCTTGATCTTCTCATCCCAACGATTGGGGGCTTCTCTGGACTGGCCTTGGAAATAACTCTCATCTTCCAGGCTGTGGTTTTCACTTCCCTCCTCCTGGAAAATGAGGATCCTCATTATTGGAAGCAGAGGGAGGAGGTGGAAGTCCATCGCGATTCGACCCTCCTGGGGCTCCACCCGGGGGTAGAGGCACGTCGAGATGGGCGCGACCTTGAGGGTCGACCAAGAGTCTTCCGTGCAGGGCGACAGGGGGAGCTCCAACAGAGGTGCCCTAGGCGTGGGGCGCCATGAGGATGGGCGCCATGATGATGGGCGCCCTGGGCGTGGGCGCCATGAGGATGGGCGCCCAGGTGTGCTCCTCGACCTTGGGCGCCCATTCCAAGGTGAGGATGGTGACGGGCGGCGCCTTGGCCCCGGGCACCATGTGGACGGGCGCCCGGGTGAGGTGCCCCTCTACGTGGAGCAACCGGTTGCTCCGCGCGCGGTACTTCTTGCTGTCCTGTACCAATTGGTGCTGCTCCTTGCCCTGCCAGCATGAGTTGCAATATCTGCTGGTTCTGGGTCACTAGTTGCTGCATGGTCTCCAGCATCTATTGAGGAGAGGGAGCAGGAGCATTCGGTGCAGGGTTAGTCGGTGGAGGATTACCCTCGCCCTCCCGCGAGGGATTACCATCTTGTCGCCTTGTTGACCTTGTGGTGATCGGCATAGTTTTGAAAAAAGGGAATTTTCTTCGTTCCTACAGACGGCGCCAAATTGATGATGCCAAAAAGTGTTTCGGGCACCACCGGTTAAGTGATAAGCAATTAACGTGAAAATTAATGGAGAGAGAGAGAGAGTTTATAGTGGTTCGGTCAGTGTGACCTACGTCCACTTCAAATGGGTAATTTTACTATTCTCCAATGTAGAGATTACAAGTTAGAGGAAAACAATGATAACGTAAAAATGGAGAAGAATTGCTTGCCCCCCAGTGTTGGTGGGGCTCTGTGATTTATAGTCTTCCCCTAACAGATGGGGACGACTCTTCAGCAACGGACGATTCAATTTGGCGGAGTCTTCGAACCGCCCTCAACAGACGAGGCAGGTAGGATCTCCTTCGCAGGACTTGGTAAAAGCCTGTAGATGGAACGATGCGCTGACTTTGTCATTTAATGGATCTGGACTCGGCCCTTAATGGGTGGATTTAGACCCGGGCTCATCACGGACTTTGATCACTTTGACCTGACCCACCATCGTGGACCGAGTCAATTGGGCCTAACCCGTCAAGACTATTTGAGAATAATGAATAATTAAAAATTATACGTTCTAATCAATGATCACTCAATTCAAATAACAAGATATAACTATGCGTTGAGATAATTAAGTGATTAAATGTGCTAATTACAACTTAAAGCTCAAGCACTAAGAAGTAAGAATATGACAAATAGTTCAAAATGAATTTAGCATATGTGAATTATATGCCAATCAAAATAAAATATGACTATCCAGCACATGTATTCCATAACATAAATGTTAAAAAAATAAAATACAATTTAGATAGAGGCACGTAATGATTTATAGTGGTTTGGTACCTAACCTACGTCTACTCCCAAGACAACCATATAGCAATAGTCTCTTGGTTTCACTATTAGAGGTTTTCAATAAGTGCACCTCACAAACCTTTATACCTAGTTGTTGGATATGGTGGTTTGATCACTAAGGTCTACTTTTTGATATAGTGGTTTGATCACTAAGGTCTACTCCACCAATAATAATTTTTTGATACGGTGGTTTGAACACAAAGGTCTATCCCACCACTTTTGATAGTTGTTTGATCACACAGGTCTAATCCACTTTACAATGATGTAAGAATAAAAATAAAAATAAAAATGTTTGCCTCTTTGTAGACAAATCCAACTTGATGCGCATTCTATGAAGCTTGAACTTGAACTCCAAGCTTTGACTCCCTGCTTGGCTCCTTGGCGATGAAGATGCTCCAATTGAGTGCTCAACCAAGAAGAATGAGGTTTAGGTTTAGGGTGACTAAGATATACTTATGAGGTTAGTCCAATCTCTAGTAATAGATCTTTCCACAAGACACTCTTCGATGAGCTTTAAATGCTTAAAGATATACCTATGAGGATCTTAGAGTGTGAGGAAATTGGTTTTGAAGGTCCTAGAAGATTCTGTCTATAGGAAACAATCAAACTTCAAAACTCTAGATCCTAATTCTACTAATCACTCTCTTTTGAGCTTTGAATGCACTGAGATCTAATTATAAGATCTTAGGAGAGTGAGTGAAAGTAGATTTTGAGATCTCCCTCAGTTCTAGGTCAAAGAGGGCTCTCAAGATCACATTCATTACAACCATTAAAATGGATCTAGGTAGATAAAGAATGACTATCAACGGCTAGTCTATGGCTAGTCGTGATCTACCTAGGACTAGTTGTAAATCCCAGTGGCTAGTTTGACTAGGGGTGTACATGGATCGGATTGCTGTGGATTATGTCAAATCTGTCACCAATCCGTTACCTACGGATTGATGCATTTGGAATCCGTCACCAATCCGTGACTATTAAAAATCGATCTGATCCGTGGAGGACCGGATCATATCGGTTTAATCTGTTCAATCCGTTGAATCTAATGTTAAAGAAAGAGATCAAACATGTTGTAAAGAGTTTCAGCATACAAGTTAACAATCCATAAAAAAAAAAATACAAAATACAAATTTATTTATTTTTTTTTTTTTCTCGGAAGCTACCCAATTGATCAATACAAAGAGTTGTTTTTATCTACATTACAACCAAAAGAGATATAATCAACAAATCAAGCCAAACATGTTATTAAATTCATAAAAATCACACTCCATCTATTGAAACCTTGAACTCTTACATTTTGACCCCTGGAGTTTTTTCTTTTTTTTTTTTATATTTAGATCCCTTAACTTATATTTATACCGCTTAAGTTTTTTTTTTTTATATATATATATATATATATTTAATGTCAACGAATCAAATCGGATTGAATCCACGGATTGAGGGTGAAATCCATCACCGATCCATTGCTAACAGATTACAAGATTTTCAATCTGTCACCAATCCTTTACCTTCGCCGATCCGTTGCTAACGGATTACAAGATTTTCAATCTGTCACCAATCATTTACCTTTGGTTCGGTGAGAAATCCGCGGATTGGATCGGATCAATTTTACGGATCGGCGGATTTTTTGTGCACCCCTAAGTTTTGACTTCACAGTCACAGTCAAAACTAATTGTTGTTCTAGGGCTAGCCTTATGGTTCACCGTGAGATAACCTAGGGTAAGTCGTAAGCTTGCCGCGGAGTAAAATGCCCCAAATTGGCTTATTGGAAAAGGAAAAAGTTGGCCCATGTGTACTTACCATGAGCTTTTTGGTCACCTGCAGCTAGCCATAGCCCTGTTACGGATCGTTGTAAAGCTCAAAAGCCATTTAAACCCTATTACTTTAACTACATGGTTTGAGGTGTACAGCTCGTCGTAATATGCTCCAGTTGAGTGCTAGATCTTTCATTCTAGTTAAAAAAAAAAAAAAAGCCTATTTTTTTTTTCCTTCAAAACGTGTCTCTCATTCAAGTAGGGCCGGGCTTTGAGCTTTCTACTAATGAATCCAAACGCGGCCCATATAATAAAACCTAAGCCTAAGGCTTGGCCCAAAGCGGGCTGGGCTCAAGTTGATTTTGGACCGGCCCGGTCCATTTGCTCCTTATAAGACTGCCCCATCTGTCTTACTTTTATATATATTTTTGTAATTTTTATTTTTATTAAATGAATAAAAATATCACAGTTGGTAAAAGGTGTTACGTGGTGTTTCTGAACCCGAATCCACGTACTCCATGTAAAATCAAGCAATCAATCAAATTGCCAGAGCTGGACCAGGTCTAGCTTAATATTGCTGAGTTACACCCCTAGCAAAATATAGCCCATCCCCATCAAAATCATCATGGGCCACAATGGTTTCGAGTGGTTCAAATATAAAGGTGGGCCCTATTGATGGATTCATAACGCTGGCTTACAATGAAAAATACATAAAAAATTGGAAGCCAATGGACAGCATAGATTTGTGTATAGCCTAGTGGATTTACGGTTCCTTCTTTATTTTACAGTGCGCCGTTGCTGCCATGCTATCTGAGAAGGGGGTGTTTTTCTCAGCCTAGTTGCAGTCTTCCTCGAACGGAAACAACATGGCTGCAAGTGAGCAACCGTTTTCTCTATTTTCCTTCTTTCTCATTTAGATGTTGCTGTTCATCAATATAAATGGTCTCTTTTCACTCTTTCTTCTTTCTTTCTTCAACGGTTAGTTGAAAATACAGCGTACAGGCTTCTTTTTCTGCATCTGGGGTTTGTTTGTTTGTATAGGCCTACGATTTTCTTGGATTTTTGTCTCCTATGAATGTCTTCATGTCGCATCGTTGAATGGGCCATTTGGAAATCCACTGAAGAACGAATTCTTTTTTCTTTTCTTCTTTATTTATTTATTTATTTATTGCTCTTTTGGTGGTTGTGTGGGTGTGGGGTTGGGGGTGGGGGAGTGGTTTTTATATTGGGATTTAGGAGCATCGGTTTGTATGGGTGGTTATCCCTTTTGAATACATGCATACAAATTCATTTCTTTCTTTTATTACGCATGCAACCATGCTTCATGGTTAAATGGGGTGTTTCGAAATGCCCTGAAAAAATGCCCCTTTTTCTAAGCTTTCTGTTTTGAGTGTATTTTGTATTGGATTTAAGGGTATTGGCTTGTATGCAGGGTTATCCTTTTTATTAATACATGCATGCAAATTCATGCTTCATGGTCAAAGGGGTGTTTGGAAATTCCCTGAAGAACAAAACTTTTTTTTTTCTCTCTCTTTTCTAACATTGCTGGTTGACTGAATCTTGTATTGGAATTTAGGGGCTTTGGCTTGCATTGCATGCTTAGTTGTCCCTTTATAAATACATGGATACAAGATTCGTGCGTTGTTTTAGTTGTGTATGCAATCATGTTTCATTGTTAGATGGGGTGTTTGGAAATCCCTTCAAGAATCTAAGATTCCTCTTTGCATGTAATTTTTATTAGAACTAGAGACATTAGGTTGTATCCATGGTTAATCATTTTATGCGTGAATGTGTGATAATTCATGTCCTTTTTTTGTTACCATGTATGTGATCATGTTGCATGGTTGAATGTGGTGTTTGGAAATACCCTAAAAACGAAACCCTTTTATCTAACATTTCTGTTTGATTTTGTTTTTAATTGGAGTTAGGGACATTGGATTGTATATATGGTCATTTTTTTATACATGAAAATACAAATTCATGTCCGTTTCTTACTACATATGTGATGACTCATTGTGTTTAAATGGGGTGCTTGGGAATTCCCTGAAGGATGATCCCTCTTTTTGAATGTTTGTATTGGGATGTAGGAGCATGGGCTTGCATTGTTGATTTTCCTTTTTATACATACACATTCATACCTACATATATTTACACAGTAGTGGGTGGTGTTGTTAGTTTTGACTTTTGCTTCTATTCTTTAGTTATTTTTTTTTTCATAATCTTGCTGCATGGTAAAATGGGATATTTGACATTTCTGGGAAAACCCTTTTTTCTAGAAATCCTCCATTGGAGGTTGATTTGTTGGAATTTTTTTATACGGGCTTCTAGATTTCAGTGTTTATATTTAGTGGGCCTTAGCTTAAATCTGGCCTCAAATTACCAGTATATTCTTCTTATTTCTACAATTTTTTTTTCATTTGGTTTATGTTTAATTGTATAAAATCATCTTTTGTTACTGGTAACTTATATATTACATCAAAAGAACCAGAGGATACAGAGACAACCAAAAAAACCCCACAACCTAATTCAACAGACTACATTACACAATCCTAAAAAGAAGAAGAAGAAGAAAACTTCTTATATCAGGCAGTGACTAACATTTCCTTATCTTTGATCTAGCTAGGCTGATCATAATTGATTGAATGATGTAGATTTCTTGACTCTTGCTTACCTTTACATTTTGACTTTTCTTTTTGATTTTCTCTAATTTCAATTCTTACTCAAGAAGCCCTTAACAAATAGGTGCATGTCATCATCAATTTTTCAAATGGAAGTTCCCAATTAATGCAGAATGGAGGGGAGATGCGGGGGCAAGGATAGAGAAGGGGAGATAGGGAAAAAATTGGCCGCACGCCAAACTCCAATCCAGAGCGAACTTGAAGAGAACTTGAGGAAGATCCCAATAGCACTCGGAACTTAATTTCATTATTCTCAATAATTGTCTAAGCTAAGAGGCTTTACATCAATATATAGGAAAGGAAATAACCCTAGAACTAATCTAGACCATCCAAAAATATTGATGGCCAGGATTAAAACATCAAACTACTTAAAATATAAATCATAAAATAGCATAAAATTAGACTTTAAATAAGCTAAAACATGAAATAGATGGGCCAGTCCCAAAGAGTTTGGTCGAGATAGATGGGCTGGGCCCACATGCTGGTTGACCCATGCGGACCATAGGCTTGCCCTGCATCAATTCTCCCTGTCTTGGAGAGAACTCAACCTCAATTTATGTAGATGTCCTTTAGGATCGAAAGTTAACTGTAAAAACTTCCGATTCGCTAGTTGATATAGTTTTCTTTGCTTGGTTTGGAAGCTTCATACGATCTTTTCCTCCAATTCAAAGGAGGCTTGACACATAGCTTCTTTTGATGGCTGAATTGTGTTTTTATGCATGATTGAACCCTTTGATACAACAACTTTAGAATTTGTCGGAGCTGAATGCAATCGTTGAGTTCCCATTGTTGATCCCTGAATACGAAGTCAATATGAGGGACTTCAACAAATGTATCTTCTTTTGTAATCTCTTGATCAGTGGACTGTGCTTCTGATGGTTTAATTGCTTGTTCTGGGACAATGGGTTCCATCAGATGATTGGTTGGCTTGCTTACTACTTCCAATTCTTCGTTGCGTTGTTCTTCTTCTTTTATTGGTTGCATTTGTTGATCAACACTGTCCAAAGGAGGAAATTCAGTTTCTTTGTCTCACAATTCATCATCTGAATTTATTGTGGAATCACTTATTTCTTGTTTTTGTTTCTCAATATCAATGTTGATGTTCTTTGCAATTGGTTCCATAACATTGGCTTTTGTAGATTCTTGAGACTTTCCTTCTTGGCCCTTGGCTTGTCACATGCGATACCATTTAAGTAAGTTCTCGATATGATGTGCTTCCCAATATTCGTTTTGACTGGTCTTGCAGTCCTTCAGATTTTTCAATAACCTTGATCGTAAATCTTAGAGAAAGCGATTGAAATCAAGTGTCTCCCCAAGTTTACATAAATAATGCAGCCTTTCAAATTCGTTGACATATTCATCCATGGACAATTTTTCTCGTCTCAAATTAAGATACTGCTCAAAGTAGTACTTATTTTCATAATAGCAGCTTCCATATTTACATGCATAGGTCATTCTTTGAATATCATTGTGGGTTTGCAAGATGATCATATTGTCTTGCGATTCCATATTGACTTGGTGGTAATGGGAAAAAAGCTAATGCCCTTTAAAATAAAATTAAACTGACCTGTTGTGTAGATCTGATTTTCAGAAGCACGTAGGTGAAGACGGATTGTTGATTGAAGTTTGGACGGTGAAGATCTTACGATTTGAAGATGAATGGCTAAAACATGACTGAATCTGGGCCCACACTTTTGTCTTGGCTTAATTAATTTATAATTTGGCTGGTTCTATGATGGGCTCTACTCACGGGTCAAGTCCAACTTGGTCGACCTATTGTCCTGCATCACCAAGTTTTCCAACTTTAATAACATTCTCCTCTTCACTCATGTTATGATTAGAATCACAATACCATAGCATTATCACAATGTCAATGCCTGACATCAAGATCTTCCTATTTTGATCAAGATTATCCTTATCACTCACCATTTCAGCCCAGCTCTTTATACCACCCATTTTCTCTATGCATCCCAAATCCTTGTCATTATTATGCAAGTCGCAATTTCTATAACAAAATTTTTTACCTTCTTCCAAAGAATCTTATTTTTATTGCCAGCAGAAACACCCATCATATCACATATTTCATAAATTTCATACTTTTTTTTTTTCAAACAACTTCCCTTCTCTCTGTCTTTAGTTTTGCTTACTTTCTGTGTGATCATCTTACAGGGGACAATGTATGTTTATATTTTTTCCTTTTCAATTTACAATGTCATAGTGAAATTTGTTGCTATGGATTTTTACTGGGTTCTGGACATTGTTGGGTTGTAGAAAATAAAGACCTAAAATTACCATTTATTTGTTATTTTTTGTCTTTCCAGAAAATAATGATTCCCAGTGTCTCGTGTCTATCCAGAGGAAGCCTCTTTTTAAATTGTCAGGAGCCTTTTGTTGTTAATTTCGGGTTTCTTAGGTCATAGGTTCTGGGACTTTTAAAATCCATCATTTACTCATTTAAAAAAATTATATTCCTAGTGTTACTTTCTCTTTCGTAATGCGATTGATTTATGTAATCAATAATTTAGTACCTTCTTTTTATTACTTAGCACAGGTTCAGTTATTTGCATTTTGTAATTTGTACTTGTAGTCATTCCTATCTTGGATCCTATTTCAGGTAGCCTAGGAGGAGCTTCAAGTATCAAATTGTCAAACTTCCATTCAAACTTCACAAAAACAAATTGCTGTAGACTAGTGACCTTGGATGGGACAAGAAGAGCTTGGATAAGTCAGAAACCAATAGAATTAGCTGGTTTGGTGCAGTCAAGGAGATGTTCAGCTCCATTAAGTGTGACCTGTGCTACATCATCTGACAGTATGTTCCTTTCCAGAGTGCTGATCCGTATTTTTACTTTGGAAAAAATAAAAATAAAAATAAAAGATCACTGATGCGTGTTTTCTTTACTTCTTTGTGCATTATGTTGAAACCCATGGACCGGGCATATTAGGTGGTATCATCCAGTTCATACCAAAAATATGAAAAAAAAAAAAAAACGTCAGTAAATGGTGCATCAATTCAGTTTATTATTTTCTCATAATGCAGGAACTATGAATCATTTGGCTCTTTTAGTTTTGAATATGGTTAGCTGTAAGAAAGTTTTCTTTAGTGTACCCAGCTAAAAGCCAAAACCCTAGGTGGGCTCAGTTACCTCAGTAACTTGTATCATCCAGTTCATAACAAAAATACAAAAGAAAAATACCCAAATAAGTGGTGCTTCAGTTTATTTTATCATTTGCACATAATGCAGTAAATATAGATCGTTTGCTTATTTATGCTCTGAAGCTGTTTTATGCAGCTTGTGTTTAGCCTGTGCCCAGCGAAAAGTCTACACCCAAGGTGGACTCAGAGTCGTGCATGAAAGGTTAAGGGGCCGTACTTTCATTAAGGTCCTGTTTGGATCCATGGAACTTGGTTTCCTTGTAGTAACGACACCTGTAACCTGTTTATGGAAAATAATGAAAGAGGTGGAGGCTTGCATGTACTTTGGGTTATCCAAACACAGGAACTGTAGCCGTAATTGTAATTTTGAGTCTCGAATTTTGGAAACTGCATACTCATGGAAAATTCTCTTCCAGGTCTTTCCACAAGGCTCTTGTTCCCATGTAAGACACACACCCCTCTCCTCTGTTTTGTCGGGAATTGCTCATCCCATGGTAGAGACATTTGGGTGGCTTGCCAAAGGAAGGAGAGGAGTGACAGGATTTTTAACTGTAAGAAATCCTCCCCGGAAGTACTGCTTGACCTGGTTCTGGCAAGGGTGAGCTGTTGGGCATTCTTATAGAAAGAGTTTACATCGTTTGAGTTGGATCAAGTTTTTGCCTGTTGTGATGCTTGCATGAGTCGAGCTGACCAAAATCAAGAGCTTTGTGGCTTGTCTTCCTCCGCTTTCAAGTTTAATCTTCTTTGTTTGGATATTAAAGCAAGTCTTTCCAAATTCAGACTAAAATTAGTTGCTGATTTCCTGGCTAATTGACTGATGGAGGTCAAGAAATGACTAATGTCTGTCATTGTGGATTCCCCAATGTGGATGTTGAAGCTAGAGGAAAGCTAGGTTTGACAGGTATAGGAGGCATTTTGAGAGATGAAAGTTCTAAATCTCTTTACAAACATTTGGGCCCTGTTGGCATGTGGAGCCTAAGAAGCTGTGTTTTGGGCTATTGAAGAAGCGCTAGGGTGTTTTCTCTGTCCTTTTCGGGTAAGTTGATTGTGGAAAGAAATTTATCAAATGCTGTTGCTATGGGTAATGACTAGCACGGTTATCCTTGGAGAACAAGTGTTTTGATTGAGGAGATTGTTTGGCTAGCTAGGGCAGGGAAGTTAATGTTTCAATATCCCAACGTTGGCCGATGAAGGGGCTGACATATTGGGTAAAGAGAACGATAGAGAGAAGATTTTCTTAGGGCTTTAGGATGATGATATTCTTTGATGGTTTCTTTATGTGGTGTTATGTTCTACTAGTATTTTTTTTTTCTTTTTTCATAAGGCAGTATAGTTCTTTATAGTTTTCCTTTTTCTGTTTTTCAGTATATTCTTTTATACCATTTGGCTGCCTTATCGCAGTTGTTCTTTGGATTCTAAATAAAACTTGTAGTTACTGTTCAGAGAGAGAGAGAGAGAGAGAGAGAGAGAGAGAGAGAGAGAGACCCATGGTCCCCCATGGGTCAACCAGCCAGTGGACCCAGCCCATCCATCTCGACCTATCATCTTGGGCCCGGCCCACATATTTTTATCATATTTAGAGTTTTTATTTATATTTTAAGTTGTTTCTATATTAGATGTTTTAATCCTGGCCATCATGTGTTTGGATGGTCCAAATTAGTTCAAGCGTTATATTTTCTCGTATTTAAATGATGTAAAGCCTCCTTGGCTATTCCGTTGAATATAATGATGGATGAAAATTTTCTGATTGCTTTTGGGTTTCCCAAGTTCTCTTTTGACTCGCCCGTGATGAGGAGTTTGGCATGAGGCCAAGAATTTTCAAGGGTTTCCGTGACCTACCCCTCCATCTTCCATCTCCATCCTTGCTCATCTCACACCTCGATCTGTCATCCTCATCAGAGAGAGAGAGTTGCATAACTTGTTTTAATTTCATCACTCATAGGTTTCTCTTTGTCTGAGGTGGTGTTGAGAACATATCAGGGGGTTTTCTGTAATTTTACCTGTCACAGGGACTGATTCGTAAAGAAAGGAAGTTATAGGGTTCTTTTAAATACTCAAAATACTTTATTTTTCTGTATAAATACAATAATATGCTGGTCGTCCAACCATAAGTCAGACCACCAGCAAGGACTTCCTCCCGTTTTCTCTCTTTCTGAACTTTTTCTTTCTTTTACCGGAATTTCTGGATTTTCTGTATTCTCACAGAAAATCTGAGATGAAGATATGATTTGCAAGTGGTGCCCCATAGAAATGAGATTTGCATGTTTTTTGGACTCTAAAAGGATATAGGCAACTGCTAGGTGCAGCAAAAGGATAAAACAATGTCTAGTTTTGAACATTTGTTCACACAGTGTGGGTAGGGTAAGAGTAACCAAGGACTACTGTCCAAGCCGAAGCTTAGGGATCCATAGATCTAAACAGTCTTGGTCTCACACCAAAGGCAAACCACTGAAAGAAAACTCAAACTCAGTGAGAGAAAATTTTATTAATCAATGCATACCAAACGAGGGGTTACAACCCTTTATATAGACTCATTCCCTAATTCTATTTTGGAAATAATTTTAATTGAAATAAAACTCTAAACCAAAGAAGATAAGACTTTCTAATAAAATTAAATTTCTATCAGTAACATTTTAGCTAGTACTAAAAATAAACTCTTTTTTTTTTTATCGGTGACGGTAGAATTTCATTAAAGATAAAAGGGTCCAACTTAGGAAAGAGCATACAAAAAGAACCACTCATAGGTGATCTGGTACAAGAGAAATATACCAACCACCCACTAATTACACTAAAGAAACGCTTATATTATTTGACCGATCAACCCCCTGTTTAGCTAGACAATCCGTCATTCCATTTGCAAATCTACTAACCTGCTGAAAAGAGACCTGCAAATCAGAAACTAGAAAACTGATTTCATTGAATAAGAATTGCATTTTCCAAGGCCCTCTCAAAGATTTCACCTGAGATATGGCATTAGTTGTGTCACTTTCCACAGTAAGATTATGATAATGTAAAGTATGAATAATACGGAGACTTTCCAAAGGCTAGAACTGCCGCTTCATTAGTCTTTGATCCCAACATGCTTAGAAAACATGTACATTACTTCCCCTTTGTGATTTCTTAGAACACTGCCAATGCCTGTCAACCCTAGTTTTCCCTTTGCTGATCCACATTGAGTTTTAGAACTCCAGATGGAGGAATGCACCGACTTACTTTCCATTTCTTCGATAGGGATCCCATCTTCAAAAAGAAACTATTTTTGGCTGGAATGATCTAGATATTTTTCTCTTTATGGGCTTTAGTGCGATTGGCCCTATTGGGCTTGGCCGACCTGCAGATCATGGGTCTGGCCTGCATCAATTTGTTGATGGCATTAGCTAGTTCTCTAGAAGGCTTTTCATTGTGCCAAGAACTACAGGAAACTGAAATCTTTACTTATATGCATATTAGTTGGCTCATGAGGTTTGTGTTTGTTACAGGCCTTTATCATTATATTAAAATGTAGGATACCTGGATTTTGGGGTTTTTTTTTTTTTTTTTTTCTGTCAATCATTGGGACTGTTCTAATGTTCCTAATAGTAATGGTATTATAGCATTGTAATAATACTGTTCTAGTGTTCAAGTGTACAGATTATTTATCATACTGATAATGAAAGTTCTGCATTGTCTCGGCACTTGTTGTTCACTTCATCTATTAGAAGTATTTTCCTGAGGTAGAGGGATGTTTATCTTTAAATAACTTGAGCTTTCCATGATATCTTCAGCCCTAGCTTAAAAAATTTTCCAAGATAAAATGGCTATCTTGTTTTAAAGTAGTCATTTGCTTTAACCGCCATGCACTGCCTTAATAGACCTTGTTTGATGTACTTTGCCTTTGAATTGTGAATAAGAATTTTGTTGATCCTCTAGGAAAAGAACCCCATTTACAAATGGAACTATCTTATTTGTACACTTGTGTCCTACAATATTCAGAGGTGGAGAGCTGTCCCTGTTCTGAATTAGAACCGTGACTCCGTGAGGCATGGCTTTCTTACCTACCATTTGATCTGAGTAAGATTCCTCTGTGTGATTCATTCATTGGCTGGTTCTTGGATCCCTCTTGGATGCTAGTGGATACTATGAAGGGAATTCATGATCTAACAAGAGGTTTCTTTTTGTGCATTTTCCTAGAGGTGCCAATGAAGTCACTGGTTTGCTGTCTACATGATCACGAGAGCACGTTCCTGTAATAATGTGTTATGAGATGAGAGAAGGAAGGAGACAGAGTTGGAGAGAAACGAATGCCTCAAATGGGAGGATCGTCCATCATTTTATAATCTCATTATACCCTTAAATCAAGGGCTTTACATGCTAACAATATAAATCAAATCTCCTAGGCTATACAAGGAAGTATTATGAGACAAATTAGCATAATCAAAACAACTAGATTTGATCCCACATATAGGACTATATACAAGCTGTATATGGCCTTAATGGGCTGGGCCTAAACCGTGTTTTACAGGGCCCATTATCTTCTACACCCCCCCTCAAATTGATGTGGTAAGGCAGAAAACATCAATTTGCTAGTGAGATCATGATGACGCGTTTTGGAAAGAGCTTTTGTGAAGATATCCGCCAACTGGTTAACAGTAGAGGCATGAGGCAGAGTTATCTTCTTAGTAACAACATGCTGACGGATGAAGTGGCAATCAATCTCAATATGCTTCGTTGTTTCATGAAAGACCGGATTCTTTGCAATTTGGGTAGCATTGGTGTTGTCCCCATGAAGAGGTGTAGAGCTACCAACAGTGACACTGAATTCATAGAGAAGAGGGCGTAGCCATATGATTTTAGCACTCGCGGATGACATGGGCCGATTTTTTGCCTCAGCAGAAGATTTCGAAACGGTGGTTTGCTTCTTGTACTAAAATGAAATCAGAGATTCTCCAAGAAACATACACCAGCCAGTGGCAGATCGCCGATAATCGGGGCAACCAGCCTAGTCAGCATCCGCATAAGCGGATAAGTGCAAAAAAGCGCCCAAAGAGTAGAAGTGACCATGATTAAGGGTGCCTTTGACATAGCGGAGTATGCGCAAGGCAGCAGCAAGGTGAGGTTTGTGAGGATTGCTCACAAATTGGCTAATCGTATGAATGGCATGAGAGATATCCGATCGAGTCATAGTTAAGTAGAGCAAACTACCAACTATCCGTCGAAAAACAGAGGGATCATCCAGGGGAGGGCCATCATCCGTATTGATCTTGCTGTTAAACTCCATAGGTATATCAAAAGTGTGAGCATCATTAAGTGTTGTCGAAGTGATCAAATCTGTAGCATATTTCCGCTGATGAACCCGAATGCCAGATTTGCTATGTAAGAATTCCAGCCCAAGAGAGTAGGTGAGAGGACCAAGATCCTTCATTCTGAAGTGGCGAGTGAGATGATGTTTGAGATCCGTAACGCTGGCACTATCGTTGCCTCTGATAATCATATCATCAACATAGACTAAAAGGAAGGTGTAGCCCTTCATTGTCCATCGAAGAAATAGTGAGCTATCCGAATGACTGACAAAATCCAGCTTGAAGAATTGCAGTCCGGAATTTATCAAACCAAGCGCTGGGTGCCTGCTTAAGTCCGTACAAAGATTTCCGCAACTTACAAACATGCTTAGGAGGACAGGAATATCCTGGAGGAGACTTTAAGTAAACAGTATCGAGCAAATCCCCATGAAGAAATGTATTTTTGACATCCATTTGCCACAGAGGCCAGTTGCGGGCTGAGCGACACAGAGGAGTGTACGAATGGTGGTCATTTTAACCACTGGTGCAAATGTCTCCTTATAGTCGATTCCATATTCTTGTTTATAACCATGCGCAACCAATCAGGCTTTGTAGCGATCAAGACTCCCATCGGAGTGAACTTTTATGGAGTAAATCCATTTACTGCCAATCACAGAGGCTCCTTCAGGAGCCGGTACCAAGTCCCATGTTTGATTAGCTTTGAGAGCGAGCAATTCCTCATTCATAGCATCTTGCTAGTAAGCAATCTTCGAGGCCAGTGAATATGAGGTGGGTATAGGAGCATTATCTGAAGATGAAAAAAGAACAGGAAAGCCATAGCGATTAGGGGCAATGGAAAGACGATTAGATTGTCGCAAAGAGATGATATTATCACAAGAAGCAGGGTTACTTGTAGGAGTAGTAGGCGGCACTGGGAGATGATCAGGAGAGGGAGGCACCATAGGAGGAACCATGTTACGCCGGACATAGACCTTGAGAGCAGGTGATGGAGAAGCAGACTCCGAGAATTGTGGCAAATAGGACACAACAATAGGATGATGATCTAAACGTAATGAAAAGAAAGGAATTTGTTCCAGGAAGATCACATTACAAGAGATTCACATGCGTTTTTCAAACCGGTCATAACACAAGAACCCTTTGTGTTTAGAACTGTAGCCAAGAAAGATGCATTTGGCAGCCTGTGGGGATAGCTTAGTGCGTTCAGTTGGGGGAAGATGAGCAAAACACAAGCAACCAAACACATGTGAGAGTATGAAGGAGGATGTTCAAAGAGAACTCCATAAGGAGTAGTCTTGTCTAGAACAGTACTAGGAAGATGATTGATCAGATATACTGCAGTCTGTGCAACATCACACCAAAATTCTAGAGGAACTATGGATGCAAGTAAAAGGGTGCGAACAATTTCAAGAATGTCTGTTTTTTCTTTCCGCAATTCCATGCTGCTGAGGAGTGTGCGGACAAGATTTTTGATGAAGAATTCCTTTATCAGAAAGGAAAGTAGAGAATTCATGAGACATGTATTCTCCACCAGAATCGGATCTAAGGATCTTGATATCTTTTTTAAATTGGGTGTGGACCATGTTATAGAATCTTTGAAAAGTAGAAAACACTTCAGATTTTAAACGCATGAAATAAATCCAAGTATAACGGGAATGATCATCAATAAATGTCACATAGTACTTGAATCCTACCCTACTCAAGGTAGGAGCAATGCCCCAAACATTAGTGTGAATGATGTCAAATGATTCCAATGCATGATAAGTATGAACAGAAAATAGCAAAATATGACTCTTACTTAAACAACAAGCTTCACATTTTGATTGAGATAAAGAAGACATCATTTTATTATCAATTGTAGAGTCCAAACAACCAAGTTTAAACAAAGAAATTAAATAGGCATTGCTCACATGACCAAGACGTTTATGCCAAACCGTCCACAAGTTTTTGAAATTATTAGAAGAAGAAGCAAAGAAGGAATGACGTCCAATGTCCAGCAAAAATAGGCGCCCATGTTTACTCCCCGTCGCGATCACCTTCCCAGTTTGTCACCCCTATATGACATAACCAGAGGACGAAAAGTGAACAAGATAGCCCTCATCAATAAATTGTCCTACAAAAAGTAAATTGGCTGATAATTTTGGAACAAAGTAGACATTGGAAAGGGTGATGGACTGGCCGGTGACACTAGATAAAGTAATGGTACCAACTCCAGAAATGAGTAGTTGATAACCATTAGCGGTGGTAATTTTTTCTTTTCCAAGGTAAGGGTGAGAATCTATAAAGATATGTTCTACAGATGTCATGATTTGAGGCTCCTGAATCTAAAAACCATGTGGAAGAGGTGATAGAAGAAAGAGATGCAGAAGAATGAAAGGCAGGAGATGCTATATGAGAATGAGGTTGATACTGACCACCAGAGAAGCCCATAGACGCATATGCAGAGGTGACTGTGCTCTAGATTAGTTCTTGAATCTGAGCAAGAGTCATGGATATAGCCCCGGAGAAAGTGCTGCCTGTATCTGATACTGGGGCTTGATCCTGAAATGCGGATGGAACATTCTGTCTTGGCATATTGGAGGGAGGCTTCTTAGGTTGTGTCTCATTCGGTCACTGTAGGCTTTGACAGTCATCAATCACATGACCAGTCCGTTGGCAATATTTGTAAATCAATTTCTTGTGACAATTTTTGGCAATATGTCCGAAGCCTTTGCATTCATAACATGAGTCAGCTTTGGAGTCAGCAGAAGAGCCGAGTCAGCAGGAAGAGGCACAAGGAAGGCTTTGGGTGCTTTGGGTGCTTCTAGAATAGTGCGCTGTGAAGTGAGACGGAGTTCTTCGCGAAGGACTTCTTGGAAGCAAGTATCAAGATTAGCAGTATTCTCTCTATTCATGAGTGTAGACCGAATATATTCAAATTCAGGTCGTAGATTTATAAGAAACTGACTGATATGAGTTTCTTCTTGTAACTGGAGAGCCTCAGACAGAAATCTAGAAGGGACCGTTTGGATCAGCATGGAATCCCTTTCAGTCCACAAGGTGAGGAAACCATTAAAGTATTCCTGCAAAGTTTTATCCCCTTGACTATATTTGGCAATTTCACTATCCAGATAAAATTTCCGGGCTTTATTGGTTTGATGGTAGACTTTCTTTAGATGAGCCCACATATCAGCTGCTGTGGTGTAGGCTTGAAGAGCCACGACAAGAGATGGATCAATAGAGTTAAGGATCCAAGTTGACTACTTTCACATTTTCTTTGGACTAGGTGGCGAGGCCTTTTGAGGCAGCAGTACTTGTAATATGAGGCTTCGTTATTGATCCATCAAGATAACCAAAAAGTCCCTGTCCTTCGACAAAGTTCTTTAAGTGGAAGGATCAGGACATACAGTTTTGCCCATTGAATTTAATCGGGATAACGTCATATTTGTCAATTGCAGAATGTAGTCGAGAAGAGACAGCAGAGAAGCAGAAACCAAAAATTTGCTATGAATGGTGATTACAGCAGTAAAACAGCCCAAACAGTGCAGCCCCAACAGTGAAATAATAGTGCAGCCAACAGTGCACTAACAGCAGCAACAACACTAAGCAGTACCTAATTAATCAGCCCTTAACAGTAACAAGCAGCACCAACAGCAGCAAAACAGGTTATCAAATAGCAGAAGAGAGTAGCAGACGGCCCAAACCAGTGCATTATTCCCCCAGACAGTGCCAGACAGCCCTGACAGTGCCAGACGAACTGGATTTTTGGACCAGGATCTGTTCGTGGGCCCCACAGGGTGATCAAATCACAGATCAGGTTTGAATATCTTAAAGAAGATCAAAGTTACTTTCTTCAGTCCAAGTATGATGAGATTTGGATCAGATCCACAAATCTGGACGGTCTCGATGAAAACTATTTGACAAAACTTGATTAAAACCGACAGAGGAAGAAGTGGCTGGATCCTACCTCAAAGGTGATGGAAAAATTCCAGAAAAATCCTTAAAAAGACCCTCAAGGATAGTCGATCACAACTGTGGTGGTAGCTTGGAGATACGAAGATGATCCGTGGTGGGCCACTGTTGATCAGTGAGCACTTGAAGTACAAATAGAGAGGAGATCCACGCCAGGGAGGATTATTGGATCAATGAGAGAAGAGGATTGATCATAACCTAAGCTCTGATAGCATGTAATAATGTGTTATGAGATGAGAGAAGGAAGGAGACAGAGTTGGAGAGAGACGAATGCCTCAAATGGGAGGATCGTCCATCATTTTATAATCTCATTATACCCTTAAATCAAGGGCTTTACATGCTAACAATATAAATCAAATCTCCTAGGCTATACAAGGAAGTATTATGAGACAAGTTAGCATAATCAAAACAACTAGATTTGATCCCACGTATGGGACTATATACAAGGCTGTATATGGCCTTAATGGGCTGGGCCTAAACCTTGCTTTACAGGGCCCATTATCTTCTACAGTTCCCTCCCTTCTAAAGGGATGTTGCTTAAGCTTCTCTCAGCATTTTTGCTCAAGTTTTGTTTATGATTTTTTGGTCAGTATGTTTTATCTGTTGTTGATGACCATTGTACCACCTTCTCTAGTGAACCTTTTTGGATCTAGCATTTGTAATTTTTACATTAAACATCTCGTATACTATGTGGATGGCCCAATAAAAGTTTTCTTCCTATGCAGGTTGATGGCTCACTTAGGATAAAGTGTAGGATGAAGAGGACATGAATGGAAGTAGTGAGGATAGAGGTTAAGAAGTGCAACCCATCCGAGGATTTGGCTTATAATAGATAGGAATGGAGAAACAAAATTCATGTAGCCGAACAAGATACTGTGGAGATGTTTGTTCTCTTTAAATGAAATTGACACTAGTACCATTTAAAAGGAAAACAAAGAAGAAAAATGCATGATTGGGTATTATGGCTTCTAATAATTAGGTTTTAGAAAACTTACTGGCAAGAGGAGAGCTTGACCATTTTAATTTGTATTGCAATTGACGGTTGTTTATTTGGGTCCATGATATGCATTGTTTCCAGCATGTTTTGTAATTGTAACATAGTCTAAATTTTCTGTTAAAATTATCAGATAGAAAGTATCTTAAGGTTGATTTTTCAAGAGAGAAAGAAAAGAGAAATTTATAAATTAAGGTTTGATACCGTCACTGTCTCTTCTTGCATTAGGCAATGTATATCATTCTTTAGGTCATACCATTCCCCACCCCCCCCCCCCCCCCCCAAAAAATAAAAATAAATCTTGCATTGGAATATTTAGGAATGCTATGTGCTTGGGGATTTCAGAATTCATGTAGCCGACCCCAACATAGTTGGGACAAGGCTTTGATGGTGATGATGGTGTGCTTCGGGATGAACATGCTTTATAAATTTTACTTTGGTTGAGAACGATTGGAAAATTGCTGAATTTCTTAGCTGTCTGTAATTTGATCTATTGTAGATTATTTGTCGTCTGTCCAAGTGTCAAAAGTATCGAACTAATGTGCTTCTGTTTGTGCAACACAGATGTGAATAATTTAGAGGATGGTTCGGAAGGAAAAAAATCTAATAAACGAAAAACCCAAATCTTTCCAAATTCACTTGAGGTGAGTACCAATCTTTAATTATTTCATATAATATTAAGACTGAATTTAAAGTCTTATTTTTCCTGTTGAATCATCTTTATTAATTTTTATGTTCACTTTGTTTGATAACATTTATTGAATTTGTTTACTATAATATTCATCCCATATGAAAATTGTCCTTTTGAGGTGATGAAACTTTTTTTGCATTGACTACCTGAATTGGACATTGGGTCATTGACCAGTCACATAAGAACATTGGTTACTTCTTATTGTAGTTGTCTTGATCATCTCCTTTTTGGATAAGGATCAGCGTATGCTTGCAACATGTAGCAACAAATGGGAAGGATCCCTTTGGCTTGTTAAAGTAAGGCCAACCATAGAGTGAGTAACACACACTAACTCTTGCTTGTTCCCACTACAAATCACAGAATTAAGATAACCTGGATGGATTGTCTTCTTGCCTAGATTTTGCATTAAATTGGATTAAATATACTAGGTCACAAGCAACCCTAGTGAGGCTTTTCCTTAAAGAGAATTTCTAAAGCAATTTTATTCTATAAAATAGTCCCACATCTCTTTTGTAAGTGAAAAAGAAAACCCAATCCATCGAAACCATAAAAAGAATAAGCTAAATCCTAGCCATCTAAACATAAGAAAAATGAATAATGACAAAATACCCCTAAATTCATGTTATTGATGTGACAAAAGTTTAGATGGATGTGTGGAAGAGAATGTTGAGATGGATGTGTGGTAAAACTAGGAAAGATAAAATCAGAAATGACCTCATTCAAGAGCATTTAGGGGTAGCATTCAATGATAATAAATTACGAGACTCATTTGAGATGGTTTCAACATGTCCAAATGCCGGCAACAACGATGCTCAAGGAAAACGGTAGGCTGAAGAGGACATGGATGAAAGTATTATGTATAGATCTGAAGAAGTGCAACCTATCCAAGGATTTGTCCCAAGCTAGACTAGAATGGCACGGCATAATTCATGTAGCTGGCTCCAACATAGTTAGGACAAGGCTTTATATGATGATGATGATCATCCTCTCTATATTCTTTGGGCTAAATCCTCATACACAACGCCATGTGTTCTGGTTGAAAAGTCTTTTGTCATACAAAAACTTTTCTTGTATATATCTTTCTCAATAAATTTTATGAGGATCACAAACAATATGAAAACAGAAAATCTAACATCATACAATAGATCATGCGAGTGTACAATCTTTCGCGAACCTATTAATCAGCTCATTGGTTTCTCTTAAGAGTATTCCTAAACAGAGAACTGTCAACAGATGAAAGATATTCTATGCGCGCAAACACAATGGGTGAGGTGAAGAAAATGATATTAGATAGCTGAACGAGTCACCTCAATGAAGCCATTCTTTGTTGACAGCCAATCTATGATTCCCAGATAGCAATACGGATATAGAGTTACAGACACAGATACAAGGATCAAGGATATGATGCAGGGCAAATATGGATAACACTTCTACTTTTATTTTTATTTTTTTGTCTATAACATTTCTAAATTAATGAAATTTTCATAGTTTACATTCCTACCATCTTTTTATATTGAAAAGTTAGAAAATTAATAGAACTAGGATATGCTAAATATGTCCCTAGTAGTACCAGTGTATGATTAATTACTAGTATGGCCGTTGTATCCGTCCGCATGGACACAGTGGACATGTACAAGTCTTCAGGTGTCATGGTTGACAATGTATAAAGCTTACAACAACAAATCCTTTCTGTGTGTGTGTGCGCAGGGGGGCTGGGGGTGTAGAAGATAACAGGCCCAAGGCCCAGCCCAATGAGGCCCTTGTACAGGCTCCCACACGTGGGATTTAGGCTAAATTAGATAGAGCTGATTTCTCTCATCTTTATTTCCTTGTATACTTAGGAGATATTCTTTCTATTCTTTCATGATTCTAATTTGTATTATTAACATGTTTAGAGTCTTGATTAAGGTACATAAAGATTATAAATACAAGAGTCGATCCCTCAATGGATGGATGACATTCTCTCCATAATTGTCGCTACCCCGGACCGGGCCCTCCGAGGTCCAAATCCAGGATCGGGACTAATTGATTGAGATGTTAAGTGATGAGTGTAAGGTGTGCACATTTATTTAATTTCCTACAGGTGTCCGCGGTGAGGATATCACAACCATATATGAATATTTCTTTTAAGTGTGGAAGCGTGTAGCAAATCAAATATTTAAACCATCTCTAGTCATAAAGACAATAACACAAGTATAAATACTGTATCAGAATGAGCAATGATCATTAGCATGTTTCTCAAAAGTAAGTTAAAGTTTATACAACAATCATTTAATTACATTCCCCAAAAAATAGAGGCCAACCAAGGCCAATATAACAAAACAATAACCTAAAAGAATGGTTAAACAGTTTTCCAAAATGTTACGTCTCTCGTAGCAACCAAATGTCTAAATGACATCATCAGCATGCCACTCAACTAGGTGCTGCGGTTCACCGACTGCCTCCTCTGGCTCCTCCTCAAGGTAACCGGCAATGGGACCTGAGTACCAAAGAGATGGGTCAGACACGACGGTCTGGCAAGAGGGTGAAAAGATATAACAATTCAATAATAAATACATTTACCTTTAAAAGCATTAAACCTGTTCGATCAATAACTTTCATAAAAGAAGCGAATCATTTATTGAAAACATAAATGCAGTATAAAACATGTGCGGGTATACAAGGAAATCGGGAAACAAGCAAGATGACAATCACACAAAGCTAAGTCCTCTATCACCGAAGTGGCGAGAGCATATCGGGGCGTTGGTCTCAGTCACACGAGGTGAGGAGATTCAACGAAACATACATATACAATATAAATATACGGGATGAGACCACGGTAGCGAACCGGGTATCGGAATGGGACCACGGTAATAAACCGGGCATCGGGATCCAGTCTGCAGCTGACGGGACGGGAGAGGGATCTCCAAGTCGGTGTATCAAACCGACAAGGTTATCCAAGCTTAGTGATGCCGACTCATAGGTCAAATAACAAATCGAGACATGTGTAAATATACATCAAGTGCAAGTAAATAAATGAGCGGGACGAGGTGCTCAAGGCACAATTGTCATTTCATGTCGTGCAATACATTTCAAATCGATATAGGGAACTACTCTGAACAATTACAAACGGACAATATCGAACAATTCAAACGAGTAGCCCTACCGATATTTTTAAACACGGTGAACCACTCAAATCTATTTCAAATCAATTTATAGAGAAAACATACGAAATTCTCTAACTCATAAATCAAAACAGGTGCAAAACGATATTCTTTGTGTCAAATCGAGATTCAAAACGAGCCCATCAAATATATGCTAAGACCTTTTATTTGATTCTTGTGTAATTGAAACCCAAATGTTGGAATTAAAAGCGGATTGGTGCCCCTGAAGGTAAACAACATTTCGGATTTTCAAATGCACAATATCAAGCTAAAAACTCTTAATCACATACTGGTTTTCATTGATTCAAATATCCACTTCATTTTTCAATCTTTGATCACTAAGATAAGTATACCATTGGATTCCATGCTTCAAGAGCTTTCCAACGGTATATGGAACTTCCAAATCGGACATGGGAATCAAAAGTTATAGGCATTTCAAAGTGGCCCATTTTTATCCCCCCTTTAGGTTCCCGGCGTCCGGAAGCAGAATGGGCGCCCGAGGTCTCTGTCTCTTGGCGTCCGGATGCTAGATACCCAGCGTCTGGACGCCAGGAGGCAGAAACCTCCCAGGCATCCGAAATTTTCCTGTTTTCTGCTAGATTTTTCTGATATCTTTTCCATCCTTTCTCTTCCACCTGCACTCTTATACAAACTGAGCTTCTCCTTGCTTCAACAAACATCCATTCAAACATCAACATACTTAAAAAAAAACTCCCATGAAAACTTCAATGAACATTAAATCCAAACACCTTCTTCTTCACATTCAAACATCAAAGAAAAGAAAACCACTATCCATAAGATTCATCTACACTTTAACAACATAATGGATACATTTATCAAGATATATAATAGAGAAATCAACTCATCAATAGGCATTTCAAAAGTAATAGAAATCAAGGCAAGGAAAACTATGAAAACACATGTAAAAATCATTAAGAACCAATAGCGTAAAACAAGAGATTTCCATGAAACATGTAAATGTTCAAAAACTTATCCATTCATCCACTTGCCTTTGGTCTCTAATCAAGCAAATCCAAGTCTCTAATCACCTCTCAAGCTCAAAATCCAAGCTACAAGCAAAAACCCCCTAAACAAACCCTAAAATGGGTCAAACCAAGAATGAAGAAGATAGAACTCACAATAATGAAAATGGAGCTTCTCAAGGACTAGAAGAATACAAATCTAGAAGATGGAGAAGATTGCTTACTTGGATGACCTTCAAATGGGAAGAGTTAGCTCAAAGGGAGTCTCAAGGTTGGTGGATTTCTCTACAAATGGTATCAAAAGGAAGCTTGCAAGGTGGGGAAGAAGAAGATGACCTCCATCTCTTGATTGGTGCAAGATTGGTGTGGATTGGAGATGGAGAGAGCAAGAAGAAGAAGAGAAAGTTGCAAGAGAAAACCCTAGGCTGAAGTGTTGTGCCGGAAGAAGGAAATGGAAGATGGGTTCTCCTTATATAAGCAATGAGAATGGGTCCCACCACTTAAGAAACTCTTTGGGCTGAAATCATGTCTTTCGGGATCTCGGATGAATTCGACGAAGAAGGAAGAAATGATCGCCGAAATATCTAGTTTCCAAAAAGTATATGTTTCGTGGGTTTCGAGGATATCAAGTTTTGGGTACAGATTTAGTGTGAAAAGACTATTTTGCCCTCAAAGCTAGGAAATCGTTTTTCGGGGTCTCGAACGGAAACGGGATCAACATGAAAGTTGTCGGGATTAATGGGATAAGTAAAACGAGATAAAAACACAAATCAAAACAATTCTGGAAAATCCCCCAAGTAAACGCTAAGTCATAAAGGGAACCCCCAAAGGGCCCCACTAGTCACCAAAGCACTCAAAATTTCCAAAACTATATCAAAAGCTATTCCAAACGCGACTTAGTCAAAGACTACTAATCACGCTTAAGACTAACACGACTTAATTAACACTAATCGGGTTCACTCGATTCGGAGTCTTACAATAATTCTTCTTCTTCTTCATTCATAAACCCTAACAGGGGGGTGGGGTGGGTTGACAAAGAAAATGCCGGTTGAATGGAGAATAAGTGTTGTGGTACCTATTTATAAGAACAGGGGGGGTATACAAAACTGTACCAACTATCGTTGGATTAAACTTATGAGTCATATTATGAAACTATAGGAATGAGTAACAGAGCAAAGACTTAGACAGAAGACCAAGATATCTGAATATCAATTTGCTTTTATGTCAGGGAGGTCAACGATGGAAGCTATCTTCTCACTTAGGCAATTAATGGAAAAATATTGAGCAAAGGGGAAAAATATGCATATGGTCTTTCATCGATCAAGAAAAAGCCTATGACAGGGTACATAGAAATTTAATTTGGTGGATTTTAAATAAAAGGAATGTTCCAAGAGGTTATATTGAAATTATTAAAGGTATGTACGAAGGAGCAGTAACGAGTGTGAGAGCTACTTGTGGAGAGATAGGGGAGTTCCCAGTGACCATAGGTTTGTATCAGGGGTCAGCCCTAAGCCTTTATCTCTTTGTACTAATTATGGATGAGTTAACTACTCATATTCAAGCAGAGGTACCTTGGTGTATGTTATTTGCAGATGATATTGTGTTGGTAGATGAATCAAGAGATGGTGTGAATGCAAAATTCGAGAGATGGCGGGAGGCTTTAGAATCCAAAGGCTTTAAAATAAGCCGTACACGGACGGGGAATATATGGTTTGTAACTTTAGTGGGCATATAGAAAGGGCCGAAACTACTGTGAGAATTCAAGACTATGAGATACCACAAAGTGATTCTTTCTACTACCTCAGCTCTATAATTAGTAAGGATGGAGAGATTGATGATGATGTCGAACATAGGATTAAAGCAGGATGGTTGAAGTGGAGACTTGCTTTGGAAGTGCTTTGTGACCGATGAAAGCCAACAAGATTGAATGGAAAATTTTACAGGAGAACGATTAGACCAGCTATGACCTATGGAGTAGAATGTTGGCTGATCCAGAAGCAACATGTGCACAAAATGGATGTAGCAGAGATGGGAATGTTGAGGTGGATGTGTGGTAAAATTAGGAAGGATAGAATTAGAAATGAGCGCTTTCGAGAGCATTTAGGAGTAGCAACAATAGGGGATAAAATTATAGAAGCTCGTTTGAGATGGTTTGGGCATGTCCAACATAGGCCCGTAATGGTGCCGGTAAGGAAAAGTTTTGCCATGAAGGTTGATGGCCCACAAGGGGAAGGGGTAGGCCAAAGAGGATGTGGATGGAGATAGTAAAAATAGATATGAAGAAGTGTTACTTATTTGATGATTTGGCTCAAGATAGATCGGAATGGAGAAACAAAATTCATGTAGCCGACCCCAACATAGTTGGGACAAGGCTTTGATGATGATGATGACTTTCGCATACGAGTGTATTTTAGGTGAGATTTATAGTTTTCTTGTGTGTATGAGAGAGAGAGAGAGACTATGATGCCCAGATACGGCATGGACACGGCATAAACACAGCAGGGACATGGATTTTACATGTAAAAAGGGAAGTATCGGATACGATACGTTGCCCACTTTGAAGTATCCGTGCATCATGGGAGAGAGAGAGAGAGAGAGAGAGAGAGAGAGAGAGAGAGAGAGAGAGAGAGAGAGAGAGAGAGAGAGAGAGAGAGAGAGAGAGAGAGAATCTTTTTATATTGAGCTGAATTCTTTCAGTTGACCATAGTTTAAAGGTTTTTGTTGTTGATGACGTTTATGTTTATTGGTTCTAAAATGTCTTTCTTCACATATATTAAATATTATCAATAGACACTTAAAAAAACAATGATCCGCGTGTCTCACTCTAAACCATCATTTTTCTTTAGAAGAATTCCTAACAGGAATCTGTGATGCTGAGGATTTCAGTACAATGATGTGATGGGCGTCTCAAATTCCAAGTTTCTTTGCTAGAATATTGAATCCCAACAACTTGAAAAGTCACTTTTATTCTTTGGAACAAATTCCAATCCCCATAAGCATTTCTTTATGCTGCATCCAAGTGGAAGATTCAGGAATTCCACCCCAGGGAACAGCTTTTTGAAGAATTACAAATTCTCCAGAAATGCATTCTTTGAGTTCTAGTAAATGGACAGGCACTAAAGTTACTAACTTTATGCATTATTTTTACCTCAAATCCATAGATCTATACAGTATTACTAGAATACCACCTGACCCCAGGGGACAGCTTTTTGGAGAATTACAAATTCTCCAGAAATGCATTCTTTGAGTTCTAGTAAATGGACAGGCACTAAAGTTACTAACTTTATGCATTATTTTTACCTCAAATCCATAGATCTATATAGTATTACTAGAATACCACCTGTGACATGAATCATTCAATAAAACCACAAAAACCCTAGACGTTACTTCAGAACATAAAACCAATAATGGAGAAAATAGGATGGAGTGATAAACAGTATCTTTGTTATAGAGATCCTTGAATCTTTCCAAATATGGGGATTTGATCATGGGAAATAGCACTTAAAGCTCCTGAATAACCATTCCATGTTGTTGAATATGAAATATGGAAGGCTATAATATATATATATATATATATATGAGGAAGAAGAAGGAAACCATATATGTAGCTTATGAGCTGGCACTACTTTGACTTAGCTGACTTGGATGAGTCCCATTTGACTCAACTTACTGATATAGGACCTGCCCAAGGGTCCGGCCCATTTGCGTTTATGTCAAGTTTGATACGAATCAGCGGAGTTGAGATATTCTCTGATTTTAAAACCTTGGATTGAGCAGCTCAGACTCGATCTCATGGCTATATACCCCTTTTAGGTACCAGTTAACCGAGAGCGGTTATCTTCATTGGCCACAAAGTACCAACCATTGTGCTTTCTACATGCGTTCTCTAAAGACACTATGTTTCCATCCATTTAACCCCAAATTCACTAATCAAGGTTTCCATGGAATACTAATCATTCAAAAAGAGATAACATTGGTGTGATGTTATTAATGACGGGGAGCTTGGTTAACTGATTTGCTACATAGGGTTTCAAGTCACGAATAGTTCGATCGGAACAATTCGTGATTTGATTCGTGTAAGCTTAGCATTTTGAAAAAGGTCTAGTTCAGTTCAGTTTGATGAAGAAGAAGATAAGATTTTTTGTATTCTGAAAAGGAATAGTATGAAATGGGTATTTTGAGCAACCATGCAATGCGAAATACACAACATAGACTAGAAGGTTGCCCAGTGGCCCCACCACAAAAACAAGGGCACATTAGATGAGTAGTTAGTAAGAAATGAGACTCAACAACTATTATTATCCAATCAAAGGAAATGAAGACGGATGGTGAATATAGAAGCATTGAGTGGTTAAAAATCATTTCCTTTGACTTTATGTCTAAAGATGTCTGATGAGCTCTATTTGTCTCACATCGCTCATCCATCAAGCTCTCTTCTGTATGGTTAGACCGCTAGGCCACTCCTAAGTTCCTCATGTCCACCATCTCACTATGCAATGAAATTTCTTTTAGCAAGTGGATGTGTGGAAGATGTGTTGAGGTGTGAGTTTGGCATTTGTGCACCCCAGAAAAGAGCAATGGGGTATATCCCTTTTTAGAGCCCAGCTTCTCCAAGCCTTTGACTTAGAGAAATCCTCAATTAAAGGAGTGGAACTCCATAATGGGGTCCACCTGTTGAAAATCCAACCTGCTAAAAATAAATTTCCTTTTAAGTGTATTGGGATACCTCCAAATTTTACTCCAAAAGGAGCTGGTCTCACTGTAATATTGACCATTTAATTACAAGCGTGATTAGAGTCATTAGACATCTAATGCATTATTCATTAATTCCTTTTTTCTATTAAATGGTCACTCTTATGGTGAGATCAAATCTTATTTAGGTAAAATTTGGAGATTATTTTAGAGGATCAGATTTCCAATAGGTGGTCTCCACTGTGGAGCTCCACTCCTTTAACTCAGGATTTGTCCAAGTCAAAGCTTCAGATGATCTGAACTACCTTTTTAACCAGATTTCTTTTTGCATGTCAGAGAGAATATTCTAATCAAATCCCTGTAATTTATCAGTGGGCTTCCATTTAAAATTCAACCTGCTCAAAATTACTGTCATTATATTTATTATGTATGAAACAAAATTCATGCTAAATGGAGTGGATCCCAGTGTTGGATTAATTATGTAAAACATAAAATAAAGAGTCCAAACTCGTGTCTTATTAGGATTCAATTTGTTGTTATGTCTGATGCCAACTGAAGTGAATCTAACACGATATTATTATTAGTTTGTTCTTCTTATGGTGGGACTGCTAAATCACCTTTATACTAGTGTCCTTTATTTAATAATTGTCCTATATTAAGGTAAGAACCGTCCTTATATGGTACCATGCAACTTACTTGTGAGGCCTACCTAGACTATGCCAATCATGGGTGATCTCAATGATACATAAGGTTGGCGCAAGATATCAACTGCATTAGATCATCCGAACTTCTTAAATCTGTCTCAAGTTTTATAGTTTTAGAAGCCATCTTTTTTCTTTTTTGGGTAAATTAATCCAACGTGTGAGTAACAATTGGGTGGGTGTCAAATTTGGGTTTGTGGCAATTCAAATGGGTAGTGTGCGGAGGGGATAACTTGATCGTATATGCACTAGGTGGCCCAGAGAGTAAGGTGGAATACGTATAAGAACTGTTACTCTGTTAGACCTATAAATCATTACTAATTGCATTGTATTACATATTCGAATTAGTGCATTGAACTTATCAGACTCAAACTTCAAATTAAGAAAATTGAAAAATAACTAAATGGGCTTACCCTATCGAGTTCTTGAATTGGGTCAATAGTTGAACTACGAACTGAGAACTCAAATGCAAATCAGCCGATCTGCAAATGGGTAACTATAATGGGAGTGGTAATTACAAAGTTTTTTAACTGCCTATGTCAATTGTCTTTTCCTAGTCACATTGTTCATATTATGCTTTTATGGAATTATATTTTCTAAATAATAAATTTTATGCTATTATGAGATTCATATTTCTTCGTGGATTTTCGGCATGTTAGTTTCCCATGGTCCGCCTGACATTTGGATGCATGATTGTTTTCATATTGCATTGGTTACAACATGCTTCATCAAATTGTTTAGTTTCATATTGTTTGATATTGTGCTAATTTGTCAAAAATCGCAGGTGGAATCTTTGCTTACAGAAATCTGTGATACAACTACAATAGCAGAGTTTGAATTGAAAGTAAGAACATGTTTATAAAGCTTCACCCATTCCACCTTTCTTTATTTGATTGATTCGTGCAATGATGCGGATTTCATATGTTTTTTCAAATCTTTGCTCTGGTTATGACTAGCTTGGTGACTTTCGCCTATATGTCACGAGGAACTTGAATGGTAGAAGTATACTGTCAGTACCTCCAAGCCCTCTACCAATCAATTCCAATACTTCAGTTGAGTCTCATGACTCTAATGGATCAGTGGCGACAACTTCCTTGGCCATCTCTAAACCGAAACCTTTCCAAGGTGGAATCCAGAGATTGCTTGAAACTGCCACAGATGAAGGCCTGGTGATTCTTCAGTCCCCAAAGGTGAGACTTTTGAGATTTACTACTAATTTGTTCTTAAAGTATCTTGTCACTGACACCATGTGCAAAGTAGGTTGGATATTTTACAAGGTCTCGGACTATAAAGGGAAAACGTGCACCTCCATCATGCAAAGAGGTACATCCATTAATTAGAAGTTTTGAAAGTAGAACCATACTCTCTCTCTCTCTCCCTCTCTCTCTCTCTCTATATATATATATATATATATATATAGGGAGTTGCTCCTATGAGATATATCTCTCACCTTACTATGAGAGATAGGATGGGGGCCCTCACATTTAAGTTGTTGGCATTGGATATTGATATGAGGGCCCTCAACCTACCTCTCATAGTAAGGTGAGAGATGCTCTCATAGGGGAGCATCTCCCATATATATATATATATCTTTTTCTTTTTTTCTTTCTTTTCTTTTTTTTTTTTGTTTGGAAGCTTCTTACACTTAACAAATGTTAGACAAAATGGGTATTTTTTAACCTGTAGTTGCCTAAGTTAGCTCAAACCTTAATAATTCATTTCAAAAAAATATAAGAGGAGCCTATATCATATTGGAAACACTCAGTGTCGCAATATCAAGACTGAAGTTCGAAACATGCCCATGCATCATCTAAAGAGGTGCATCTGTTAAATAGAACATTTGGAAATATAACTCATCCTATATGTATATGTATAAAATGTACATATATTATGTATACATATACATATATTATATATAGAGCAAGGCTCTCATAAGCTCAAGTTTAGGATAAGGTATGCTCAAGTGTGTGGTGGGTCCCACCTGGGGACCCACATGGGGATAGGGATGAGGGGGATTTCAAGGACTCCCTGGGATCTTCCTCTCTGCAAAAAAATCAGCCCCAACCGTAATTTCTATCATCTCCATATGAGCCCAAAAGTTTAATGGTCAACAGTCCATTTAGATCGATACATAGTCGATCCAACGGTCCAGTAAATTCGGATCTGACCGAAAGTTGGTGGACATGTGCAATTTAGTAGGGTCATGTGTTTGGTCCATTTGGATGGACCAAAGGTGGGCCCCACAAGCATGAGCTTACGAGATTTTATCCTAAGATTGAGCTTAGGTGATGTGAAGATCTACACCTCCAACGGTGAGATCGAGTCCTGGGACTCAAATACCCTAATATCCTTAGGAGAAACTCACGTGAAAGAAGAACTGAACTCTTGTTAAAGATTATAGCATGATCATTACAATGGCATACTACTCTATATATAGAGTAATAAGATGGTTCTATACTAATGAGGACTTTCTAAAACAGTAAACTACTAATCTTAATCAGTATTAGAATTTAGGAAATAACATACTAAGTAACTTGATTAAATTAGCAATATCTAAACTAAGATAGGGATCTCTAATTAGAGATCATGTGGCCCTCATCAAGCGGGCCATCAGGTCTTGCGGGCCTTGGTCCTTGATCGGCCTGCATCAACTCTCCCTGGTTTGGAAAAACTCGACTCCGGCAAGTGAATGGCCTGATACCGCTCCTACAGATCGGGATTAAGACGCTGGAAATCGGTTGCTGTAATCCATGTGGCATCCGAGAGAGGACGACCTTTCCAGCGAACAAGAAATTTCTGAAATCCCCTGTGTCTAGTGGAAACAATCTGATCATCAAGCACATCAACAATTTGATCCGTAGGGGCCTGTGAAAGAGGTAGCTGAAGTTCATGTGCTTCGGACGGGCTGTCTTGGTCATGGCCCTTATAGAGAGTGAAAGTCCTGGGATCCTAACCCGCGGGGGGGGGGGGGGGGGGGGGGGGGGAGTGAATAGGGTGTGCTACAACTATGATCAATATAGACCAATTTTAATTCTTTAAGGTAAACTAGTCACATGTGATGATTAATCAAACAATATGCGGAAGCTAATACAAACAATCACCACAAAAGCAAGCACCACAACACAAAGGTTTATAGTGGTTCGGCCTCAATGCCTACATCCACTACCGGCTTGTGATCCAATCACCCCCACCGGATTTTCACTATTTATGCTTTTCAATAGGCTAAGCAATAACCCTTACAATGTTGTTTTTCTAGGCTAAACAACAACCTCTCAATGTGCTTTTCTAGGCTAAGCAATAACCTTTACAAGATGCTTTTCTTAGGCTAAGCAATAACCTTTACACAATGTTTTTCTTAGGCTAAGCAATAACCTTTACAAATTAAGATTTCTCTAAGAAGGTGTCTTCACAAAAGAACACTCTAAGAGATACAATTTAAGCACAATTGAATTGCCTCTAAATAGGCTAATATGAAAGTTTAAAACAAACTCACACAAACACTATATGAATGCAAAGATGTATGCTCATGATGTGTGTGTGTGATAACTTCAATCAAGTTTAAAAAGAAGGCTTATTCAAATGTATGCTCAAAGGATTTCAAAGTTTAAGGTACATAAAAGATTTGATTGAAGTTTAATGCAAATCACATGTATGTAAAACAACTTGTTAATGATATGAAAATCAAAGAATCACAAGTTGTATGAAAATGACTAACTTAGAACATGTGATGCATGTGCAATGTTGTTTTCAAAACCAAATTAATTTTACTAATGTTTAAATGAATGAAAACAACAAGTAATGTTTCGACCAAGTAAAAGACTCATGCTAATGCTATGAAAGAAAAACAAAGATTTTGTCTAAGCATGATTAAGAAAGTTTTTTACAACAACTTGGATTGAAAACAAAGTGAGGAATCCAATCTTAATTAGATCAAAGATTAAGAGAAGAATGGATTCAACACATCATAGTTATCATGCTAAAATCATTTACCAAAAATTAGAACAAAGCATATAACCTATGATTAAGAGAGGTAGAGCTTACTTAGAGATTTGACTTCATTAATCCAAGTATTAGCTCTCCAAAAGATCCTTTGGTCTCTCTTAGTTCATCCCCTTTTCTTTGTCTCAAAGCTCCTCAAAAGAGTCTTCAAAATAACTTTTTAAAAGGAATGAACTTCATTTTATACTCAAAAAGTTGAGTTCTACGAGTGCCCGGTCGACCCCATGACAGGGCCCGGTCGACCAGGTACACAACGGTCAGAAAAATGACCGTTGGAGCTCCAGGTACCCAGTCGGCTTGCAGTGTGGCCGGTCGACCGGGTCCCCTGGGCCGGTCGACCGGCCACACTGCTGGTCGACCTCCGGGACCAAAATTCCCAATTTTGCATATTTAAAAGTTTTTCTTTAGGGAACTTTTTGGGCCACTAAACCAAGCTTGAAAACATGTTTTAAATCATTCTAAGGGTTTTTAAAACATGAACTTAAAAAGCCTAAAAAGATTCGAAACTTTAAATCCAATGGCTTGCTTGATTTCTAAAAACTCTTTTCACAAAAAAATGCATACAAAAAAGATTCTGAAAAAGATAAATGTATGCAAGGCACAAACCTAAATCCTCAATTTGATTTCTCAAAAGTAATGCACAAAGAATTAGGTTTTCAAAAGAGTTTGGATTCTAAAACAAATGCATCCAAGTTTAAAACCAAAACATGCATAAATCAATACTTTTGCAAATCTTAAAAACAATGCATGTGATAAACAAGATTTCAAGTTTTTCTAAAACAATGCATGTGTGAAAATTCAAATGATGCTAAAGTGAAAATGCATCCATCAAATTGCAAATACAAAATCCCTAACAGAGAGTAAGATCTTCAACATTGAAGGTAGCATTGAAACCAAGATCTGGTGGTAAATCCAACACATGCATTAGGACCAATTTTCTTGAGAATCTTAAACGGTTCGGAATTACGAGGGTGTAGCTTTTTGTTGGCTCCTGGTGGAAGGCACTCTGGACGATAATGAAGCAGAACCATATCACCTTCCTCAAACTGAACTAATTGACGACGCTTATCTGCAAGTTCTTTATAAGAATCATTGCTTACTGCAATATGATGCCGAACTTCCTCATGAACCTGTTGCATATGGCGAATAAAATTATCCGCATCAGCACTTGGTCTTGCTTCGACTGGAAGGGAAATAAGATCAACTGGTAGACGTGGTCTGGTGCCGTGATTCCTTCAAAAGGAGAAATGCCGGTGGATCAGTTGACTGAGTTATTATAGGCGAACTCAGCCATAGGCAGAACCTGATCCCATGCAGTGAAATGGTCGCGCACCAAGCAACGTAGCAGATTACTAAGGCTACAGTTGACGACTTCTGTCTAACCATCGGTTTGTGGATGATAGGCCGTAGAAAATTGCAGCTTTGTTTTGGACATGCCCCACAATGTCTTCCAGAAGTAGCTAACGAACTTTGTATCCCTGTCAGACACAATGGTCTTCGGAAGTCCATGTAGGCAGACGACTTCCCTAAAGAAGAGTTGGGCAACTTTGTAGGCATTGGTTGTGTTGGAACAAGGAATAAAATGAGCCATTTTTTAGAAACGATCCGCAACCACAACGACAAAGTTGAATTTTCTGCCGGTCATAGGTAACCCAAGTACAAAATCCATGCTGATATCTTCCCAGGGACCCTGTGGAACTGGCAACGGCTGATATAATCCCGCATTCTTCTTGCTTCCTTTGGCCAATTGGCAAGTACGACACCTCTCACAAATACGAGAAACATAGGGTATCATGTGTGACCAATAATATCTATCTCCAACAAGCGCTGAGGTCTTATCACGACCCAAATGTCCGCTGCATCCTCCAGAATGGAGTTCCCTGATAACATGCTTGTGGATGGAAGTATTTGGGAGACAGAGGCGACTACCATAGAATAAATATCGATCATGAATGTTGAAATATGGATGTTTGAGATGCTCACCCTGAAGGATCTCATTATAGATGGTACCGAAGTCTTTGTCTGTCGCATAGGCCTCTTTGAGTTGCTCAAAACCCGATACAGAAATTGCCATGGTAGTCAGGAGATGTTTCCTACGACTGAGAGCATCCGCGATCACATTTTCCTTGCTAGATTTATGGCGGATGGTAAAGGTAAATTCCTGAATATAAGCGCTCCACTTGGCAAAATTAGTGCCCATTTTATGTTGTGAATGAAGGTGCTTGAGAGACTCATGATCAGAGTAAAGCACAAATTCCCTACCTATCAGATAATGTCGCCAATGGCGAAGTGATTGAACAAGAGCATAGAACTCCAAGGCATAAGGAGAGTACTTGCGCTTTGAATCTGAAAGTTTCTCACTATGGAAAGCAATTGGATGTCCCTCTTGGCTAAGGACACTCCCAATGCCAACATTGGATGTATTGCACGCAACTTCAAACACCTTGTCAAAATCTGGAAGGTGGAGAACATGAGCTTCTTTGATTTTCTGTTTGAGTTGCGCAAAAGCTCGAGTTGCAGCATTGGTCCATTTGAACTCGCCCTTCTTTAAACACTCTGTAATAGGAGCAGTGATACTACTGAAATTCCTGATGAATCTCCTATAGAAGGTAGCAAGTCCATGGAAACTCCGGACTTCAGATACTGTGGTGGGGAGTGGCCAGTCCAGAATTGCTTTGACCTTCGCTGGGTCCATTTTAATGCCATCTGACGATATGATGAATCCCAAGAATATAACAGAACTGCTCATGAATTTGCACTTCTTGAGATTGATGTAGAAACTTTCTCTACGAAGGAGATGGCAAATGGTGTGGAGATGAGTGAGATGCTCCTCCCTGGTTTTGCTGTAAATAAGAATGTCGTCGAAATAAACAACGACGAATTTCCCGATGTAAGGCTGCAAGAGATGGGTCATAACCCGCATGAAGGTACTGGGAGCATTTGTTAACCCGAATGGCATGACTAACCATTCATAAAGACCATCTCTGGTTTTGAATGTTGTTTTCCACTCATCACCGGGACAGATGCGAATCTGGTGGTAACCACTGCGCAGATCAATCTTTGAGAAGATGGCTGAACCTGTCATCATATCTAGCATATCATCTAATCGAGGAATAGGAAATCTGTATTTTACCGTGATTTTGTTGATAGCTCAACTGTCGATACACATGTGCCAACTTCCATCCTTGGGAATAAGAAGGGCTGGTACCCCACAAGGACTGAGACTTTCCCGAATGTACCCTTTTTGTAACAGGGCATCCACCTGTTTCTTGAGTTTTGCGTGCTCTGCGGGGCTCATCCGATATGCAGGTAGATTCGGAAGTGAAGAGCCAGGGTCGAGATCAATGGTATGTTGTATGTCTCTCATGGGTGGAAGAGTATTTGGCAGGTCTTCCGGGATAAGATCGGAGAAGCATTGCAGGAGTGGCTTGACTGCTTCCGGAATGGACTCATGTGGAGAATCATCTGGCACTTGGCGGATAACCAGGGCATACATCAGATCATGATCTCTGCTTTCCTGTTCAAATTTACTCATGGTTAACATCTGAGGAGTGGCCGCTTCTTTGGAGGCCTTAGCAGCATGCTGGGGTGGCAGTGGTCAAGGATGAAAATAGCGGTAGCGGGTGATACGTAGCGTAGCGGGGATACGTAGTGGCGTAGCGGTGCGATTTTAAAAAATCGCCAAAAAAATCTGAAAAAATTCCAGAAAATCCAGAAAATTGTAAAATGAAAGAAAATGTGGTTCTTTTGCAAAAGTAAGTAAGAAAAGGGGGCGTAGCGGTGCCCTCAATATATGAGGTCTTGTATTGCTGTATAAATAGAAAATAATAGTAATGATTAGTTTTTTCACATGTATTCATGTTTTTTAGTCATGCTAACTTAAAAAGTAATGAAAAGCTCATTAAAAAAAAAAAAATAGAACATGAAATAAAGGCATAAGAATTAAGAAGACTTAAGAGTTAGGTCATTACTCATTAGTGAACATTGAACAATCAAATATCAATACTTCAACATTCAAGGTTCAAATTCAATCAAGTGAATGAATTATGAAGTGATCAACAATCAACATTCAACACCAATTTAGAAATGACAAAGAGAGTAGAGAGTTAGTGAAGGAAATAGGAATACCTTAATCACCACTAAAAGGAATGTCTACCAAGATTCAAGGGGCTATGGTTATCCTCATCCCCATCGGTGTTATCATTTCTATTGGCACCATATTGAATTTGATATTGATGAGCATTGGGATCCACAAATCCAAAGAAGGTAGCCGCACCCGCATCATAGGAACTTGGAGGAGGTGGGGTGGATATCTACCATATTGCGTTTCACCATAGTCACCATATGAGTAGGACCCCGAAGCTGAAGACTGTTCTTTTCCTTGTTGTACTTGACCATATGGAAAATAGTCAAAATACTGTGAGGGTCCTTGTCCACTGTAACTAGGGTTCTACGAATCAGTCCATGATGCCGCTTGTTGTCCTCCAAAATCTCCACCCATATTTCCTTGCTCATTACTACCTCCAGCCCCAGGTGGTGAATCTCTTCGGCGCCGTTGATAACCACGGCTTGGATCAAATCTTCCAGATGGAGGTAACACATTTACTTCCTCTACAGGAATGACATCGTCTTCATCATGTTGATAGTATTCACTAGTACCACCTGTCTCACCGTCTCCTTCTCCATCTCCTCTACCATGGTTACTTGAAGAGATTGTGGTGGAACTAGCTTTCTTAGAAGCAGGTTCTTTCCCACTCCTCCTAGTCCTACTACTGGTACCTTCTCCCTGAGGTGGCTGACCTTCTGCAGGTGCCTCACCCATATCCTCACCTATCAACTCTTGAACTGTTTCCTGAAACCCCGGATCTGAATCTAGCAGTGGATCCTCTATCTTGGCTATCCATGAGAGTAAGGGATCGTCCTCTCTAAATATGTGATCCAAATTAATGAGACAATGCAGGATTATCCCTTGCCCTTCTCTCCCTAATTCTGTTTCTCAACTTCAGATTGTAATGACAATATACAAGTTTGTGAGTTTCTGCATGGTAAGCCGATTCCTGACCTTCGTGTGGATCAAAGAGAAAGTGCTCCAATTTCTTTCACAGTTAGAAGATGTTGTAGTTTGACTAAGGATGCGAATAGCTGCGCTCCTTAGATGTGGAACACACTCCCCAAAATTCATCCACCAATCAGCTGAAATGCAAAAAATAAATAAAGAAAATTAGATCGTATCACAAGATATCTACAATGTGGATTTGTCTTTTGTTCATAGTCATACTACGTGGCATCCTTCCAATCGATTGTATCACAAGAGGGTCAGCAAAGGTTCCTCTCCTTTGTGTATACATAGATATCTACAATGTGAAAATTAGATATAAGTCAGTAAACCCCTACAGCATGTATGACAATTGGCACTTGGCAGCATAATTAAATTCTCTTAAGGAACCACCCACTCACCTCTTGTATGGCATCAATTTGATCATCTGGATTTAACAATTTCTTCAACACCTCCCGTAATCCTACCTGCAAGTCCGTATCTATTGCTTCAGTGTGTAGTTCGACATTGCGGTAATAGAATTCGGGATTCAAAAAATAACCTACATTATAAATATGTAGAATATACTGTGAGCAAACAAGATAATAAATACATTAGTTAGGAAAACAAAAAAGTATCAAATTCAAAGATATATATTAATTACCTGCAACATGCACTGGATGGTGCAACTAATCGTTCCAACGGGCATCAATAATCTTTATATATTTCTCGTGATATCTAACATTTTCCATAATGGATTGCTTTGCCCGATCCATTGCTTCATATATAAAGCCCATTGTCGGCTTGTCATCACCATCTACAAGCCGCAACACTTTAACTAAAGGCTCAAAAACCTTTAATATCTTCCTCACTATCTTTCAAAATTTATTGTCCCTCATCAGGTTTGGGACTTCAAACTCCGGACCACTAGTTGCATTGCCCCATTTCGAACGAAACCATTCTTCTGTTGCAAACATCTGAATGAACTCCGTTCTAAACTTTACAAGGCTTTCCATAGCCAGAAAATGGGTTGCAAACCTAGGTAATCCTGGCCGCAGCAAGGCATGGTTATTTGTGTATCTTTTCATCAAGCTTAACACACATGAATGATCATATATAAATCTTGTAATTCCTCTACATGCCTTGATCAATGAAGCCACTTTTGTCTTCCTTCCAATCTCTTCCAAGATGAGATCTATGTAGTGTGCTGCACATGGGGTCTAGAATAAATGGGTCATCTTTTCCATTAATTTCAAACCTGCTGCCTTAAAATTGGCGCCATTATCTATAACAATCTGTACAATATACTCCTCTCCTACACTCTCTACAACTTTATCCATAAGAGTATATTTATGTGGCTGTCCGTCTATGTTTAGTTGCATCAATGGACTTCACAAAGACGGTCCCAGCGACTGAATACACCAAAAAGTTTATTAATTGTGTTTGAGTGCCGCTGGTCCACCCGTCACACATGATGGTAATACCATTCTGTTGCCACATGGGCCTAAACTTTTCCACCCAAGCCTTTATTTCTGTATATTCTTCTTCAAGATATTTAGTGCCCACATCATATACGGAGGGCGCTTGTATACCCCGCCCAGCTTCGGTGGCAACATCGAGAATAGTCTGAAAATATGGGGAATCTACTGCTGTAGGTGGTATGTTCTTGTGAATTAGCCATTTTGCTGTAGCTTTGGCCATTCTATCTCTTGCAGCTTTCATTACCCCTTTCACAACACTAGATATTTTTGGTTGTTTAGCTCTCTCTTTTCTATGTGCTAGAGGATCATCAACAGGGGGAGGAACTACTCTTCCCGTAGAGATAATTTCTACATCAACATCCCGTTCCCGGGTGCTAAATGCCCTACGTATGGACCCCGCAATGCCTTTACCCCTGCTTGGCACAGTAGTAGATGAGCCCCCTGCATCATAATATTTGCTTCCAGCAAATGCACGACGTTCATATTCTTCTTGTTGACTCATCAAAGACTCTCGACGTGCAGCCTCCATCTGTGCATCTTCCTCCTCATCAAAGTATTCATCCCCAAATACATCATAACGGGCAGCATCAACATCTTGCCGCCTCTTTTCTTTTATCTCTACTTTTCTAGCTTTGTTTTAGCCAACCAAAGCTTTCATTTGTTCTCTGACTTCCCTTGGTACTTTGATACAGCCAGCAACATTGTCAGATATGTGGCCCAAGTGATGCTTGAATCTTGTAATGCCCCCATTGGTCACTTTTCCACAGAATTTGCATTTGATTTTCAACCTATTATTCTCAACTGCCACACCAAAGCTCCATGCGGGATCAATATCACGAGGCATTTTAACTGGTCAATTGGCAAAGACAGATAGATTGAATACCTGACTAGCTATAAATATAAACAAGTAGTATACTAGTCTGTTAAAAATTAAAAAAACATAGAAACATGTTAGAGGAAACTTATATCACAAATCTAGGAACCATTTTCAAGACATTTGATTGGTATTCAAATATTAAAAATTGTTATTATTTTTTAAATAAATAAATCCGAAAATAAAAAAAAAGAGAAAAATCAATAAACATTCAAAATGTGATGGATTGATCTATGGGAAACATAGATCTATCATTTACAAGCAATTTCCAAGTGGTTTCATGGGTTGTCCATGAGTATTCACATTTTTTTTTTCAAAAAATAAATAAATCCGAAAATAAAAAATAGAGAAAAATCAATAAACATTCAAAATGTGATGGATTGATCTATGGGAAACATAGATCTATCATTTACAAGCAATTTTCAAGTGGTTTCATGGGTTGTCCATGAGTATTCACATTTTTTTTTCAAAAAATAAATAAATCCGAAAATAAAAAATAGAGAAAAATCAATAAACATTCAAAATGTGATGGATTGATCTATGGGAAACATAGATCTATCATTTACAAGCAATTCCCAAGTGGTTTCATGGGTTGCCCATGAGTATTCACATTTTTTTTTCAAAAAATAAATAAATTTGAAAATAAAAAATAGAGAAAAATCAATAAACATTCAAAATGTGATGGATTGATCTATGGGAAACATAGATCTATCATTTACAAGCAATTTCCAAGTGGTCTCATGGGTTGTCCATGAGTATTCACATTTTTTTTTTCAAAAAATAAATAAATCCGAAAATAAAAAATAGAGAAAAATCAATAAACATTCAAGTATTGTTGGAATGATCTATGGGAAATATAGATCTAACAATATGAAGCTATTTTCAAGTTGTTTCATGAGTTTTCCATAAGTGATAATGTTTTTTTTTTTTAAATAACATAAATCCGAAAATAAAAATAATAATATATAAAGAAAAAAAAAACAAAAGATATGCATGCAAGATCAAAAGGAAGCATGGATCTACAATAAAACAAGACAATGATGCCATTATGTTGTGATTCATAGTAGTTAGAGAGTGATAATCTCAAAAGTTGAAAAAAAATCACATACCTAGATGAAGAATCTTGTTTAGAATCTTTAGATTTCTTTCAATAGTTGAATGTTGGTGATTTGGTGGCAAGAAATCTTGAACAAATGGAATTGGGAGACACTTGGGACCACAAAGAGTAAAAAATAGCAAACATAGAGGGGAAGAGAGGGAAAAGAGGGTTAAAAAACCCTAAAAACGTCAAAAGGGGGGCTTTTATAACCAACCCCCCTGTCATATCGGCCGCCACGGGTGCAATTTCCCGTAACGGCCGATATTTTGGCTGTAGCATGGCGGTATCGCCTGCTACGGCCGATATATCGGCGTGGTGGCCGATATTTACATCCTTGCCAGTGGCCATAACCGGGTTTTATTACCTTTCCACATGAAAGTATGGGTGTTTGTGTCATTATCAAGGACAACCTTCAACTTCTTTAGCCATGGGCGACCAAAGAGTATGTGTGTGACTTTCATTGGTATAACATCACACTTGATTGTATCTTCATAAGAACCGAGTTTGAAAGGAACCATGCACTGCTTGTCAACCGGGATAGTGGAATCATTTACCCATGCAATTTTGTATGGCCTTGGATGCTTTGTAGTAGGTAGCTTTAGTTTTTCCACAGCGTCTTTAGCAATAACATTCATAGCACTACCGCCATCAATAATCAAATTGCAAGTTTTGCCCATGCAGTAAACTCGAGAGCGAAAAATAGGTGCATGATTAGAATCCTGTTCCTCTTGTTGATCTTCAGTGATCAAAAGATGGCGCTCAAGATATACAAGTGGTAAACCATCGGCAGGAAATTCGTCAAGACAAACGCTCTGAGTGTCAGTCGGTTTTTCCATTTCAATGTGCTCATCATACTCTTCACTGTCATCGGCTTCATTTTCTGCATAGAGATTCCAATGAGGACATTCTTTAGCATAATGCCCTTTCTGCTGGCAGGAATGGCAGATTACTTCCCTTTTGTCAGCACGTCCTCGCGCACGAAGATCATTTTGTGGTGCCTGTTGCCGCTGATTTTGGGGAGGAAGTGGCCGTTGTTGTACCCCTTGGGGCGGCTTTTGCAATGCCTGTGGTGGCCTCGGTCGATTAACCGATTGTTGGCTGTAATTGGGAGTTGGAAACTGTGCCCCTCGAGTGGAAAACTCCCTGGCTTAGGATCTTTCTCGCCTCCTCAACTGGATTTCATGCTGTGCTTTGCGGGCTTTACAATAGGCTTCATTGATATCATTGAAATCAAACATAGAAATCCGCTGTCAAATATCAGGACGTAAGCCCTCTGTATATTTATTGATAACGAGTCCATCATTCTCCTGAAGATTGCAGTGCACAATATAGTCCTGAAACAGATTGGTATACTCATCCAACGAATAGGCGCCTTGTTGCAGACTAAGATATCCTTTATGCAAAGAATCAATATAGTCAGAAGGAAGGAAATTTTGCTTGAGTCGCCGCTTCATATCTTCCCATTGGAAAATGGGATGCCCAAAGGCGAGCTCACTGTTTTCAACACTTTGCCACCAAATGCGTGCAAGCCCTTTGAGCTTAACTTTCGTGAAGGCTATCTTTTGGGCATCATTCATGTTGTACCAGGCAAAATAGTCATCAAGAGAATTGAGTCAGTCGACGAAAGCCTTGGGATGAAGATCTCCTGAAAAATCACTGATTTCCAGTCTCACTCTTTTGGTGATGTCATCTGTATGTGGCGCACCGCGTGGTTCATGATCACCATGTTCAATGAAAAGACGTACCATGTCAGACATGGTTTCACGATGCTGATGTTGAGGACCGGGCGTGACTGGATTTACTTGGGTCATTATTCCGGATGCATGAGGAGCGGGGTTTACAGGATTGACCTGAGGTCCAGTCCCGGATGTTTGCAGATCCCGCTCTGTGAGAACAGATTCAATGATACCTGTGGCCCGATGTCCTTGAAGTTCATTAAGAGCAGGTTCAACAATTTCTAGGCGCTCAATCACAATGTCCATGTCAGATCCCAATTTTGTTAATAGCTCATCCCGCTGGTAATTGGTGAAATACCCGTGGTATTGACGTCCTCGGGTAGCCATGAAATCTCAACTGCAAAGTTTTTTTATTTTTATTTTTATTTTTTGCAAGACTAGCCGTGGGCTAGGTCGGGTTCAGAAACAGACCAGCCCAGATGTCGGTCAGTCCAAATTGCAGGCCCAAAATCAAGTGAAGCCCAATGGCAGAAGTCAGCACGTGGGCTGGGCTTGTTTCCGCCTCGGACTTTGTGCGCAGAAGGAAGAAAAATAAGAGGAAACGCTTACCTAATCGACCTGAAGAAGAAAAAAAACGAAGGTGTGGCTGCGGTGACGCTGGAGGCGATGGCAGCAATTGGAGAGGATGCCAACGGTGCTGGAGAAGAAAACGGAGGAAAGGCCGCTGGCGCCGTTGTTGCGAGGCGATTGCATGGTGCAGTGAAAGCAACGGCTGGTGACGACGAGGGGGCGCTGTTGCGGGTTGCTGGTTGCTGGACGGAGAGGATAGAGCAGTAGAGGATGAAGCTCGACGGTTCCAGGTATGCCCGCAACTCAGTCTCTCCTGTTCTTCTACTATCTTCTTCGTCTGTTTCTTCTTTCTTTTTGTTTGATTTTTTTTTTCTGGGGTTGGGAATGGATAATCAGAGAGGGTTTTGGTTCCGGTCGGCAGGGAAGGAGATGGGCGTGAATAGGGAATGGAACGAAATGGGTTTCTGGGGAGGGGTGGGTTTTGTGGATTCAGGTAGGGCTAGATTAGGGTTTGGTCATTTGGGATTTTGGGGAAAATTTGTTTAGGGCTGGGAAGTGGGATTTTGGTTCGGAAGTGGCTGATGGGATCTGCTGTGATGAAGATGATGATTGGTGGGGATGTTAATGGCTGGACAGTAATTGGAAAGATGGGATACTGTTGATTGCAGGGGTGGGTGAATGGTAGTAGATGATGGCTGGATGTCGAATCGATGATCGGAACGGCAATCCGAGATGGATTGTCGGCTCTGATACCAGTTGATGTGAAGATCTAGAGATCGAGTCCTGGGACTCAAATACCCTAATATCCTTAGGAGAAACTCACGTGAAAGAAGAACTGAACTCTTATTAAAGATTATGGCATGATCATTACAATGGCATACTACTCTAAATATAGAGTAATAAGATGGTTCTATACTAACGAGGACTTTCTAAAACAGTAAACTACTAATCTTAATCAGTATTAGAATTTAGGAAATAACATACTAAGTAACTTGATTAAATTAGCAATATCTAAACTAAGATAGGGATCTTTAATTAGAGATCATGTGGACCCCGTCAAGCGGGCCATCAAGTCTTGCGGGCCTTGGTCCTTGATCGGCCTGCATCATTAGGAGAGCCTTGCCCTCTCTCTCTCTCTCTTTATATATATATATATATATATAGGGAGATGCTCCTATGAGAGATATCTCTCACCTTAAATGAGAGATTGGGTGGGGGCCCTCACATCCATATACAATGCTAACAACTTAAATGTGAGGGCCCCCACCCTTATCTCTCATTTAAGATGAGAGATATCTCTCATAGGAGCATCTCTCATACACACACACATGTTTGTTTGGAATGGAGACCCAGAATTTACGTTGCCAACCCTAACATAGGACAAGGCTTTGTTGATGATGATGACGATGATGATAATGATTTGTTTTGAAGTTTCTTACAATCTGTAAATGTAGATAGGATTGGAATTTTGACTTAATATTTTGTTTGTGGTAAATAAGGAGAGACTTTTTTGAGATAGTTTGGACATGACCATTGCAGGCCAGCTATGGCGACAATGAGTAAAAATCTTTCAATCCAAGTTGATGGCCCACCAAGGAAAAGGGGTAGGCATAAATGGACATGGATGGAATATTAGGGTTAGATCTGAAGAAGTACAACCTTTTCGAGGATTTTGCCCATGATAAACTGGAATGGAGAAACTAAATTCATATAACCAACATAATTGGGACGAGGCTCTGATAATTATGATGATGACTTGATAGTTGGTTAATTTATTTTTGTTTTAGTCTGAATCTTAGTACTTTGGTTCAAAGACTAAGGAGTCTGTATCATAGTTGGAAATGCTCAGTCTTACAATTACAAGGCTGCAGGATCTATTTTGTGCACCTTCGTCATGCATCGAGTTACATCTGTTAAATAGAACCTATACCATTTTTTTAGAAGTTTCTTAGATTTACCAAATGTAGGAAAAAATGGCATTTTGACTCTAGTATAGCCCGAAGTTAAATGGGAACTCGTCTGTTGGTTGGGAAGAGCTTGATATACGATGGGAGCCACAAACTAATGGATGGCATACCATTATCGTGGCAAATGGTCAGTCCTAATGTGGAAGAGATAGAAAGAGAGGGTTGAGAAAAGGAGTTGGAATGTTGAAAGAGGAGAGAATATGGATGGCTTGGAGAGAAAAAAGGGGCAAAAGGAGGGAGGATGTGGAAAAAGGGAAAGTAGGATGTTAGGAAGTTGAAACGGAAGAGAGAATAGGGACAGTTTGGAGAGGAGAGAAAATAGTAGTAGTTTCGTTCCTTATTTTTAACGAAAGAGGCTTCTGAGATATTTGAATTTTCATTACACCATTGCACGGTTATCTTCATCACAAGGAATAAATGCCCTATATAAATATGTGTTGCAGTGTGTGTTTGGGGGGCCTTTTTCTTTTTCTTTTTTTTGGGGAGTGTTCCGGTGGGGAGGGGGGGGCGGTACGGTGGAAATGATTGATTATTGATATATTCATTTTTCCTTTCATCTATTCCTGAGCATTGGACTGCTAACTTTTATTTAAGTGTTAGGAACGTTACAACCATCAAATTTGTTGAGTTCATACAGATTTTATTGTCTGATTCATTTTTTTACTCTACTGTTCCCTTTCTTGTGGATAGAAGCAAACAGTGAAGGAAGGTCAAGTACTTTGTTTCATTGAGCAGCTTGGTGGTGAGGTTCCAATTAAGGTGCGGGTCTTTACTTATTTCTACTTATATGTGCATGATATGTGGCTCTTGTTTCTCTCTTTGCAAGATAAAAATGCCATGCACAGGTGTGAATGCAAGAACTAAATGAAAAAAAAAAGCAAGTGTTAAATTTGAGAAAAGACGTTTCAAAATAAATAAATGAAAAAAATGCTTTCTTTTAACTACTTTCTGTTCTCCTGTTAACTTGAAATTGAGTACTTCTTCCTTGCTGAAGTAATTAGTTTTGATTTTCTGTCAATATTTTGTAGTCTGACGTTTCGGGGGAGGTCATCAAGATACTACGGCAAGACGGAGGTATGCAAAGGAATCTATTTATTAATTATATTTTATAGTTCCACATAATATTTGTTTAAAACAATGGATTTTTCATTTTCACCCAACATTGGTACAGCTGTTCATGGCCGTTTCAAAAATTCCAAGTTGTTAATCTGATGAACCTATCATGGGATCAACCATTTCCCATTTTCTTATATTTTCTTAATTGATAATGAAGAAATTTCATTAGTATACAAAATGGCTACAGGAGCTGATAAGAAAGATAGCTACAGAGTGATGAAAAGCAAATAGTTGCCTGCAGACAAAGTGCCTTCCATCCCTTAGCTGAAACATCTATCTTCCTACTACATGCACAATGAAATCCCCCAAATCTACATAGCAATCTAGTTTCAGCTAGAATGAATTACATTCTCCATGGTTCTGTGTGCTAGAATATCTCCCAGCCTTCTCATCACCCTCTCCCTAACCACTCATAGCACTTGCTCTCCCATGCTTTATTATTGACCATGTCCCTAAACAACTTCTGGAAGTTCGTCTTCAATGAAGCCTCCCCTAGACACACATCCTCCAAAATAGAACCTGCCAACCTGGACCCCAGACCCCACAAAGCAACCCAACCCTTCCCTAAACAGACTTCCTGTGACCTTCAAAAATTTCCCCACTAGGTATCACTCCCCACAGGTTGATAACTTGGCCCTAGCCAAATCCCTTTTGTCTGCCCTCTATTTGCTCACCACAACCTTTCTCTACTAAGCTTTCGCTGCTCACCAAGTCTCCACCATTTCACGAACAATGATTCGGGTATTTCAATCATTGAAACATCTTTGTAGCTTCTTCAATCTTACAAATGCTATCTTCCTTCCAAACACTTCTTAAGCTCCTTTGAGTGAGCACATCAGGTATGAAACCAGCCACAATAATGTTAAGGTGTTCAGAGGGAGATTCAGATCATATGAAAAGAGAAGAATTTTCCACACAATTGTTCTTCATTGAGGAGATCGACTAGAGTATGTATACACTTAGCTTGCCATATGAATGGCTAAAGCTAGGGCCTAATTAAGGCCATTACAGATGTAATGAAATCAATCTAGCTACATAAGGAAAATATCATCTAGCTAAGAAAGGAGAAGTTATTATACAGTATTGACCCAATCTAACAAAATCCCACACGTGAGACACTTTTGTTCATGGGCCAAGTTTAAGCTGGGCCTTATCCATTCTACAAATAAGATGCATTTTTCTTGGAAAAAATTACTTGAAACGGTCAAACCATGGTTATAAACGACCCTCTATACCTTCCAGTTGAAACTAAACCTCTTGAGATGGTGGGATTGTGAGAATGTTGGAACTCAAGTTCTCTTGGAGCATTCCAAATACTTTCCTATGGCTTGATAGCTAATTGATTGGATGATAAGTGGACTATTACTGCCGTCATTTTTGGATGGGTAGTATGTCATCACTCGAAACCGGATACCCGAAGACACCACCTTTCGAGTCGCGGGTTATGAATTTGTTCATCAAATGTGAGTTTAGGTCATAACCAAGACATTTGCAGCGGAAACTTAACATACATCAAACATAACTTTAGACAAGCATAATGGAGCATAAACAAATCTCTAATCTTCAATTTAATAATGATAATGTCAAAACTTATATAATCATCAAATAATTGAAAACCCCACTCTAAACAAATTCTACTAATAACAATTTGGCCAAACAAGGCCTTACTAAAATGTTATGAAAATTAAGAAACTAAGCAACTAAGTTATAACGATTCTTATGCGCAAGCACGATGTCTTTAGACTACATCAAATAATTTATATAAATTTATATAATATGATAAGCTCTGTGCAAATTGCACTTGGAGATAATCCACCCCAATCAACGTGATGGCTTGACAAAGGATAATGAAACAGAGTCAACTTTTGGTGTCCAATTCTAATGTCTCATGATTTTAATACTCTTGTTGAATACCTCATGAACGATTGTCATTTAACCTGTTTGTCATTTAAGGCATATCTAATTTGATATCCTAGACCTATTTGGTGCAACCTCATGGCTAATACCGGTCATTCACGACTCTCCACTCACCTCATACAACACATTCTTTGATCACCTTGGCTGAAATTCTGCAACCAGCTTGCAAATCCCTAGTAAGGCGACCAACTATTAAGACACAAAGGAAAGCACCCATACAAAAGAATTGGCCATGGCGAAGCCACTGTAAACCTATATGCCGGGCAAGCAAAAAAACCAAAAGAACCACAAAAAGAGAGGGCACCTAAAAGCAACACCCACAACCCGGTTCATAAAATGAATTGCCCATAAGCCAGCCAGCAGCCATAACTAACTCAGAATGAAGAAACAATTCAGCCGGCACTAGCAGTGAAGGACAACATCTGATTGGAATGTTTCATATTAGCAGCCATCCAATGCCAAGGTCTATCACCTTCGTTGACACGGTAGCATACAGTAACGTGCAGGACGTTGATCAGCTGAAAGTCTCTTCTTGTTTGAAACTTAGACCTCCATGGGTTACGTCCTGCTTCTCTTCAAATTGATTTTAAACTTGCGAAGAGTGTCAATCTCAGCATGACTCCGAAGGAATCATTTCTACCTAGAGTTGAAGTTATTGATCCAACAAACTCACTTTCCTGTAATTGTTGGGGCGACATCGTAATTTTTGGGGCTACATCTTCCTTAAATGCCATGTGTGGAGAACTGACAACGACCATGTATTTGAGTAGGCATGAGGAATGTACTGAAATCAGAAATCACTAAGAAACATTTCTTCTAATTTGTCCTCAATCAATAGGATTCGAGGCTGTTTTTTGCTAACACAATACACCTAACACATCAATGCTGGAAATTTAGGATTTTAGCCCTAATATTATTTGAAATACTATTAGATTGAAATCTCATTAAGACCCACAGTATCTTGGGAAGGAGAAAGAGATCTAAAAGAGAAAACGGGAAAGGAGGAGGCAGAGAGAGATCAAAAGAGTTGAATATATCAAGGAAATTGAATGGTAGCGAGGGTTGTCTACTGGACAAAGAGAAGAGAGAGAGCTTCTTTTCCTCTACTGCAGAAAGGGAAGAGAGATGGCTGCATAAAGGGTAAAAGAGGGATGAGGATAGTGGATGAAAAAACGATAAAGAATTTAAAAAAAAAGGCCCGTTTCCAAAATACTTGCCATTGTGGTTCCGCTTGCATCTTGCAAAAGTGAGGAATCCCATTTAGATCGTCAAGTGGGCCAATGTTCACTTCGTTCAAAAGTGGATATTAGCTTTCTTTCTTTTGAAAAAGAACTTTTAAATTTGTAATAACCAAATGAACTTTAAAGAGATTTTAAGTTTTCCAAAAGCAAAAATCTCAAAAGCCCTTTTTTCGAGCCCCACCAAACACGCCCTTAGTCTTTTCTTCCCCTCCTTTCTTTCCTTGTTTCTTTCTTTCAACATGTGAAAGGTGAGAGAATGAGGTGTTTGTTGGGCAAATTGTTGGGAAGTCCCACATCCCACATCGCCTAAGTAATGGGTTTAATAGGGCTTCATATACCTGTTTGAGCCTTCTACCTATTAGCTTAAGCTTTTGGGTTGGTACATGGTATCAGAGCGGGTTCCGATCCCGTCGTTCTTGTGTAGCTCACGTGGCAGGTCCATCCATGAAATCTGTTGGGCCTGCATGTGGGGGAGGGGAGTGTTGGGAAGTCCCACATCCCACATCGCCTGAGTAATGGGTTTGATAGGGCTTCATATACCTGTTTGAGCCTTCCACCAATTAGTTTAAGCCTTTGGGTTGGTACATGGTATCTTACACAAGTAACCCATCTTATCCAGGGGGTTAGATGAGCTTTATAACTCTGATTTTTAGTGCTTCTAGAAGGGTGAATGTGGCAAGTGCACGCGCGCGCACACTTGTCCGGCTGCACACGCACGTTCTTTTAGCCAAAACAGTCTAGAAGCAGAAAGGAATGGAATTAACATACAACTATGCCCAGGACCTACGATGCCCCGGATTTGGATACAGTTACGAACACGTGAGGATTGAGGGACACAACTCTACATTTCTAGAGATCTACGACATGGAAATGGATACAGCTGCGTAATTTTGCTTCAAAACATTTCTGAATAACGATATTATTATTGTTTTTGTTCCTTTCAAAGATTATCATTACGTTGAAAGTAAGAAAACTGAAAGAACTATATGAAATTTGGACTTCTTTTTTTTTATTTTTTTTATTTTTTATGGTAAGGATGAAATATGGATTGGGTGGGTAGAGTATGATAAACGTATACCTTTGAAGTATTAGTGCAGTATCAAGTATTAATACAAACCATTCAAAAATAAATAAATCAAGTACTGATACGAGTGTTGATCAGTTCCACAGGGTGATAAGGTTGGCATGTTGAAGTATCCAGGTATCATAGCCCAGGACACTATAATTACTCCTTGATACTCTTGTTTCCTAGAAACTGTAGTAGGTGGTCTTAATAAACTTTCTTGATCCCATTAGACGTAAGAATAGATATTCACTAATGTTTTTGTCACATGTGTTTCAAATTGTATGCATTTATGTGTCACTATAGAATGATTGAATATTTAGGGAGATGCTCCTATGAGAGCATCTCTCACCTTACTACTATGAGAGATAAGGAGGGGGCCCTCACTTTTAAGTTGTTGGCATTGGATACCCTATCTCTCATAGTAAGGTGAGAGATGCTCTTACTATGAGAGATATGGTATCCAATGCCAACAACTTAAATGTGAGGGCCCCCACTCTTATCTTATCTCTTATAGGAACATCTCCACATATATATATATATATAAGCCCTATCCTAACTTTGTTGGGGTCGACTACACCAATTATGTTTCTCCATTCTGATCTATTTTGAGTCAAATCCTCAGATAAGTTACACCTCCTTAATATCTATTTTTACTACCTCCATTCACGTCCTCTTTAGCCTAACCCTTTCCCTTAGTGGGCCATCAACCTTCATAGCCAAACTTTTCCTTACCAGCACCGTTGCCAGCCTACGCTGGACATGCTCAAACCATCTCAAACGGGTTTCTCTAACTTTACTTACCAGCACCGTTGCCAGCCTACGCTGGACATGCTCAAACCATCTCAAAAGGGTTTCTCTAACTTTATCCCCTATTGTTGCTAACCCTAAATGTTTTCGAAAGCGCTCATTTCTAATTTTATCTTTCCTAGTTTTACCACACATTCACCTTAACATTCTCATCTCTGCTATATCCATTTTGTGCATATGTTTCTTCTGGGTTGGCCAACATTCTGCTCCATGGGTCATACTGGTCTAAACGATGTCTTGTAAAATTTTTCCTTCAATTTTATTGGCATTCGTGGGTCACAAAGCACTCCGGAAGTAAGTCTCCACTTCGACCATCCCGTTTTTATCCTATATCGCCATCTTTATCAATCTCGTCATCATTACTAATTATAGAGCCAAGGTAGCACAAAAGAATCACTTTGTGGTATCACATGGTCTTCAATTCTCCCAGTAGTTTTAGCCCTTTCTATATACCCACTGAAGTTACAACCTGTCGCGACCCCGGAACGGATCCCCGGGCCCGTGACGCATTGAGATTGATTACTACTATTGAAGATTTTGTTTTCCCACAGGTTCCCGCGGTGAGGATTCCCAAAGTCACGCGGAATCTGACTCACACGATCAAGTATGCGGAAGCGTGTAGCAAACACATCAAGATGAGCACCAGCAAAATATTTAGGTGCCATAACAAATATTCACAAGGCATAGTATCAAAGAAAGAAGCTAACATGACATTCCCATTAATATTCAAGTTACGAGACTAATTCAAAAGTACTTTAAGTTTTGTTACAATTCCATAAGAGGCCAACAGAGGCCAATACACTTCTCCAAACTAATCAAAAGAAACCCCACAAAAGATGACGAGACTCAAGACCCCGCCCGACGTCTAGATGACATCGTCGGGCTGCCACTCTCTCACAGGGGTTGGCTCACAAGCCTCCTCCTGACGCTCCTCCTCAAAGGTAACGTCTCCTGCACCTGGGCACCAACAAACAAGGGTCAAACACGACGGTTTGGCAGGTAATCAATTTAGGCATAAGCATGAACAATAACGTTTGAGAAAACATGTAAACAAATCCTTGATTTGAACCACTATATTGACTGAGGTACTAAAGCAAAATAGCATGAGTACATAATATATCATGAATAGTTATCAACCACAAAGAGCCCATCCTTTCTCTATCATTTATATAATGAAAAGAGCAAGCACGTACGACAAGCACGATATACATAATATAAGCACGACACGATTTCCCACAAAGACGGGAATTCCGGCCGCGGAACCGGACACGCACGATGTGTAATAAATACACGACCAGTCTGCAGACAGTCCACATGTTTAAAGACCCCCAGACAGTGGATCAAACTGAAAGGGCAATCTAAGCTCAGTGGTGTTTACTTAATTCATGAATGCACAAAACACGTGAAACACGATCAAAGCATGTCGAGATAAAAATGGGGAAATCACTTATCAAACACGACGAGCACGACTAGCAAAGAGGCATAATTAATATGCATAACACGCTTAGGAAGTAATCCCCTTTTTCTTGAAACAAACCTTCAAAACAAGCTTATACTTGAAATTCCAAAACTAGTACACGAGGGTACTCATCGTACCAAAACGGAATTCAAACACGAAATCTGGCAAGTATATGTTAAGGCTATTGGTTGACCGTTGTGTAATTGGGACCCTCAAATGTCGAAAAATACAAGAATTGGTGTCCCCGAAGTTGGGTTGCATTTCCAAGTTCCATTTACACAATGTCAAGCTAAAACCCTTAACATAGTCTAGTTTTCAACCTTCAAGGAAAATACACAACGAAAATAGTTCTTCTCCCTGAATCTGGTAGGTTCGCTCGAGCAAACTTTATAAGGTGATGACACTTCGCTCGAGCGGACCTGATAAAGCGTTGACACTTCGCTCGAGCGATACGGTAGCTCGAGCGAATATAAGGTGCGCTCGAACGGACAGCTCTCTGTCTGCGCTCGGACCAAGCAGTGGCTTGGTTGCTCGAGCGGACAAGCTGCTGCTTGCAAGGAAGAAAATATCGGCCGATACGAAGCGTATCGGCCGATACGATACATGAAATTATCGGCCGATACTCTTGTGTATCGGCCAATACATACCGCCACGATACGTATCGGCCGATACATGTGGGGGGGGGGGGGGGGGGTTATAAAACCCCCCCTTTTGGACTTTTTAGGGTTTTTTACCCTTGTCTTTCTTCTCTTCCCCTCTATGGTTGCTGTTTTCACATCTTTGTGGTCCATCCTGCGTAAGTTCAAAAAAAAAAGAAAAAAAAATCGAATCGGGGCTGCCGCCCCGAACCCCGCCTTTATGGTCGGCGGCCCAGAATCAGTACTTTTCATATATTGAATGATCTATCATGAATGCATGCAACATATAATGTTTATGTTCATATTAAGCTATTTTTGATCACCAAAGTTTTATGCTTAGGGTTAGGTCTCACCACAGTGACCCTAACAATTAAACACTGATATTTGGCTCTAATAGTACCATCATGATGTTTACATTACATATTGTTCAAATGTATGAATATAAGTGTCTCCCAAATCCCTTTTGGTGGTGATCAAGGTATTCCTAATTTCCTATTTCTTTCACTAACTCTCTACTCCCTTTGTCATTTCTAAATTGGTGTTGAATGTTGATTGTTGATCACTTCATAGTTCATTCACTTGATTGAATTTGAACCTTGAATGCTGAAGTATTGATATTTGATTGTTCAATGTTCACTAATGACCTAACTCTTAAGTCTTCTTAATTCTTATGCCGTTATTTCATGTTCTAATTTTTTTTCTATTTAGCTTTCCATTACTTTTTAAGTTAACATGACTAAGAAACATGAATACATGTGAAAAAACTAATCATTACTATTATTTTCTATTTATACAGCGATACAAGACATCATATATTGAGGGCACCGCTGCGCCCCCTTTTCTTACTTACTTTTGCAAAAGAACCACATTTTCTTTCATTTTACAATTTTCTGGATTTTCTGGAATTTTTTCAGATTTTTTTGGCGATTTTTTAAAATCGCACCGCTACGCCGATACGTATCCCCGATACGCTACGTATCGCCCGCTTCGTATCGGTTTGGCGGCGGGCCGCTACGCCCGCCGCTACCGATATTTTCATCCTTGGCTGCTTGTGCTCGCTGAGTGCGGAAATTTCCTTCCTCTTGCACAACTTCCTCTACATTTCTCTCCTTCTTCTCATCCATCAATCACATAAAATCCCTTGAGCCTTCATGCTCACCAAGGGTTCATTTCTCACCATTTCAAACTTTAAATCCACAAGAAGCAAGATCATAAAGTTCATAAACAAGTTTATATGCACAATTTCTAAAACAACAATGAAATCAAAATACAACATGCATCAATCCTATAGAGATTACTTGCCTTGCCCAATGCTAATAATCCTCCTCAAGCACTTCACTCAAGCTAAGCCAACACTACAAAGAAACCCAAAGAAAAACCATTCCAAACTTAACACAAATGAAAGCAAAGAACTCATTTTCATAAAAAGGGGTTTTCAAATGAAAAACAAGATCTTAAGGAACCAAAACAACTCCATGAAAATTATGGGTTGAAACTCTTACCTAGCAATGGCTAAACAAGAAGAGGTGAAGAAGATGGAGAGCTTGTCTCACAAGAAGCTCCAAGAAATTGGTACCAATGGAAAGCTTGCAAGGAGAGGAGAAAGATGATGGTCTTGAAATCTTCTTTGGAGATCTATAGCTGGAACATGCAAGAGAATGAAGATGGAAGGGAAAGAGGTTTTCCTTGCCCTAGGTTCAGAAAATTGCAGAGAATGGGGGAAATGAATGAAATGAGAGGGAGAAGAGACTTAAGTGAAAACAATGGGTCCCAACTAGCTGAATCTTGAAGTGGTCAAAACACGATCTTGTGGCCCTCGGATGACTTCGACGAAGAAGGATAATACGATCGTCGAAATATCTAGTTTCCAAAAAGTATATTTTTGACATGGTTTTGAGATCTCGAAAATTGTGTCCAGATTTGTGTAAGAAAGACAATTTTACCCTCTTTGGGCCAAAACATGGGTTTTTGGGCTTCAAACATGAATGGGCTTAAAACGAAAATTGTAACACATAGAAAAATCATTCGAATGAAATCAAAATCACAATCACACGGAACTCGATACGATCTTCCAAAGCTTACACGTGCACTCGGCCCTTTCCGAGTGTTTCTAACTAATACTAAACGTTCTCAAAATTCCCAAAGCTATGTCCAAGACTAAAACTAATTACTTCTACCCCAACAACAACTAAACCCACTTAGGACTAAACACATACTAATCGCACACTAATCGACTTAGTCTGGGTCGGGGTCTAACACAACCCATATATTCCGTCTTTGTACGGTTTATTTTAAAGCCTTTGGATTCTAAAGCATCCCGCCATATCTCAAGCTTTGCATTCACCTCATCTCTTGATTCATCTACCAACACAATATCATTTGCAAATAACATGCACCAAGGTACCTCTTCTTGAGTATGAGTAGTTAACCCATCCATAATCAATGCACAGAGAGAGAGAGAGAGAGAGTGTTATGTTTATGCTCCTACCCTTAGCTCATGCTAACATTATTGTCCACTCAAACAAGGCAAACACGTGGGGTCACCTGGCTATTAAAAAAGATTCATAACCTTTCCCAATTGTCCCACCTAGTATTTTCCCTCGTGACCACAGGTCCCACCCCCCACCTAGTATTTTCCCTCGTGGCCACAGGTCAAGTTGGTCCCCCCCCCCCCCCCCTGTCATAACATCTTGTATATTGTTTTATAAGAAACTTGTACCTATTATGAATTAAATAGATTTATATGTATATATTAAAATAAGTTTAAATTTTACAGTATGCATTGCAATCATAATTTTGAACTAACCATTAGTATTAAGAAACTAGTACTAGTAGTGCAGACGTACAGTACTCAATTACTCAATCACCAAGTAAATTGAGAGTGAATTTCAACTTTCAAGTAACATTTAGTAGTATTTCATATTAATTAATTAATTAAAGTTGCGGAGTATGAACATAGGGCCATTGTGGTTTAAGAAGGAAGGAACCATCATATGAAAAAAAAAAAAAAAGAAAGTGTAAATCACTTGAGTTTTGGTAAAAAAAAAAAAAAAAAGAGCTGGGGAAGCTCTAGCACAAACCTTAGAAAGCTCTACAGATGATTTGGGAAAGAAAGAAATGAAAAAAAAATAAAATAAGGGGAAAGTAAGTTAAAAAAAAAATCACCATTGGCTGATATTTTAACCGTTATTTTCAAAATATCGGCCGTTATGGACCATTATGGCTGTTATATTGGCCATTATAACTGTTATGGACCGTTTTTTCCATTGTTTTTTTATGCCGTGACCATCGTGACCGTTATATGGTAAATAATGTAACGGTATAGGCCCCTTTTTTTAAACCATGGACCCATCTGAATTGTCCACACACTGTTCAAATGGAGATATATATTCTTTCTTTACGTTCTAATCCTTAAAAATCTATTTAATTCATATGATGTTTTATTCAGATTTGATTCTACTGCAAATCTCATGTGAAAATAGTATTCTCATTGCATGTCAATTACCTTGCAGACCCTGTCGGTTATGGTGATGCTCTTATTGCGATTCTGCCTTCTTTTCCTGGGATTAAGAAGCTTCAGTAGATGGTTTGGTTTTAAAACTCATTGGCCCCACTATCTTATATGTTCTTTGTTAGTTTTATTCGTTTCATTCAAGTGTATCCATGATAGTAATTTATAACAGTTTGTCCTGTCACTGCTTAAAACCTTGTGTGATCCAGGAAGCCGTTAATAGGTACATGTACTTATTTTGTTATTAGTTATGTTTACCTTCTCCTCAAGGTTAGCTGATACTGGTCGCTGTGGGTAGTCAATTGGTTGGGTCGATCTCTACCCAGGTAGTATAAGCCTTTTGATTTGCTAACATGTCTTGGAGATTGATTAGATTTACGGGATTATCCAACTAATGTGATTTTCTTACTGTATAGTTCACCCATGATGGATGTGGTGAACCTGCAACCCAGATTGAAGACGTGCTGAAAACAGCATTATCCTTGTCTATATGGTTTAAGAACTCAATTTTGACTGTTAAAGAAAGGCCGATATAACACGTTGTAAAATGATGTACCGTTGCAATGCATGCGTGCACACATGATTAGTGAGGTTTTTTGTTTTGGTAAAAATTATTAGTGTCTATTGAACTCTTTTATTTGAATGGTTTGGAGGGTGTTTTAAGCATGAGTAATCCTTAGAAACCATAAACCCTAAACTTGGATAGGCAAAATACTAAATATCTGCTGATGTAGACTTTTAGCACATCCCACTGCCATGCAAAAAGGATGGGGAGAAAGTGGAACTTGTGGTGATATCTATGGTGGGACCTAATAGACCTATCGATTTACCTAGTTGTGAGGAGAGATGGGCCAAGTTGATGAGGAACATTATCCCCACAGGGCATGAGTTTTGGATTAGCCATCTTCCAAAATTTGTTCTATCAAACATATCTAGCCATTCTTTCTCTTTAAAGCTGAATGTTGGTTTCAAAATAAACCTTAAAAAAAACTCAATTTTGTCCTTAGGAGAAGCCACATTAGCTTATTGGGGCACATTTGTGGATGTGTCCTTTCAAAAACACATAATATGTGCATTTTCAATAAAAGGTGTCTTTTGGGCTAAGTATGTGCCTTTTCAATAAAATGTCTCTTGGGTCCATTTGTGTGGATGTAACCCAATTCAAAGGGATGCCTTCCAACTCTAAGGTATTTTCAAAGTTTTTATATAGTATTCAAAATTAGCATAAATGCATATGAATTTTTTGTTTTTAAGATGAAACGTATATGCTGACGTGGATTAAGCAAAGAAAGGTTTAGTTTTCATAATTTTTTGGTTGATTTAAAATTTTTAATTAGTTTGTTATACATAGATTTGTTGGAAGTAGGTGGGCCATCCAGATAGGTTTCAAAACTTTTGACCCACTTAATGCAGGGATCAACTATCTAGAATGCAACAAAAAATCCAATTTAGGATGCAATCCTTCATTCTCATCAATCATGTACGGCAATATAACCTATCTAGAAGATAGAAATCAGTAACTACATACAACAAAATAATCTACCACAAGAGGAGATGCAGATTTTACCTTTGGAGCTCGATAGTGCTCTAATGGAGGAGAAGATAATTAACTTGAACAAGAACTCTTCTTGAAGCAATTAGAGATCTCCAAGACCTTGTTGTCTTCCACGCTATGACCCTCTATCAGATCTCTTTTCTCAAGAAGATGTATGAGATCTCCAAGAGAAAACCCTACTAGAAAGTCCAAGGAACTAGAAGAGAGAGAGGAGAAGGAAGAGATGTGCAACACTTGCACAAAACAAGGGTTGGGCGTGAATCCCTAGGTGGGGATTTGCATAGGACGTCCATCCCTATATTCTCCTATATTTATAGCCTACAAATCTCCTCTTATGACTCTCTTACTAATTGCATTAGAAGTTACACTTTCACACAAATTAGTAGTTTACTATTACCACTATTAGAAGTCAAACTTTAAATAGAAATAGTAACTTTCTAATTCCTTTCTTTTAGAGTTAAAGTAAGATTAGTAACTTTTTAATATCTTGGGTTAGCATGGGGACCACTAGGGATTCCTTAGAAAGCTGGCTCCAATTGGGACACGCGACCCCACATCTCATGTGCAATCTGGGCCCACAGTTAAATGCAAATAATATCACTATATAAATGCAATTGTACTCCAGTCTTAGGAATAAATTATAATTAAGACCATAAACTTTCCAATTACCATAAGTAGGCCTCTCTATCATTATCCATGGATAAATTGGAATAAATTTGTCACATCCAATCTTAGATCCACATCTTATTATCCTTGAGCCCCAATTAATCACAATTATCGTCAGTACCATCCAATTAACTCTTAATCGAGATGGGTGCGCACTTACTAATGACAAATTCATTAATTGGCATAAGGGGATAATGTAGATAGATTTCATCTTGATCATTGCATGTTCTCACGGTCCTACTATCACGTATCCAAGACACCGAGGTGTTGACCTACAGTTGGCCTCACTCATTGGTGACTCAAAGCAAATGAATAGACAGAAACTTGAGTTCATCAATGTCTCAGGATTGAGAACCTATTGTTAGGGAATTATGAGAGCAGTCCTTAAATCGAGACAGTATTTAATAAGGTGCTTCTCATGGTCCTTCAATACATCCAATGTACCAGCACTATGATCCAAAATCTTACATTTTGATGATCGAAACAGATCACACTATCTCATAGTAATCAAAGTGCTGCAACCTTGTCAGATGAGATGCACAGTCTCATCACTGGTTGTGAAGATATTTTTAAGTACAATATTTGCAATACATGTCTCATGTATGTGGATCTCATCCACACACATGTATTACATCTAGTATACTTGTGGATTTCGGTTCATCTCATGAACCATTATGTCATTCGTATTTGTTATGTGTAAGTATATAATTAAACATCATTCATCTCATAAAATTAAAGCATGATTTTATTGATGAATAAAGAAATTAATCAATTTATTAGATCAACTGATGGATTAAGACCATACAATCTAACAAGATTTATGTTGAAGGGATATTAGTTTTAATATATTGTTGAGGACTTAACTTGTGCGATGCAAAATAGGTGGTCAAAATATAATTTGAAAAATGGCTAAAAGTTCTCTCCTTGGTCGGATGCTATGATTTTTAGAGGTCAATTTATTGTTGACCTGCTTATGTTTCATGGGGCAAGCGATCCCCGCTGATATGCCTGCCACAAATCGCCCCACGAGGCCAATTCAGACATTTTTCTTTTGAGTTTTTATTATAACGATAGAGCGCCTACAAATGATTGTAATTGCGTGGAGCACTTTATGTTGAAAATGAAAATGGTTTGCGAGGGAGAATGATTTTCAGCTGATCCATGTTAAATTTTGCTGTTTTCAAAAATTTGCTGATGTAAAGCAGTTTTGGAAATTCTGACCCAAGAAGTCGAGTACCATTATCTTCATTTTTGCACGAGTGGCAGTAGCACATATCATTGCAGAACATATTTTGCAGCATCATACAGTTTCCCATTTGCCCAAAGTGTGTTTCATGAATCCGGAGGATCTGTTTCTACTTTCGAGGACAAGGATTAGCCATCTTTCATTTATGAGGAGCCCACCTCAAACTCTTTTTTTTTTTATTGGTAAGATGTGACTTGTTGACCTACAACCTCAAGTATTTTTTACTTTTTTGCTAACGGAGGGTTCCCAACCCTTTGGGCTGGACTAATCCCTCCAAGTACAGAGAGAAGCCGAGTAAAACCCTTGTAGCCCCCATGTGGTAGCACTAGTGGACTCAACCTGAGGTTCCTGAAAAGGAGGGAACTATGGATCGATACCAAGACCTCTAGCTCCAGAAGAGAGAGGTACCGTGGTCCCTGACCACTCGACTAACCCCTTGGGGTTTACCCACAACCTCAAGTTTGCGATAGTGAGCGAGCGCCTTCCATGATTGCCTTAACTTTGGATCATTTAGCATCTTTATTTTTGCTGCAACCTTTTCTTTTTTTGACAACGGAGGGTGTCTCTACCCTTTGAGCCGAACTAATCCCTACGGGCCCAGGGTAAGCTGGATAAATCTCTTGTGGCCCCACTATGGTAGCGCAGTTTCGAACCAAGCTACAACCTTTTCTCCTCATAGGCTAGGTAGGTGAAGTGCTAATCCATAGAATTTGGTTTGATGAGTTGTTATTGATGACTGCTCACCTGATTGCTTATGCAATGCTATTTCTAACCCACCTTTTCTTAATAAAATTGCAGTTACCATAAAAAAGGAATTCATGTAACCATCCTTTCTTTGGACTTGAATTTGAGAGGAAAAGTTACACACTGTGATGTATGTATATTTTTTGTAAAATCATTTTGATTGGACAATCCTGACGGTCCAGTGGATTGGGATAGTAATGGATCAATTTCAATTACAAAACTCTGGCCATGAATGGGCCATCGATTGTCCAATCCCTTTGAAAGACTCCCACCCCTGAAATGTATCACTTTGATTTAGCGTTTCTAATATCCATTAAATGCATGTGAGATGGAACCTTGGTCCGAAGTTACTTGTGGTTTTTTTATTGGAAAAACAGCAAAATACTTATCTAGACTTTGGTCATTTTGCAGAGTACCCCTTCTACTTTGGTATTTTGTATTAAACATACCTGAAGTTCTAATTAACATGCAAAATGAATGGATTTTATTAGTATTAATGGCCTAGGTCATATAAATGGTGTCTGGTGTATACTGGCAACAAATTATTCACCTAAAAAGACTTATTTGCCCTTGGGGAGAAAAAAATCCCAGGGCGTGCTTATTTTTTTCTTTCTCATTTCCTCCTTTCCAAATTTCTGAACCTAATCGATCTACAGCTCTCCCTCTCTCGTATACACTTGCATCTCCGGCCATCTCCTCTCCCCAAATATTAAATGGGTCCAAGCATCGGGCATCGACTCATCCTACCTATTCACCTGTTGTACTTGTTACTCCTCAGCCTTCTCTGTTTCCACCATGCTATCTAGTACACAATCATACTTGGCCGATGCCATCGAATCCCAAACACCGGACTCTCACCTCCCATTGCGTGTGCCGTGTGGACAGCAACATGGTCACAGGGATGATGCTCAATACTAGAAAAGCAGAAGTCTCGTTTTCAGCTAGGAGAAAAAGAAATTGCTCTCATTTTAACATAACAAGGGCAACTTGGCACTGGCACCTCCTCCGTCTGATCAATAGACGCCGGTTTCCTTTATATATAAGAGCCAAAGAGAAAATCATACGGTTCAAAAGCTTGTTATAAAGCTCGGATTTTTGCAGAAGGATAACTCACACTTATGCATCTATTATGAAAAGATGTTTAGCCCATTTACAAACCCTACAACTATTCGAGCAGTTGTAGGCATCACTTCAGAAAATCTCTGGCTGTGGTTAGAACAGAACTTAACTTATTCTTTTGAGCATTTGGGTAACATGGAAATCAATCATTAAAAAAAAAAAATTGGAAGTGGAAATCAGAAAAAGCCTCCGTTTGGTAGAAGCTATATCCAACTCTTCCATACCAAAGTATCAATTAATTAGTTCTTGCTAATAGGAAGGGGAGGAAAGAGGCAGAAAAACGATATCCGACCTCTTTTCCTGATTTGATACTAGATCTCTTTTCCTGATTTGATACTAGATCTGATTGCTTGCACTTATAATCAGAAAAGAAAAAAAAAGAAAAAAAAATAAATAAAAACCCTCTCTCTCAACTGGTTTCTCAGGTGGCTTGCAGTTATAATCAAATAAAAAACCAGGCCCACCATTAATGGTCTGTACTATGATTGGTAGAGCTTCTTGATGGATATGAAGATCGCCGGGAAGGAGGGGCGGTTTCTCCCAAAGTCGTCAAGGAAGAACTCTAGCCGCAAGCGAAAGAGAGGAAAATGAACAAAAAAGGCCAAAAGACATCTTATATATGGAGGGGTTAATTCATAATTCCTTATTTTCTATCACGACCGTCTCTGTTTGCATTGTGATTTAAAATACAACTAGGTTTAGTACAAAATACCAAAGTACATAAGGTACTCTGCAAAATGACTAAAGTATAGGTAGGTATTCTGCTATTTTCCCTTTTTTATTTGGTGGGCTTCAACTTTTTGAAGCATTTTATTTTCACAGTAATTTCCTTTTTTATTATTATTTTTTTATTTTTGATCAGAAATTGAATCTAAGAGTCGGTTTCTTTGCATGGAAACGAGTTTTTAGGAATTCATGTTAAAATGGGTTTCATATAGAAATATTGGAGTGGTAAGGGTTGAGTGATATAAAGTAGAAATATGGATGCAACCCTGACTTTCAAGGTTTTGGATTAATAGGGTGATGGCTGGGTGTTTGCTTTTCATCCCCTTAGTTGATTTTCCATTTAAAGTGAGATTATTTAAAGGTAATTTTTGGTCTTCACCTTTGTTACATCAAATCTACCCATCATTTCTTTAAATTCTAAGTAATTCAGATACATGGAACAGACGGGCCTTTTTTTTCCGTTGTTTTTATATTGAGGATTTAACCGGAAAAAACACTTAATCCGCACGTGTTATGCAATCAAACACTTTAGTAAGTGGGGCACCAATTAAAGAAATTGGGCCCGATTTTTTTTTTTTTTTACCAATTTGTCACATGGTATGCGCCGACCTTATTTACACTGAAAAAGGTCGGCGAGGACCCTGTCCGTGTACAGTTTTAGGGCTAAAATCCATGTTTCTTCTCATTTTTTTTCTATTCTCTTCCAACCTACCATCGAGACTAACCTTGGGCGAGTGACGAAGAGCGGTTGCTTCCATTTCCACAACTGCCAGCCTTCAAACTGAATTCCTCAACTGATTCTCGTCAGGCCCATCATTTTTTCCATCGTCCTTCATTTCGATCGTCACTCCAGAGGTATGAATCTCCTTCCTTTTTGAATCATTTTCAATGTTTTTGTATTTTCCGTCCATTTTGTTTTCCCGCCATCCCTCATATGATATCGAAATACATGGTTTGTTATCTTCAATGTCATATTCAATTTGTACATTCTTTGTTTGCTTTGATTAGGGTTTGTAGATTCCAATTTTAGGGTATTTTTAGTTGAAAAGGACAATGGAGGATTGGGGTTTGTTTTAAGTGAGTTTGAGTGAGTTATTTTAGTTTTCCAAACTTGAGGAAGTTGTATGTGGTCAAAGAGTTACCTGCACCAAATAATTTTAATCTTCATCACTCTAGAGTCCAGAGTGCATCAATCTGAAAGTCTCAGTGCTGCCGTTTTCCATGCACGAGTGATAAATTCTTGAATACAGAAATTAATACCTCTTGTTCATAAATTTTGATATTTGGCCCATCAATAACTTGTGGTAAAGAATCACAATGTGTTCAGTTGCATGGTATTGAGACTTAAGAGTATACTCCCTCTCTAGTTCCCAGTTGAACATAATTAAACATCAACAGTGATCCCAAGTTATAGGAGCACAATAAGCATATCCATTGAGTAGCAACAAAAGAATAAAGATATATGTTAACCATATAATTTTGCATACCTGTAAGGCATAAGGCTGAGACTTCTTTGACACAGAACAAACTATTGCTTGACGTGGGCTCAACTAGAAAGGTCACTTTCCTTTATAATGTTCGACAAGTATTGCAAAGATACGTTCAACGGATCCAAGGATAGCCCTATGTATCATCATAGATCGCTCCCTTTTAGCTTCATCCTCTACTGAGTAAGTCAAGTTGAAGCGAGAAGGGAGTTGAAAGTCCAGATGGCATATGTACATTCATCAATTAAGAAACAGAACAGACAATTGACAGGGAGTATGACTACATTATATCATAAAACATAGAACGCATAGTGTTGAACACTGGAATTTCCTCTTCAAAGCATCAAATACACTAATATCTATTTTCGGTCCATAAAATGCTTCATCTCCTTCATTGATTTGTACACAAAGATCTGTACATAAAACATTTAGTACCATGCTTGGCCAAATGCTCAGTAAACAAGCAGCCAAAAAATTAAGGAAACCAATGGTGGTGTGCTTGCTTGGTTTTTTTTTTTTTTTAGAGAACCTTTTTTTTTGGTAATCCTAATCTACACTCTTAAGCTATTCTATCTAACCTATCTTTCTTAAGGCGCCAGTTGCTGATACCTCTACTTTCTGCCTCCCTTAGAGGATTTTGATGTCTCTTACCAGCTGAGCTTGCAACCTGGAATAGTGTAGAAGGTGTTTGTGTTCATTCAGGAAAACTTATTCTGAAAAAGAAGCAAGTATGCACAAAAATAACATATTATAAGAAAATTTAAAGAAAGAACCATGCTTATATAGGCAAACAGATTTACCCACACCTGTGAAAATCCTTTAACTCAAGAGTTTCCCGATCCAAAAGATTATCTTGGGCCACTTTTCATTTTTCACTTTTTACTTTTCAAAAGTTGCCTATCATAGTATGTCCCCTATTATTAAAACTCTAAATTGGGATGGTGCTTATATTAACTTTCATATCTTATGTACTTGTAAACAAAGCAAGTTGGTGTTTTGACAGTGATGCATGTGGTGCACCACAACCACATCACGTCACACATGTGAGGGTATGGAAAATTATTGTCACTACCATAAAAATTGCTTTTTAATGCTGGATCTCTCAACTGCTTTAATATTGTCACTAGTTCTCCTATCTTGATTTTACTATTTCATAACATTGCTTTTTACTATTGCTGACATTTAAATTAATGTGTCAATGTAAGAATTGCTTTTTACTATTCAATGCTATCATGTATAATTTGGACGTACATAGATGTCTAAAGAGAATACCAGCAATGCTGAAGTGCCCCGCAGCGAGGCTAGTACCTCAAATGCATAACCAGCAGTTCTTTTATGCGAGCAAGAGCATCACATCTCGGCCGTTATTCAACGTGGTTTGGTATACTCTCTTCCATAAAACCAATAATCAATTGAACTTCCTTTCGATCTATGACTAACGTTATTAAAACTTTCATTTTTCTCGCAGGAGTTGGGCACATACAGATGCTTTCCCACTAACCCCGACTATGGGCAGTGGGACCTCAACAAGCGACAGACGTAGTGGGTTGCCGATGCCGAGCTGTATCATCTGGCTCAGATGAGGTGGATGAGGACTGACCATGCATTGATCATGGGGCTGATCAAGCGGTGGAGGCCGGAGACGAACACATTTCATCTCCCATCTGGCGAGGCGACCATCACATTAGAGGACGTAACAAACATCTACGGCCTACCTATTGATAGTCCGCCCGTATCGGACCGGACATACACCCACCACGAGATCGATGATCTCTGTTGGGAGCTTCTTGGTGTGGTGCTCCAAATGAAAGAAGACTACAATGGGGTTTCCCTTAAGTTCACATAGCTGGAATGCATCTTCCGTCCCACTTCGGAGGAGTTAAGGGAGAAGGAGAAGCCGAAACCAAAGGGAAAGAAGAAAAAAGGCAAAGGAGATGCGAAGAAGAAGACAACAGAGGCCAAGGATATATATAAAACTCGGGCCTTTTTTTTTTTTTTTTTTTGTGGCGGGAAATATTCTTTGCAATTCTTCAGGGGCACGAGGCCCCTTTTATATTTTAGAGCTGTTTAGGGAGTTTAGGCCCTATTCATGGGCCTCCGCTTGTTTAGCGAACTTGTATAGAATGCTAAACAAGGGTGTATATTGGAAAGGGGTCCAGATGCGTGAGATGCCCGACCCTACCGATGAGGGGGATGCTGTGGAGAAGAAGTTTAAGTCTCTTTCTGGCCCCCTCCAGCTTCTTCAGGTGAGCTTGATATATTTCCCCTTCATACTTTCACTATTTATATCTTAATGTTCTAATGAATCCCTTTCTTTTAACAAATCTGGGCTTACACCAGAATGAAGATTGGTAGAGGTCTAAGTCCAAGCAACAGCTTAGACCATGACATATAGTTTCCCCTCATGGTTACATGGGCGAACCGACTTTTAGGAATGACCCATCTTACGACCTTGAGAGAAGTGCGAAAGTAACTCAATTACATCACGTCCAAAGAGGTAGAAAGATTTCATTTCAATTTTCCATTAATTTTCATACTTACTTTAATGGTTCTAACTTACTCAATGCTTCATGCACAGTTTGAGTGACAGCCGTATAAGAAATACGGAAGGATTTTTTGAAGCATGTCAAGAAGGCTGACAGAGCACTCTTCACAACAAACTCTCCCCTTATCTCATACTGGGTGTCGGAGTGTCACCCTACCCCTAGGGTCATGAGGCAGTTTGGCCTGAGACAGACGGTGCCTCCACGCTTCGTTAGGCCCATATTGTGGAAATAAAATAAGGGGAGATTTGTGATAGATTGGAGTCTAGTGAATGAGGAGGAGGTGAAGTTATGAGAAGCTCGGGCAAACAATGTGCTCAAGAGAAAAGGAAAAAAAAAAACAAAAAGGGGGGGGGGATGAAGAAGTATACATGAGATGGTATGAAGCGAATACCATCATGCATATTGGCCGTGTCAGGCAACGGGACGAGCCACAAAGGGATCCTCCCCCAGAGCCCGATGCCCAAGCTCCTACAGTCCCACAGACCCAAGTATGACGTTCACACCTTTTGCATCCCTTACTTTGCTTCACATTGATTTAGTTAATATATTTTATAATAGGATCATTTCAATATGTCCACTGCAGGTCTCTCTCTTCCTCGACCACCTGGTACGGTCATGCGATCGTTCGATCGCTACAAATGTGGACCTGCTCACCTTCATAACTTTGATTAAGAGAAAGATCAACAAATTTAGGTCCACATTTGGGACTATGTACAAGGACTATGTCGAGACATGTAGTTCATCCGATGAGGAAGTTGATGATACTCTCGTAAGGATATAATTAAATTTGAGCATTTCATTTTGTGAATTGATGAATGTTTTTTGTGATTTTCTCACCATAACTTGCTTCGTTTTACAGACCGTCAAATCGCAAAAGCGTGCATGGATTAAGAGGAAGTCCTCAAAAAGCCCCGCTAAAAAGACTCAACCTAGTATCGAGGCTCCCTTGATGATAGAGGACTCCGTCGTCAAGGCATCAGCCTCCCACACTTTGGATGAGGAGCAAAAAACTGAAGCTGATGCCAGCAATTTTGACGCAGCTTTTGGCGATGTGGATGACATCCCTATCGAGGATCTTATCTCCGTCTCGCCTAGTCCTCAAGGATACAACACTCCACTGAAGGGCACTAGCTAGGCAATCATCGTATCCCTCACACAGGCTACAATCGATTCTTTGATATGGAGGTGCAAGCATATAACGAGGCCAAGGAAGATCCCGGATAGGTTTCTGGATTATCAACATCCATTGCCCCAAATGGGTTATGTTCTAACGGATGTGGAGAAGGAACTGTTGATGGATTTCTATAAATATTACGCGCATAGGTAACTGCAATTGTTGAAATCAGTTCCGTAGTAATGCAGTCTTTGTTTGGTTTTTTACTAATTCAACTTTGAAATACTCATTGCATTGACAGGAAAGAGGAGTTGGATATGACCATCTCGTGTGTCGATTCTAAGTCCCTAAGAGATTTATTGGACGAGGGCACTTGGATGGACTCGAGTATCATATATTTTTGGTTTGAAGTACTACGGGAATGGTGCAAGGATGCATATTTGGTTGACCCTAGTATATGCGTAAGTTCGATAAAAAATGAAAGCCACTTTGACTTTCTGCTCACTTGGTTAAATGTCCTCTCTTGTTTGATGTCTGAGATGTTTGTCTTACAGAGTTACTGGGAAAAGGGTCTAAAGACTGGGGATGACATCGCCTTTGGGCCAAAGGGAGAACGTGTAATGGACGCGATGGAGTGCAAAACTCTAGTCTATGTGATTCACGCTCACAACCATTGGTCCTTACTCGTTGGATATGTCGATGAGAGCCGTTGGGAGTACTATAACTGTTCAAAGGGAGAGATCTGAGGCCAAAAGACCTGTGAAAGACTTGTAAGTACATATTTGCTCCTCTCTTGGTAGGATAATGTTTGGATAGTACATAAATTTCAAAATTGAGGTATCGTGCAATTTCACTTTATTTGGACAGATATTGTGACTTCAACAAAGATTTTTTTATCACGGGTGGTCGGTGCCTATGATGTGGACGATGACCACAAAGACGGACATCCCATTTCAAGAAAATGGAAATGACTGCGGGTTGTTTGCTTGTGCCTTCGCGGAACATTGCATATATCGTCGTCCCATTGAGTTCACCCAGTTAGACATCCCGTACTACCGGCGGAGAACTGTCATTGACATATTTGAACAAAACTGAGTTCGAAATGCTTCAAGGCTTAACCTCCCTCCACTCCCGGTTTTGCCACCTGACTTGTAGTGTAACTTGTGATTGAAATGGTTATGCTGTGAATGTTGTGAATTTCTAACTGTATGTTGGATGTTGATTTCTAACTTGTATTTGTATATCCATGCAGAATCTTTATGTTGCATACCTGGATTATATCATCTTCGAGAAAAAAAAAATGGGTTCCACACCTCTTTTCAAAAGAAATGATAAATTATACAAAAGCATCCAAAAGTGCAAAACATTATTTCAAAAGAAATGATAATTTATACACAAATTTCCAAAAATGAAACAAAAAACAATACTTTCATGTTAATATGACAACCCATAAACATTCATAAAAAAAAAATGTCCAAAAAACATACCCCAAAACAAAAAAATTACATGAGCGGCCCCATAACAGAAAATCCATCAACGTCATTGTTGCATTGGCGGATTTTTATAGCTGCCACGGTTGTGACCCCTCTCTTTACAACACGAACAAGTTACCACTCTTCGCTTGCGATGTCGATCTTCAACTCGGATCCTGTTCTCCTTTGGTCGACCCGGTTGCTTGTTAGCCAATGGTGGGAGGACTCTCCCAGTGGTTAAATGTTGTTCTCATTGTTTTCTATCACGGGTGGCATGAATTACATCACTGTACATTTTATGGTACGTGCTTGTGAGGTACCAGTGCTCGCAATACTCATATGGATTCATATTCTGCGCTTTCATGGAGGCAACAACATGGCAACATGGGATCCCAATCACGTCCCATTTGTGGCAGGAGCATGTCCTGCGATCTAGATTAACTACATCAACATACTCTGAAGATTGCACTTGATATTCATTCAATGCCGCTTTTCGTACCATCAGCCTTCGCGATTCTTCCATCTCTGTGGCTAGGTACTTCTCTGCGTACGGTGTTAATATTGAAGTGATGCTTTGTACTTGAGTTGACCGTCTCTGAAAGAATTCCATGAGTTTTGCACGTTTCTTTTCCACTTGTTTTGTAATCGGGAGCACTCGGGTGTCTTTTAGTAGACTATTTGTGCACTCTGCAGCATTGCTGGTAAGCATGTCATACCTGCGTCCATGAGCAAATGTCGTTGACCAAAACTGACAGCCGATCGCATGGATGTAATTATATGCACGCTCATCTACACTTTTTATGTGGTCCATGCAAGCATCGTACTCACAAGGTCGGTATGCCCTCGCCGCGCTCCAAAACTTTCTTATAATGCCATGGTCGTTGAAAGCCGCCTTTATGTTTTTGGCTATATGATGGCAACAAAAATAATGCTTTGCGCTTGGCATTATGGCTTTTTTTGTAGGAATTAGACCTTTCTGACGGTCAGATACGATTATCAGATTTTTTTGGCTCCCCAACGACAAGGACAAGTGTGCAAGAAACCACTCTCAACCATCATGTCGCTCCGCTTCAGTAAAGGCAAATGCAATGAGGCACAATTGATGATTTGCATCATGTGTTACGGCCACCATTAGCACTCCTGAATATTTGCCATGAAGGTGTAATCCATCCACCGCTATCAATGGCCTTAGAGAGGTTTGGAATGACCTTAAGCATGGACCGAATGACCAAAAGAAGCGTCTGAATCGTTCATCCTCCCTGATGTCCAACGCAGTGTACGAACTGAGGTTGGTTCGATGAAGCTCGTTGCAATAGAGCGGCAATATCATAAAAGACTCCTCGTACGATCCACGCACTTTGCACAGTGCAAGCTCCTTTGTCATAAGTGCTCTCCTGTATGTAATGCGGGTCCCAATCTCAATCTGACATTCATTGATGATCTCCTTTGGCCTGAAATCGTTACTGCATCGCACCTTCTTTTCAATGAACTCTGTTACTAGTTTCGTGGTTGCTTGTCGATGTGCAGTTCCCATGAGTGATTTAGAGCAACAATGTTTGGAATTATACTTTCGAACTCTGAAGTGTTGAAAAGAATCTACCATGGAGGCATGTATACGCCAGGGACAATCTACTGATTTGCAACTCACTGTCACCATCTTCATGTTAGTTCTCTTGTGTTTCAAGGTGAAGTTGTTGTATATTGCGTACTTTGCTATAGCTCTTCTAAAAGCCTCACGATCAGGAAACTCCATACCTAACCACATCTCCCTACCTGAACTGGTCCTTTCTTCGGGCACGACATTATCAAGGACCATCGAGTCCACGAGGGGAGCTTTTTAAATGTTGTCTTCTTCATTTCTGCTTCTAGTATCTCTTTTGACACCTGATTTAATTAGCTCGGCGGCTGCTGAACTTCCATTCCCAACCACATTAGTTGCTGGAGCACCTATGAAGCTGTGCACACTTTCGCTTCCATGCACATGAAGCATTTCTACATTGATTTCTTCGAACATAGACTCATCATCATCTGCAAAATAAGACAATGTTGTTGGGAATTTTATATCGTCATCCTCCTGTATATCGATCGTGGGAAATTCTTTCAAAGGTGGAGGTGACGGTGGTAGATTGCCCTTTAATTTATTATCAGGCTTTTCAATGCTAGGAGCGTCTCGAATGATTTTGTTTCTTTCATCCTGTAAAGACCTGCAATATTGAGTTAGGAAAATAAAAAATTACTTTCGATCCATGCTGAAAATGTTGAAATATAGTTTTAACTTCATAACATAACTATTGCCACGGGTGTGTTGGAAACTGTCTTCATCGCATAGCCTTCTTGAAACGAATAATAATATCCCCTTTGCTTCGCTTCTTAATGATTTTAACAAACCATTGATTTCATTGTCATCGTCGATATCTATCAACAAAAAAAATTGCCATTGTGTAGAAGATACTTCAAGTTAACTCATCGGAAGTTGTTGACCAACTCGATGCTTCCAAAGCAATTTTGGACAACTCCTTAAACGTAACATTGCTCGAGATATATCTCATCTTCTACCTTCCACCCTTGTAATGAGGACGATTGAGCTCAAATTCAAGCTCATCGTCATAGTGAAAGATTACGAGGTGCTCAACGTCTGCCATGCTATTAGAACATCATAAAAAACATTAATTACTTGGACAATCGTTCTCACGCAAATAATTTATTGGGTGTAGATTAAATTTGTGAACATTTTCCTCCTTATTAGAAACTAATTATGTATAAAGTGCTTTGAACAGTGCAAAATAGTAAATAGGGCTTCTGTGCAACGTATACCATATTCAATGAAACAGACAATAAACACCATACAATGAAAGAGAACATGTATCCATGCATTGAATGATAACATATGTATAATATGTTGTCAATAGAAAGAGGGGATTGATTTCTAGGGTTCCATCATGTGAAGAGAAGAAATTTCATTACCTCCTTTGTGTAAACCCTATCAATAGCAAGAGGAGATCGATTGAAAATTAATGGTGACATCAACGGTGGAAAAATACAGTAGTCATCATGTTTCACAGCTATACAATAATATTGAAGGAAGGCGGCCTCTGCGTTTTTGGTGAAGTGGGACGAATAAAGCTCAAAATCAGATTATATAGAAGTTCGTGAATAGGGTCATCGCTGACCTTATTCAGTGTAAATAAGGTCGGCACCGACCATGTGACAAATTGGTAAAAAAAAAATGGAAAATCGGGCCCAATTGCTCTAATTGGCGCCCCACTTGGTAAAGTGTTTGATTGCGTAACACGTCCGGATTAAGTGTTTTTTCCGATTAAATCGTCTTTATATTTTGATGTAGCCAGACTAGTCCTTTCTAGTAAAGATATTTTTATTGTGGGTGGCAAAATCAAACTCGACTGTTTTCTATGAATATATTTCAAGCTATGTAAGCCCTTAAAGTTTTTAGTTATTTTATTAATATGTGAATATTTTCTAAATCCAGATTTTCAAGTCGTAATTTGTAACCTATCGGATCTAGAATCTGAGAGAGAGAAAGGGGAGGAGGAATAACTCCGTCAATATCGACCCATTGATCAAAATGTAAGATTAGGAGGACGATGGATGGGATGTGCTTCTGGTTTATTTTATGTGGAACAACTTCTCTCTCTCTCTCTCTCTTTTTGGTAACTGTTGTTCTTGTCGGTTGAGTTGCAGGGGATTGGTAAGGGTTGGATTGTCCGCCTCGTTTTAAAAATGAGTTGGATATGGTTTGGCTTCAACCTCCATCCGCACCCAACCCGTTCGTGGCCCCTAATTTCTGTAGCACATCTTACATCATGGTTTTCAATTCAAAATTCTTTCACATTGGAAAAAAAAAACAGAGAATATAAATAAGAGGAATTTACCTGAAAAATCATGCTAGTTGTCTTGTGCACCAAAAAGGCCCTCATAGGTTTTATGAAACAAAATCGTCCTTCCCGCCAAACTTTGCTCTCTTTTTTTGCCATTTTTTCAACCAGCATCGATATTGTTACTCTTCTTTATATATACCCCATCGGTTTATATTTAGGAATGTAAATGGGTCCCCGATTCTATGACTACCTAGTCGTTCCGACCCATTATAAACCGGATTTGGATCCTGAATTTGGTCCCGATTAGTAAATAGGTCCGGTTTCGGATCCTTGTTTTGGATCCTGTAGCTAAACGGGTTCCATTCCCTAACCACAATGGTTCCGGCCCGTTGACCTCGTATCCGGTTTATGTATCATTTGCACAACAACCTACTCATCCAATAGTAGAACGCGGCATGGCAGTTATGTAAGTTTCTAAAACATTAGACCTTGTTAAAGGGAATTTCTACTGGCACGCAGATTTCTATTTTTCCCACACAAATCCTCTCTACACACATTCCTATAATTTAAAAATTACATTAGTTCTTTTCACACACACCAAAATTTCCTAAACTACCCATCCCTCCATCCCATCCCTCCATTTCCCTCTTTCCTCCCACACATCCACATCCCTTTCTCCACATCATCGACGACTCAGTTTCTCTGGCGTTCCTTCGGCGTTCCCAGTCCTTTTCACCATCTCTTCTTCCAAAGGTAAATGGATCCCTCCAACATTACCATTTATTCTTCTTCCCTATCTCTTCTTTACCATTTTTTCCATCTTAGATTACCTTTTTTCCCATGAAAACTTGTTATGGGGATAGATTCTCACTCAATGTAAGTTTATTTACAAACAATGTTAGTGTTTTTTCATGCATTTGGGTTGCATTTTATCCATCATCGCAAGGGTTTTTAACCCAAAAATCTTGACTCTGTTCGGTCTCTGAGTGACCGAACATATTGTAGGTGTTTGGACCTGAGTGTCCGAAAAAAAAAAATAGTGTTCGGACACTCAGGTGAAATATCATTGTTCGGTCTTAAAGGTCCGAACAAATGGCATATGTTCAGAGCTATAGGTCCGAACAGATGCATTATGTTTGAAATTATACATCCGAACATATGCCATTTGTTCGGCCCTGAAAGACCGTACATTTCGGGAACCTGCAACTCGTTCCAAGCGACTAAGAAACGGACCTTTCCACTGCTGCTTTGATTTTAAGGAACCATTTGATTTTTGTTTTCTTCCTTCATTGCACTAGAAAATGGAGGAATGTGAGTGAAGATGAGTTGCCTATGAGGAGGGAGGAAGTGGAGAGTGAGATGAGTTGCCCAAGGAAGATGCAAGAAGTGGAGAGTGAGAGTGAGATGGGTGAGAGAAGAAGAAGATGAGCTTGTGTGTGAAAAGAGAATGGATTTTGAATTTTTGTGGGATAATGGATATTTTGGTCATTTCACGAAGAGATAAAAATATAATAAAAAAATAGATAAATTCCTTTTGTGTTTGAAAAGTAAAATTGTGTTCCAATAGCAGCACTCCTTGTTATATCCAAAACCTCCTCCCTTTTTCTAATTTTCTCTCTTTCTTACCCTGCTCATGGGTTTCTTTCTTGCTGCCTCCTCCTTGATTTTCTCTCTCTATGTTCCCCACTCATACTCGATCGTCGGCTGTCTTTTTGTGCTGCCTCTTCCACCTTCTCCTTCTCTCTCCAGCTTACGCAGAGAAAGAGGATTTGATGTACAGTGATAGGGATCTCTCCCTCCAACTAAGGTGGAGAAGAAGGATGAGTTGGATTAACAATTACATGGATGGGTTGTTCTGCTCTGGTGGGGTGTTAGAGGTGATTGGGACTGTGGCTTGCTAGAAATTCAGGGTTTGGAAGGAACGATGGTGTTTATGGGGTTTTGTGGGTTTGGCTGGAATGGGTTTGGTATTTAGGGTTTGGAATTTGACGGTTATGAAATTTTGACCTTCGGTTGGGTGGAGGGAATTGGTTGTGATTGGGTTTTGGATTGAAGGGATATAGGCTTGAGAAGCTTGGGGATTTTGGACAATTTGAGTTGGATTTGGGCAATTTCTCTCGATATCTTCCTCAATCTTTCTCGGCAATTTATGTTGGAAAAATGGCTAAGAGCTACACTAGTTTTTTGTCAACTTTGAGCCAAAAACTAAGTGGGACCCACTTATCCTTTTGGGTGGGAATACATGGGAATGTAATCTACTCCATGAGTAGATTATGGACATATATTGAGTTGCACTAATCCATTTAGGAGTGAATGAGAAATTGCCTCCTAAACACCACTACTTGAACATGTTAAACATGGAAACAAAAGGAAGTGGTGAACTTGCTTCCCACATTGCTTCGGAGCAAAACATTCATTGGGTATAAATATACTTACCTTGGTAGTATAAGATGAGCCCCAAGGGGCACCCCACTTTTGTAGGGGAGGGAGGACCTAGATCAAGGTAGGGTCACCACCACACACGCGCGCGCGCGAGCCACCCCGCCCCGCACCGAACCGGGCAGGGCCGGGGCTTGGGCTTCACGCGCGAGTTGGGCCTTGCTCGGCCCACTACCCATTTAATTTTTGGAGAAATTTTATTTAATAATTTTTTTTTTTTTTGCAAATGGGATGTGTCCTTAGTGGTGTGTCCATTCGTCTTTGAAAGGGTGTGTCCAAAACCCAAGAGAGGTGTATGTAGCATCTGTTCACTAAACAGTCACTATTCTAAACAGATGCAACCTCCCCTGAAGAGTCCTAAAGCAGGCTTATATAAAGCATCTTGTCCATGCAATTTTATTCATTCAATCACTACTGCTGCATTGCATTTTCGAGTCATCATCTGTGTCTAGAGAGAGTCTGTTGCACTGCTGGTTCGCCAGTCACACAGTTTGTAGTGCTGCAACTGCATTGAAACTGATCATTGTATCCTGGGAGACAAACGCTGTTGAAGCTCGTGAGCACCATTGCGGGGGCGAATTTTGTCTTAAGGACATAGTGTCAAACACTAGCCTTGATCATTCTTCTTCTGTAAATTTCTGAGATTCGTAACTCCAGCTACATAGTACTATTTTTCTGCCTACAAACAGTAAGTGATTTTCTTTCGTAAATTTACATTCTATAGTTCTGTTTTACTGTTGTTTGTGAGGAACTGTTTCCTGAATTCTGAAATACTACTGCATGTACTCGGACTAACAATCTTAAGACAAAATTCTTTCTTTCTGAGTACACTCTGTTTTCAGTTTTACTTCAGTATTCTCTAGTTTCAGTTTATGTCAGTTTCACTACTGGTTTCCTTTTCTTCTTATTCTGAAACCAATATTGTAAAACTGAGTTTATCTCTGTCTTTTATATCTACTTACAGAACTTCAGTGTGTTTTGTTCTTTACTTTATGTTTGCCTCAGTATACAGTAACCAGTTACTGGTTACCATATATTCTGAGTTACTGTTTACAGTACTGTTATTTTAATTCTGCAGTATATACTCTGTGTTTTATTAAGTCATTTCTGGTTTGTTAAAATAGACATGGGTATTGAGAAGAATACTCCAGTCACTACCCCTACCCCTGTTATGGTGAACCATGGGGAGAAACCTGAAAAGTTTAATGGTACTGAGTTCAAGAGATGGCGGCAGAAAATGTTGTTTTATCTCACTACCCTAAACTTGGCTAGGTTCCTTCATGAAGAGTCTCCTGCTCTAATAGATGGCGAGACAGACAAGCAAGTAGTTGCTGCTGTAAAAGCCTGGAAGCATGCTGACTTCCTCTGTCGAAATTACATTCTCAATGGACTAGACAACACATTATATATTGTGTATTGTTCATTGAAGATTGTTAAGGAATTATGGGATACACTTGATAAAAAGTACAAGACCAAAGATGCTGGAATAAAGAAATTCGTTGTTACCAGATTTCTTGACTACAAGATGATCGATTCCAAAGCAGTTATCAATCAAGTTCAAGAACTTCAAGTAATTCTCCATGAAATTCATGCAGAGGGAATGTCTCTTAGTGAGTCTTTCCAAGTGGCAGCAATCATTGAAAAATTGCCACCACTTTGGAAGGATTTTAAGAACTACCTCAAGCATAAACGAAAGGAGATGAAACTTGAAGACCTGATAGTTAGATTGAGGATAGAGGAAGACAATCGTGCTTCTGAAAAGAAAGCAGGAAAAACCTTCACTAAAGCTAAGGCAAATGTGGTGGAACATGGGCAGAATCCTAAGAAGAGGAAGAACAATCCCAACGGTCCAAGACAAGGTCCCAATGACAACAAGAAGTTAAAAGGGAAATGCTATGTGTGTAACAAACCAGGCCACCGTGCTAAGGACTGTCGTAAGCGCAAGGACCAAGGCAATACAAGTAAGAAACCCGCGCATGCCAACATGACAGAATTGGACACTCTCTCCACTGATGTTTCAGACATCAATCTTTCTGCTGTGGTCTCAGAAGTCAATCTGGTTGGTAACACCAGAGAATGGTGGGTGGACACAGGGGCCACTCGACATGTTTGCTCTATTATAGAGATGTTCTCCACTTATCAAGCATCAACCAGAGAACAACTCTTCATGGGCAACTCTGCCACCTCTAAGGTTGAAGGCCAAGGACAGGTGGTATTGAAGATGACTTCTGGAAAAGAACTCACCTTCAACAATGTGTTGCATGTACCTGATATTAGTAAGAATCTGGTATCAGGCTCACTACTGAGTAAGAAGGGTTTCAAACTTGTATTTGAGTCGGATAAGCTTGTACTCACAAAGTCTGGGATGTACGTGGGAAAAGGGTATATGAGCGATGGGCTCTTTAAGATGATTGTCATGACTATTGTTCATAATAAGAATAAGTCTTCTGCTTATATGCTTGAGTCTTCTAATGTGTGGCATGGTAGATTAGGCCATGTTAATTATGATGCACTGCGTAGATTAGTAAACATGGAATGTTTACCTAAATGTAGTTTTGACTCAAATATCAAATGTGAAACATGTGTAGAAGCTAAACTCACTAGAACTTCCTTTCAATCTATTGAAAGAACTTCTGAACCTCTTCAATTAATCCATTTTGATATTTGTGACCTAAAGTTTGTTCAAACTAAAGGTGGTAAGAAATATTTTCTTACATTCATTGATGACTGCACAAGATACTGTTATGTTTACTTACTGAGAAGTAAAGATGAGGCCTTGGAAATGTTCCAACAGTACAAGAATGAGGTTGAGAATCAACTTGATAAGAAAATTAAGGTGATAAGAAGCGATAGAGGGGGTGAATACGAATCACCTTTTGGTGAATTCTGTTCACAGCATGGTATTATACACCAAACTACTGCTCCTTATTCACCTCAGCAAAATGGTGTTGCTGAAAGGAAAAACAGAACTTTAAAAGAAATGATGAATGCTATGTTAATCAGTTCTGGATTACCTCAGAATTTGTGGGGGGATGCTATCCTCTCTGCAAATTATATTCTCAACCAAATACCTCAAAAGAAAACCAATAAATCCCCCTATGATTTGTGGAAAGGCAGAATGCCTACTTACAAATACTTGAAAGTGCGGGGGTGTTTGGCTAAAGTGGCGGTTCCTACACCTAAAAAGGTAAAAATAGGACAAAAAATAGTAGACTGTGTATTCATTGGGTATGCTCATAATAGCAGTACGTATTGGTTTCTAATTCACAAGTCTGAAATTCCCGGTATGCATCCTAACACTATTATTGAGTTAAGGAATGCATCACTTTTTGAACATGTATTTCCTTACAAATCATCGCAGGAAACAAGTTCTCCTAAAAGAACTCATGACACTGCTAGTAGCAGTAATCAAAACCAACAAGAGATTGATGAACCTAGACGGAGTAAGAGGGCTAGAACATCAAAAACGTTTGGTTCAGATTTTCTAACATTTCTGTTGGAAGATGCGCCTCAAAGCTTTAATGAAGCAGTGTCCAGTCCCGATGCACCATATTGGAAAGAGGCCATCAACAATGAAATCATACATGGGAACTAGTGGATCTTCCACAAGGTTGCAAAAACTCTTGGATGTAAGTGGATATTCAAGAGAAAGATGAAAGCAGATGGATCAATCGATAAGTACAAGGCTAGGCTTGTTGTTAAAGGGTACAGACAAAAAGAAGGCTTGGACTATTTCGATACTTATTCACCAGTGACGAGAATAACATCCATTCGAATGTTAATAGCAATTGCTGCTATATACAATCTCGAGATACATCAAATGGATGTTAAGACAACTTTTCTCAATGGTGAATTAGACGAGGAGATATATATGGAACAACCAGAAGGGTTTAATGTTCCAAGTCAAACTAAGAAAGTTTGTCGGCTTGTCAAATCTCTATATGGATTAAAACAAGCATCAAAGCAGTGGCATGAGAAATTTGACAGCTTGATGATGTCAAATGGGTTTAAGATCAATGAATGTGACAAATGTGTATATGTCAAGAACACTAACAATGGCTATGTCATTATTTGTTTATATGTTGATGATTTGCTCATTATGGGTAGTAATGCTGATATCATTCAATCTACCAAGAGAATGTTAAACAATAAGTTTGACATGAAAGATTTAGGTGTTGCAGATGTCATACTCGGGATAAAAATCTCTAAAACATCAGATGGATTGATGTTATCTCAATCACACTATATTGAGAAAATACTCAAAAAAAATATAATCAAGATAATAGCAATCCAGCAAGGACACCTATAGATATTAGTATTCATTTATCCAAGAATAATGGAAAAGGCATATCACAACGAGAATATGCACAAATAATTGGCAGCCTAATGTATGTGATGAATTGCACTCGTCCTGACATTGCATATGCTGTTAGTAAATTGAGTAGATACACAAGTAACCCTGGATCAGACCACTGGAAGGCCTTAGTTCGGGTTCTATGATATTTAAAATACACCGAAAACTATGGTTTGCATTACTCTAAATATCCAACTATACTTGAGGGCTATTGTGATGCCAACTGGATATCAGATATTAAAGATTCAAAGTCCACAAGTGGATATCTATTTACACTTGGTGGTGCAGCAGTATCATGGAAATCTTCTAAACAAACATGCATTGCTAGATCCACTATGGAATTTGAGTTTATTGCATTGGATAAAGCTGGCGAAGAAGCTGAGTGGCTTCGTCAATTCCTCGAAGATATTCCAATGTGGTCAAAACCTGTGCCTTCTATCTGTATTCATTGCGATAGTCAATCGGCAATTGGAAGGGCACAGAGTACAATATATAACGGTAAGTCTCGACATATTCGTCGAAGGCATAATTCCGTGAGACAGCTGCTCTCTAATGGCATTATGACAATTGAGTACATAAAGTCCATAGATAACATTGCAGATCCTTTAACCAAAGGATTAGCAAGAGAGCAAGTAAATCGTTCATCGAGGGGAATGGGGTTAAAGCCTATAAATGAAAAGATGTCATAATGGAAACCCTACCTAGTTAACTGGAGATCCCAAGATCTAGGTTCAAAGGGACAACCAAATTGTGTGTGACTTAACGAAATCATTATGGAGATAAAATCTCCTGCTCATTCTTATGATATTAACAGTGATACCTGCAACGGAAATTAGGATAAGCAACGCTTTTAATGATTCTTATATCTTGACTAATCAGATGGGGTATAACAGGATACTCTTAATAAGAATCACCTATGTGAGTGTGAACTGGGCTGATTCTATGAGAATAATAAGGCTAAATTCTCTAAAGCACTCATGAAACCAGGTATTGTTCAGGGCCAAAATGAACACAATCATGAGAACCAACTGTGTCCTGAAAGATTCTGTGTGAACTCTATTGTTTCGGTTTACGCAAAAGGCTGAACAGTTCAAGACATCATGTTTACTGTTCAACCAGTAAATCCGATAATACTTCACAAGGGAAGGTTCAAGGCCACAAGCTACCTCTCTCTATACAAAAAATTTCAAATTGTACTCTCTCTGTGTGTCTGCATATCATTTCATTGCTTTCGGTCAATTTCATTCATGTGGGGGATTGTTGGAAAAATGGCTAAGAGCTACACTAGTTTTTTGTCAACTTTGAGCCAAAAACTAAGTGGGACCCACTTATCCTTTTGGGTGGGAATACATGGGAATGTAATCTACTCCATGAGTAGATTATGGACATATATTGAGTTGCTCTAATCCATTTAGGAGTGAATGAGAAATTGCCTCCTAAACACCACTACTTGAACATGTTAAACATGGAAACAAAAGGAAGTGGTGAACTTGCTTCCCACATTGCTTCGGAGCAAAACATTCATTGGGTATAAATATACTTACCTTGGTAGTATAAGATGAGCCCCAAGGGGCACCCCACTTTTGTAGGGGAGGGAGGACCTAGATCAAGGTAGGGTCACCACCACACACGCGCGCGCGCGCCGCCCCGCCCAGCACCGAACCGGGCAGGGCCGGGGCTTGGGCTTCACGCGCGAGTTGGGCCTTGCTCGGCCCACTACCCATTTAATTTTTGGAGAAATTTTATTTAATAATTTTTTTTTGAAAATGGGATGTGTCCTTAGTGGTGTGTCCATTCGCCTTTGAAAGGGTGTGTCCAAAACTCAAAAAAGGTGTATGTAGCATCTGTTCACTGAACAGTCACTGTTCTGAACAGATGCAACCCCCCCCCCCTGAAGAGTCCTAAGTAGGCTTATATAAAACATGTGTCCATGCAATTTTATTCATTCAATCACTGCTGCTCATTGCATTTTCGAGTCATCATCTGTGTCTAGAGAGAGTCTGTTGCACTGCTGGTTCGCCAGTCACACAGTTTGTAGTGCTGCAACTGCTGTGAGACTGATCATTGTATCCTAGGAGACAAACGCTGTTGAAGCTCGTGAGCACCATTGCGGGGGCGAATTTTGTCTTAAGGACATAGTGTCAAATACTAGCCTTGATCATTCTTCTTTTGCAAATTTCTAAGATTTGTAACTCCAGCAGCAGAGTACTATTTTTCTGCCTACAAACAGTAAGTGATTTTCATTCGTAAATTTACATTCTGTAGTTTTGTTTTACTATTGTTTGTGAGGAACTGTTTCCTGAATTCTGAAATACTACTGCATGTACTCGAACTAACAATTTATTCTCCAGCCACTCTCAATTGGGTGTTTCTTACCCCGCTCATGGGTTTCTTTCTTGCCGCCTCTTCCCTTGATTTTCTCTCTCTATCTTCCCTGTTCATCCTTGATCGTCGGCTATGTCTTTCTGTCATGCCTCTTCCACCTTCTCCTTCTCTCTCTAGTCTAAGTAGAAAAGGAGGATGTGATGTACGGTGATGGGGATCTCTCTCTCCGACAAAGGTAGACAAGAAGGATGAGTTGGATCAACAGTTACATGGATGGGTTGTTTTTCTCTGCTTGGGTGTTAGAGGTGACTTGGACTGTGGCTTCCTAGAAAGTCAGGGTCTGGAAGCAACGATGGTGTTTATGGGTTTGGCTTGAATGGGTTTGGTATTTGGGGTTTGGAATTTGAGGGTTCTGAAATTTTGACCTTTAATTGGGTGGAGGGAATTGGTTGTGAATGGGTTTTGGATTGAAGGGGTTTAGGCTTGAGAAGCTTGGGGATTTTGGCCAATTTGAGTTGGATTTGGTCAATTTCTCTCGATCTTTCTCGGAAATTTATTCTCCAACCACTCTCAGTCGGTTGTTTCTTCTCCAGTCAAAAGAGGAGACTCTCAATTGGGCGGTTCTTCTTCACTTCGATGATTACACATCCAGAGTCAGTTTTCTAAAAATGAAAAAAATAAAATAGGAACCAGTTCCGGAACCGGACCCGCCAATGTTATCGGAACCGGCCACCATGGACTTGGATGTAAACCATTTCATTTCCATCCCTATTTTATATTCTGTCAAGCGACGACGTTGTCGCTCATTTCAACCGTCAATTTTGGCATCATATTCTGTTGGGCAACGACATCGTTGTCGATTTCAAATGTCAAGCCCGACATCATATTCTGTTGGGTAAGGATGTCGTCTCCCATCCTTAATTTTTTTTAAAAATCATTACATTCGCTATATTGTGCACACGTGCACTACATGCTTCATATAAATGATTTTTTAAATTAAAACCATCATGCATCCACTTCACGACTTCATTGCAAGCATAATTCCAAACCATAAAAAACAAGTTCAAAAGCTTCATATTCAAACCATCATCACCACTTCCCTCCAATAACACCATAATATGCATAACATCAAAATAATCTAAATTGATTACATACTGATTAATAATGTCTGTTCATAGTGATCATGGTTCACTTCCAATTTATCTTCAACTCTAGTTTTTCTTTTAGATATCACATATTGATGTCTAAAATTAAAATTACAGGTGAATTTGTTTCATTAAACATCAAACCGTTGACATCATATAGGAAGAGAAAGATCATAGCCACAAAGAGAAAAATAAAAGATTTGTTCACTTGGACTAGATTGCTAAAAAAATTGGCCAAAATTCACACTGTGGCTAAATTCAACTATTCAAGTATTGCTAAATCACATGTGCATTGACAGCAACAATAATTAACCTATCAACGGAATTCTTCTTTCAGGATTTCTCAATTTCAATTCTAACACATTGGTATTGATTTATTTTTCTTTTTTCATTTGAAGGTCTAAACTTATTCAAAAGTATAATTTTTCAATCATTTGGACTACAAAAAACCAAGGCTAAGGGCACGTTTGTGTAACACCCTTTCCGAGGGAAGGGGAAATTGCCACGTTAGCAAATCTCATAGAAATGGAAACCTCAGAAAAGGATTTCTGTAGAATTTAGAAATTCATATTTGGTGCAAATTGTTTTTCCTCGTTGAATTGGTGCTAATGTTGTTTCGTGCGATTGTGGATTCTTTATAGAAAATCAAAATTTCTTATTTAGTGAAATAATTTTTTGAAGAAAACTAAAATAACATGTATATTATTTATTCAACATCAATTAATAATTTATTTAAAAAAATAAAAAATGAAAGAGTTGTAGGGTTTTGGGTTGAAATGGACAAGAGTGAGGAAAAGAGGGAGAAGTTTTTCGAGGAAATCCATTTCCCATAACTCCCTCAACCCCCTCCCCCGAAATCCATTTCCACCAGTATTAAGGAAAATGCTGACGAGGAAGGAAAGCGTTTCTGTAGAATGGTTCCACACCAAATGCTTGAAAAATGGGTTTTTCGCGGAAAAGTATTACACAAACATATCCTAAAGAATATTATAGATGTGACTCTAATTCTCTAACTTTTCTTGTTTCCAACATGTGTTAGTGCCACATTTTCATTAGCACTGTTTTTGTATTATAAATTCCGTGCCAATGAGTCCCGAAGACATTGTCTTTCCATCTACTACAAGGAAGATCAAATTCAAGAGGAATGTCAAACTTTTGGAAGGCCCGAATTCGTCAAAAGAGGGACTCCATGTGTGTGCCAACCTACTCAGGTAATATCGACCTAAAGGAGACCGTCTTTTGGACCCTACAACCATTGAAAAAATGCTCAGTCCAGAAGAAGCTGGTTCGGCGACCGCAACTAGCCGCTTTGTTATTAGCGTCTAACCGCTAGGAAACCAAACTCCTCGGTTACCCTTTTCGAGAGAAACTCCAAATCTGATATAAGAGTTTGGTCACTTAGCGGTTAGATCACGGCTAACTGCCAAGTGAAGTGGTGGCTAACTGCCAGGTAACCGAAGTCAGTGGTTACTTTTCCATAATGCTCCTCTGTCTCTAAAAAAAAATTCGGTCACTTAGCGGCCACCTCACGACTAGCCACCAAGGTCACCAACGGCTAACCGCGAGCTGACCGAATTCTAATAATATGACTGTCTCTTCTAATCATTTGAAAAGAGGCTAGCTGCCATACTAGCCATTGGAGCTTTATTTATAAATATCTATAGCTCGTTTTTCATTATTTCTTTAACAATTTTGAAGATCTCTCACTTCTATATCTTCCCAACCAAAACTAAGCTCTCTAATCCTCTTCCAAACACACCAATACCTGATCTAGGCAAATCTAAGAGCTTTCTTAGCTCTGAGTAAGTGTGTCTTGAGGAAGACCTTCTAGGGTACTTTGATCTCCAAGTTATTAATCATCTTAACCATAGAACACAAAGCTCTTAATTTTGGTTTTGCAACACATTGGAGCATCTTTATCAACACCAAGAAAGCAACTGTTGGAAGTAGGTGGGCCTCGTGAATAGGTTTTCAGAGTTTTTGACCCACTTGACTCAAGGATCAAGTACCCATAAAGCCATAAACCACATCTAGGATCCAAGAAGCTCAAACTCATGATCAAGATCAGTGAAACACTATCTCTAAGATAGATCATGATGTTACCATGCATCCACAATAAATCTGCAACATACAAAGAAGTAGAACCTTCTTTATGACCCACTTCACGTTATGACCCACTTCAGATTTCTTTTCTCAAGGAGAATGGTGAAATCTCCAAAAGAAAAACCAACTAGAACCTCAAAGGGAAACCAGAAGAGAAACTAGAAGAGTGATGAGAGGCAAATGAGTAACTCTTGCTTTGGGCGTGAATTCGAAAGGGAATAATGTGTTGGACGTCCAAGGGGTCTCCCCTTTTTATAGCTTGAGCAACCTCCTCTTACTTACTAATTATTATTAGAAGTCTCACTTTCATAACAATTAGTTTAACTTGCTTATTTCTAATTATTATTAGAAGTCTCACTTCCATAACAATTAGTAACCTACTCCTTTCTAATTATTATTAGAAGTCTCACATCCATGACAATTAGTAACTTTCTATTTCTTTTCCTTTTGAGTTCAAGTAGAATTAGTAATGATCTAATAATTGGGCTAGCGTGGGGACCACTAGGGATTTCATAGAAAGCTAGCTCTAACTAGGATACCCTGACCCCGCATCTCATGTGCAATCCGGGCACACAATTAATTGCAAATAAATCCACTATATAAATGCAACTGTACTCCAGTCCTAACAATTAATTACAAGAAGACCCTAAACTTCCCTATTACAAAAAGTAGGCATCGCCATCTATATTCATGGATCAATTGGATCTATCCAACCAATTTAGATTCATATCTTATTATCCTTGAGACTCAATCAATCATTGTGATCATCAGTAGCATCCAATTAACTCTTAATTGAGATGGGTGCGCACTTACTAATGATAAATCCATTAATTGGCACAAGGGGATAATGAGGATAGATACCATCTCGACCATTGAATGTTCCCACAGTCCTACCACCACGTGCCCAAGACAACGAGGTGTTGACCTACAGTTGGCTTCACTCATTGGTGACTCAAAGCAAATGAATAGTTAGAAACTTGAGTTCACTAATATCTCAGGATTAAGAGCCTATTGCTAGAGAATTATGAGAGAAAACTTTAAAGTAAAGACAGTGTTTCATAAGGTGCATCTCATGGTCCTTCAATACAACCAATGTACCAGCACAATGATCCAAAGTCTTACACTCAGATGATCGAGACAAATCACACTATCTCATAGTGATCATAATGTTGCAACCTTGTCAGATGAGATGCCCAATCTCACCACTGGTTGTGAATCAATTTAAGTATAAGATTTGTGACATATGTGTCACGCCCCCAAACCAGAACCTCGGGGGCGCAGATGGGATTAAGGATAAATATATTTTCTCCCAAGATCCGCGTGTGTGAAGACAATACATTCCAACACACTCTGAATATTTTGCGAAAACTTTCGTGGCGTTGCGACCCAGAGACCGTGGCCATCGAATTTCGTGTCGCACTCAACCGTTAACATATAACTATTTTATCAAGAATCATATCAGACCGGAATAAACCATTACAACCAAGTACAGAGCTGACAGTAACAGGATATTACATTCCCATACATGTGCAAGTTACAATTATCAATGTGCATTAATTAAAAATCCCAAGAAAAGGCTACGAGAAGCATACAAGTACAATCTAAATGAATACTACCACACATGTGACGTAGCTCCGATGTCAAGCTCAATGTCTACGTGATATAACCGACACTACAACTTGCAAACTCATGGCTCCACAGCCAAAACATCCACTCAGCTCGGGGTGAAGAAGTCTAGACATGAGTGCCAAAATAGTGGGTCAGACACGACGGTCCGACAGGTGGGTGAAAAGATAATAAATATACTGAAGAATAAAACATTTGATAAATCATGCTATTTGATCAAATGCTGCGTATAATTAAAACGGGTGGAAAGATCATGTATATCTGACAAATCATGTATTCATGTAAAACGGGTGTAAAACATGGATATCTGACAAATCATGTATTCATGTAAAACGGGTGTAAAATATGGATATTTGACAAATCATGTATTCATTTAAAGCATGAGTAAAACATGGAGATCTGGCAAAATAAGTATCCATTTGAAATATATGCAAAAGCATGGATATTCGACAAATCGGGTCATATGAGTGTAACAAGGAACGAGAAACAATATAACAATAACTGAATTTACCTTGGAAAACATTAACACCTATTTAAACAATAACTTTCATAAAAGAAATGAATCAATTACTGAAAAACAAATAAGCAATATAAAACATGTAAGGTGTCCAAGGAATCGGGAACTAGCAAGATGACAACCACACGAAGCTAAGTCCTCTATCACCGAGGTGACAGAGCAATATCAAGGCGTTGATCTCAGTCACACGAGGTGAGGAGAAACAATGGAATATATACATATAATATACTATGCATGACCACGGTAGCGAGCCGGGCATCGGGAACCACAGTAGCAATCTACTGCATCGGGACAAGACCATCTCAAATCGGGACATAAGATGCATTTATATAAACGGGCGGGACAGGGTGCTCGAAGGCACAAATGCCATCTCAAATCGGGCAATGCACATCGGGGCTAGCAAAATGCTATAAATACAACTTCAGTGCTTTCGGGAATGATAATTCATAAATCATGAATATTCGGGAGTGCATATCAAAATTCGGGAACAATGGGAATACAATTGAACTTTTGACATTTCGGGCAAAATATCTAGTTCAAGATTTGTTTAAGGAGAATACGGGTCCCGTATGTTGATTTAATAACAACTTGGTACTCCTTGAGTTTGGGAGACATACCAGGCTCCTTATACACCTTAGTGATTTCAAAATCTCAAATGAATCTTCGTATTGTGGGTTCTTTCTCAAATGGTTTCATACCTTGTTTATTAGGTCTCCCCAACACAAAGCGGGTTCTTAATGAACCTCTCAAAACATTTAAACATCTCCTTATTACACCAAACATAGCCCCATATGAACAGTGTCCATCGCTCGAGCGGACCAGGGGTTCGCTTGAGCGGTGAGCTCTCTAGGATGACTTCCTGGTTGGGTTCGCTCGAACTAACAACTCTCTCGATGAGTTCTGGGATGGTTCGCTCGAGGGAAGTAAGGTCCGCTCGAGCGAACTGTCCACCCGAATGGTTCGAACCATTTCTGGACACTTCGCTTGAGCGACCTATCAAGCTCGCTCGAGCGAACTGTCCAGAAACTGGTTCCGGGACAGTCCTGCTCTTCCCTTTTTCCTCTTCTTACAACATCGTTTGTACCTCATTTCTACACCAAAATGGGGGCTTAAAACTCCCTTCAACCATCATCCAAAACACCAACGAAACCTCCATAAACATTTATCAAATCTCCATAAACAATCAACCTAGTCTCCTTCTTCTTCACCCCATTCAACCATAAAAGAAGAGAGAAAATCCACAACCACAATGATACATTTGAGCTAAATCAAGAGATAAAAGAAAGACTATTGATCACATTTCCATGACAATAGATGAGTTAGCAAGACTCTTTAATGAGCATTTATTTCAAATCAATGCAAGCTAATAAACATAAATATGAATGGCAAAACCAACCCCATTCCTTATAAAACCATATGAACAAACTTTGACCAAATAAAATGCATACATTTCCAAGATATTTAACAAGAGAGAAAGACCCATTAATATGCATTTTCAAAATCAATAGAAATGTGGCAAGAAGCATATGTGAAAACATGTATCAAATTACCAAGAACAAGTAATAAAATTTAGGATTTTCTCATAAAACTTAATGACATTCAAACCATCCATTCATCCACTTGCCTTGGGTTCCAATTAGCTAATCAAGCTCTCCAAACATTCTCAAGCAATACCTACAAGCATAACCAAAAACCCCCCAAAAACAAACCCATTTAGAACCTTAAAATGGCAAATCAAGAAAGACAAGGAATGGGCTCAAACCGAGCTAGGAAATAGAACTTAAGGGGATGCCATTGCACAAAAAAGGAAAATGGAAAGGAGTCCTTACCTCTAGGGTCATCAATAAACAAGAAGAAGCTTGAAATAGGGGCTGCCCACCTTGGTTTCCCACGAAAATGATGTCAAACGAGAGAGGAGGTGAAGGGGAAGAAGTTGCCGGAGTTCCATCATCGGATTGGTGGCTTGGAGGCTCCATTAGAGCAAGAGGAATGGAAGAAAAAGAAGAAAGATGGCTGCTGGTACTGTAGCTAGAGAGTTAAAGTCGATGGAGAGTGGAAAATGAGGGAGAAAGAGAGGGTGATGTTATATAATAAGTGGAGGTGGGGTCCACACTAAGTAGAACTTGCAATGGAAATTAGAGGGCTTTCCAGACCTCGGATCAAGAAACTTAAAGCATGAAAAGTGTCCGGCATAAGATTAGTTTTCCAACAGGGTCAATATTGACATACTTCCGGGGTCCACAGAAAAAGTCAACTTTTTGGTCAAAGGGGTCAAGATAATTGAAAATTTGGGATTTCAAGGGTTAAAACATCGATTTCTGAGCCTCGGGTGCGATTGACGCAAAAGGGAAAAATGTTTCTCATAAAATCTAGTTTTAAAAAAGTATAATTTTGGCATGGTTCTGGGATCTCGAAATTTGGGTCCAGATTCAATGTGAAAAGACCGATTTTGCCCCCAGGGCTGGAAAAGCTAATTTTCGGAGCTTCGAATGGGTATGGAGTGAACACGAAAGTTGTAGGGAACGACGAGATTCGTCAAACGACACCAAAATGGGAATTTTTCGGAATCACAAAGAACCTCTCTAAGCTTATCACACAAAACAAGTAGGACCCTACGGTCACTGTCTACGTTCACTGGCTCTCAAAACTTCCCAAAACTAGTGAAAAATCATTTTAGCTCACAAACTCAACCAAATAAACACTAGTCCCACTTAGAGAAACTAATCCACAAATAAAATAACACTAATCCAGGAAATTAGGGGTCGGGGTCTCACAATATGTCTCATGTATGTGGATCTCATCCACATACATGTATCACATCTAATATACTTGTGGGTCCCGGTTTATCTCATGAACTATCATGTCATTCGTATTTATGTGCAAGCAGGGAATAAAACCATTCATCTCATTAAATAAAAGTATTATTATATTGATAAATAAAGAAATAAATCAATTTATTACATCATCCACTGGATTGAGACCATATAATCTAACAGCATCAAGAGGTTAAAGCTTCAACTGCGGCTAAAGCTTCATCGAACACTTTTCAGACTTCGTCAAAGGCAAGTGTTCGCAATCCAATCAAATTCTACAATCTATGTATGTTGAGATAGTGAATTGAAACTGTGTGCTTCAACCACTCTAAAAATTGTGTGGGGGATTAGATCTGTGTTATCGAACCTAATTATCAAAATTGGGTTGTGGAAGTGTTTGGAATCATTACTTATGTAGTTTAATTCTTCATAGTGGAACCAAGGGATTGTGTGACCTTTGTGAGTGGATGTAGGACGCGTGGTCCGAACCACTATAAATCTGTGTGCATCTCTATATATTGCTTGTTTCAATATCTTGGTCTTGTTTCATATTCATTCTCTATATTGAACATTGCTGTGTGCACACACCTTTGCCAACATCTCACTCAATCACTTTGTAATCTTTTTTAATTTGTTAAAAATTGTAAAGAAGGTCAATAGTCATATTTACCCCACCTCTAAGATTTGTACATTAGCCCTAGCTGCACTTTCAATTGGTATCAGAGCGTAAGTTACTCCATAAGTCTTAACAACCCGGAGTAGATATTCTGCCAATACTAGTGCCAATGTCTAACCCAGAAGGTAGTGCTGTAAATAGACGACCATTGTTTGATGATATAAATTGTGCTTTTTGGAAAGCCCGAATGATCGTTTTTCTGAAATCTCTTGATTGGGCTGTGTGGGAAGCTGTAGAGGATGGATGAACTCCTCCTATAGTCATAGCTACAGATGGCATAGTTAAACCTCTTGAGAAGGCCAAATGGACAGCCGATCATAAGGCAATGAGAGGAATGCTAGAGTTTTTATTTTGTTGCAATTTGATAGGATGCATTTATTTTCATAGCTTGACCTCTCATTCTTTCATGTTCTTATTCTTAGGATCTTGATGTATATTTCTCTTTCATAATCTTTGTTTTTATCATATGTTATGCATGGTTTTCAAATTAGTTATGTTTCTTAAGTTCATGAAGTTTTGAGTTCAGATTTTCAAGCCTCTAAGTGTTTAAATCTTTAAGTTCAAAATCTTTCAAGCTTTCCAAAGTTTCCTTCTTTAAATCCATATTTTGATTTGGAGTTTTCATGTCTTTAGAAAATCAGTTTTCATCCTTTTTCAGTCATGAATTCATGCTTGAGAAATGTGTCTCAAAGTCCCCTGGAAAGATGCCCTCTAAGTTGCAAGTTTCTAAAATTTCAGGAATTCTGGGCAGTCTTCAGGTCGACTTGCCTGTGTGGCCGGTCGACCGGGTCTGTACTCTGCGGGTCGATAGGGATTTTTGAGCTGTAGCCTCTCTAACGGATTTATTTATAGCCGTTGTGTGTACCCGGCCGACCCGGCCCTGTACCAGGTCGACCGGGCACTAGCCGTTGGGAACTTTTTCTTTATAAAAAGTGGCTTTTTGTTTGGAAAAAGTACCTGAACTTTCAAGGACTTTTGAGGCCAAGGACTAACAACTTTTCTAGAGCATTATTGAAGGGATTATGAAGCCATTCCATTGATTCAACCTTTGATCTTCTAAATGGGTGTGCTTCCTTTATCCTAAGTCTTTTAAAATCATTCTTTGTCTCTTTATCTTTGTTTTTCTTCAATGCATGTTTAAATAGATGCTTACCTTTTGAAGTGTTGTGTTTCATAACATGCTTTGAACTTTGAGATATCTTAGCTTTATGAATCCAACATATAGTTTGTGTTTCACATGAAATTGTTGTCTTGTTTATAACACTACAACAATATGCACTTTTAGCGACGCTTTTATAAAACGTCGGTAAAAGTATGACTTTTACCGACGTATTCCTTAAAAACGTCGGCAAATTTCAATCTGGAACATAGGGAAGTGAAAATGAGAGATTATTACCGACGAATTAGAAAACGTCGGTAAAATGACTTTTAGCGACGTTTTATTTGTTTTACCGACGACAAAACACGTCGGTAAAAGTCTTTTTATTTTTTATTTATTTTTCTATTTTCTTTTACCGACGAAAAAAAACATCGGTAAAAGTCTTTACATTTTTTATTTATTTTTCTATTTTCTTTTTGCCGACGAAAATAAAAACGTCGGTAAAAGGCTTTACATTTTTTATTTATTTTTCTATTTTATTTTGCCGACGAAAAAAAACGTCGGTAAAAGTCTTTTTATTTTTATTTTTTATTTTCCGACGAAAAATAAAATGTCGGTAAAAGGAATTTATTTTTTCTTTATGTTTTTTATTTTACCGACGAAAATTAGCGTCGGTAAGTTTCTTACCGACGTTTAGCATAAAACGTCGGTAAAAGTTGTTAATTTTTAACTTATTTTTTATTAATAAAAATTTATTAATTTTTACCGACGGAAAAAAAACGTTGGTAAAGATCCTATTTTCCCCTCTCCCGCCCAATAGCCCTCTTTTATCTCTATCCCTCTCCCTCTTTTCTCTCTCTCGATCTGCGCTTCTCTCACTCTCTGTCTCGCTCTCTCTGCTCTCTCTGTTCTCTCTGCTATTTATCTCTCTCCCTGGCTCGATCTCAGCACTCTCTCTCGTTCATTCTCTCTGTCTCTCTCGCTAGATCTCTCTCTCTCACTCTCTCTCTACCCGAAACCGATCGTCGCTCGAGGAAGGGTCTCCCTCTCTCACGCCGCTGCCTCTGCTCGGACCCTCTCTGCCGTTGCTGCCTCTGCATCTCTCCCCTCTCTGCAGGTAGAGTAACTTTCTCATCTCTTCTCTCTTCGTTTCTATCTGATATGGGTATTTGCAGCTTCTATTTGGAATTTTCGTGGTTAATAGGTTGCATTTCTTATTGTTACTCTCTATTTTTTCTTTTCTTCAGTACTTTATTTTATTCTATTTCAATTATTTTTTTTATGGTGGGGTTCTACTAGTTATCTGCATTTGATTGTAATCAAGTTGATTGTATTTCTATTAAGTTGTAAACTTGTTTACCTGTGATTGCTCATGGAAAATAACAAAACAACTGCAACTCAGCCTAGAAAATGTCCAAACTGATGACCCTCATTTGTGCATAATCCAAGTTATCTGTACTTGGTTTATGAACATCCAAAAGGGCCTACAGTATGGTCTGTTTGATTTTGCCCCCCAGGTGTTTGAGTTTTTGTTTATAAGTTATGCTTTCCTTATTGAGCGGTGAAATGTACCCGATATGCTTTGAAGCAGTGAATTTAGCGAGGAGAAGTCAAACAATTAATCCTTGGCAGTTTTCAGTTGCTGTAAATGGAATTATAAAATTGTTTTATGTAATTCTACTATTGAGCAGAGGAAGTTATCTATATGAGTTATTAAACATTAACTATTCATCTATACATTTTTTTGCATCTTTTTATTTTTGTCTAAGTAGAAACCTCTTGAATTTTTATTTTTTATTTTTCTGTTCAAAAGAATAACTTGCTTTAATTCTATAATTTGAGTAGGGATATTTGGAAAACAATAGACCATACTCTGTAATGGGTTTCCCTTTCCAATCATGAAACAAAATTACCTATGTGCTATGTATTTGATTTTGTAAGTGGTCATTGGGAATTTTTTGACAAAAGTAGTTTTTCAAGATACTGGTCATTCCATTGCCTTACTTTTTACTCATTGAGTGAGGATTGTTCTTTGGCCATTTCTTTTATCTGTCCATTTCAAGATCATTGATGTGAACACGCAATCTTGTGGTGAGCAGAGAGCAAACTATTCTTTCACCTTTCTTCTGCCTTTTACTGATGATCATTGATGCGATGGCTAAGGTAGTCCAACTGTCATTATTTTAGGTTATGGGCTACGTCTGTTCCAATTAATGGTTGCAACTTACAATAATCACTTTACACCTACGCCCCCATAAGAGATGAGCTAAATAAATGATTGTGTTTGTTGGCCTTGTTTAATCCACATACAGTGTGGAAAAATCATATATCTAAAAGAAAGTCAAACTTCTTTGTGGAAGTGTAGATCGCTGTTGTTCATTCACTTGCTCATCTTCTATTAATAATTTACAGGCCAAGATTTACATGGTCAAGATTGCCAAATTGCTCTATAATTTTGAGGGCATAGCCTATCTATGTAAGGGACCACTATAGATGACCAGACAATATGTTCCTCTCATCATTTGTGATCCAGGGGCAAATTCTTCTGTCTCTCATTGCATTAATTCTTAGGTGATTCTCTCATCCTCAAGCTTAGAATTCCGGCGTCTCTAAAACTGTAGAGTTTCTATCCTTGCCATATCCATGGCATCCCCGTCATATCCTTGCTTCTTCTGAGCATTATAGCTCTTAACATTGATCTTATACTTGTGGCCCTTTCTTATATTTTGGCTTGGAAAACACGTTTCTGAAATTTCTTGGAGCAAAAACTTTTGTTGTGGGTGATTTGGGTTCTAGTAAGGCTTGGGTCAGAAAATGATAACCCAGTATGAATTTAGATCAGGGAAAGGACATAATCTTAAAAAAGATGACCCTAAAAAATATATATAATACACAAACAGGGAAAGGAAACAAAACTTTATAAAGATGGGGAGTCTTCTAATTTCTTGCCAATGTATCAGCCTCTTCACTCCATTCTCTTATAATATAAGAAAAAGCTATTTAGGGGAAGCTATAATCATGATCTTCATAACCTCCAATTACACCAGTTTCATTCTTGAATATGAAGCTCCTTGTGCCCACTTGTAGAATTAAGGCAATCTGTTTCAACTAATGACATTGTAATCTTGTCATACATGTAAAACCATACATGTAATCTTGTAAAAAAGGACATTGAACTAGAGCTGAATGATTCATAGTTCACACATTTGAGTCTGCATTTGTCAGACCTTAAAGAGAGAAATTTGGGCTCAATCCAGAGCCAAGGGACTTGTCAAGGCCAAAGACACAGGAGCACGCCTATCCTTTCCTTAGGTCTCTTTCTTTTATTTATTTTTTTTCTCTACCCATACATTTTTCTCATACTCGCTTGGTCCAACTGATGAATGGGAACCATACTCTGTTTTCAGGACTGAGATTATCTGATTGGTTACCTCATTCTATTACCTGGTTGGTTAGGTCCAAATTTTGGCTGAGAGTTAGAAGACTAACTAGCCAAAAACACCTGGGTTGAGTGTTTTAGTCATGCATACCCTCATCCAAAGGTGGTTTACATATTATTTGTATATGTATATTGGACATTTATATGAGACTGTATCATTATTGATTGTAATATTTGTTTAATGAGATGAATTAGTTGATGAAAAATGACAATGGTTGTTTGCATGCATTTTTTATATTGAATATAGGTATATGAACAGGTTTGTCTTTTGATACAGGTACATAAACAGGTTTACAGGAAAATTATATTGGAAAAAATATTAAAAAAATAATAATAAAATACTTTTACCGATGAAAAAAAACGTCGGTAAAAGTATTTTATTTTTTTAAAATACTTTTACCGACGAAAAAAAACGTCGGTAAAAGCATTTTATTATTTTTTTTAAATACTTTTATCGACGAAAAAAAACGTTAGTAAAAGTATTTTATTTTTTCAATATACTTTTACCGACGAAAAAAAAAACGTCGGTAAAAGTATTTTGAAAAAATAAAAATAAATAAAATACTTTTACCAACGAAAAAAAACGTCGGTAAAAGTATATAGAAAAACAAAATTTTCTTTTTAAAAAATAAAATACTTTTATCGACGAAACAAAAACGTCGGTAAAAGTATTTTATTTATTTTTTATTTTTTCAAAATACTTTTACCGATGTTTTTTTTCATCAGTAAAAGTATATTAAAAAAATTATTTTTTATAAAAAATAAAATATTTTTGCTGACGAAAAAAACGTTGGGAAAAGTCAAATAAGCGTCGGTAAAAAAATAATTTTTTGCCGACGAAAAAATATTTCGTCGGTAAAAGTTTTTGTCCACCATTTGTTGCCGACGTTTGGCCGACGAAAATATTTTCATCGGTAAAGTTTTTACCGACGTTTTAGTGACTTTTGGCGACGAAAAATTCCGTCGCTGAAGGTGCAATTTCTTGTAGTGTAAACTAACTTGTTAGATTAAGTTTATCTTCTTTAAAAACAAGTTAGTTCACTTTAAAAAAATTCATGTGTTTGTCAAACAACTCTTTCTCATACATATGATTATCATCTTTGCATCAATTTAAAGTTTCATCTTTCTAAAAAGAGATAGAGTGATTTCTAGTATATGCATTATTCATAGACTTTGTCATTCATATGCATGCTTCTAGAAGTTGAGATTTCATTTTCTATTTAGCCTATTTAGAGGCACTCATTTGCACTTACATTGTTCTCTTAATCCATGCATTCATAGGCATTTTTCTTAAGAGAAAATCTTCTTGTTGTAAAGGTTGGTGCTTAGCCTTGAAAAGCATGCATAGTGTTGTAAAGGTTTATGCTTAGCCTTTGAAAAGCATAGTGATGTATTTGTAAGGTTGAAGGTGAACCTAAACCTTAGTTTGAGTTAGTGAAAATCCGGTAGGGACACCGGGAGTGGATGTAGGCATGTTGGCCGAACCACTATAAATGCTTGTGTTATGGTAATTGCCTTTATGCTTACTTTTCATGGATGTTGCTCTCTTGTTTGATTCTATTATTCTTCTTCAAAGCATAAGAGACTTAAAAGCAAAGAGAATTAAAATCGGTGTAGTTATTTGAGCTCACCCTATTCACCCCCCCTGTCGGTCACCTCTCGGTTAACCCTCGGTTAATCGAACTCAGTCGGTTACCTCTCGGTCACTTGTCGGTTCGCATTCTAGAGACCTGAAACTTCACTTAATTTCAAGAGGGCTCGGTTGACATCTCGGTCGACCGGACCTTACTTGTCGGTTAACCAAACATGGTTCGGTCACCTCTAGGATTCGATCTTGGACTTTCAAGGAAATGATGCAAAGGCATTGAATGCCATAACTTGTGCCATGAATGCTAAAGAGTACAAAAAGATTATAATATGTACTTCAGCTAAAAAAGCTTGGGATCTTTTGGAAACAACTTATGAAGAAACAACCATTGTTAAGAAAGCTAAGCTCCAAATGTTGACATCCCAATTCGAATCTGCAAGAATGACGGAAGATGAAATGTTTGACGAGTTTTGAACAAAGTTAATGGTGATTGTAAATGAGATGTGGTTACTCGGTGAGCAAATCCCCGAAGGCAAAGTATGTAGCAAAATCCTTATGCCTCTACTTGAAAGATTTCGCCCCAAGGTGACATCTATAGAAGAATACAATGACCCTGAGACTATGAAAGTAGAAGAGCTGTCTGGTAACATTAGGACCTTTGAGATGAAGTTGAATAATGCATCCAATAAATCCAAAGATAAGAAATCAATTGCTTTAAAGACTTCATAACCATCTCCTTCTAAAGAAGAATTAGGTAATGAAAATGAAAGTGATAATGAAAATGTTGCATTACTTGGTAAAAGATTTCTAAGACAATTTAAGAAGAAGAATTCAAATTTTAATAAAAAGGAAAAACCATTTGATAAGAGTAAAACCAAAGCCGGATCCTTTAAGAATCAATCAAGAAATGTGAAATGCTTTAACTGTCAAAAGTTTGGACATATATCGTATGAGTGTCCAATGGAAAGAAAAGTTAAGAAAAAGACACTTGTGACTACATGGGATGACTCATCTGAATTTGAATCTGAATCACACCAAGACAGAAAATTACACTATCTAGATGGCTAGAACATTTTGTAATTCATCGGTTGAGTTGAAAATTCTGGAAAAACTGATGTTGAGAAATCTGAGAGTGGATCTGAATCTGAAGATGACAGTTCGGATGATGAAAAAGATGATGAAGATCCACAAGAAGTCTGTGATAGACTCTGAGGAGAGCTGCAAATTAATTGAAGCTATGAGCAAACAAAACTCCAAGAACAAAGTTTTATAAGACAAAATTGAAACCTTAACTAATGAACTAAATGAAATTAATTCAAAATTATAAATTGCTAATGAAAATTTAAACAAGTTTGAGAGTAATGAAAAAGAAGCAATGGATGTCAAAATAATTTTACTTACCATTGCTTGCTCTTTAAAGTTCAAATTATATCAAATGGATGTCAAAAGTGCTGTTCTAAATGGATTTCTAGAAAAATAAGTATATGTTAAGCAACCTAAAGGGTTTCAAGGCCCTAAGCAGCCTAATCATGTTTATTATCTTAAAAAGGCTCTCTATGGTCTCAAACAATCCCCTAGAGCATGGTATGAAAGGCTAACATAGTTTTTAATTAATCACAATTTAAAAAGGGGCCGTGTGGATAAAACATATTTTCTTCAAAGAAACAACAATATTATATTCATTGCTCAAATTTATGTTGATGATATTGTGTTTGGATCTACTTGTAATGATTTGATAGAGGAGTTTGCTAGTTATTACAAAATCTGAATTTGAAATGAGCATGGTTGGTGAACTTAATTTCCTTTTAGGATTACAAGTGAAGCAACTGCATGATGAAATGTTTGTTTCCCAAACTAAGTATGCTAAAGAGTTGGTCAAAAAGTTTGGATTAGATTCAGCTAAGCACATGAACACACCCATGAGCACAACACTCAAATTGTCTAAGGAACCTAGCTAGTGGTTAAAGTATTAACCCTAGTATGGATAGAAGCATAATATGCAGTTTGTTATATCTTACAGCTAGTAGACCTGATATTGCATTTAGTATAGGAGCTTGTGCTAGATATCAATCCGATCCCAAAAAATCTCATTTAAAAGTTGTTAAGAGAATAATTAGAAAAGTATCAGGGACCCCAGGATACGGTTTTTGGTATCCATATGATTCATCTACTTGCATTGCTGGATACTCATATGCAAATTGGACTAGACATGTGGATGATAGAAAGTCTACTAGGGGTGGATGTTTTTACCTAGAAAACTGTCTAGTTGCCTGGCACAGCAAGAAACAAACATCTATTTTCTTATCTATAGCTGAAGCAGAATATATAGCAGCTAGAAGTGGTTGTATTCAACTACTATGGATGAAACAAATGCTCCAAGACTATGGTATTGAACAAGGTAGCATGAACTCATATTGTGATAATAGAAGTGCTATCAGTATCTCCAAAAATCTCATCCAACACTCTAGAAGCAAGCATATAGATATTAGACATCATTTATTAGAGAATTGGTTGAACATGGAATCATAGTATTAGAGCATATTCCTACTGAGAGGCAGCTAGCAGACATTTTGAGAAAACCTTTGGATGTTTCAAAATTTGAAAATATGTGAAAATCCATTAGTGTATGTGAAATTAGATAATCTTTTTGTGTGTATACTATTCATATAAATTAATTTTTACTATTTTCTATTAAGTTAAAAAAGAGGGGTAAAGCGGCTAGTCGTGAATCTCCTTGGCAGCTAACCGCTGTATTGGGCCAGCTACTTAAAACGTCGCAAAACCCTATTCTATTTTCACTCCTTTCACATCGTCTTCCTCACTCTCCCTTCCTCCTCGTCTGTTCTGTTGGAATTTCATCTTCTTACTCCTCAAAAGGTATTTTTACTCTATTTTCTATTTATTTTCTTCATTTAATCTCATTTTTCCCATTGTGTTGTTTTCTTTTATGTGTTTTTCAATACATGGATGTGTTGTATTTCTTCTCTTTGTAGGGCATTCCAACCGTTTCATATCCTCTTTCCCTCTTCCACTTTTCTCAAGTTTTCCTTAGTCTTCTTGTCCTTCTCTCCTCATTACATTTATTGTATCTTGTTTCCCCTCATTTTCATTGTGTTTTCTACCTGTCACTCACTGTGCACTCCAACTGTTTGTCAATATGCCTCCAAGAATGAAGTCATCCATTAATCACCCCTCTAAGCGAGGACGAACTACTCTCGCCTCGTCTTCTCGTAGATAGAGGTTGTCACCATCTCCTCCACCCTCACAATCCACTTCACCTACTCTTACACCTCCATCTTCTCCACCACCTCCACCATCTTATACGGCCCAATCGGCTCACAAACCTAAGGCTCAAGTGCTAACTGCCATGCAATCAAGGCTCATTATTATTGAACGTCGCACTCTTCGTAATGTTGTGAATCCTTACGAGAAAGTAGCCATTCGATGGGAAAATATTTTGGATTAGGGTGATAAAACATATCCATCTCTTGTATATGGGATATATGCATCTATTACAAGTGCAGTAGCCACGGTTGACTCCTACTCCTTCAATATTGCTTTTAGAGATCGAGAAGTCACCATTGATCCCCCGATCGCATTTCCTCTATCCTCAACATTTCTGTGAATCCAAATGGCTTGTCTTTGATTTCTGACACTCTTACTGAGGCAAAAAGGGTTGAAGCAACCCTTGCTCTTTGTGGTTTTCATGCTAAATGGGATCGCAAAAAGAACTTCCTTCCATCATCAACTTTGATGCCAAGAAACCGGCTCTTGCACAACATCTTCAATTTCAATGTCTATCCCCACAAGGGAAATATGACTGAATTGACTACTTAGATGATCAATGTCCTTCACAAAGTGGCTTCTGGTGTTTCAATCTGCCTTCCCTCTCTTATTTGTCGTACCATTGTTCGTTTTCACTTGTCAAATGCTGCAAAGACTGCATCTTCTTTTGGTTTCTTAATGTCTCAGTTAGTTCGCTCTTACGGCGTTGCTCGTCTTAATGAGAACCTCTTTTCCTTGCTCCCTTTGGTCAAGCGAATCTCATCCAAATGAATCTTCAACCAAATGTGGAAGCAGGGCAAGTACCCCTTCAAGCAGATGTTCTATCCCCACAACAGCAAGCTCCTCCAGCTCCACAAAGATAGGCTCCTTATCCTCCTCCGATTGTCCCCATAAACATTGGAGAACGCATGGATGCACTCGAGCAATGGCAGTCCAAGACCGAAAAGCTACTGAAAAAGACTCTGAAGTATTTGAGCGCACTATCCAAGGGCTGTCGTTGGCATGATTTTAATGACATGCCTCCCTCTCCTTCTCCTCCATCTGATTAGTCTTCTTGGGAACCTTAGCCACATCTGTTTCTATTGGTTATCTTTGTTTTGGTGGTGTTTTTAGCATGTGGCAGTCCTCATTATTTTTGAAATATTTCTTTTAATGAAAGTGGTCTATGGCTTCTTAACTTTTGCTTTGGATGGTTGTTTTTAATGTTTGTTCAGTCCATGGATGGTTTTATGGTCTTAATGCTGAATATTTAAAAATGAAAGGCTTGACTAGCTGTAACCAAAATCTTTCCTGCATATCTTCTCTTTACCATGACTATTATTGATGCATAAGATCTCATACTCATTGTTTGTCCCTTATAGTCATACTTTGTTGCAAATATAATGTTTATATAGGATCATCGTTCAGCTCATGCAGATCTAAATGTGAAAGAGATCATAGCTTGAATCTCTTATATGTGTTGCCTCTCCCAGTTTCATTTTCCTATCTTTGTCCATTTGTGACAGAAATGGGGAGAGAATGTATTCATTAAGGGGGGGGGGGGGGGGATAACTCTTCATGATCTATGTAACAAAGGGGGAGAGTCTTCCCAAATATTGAATATTATGTTTATGCTAACAAAGGAAGGAGATTCCCTTAATATGTTTTGTGTTTGTTAAGTGTTGTACTTTTACAGGAAAATATTTCCATTCAAACACAATTGAAGAGGGAATGAGCCACACAAGACTTGAGTTCTTTAGTTCTTGAGATCTGTATATCATTTGTAAAGGTCATGTACTTGTTGTATGGGTTTAATTTTGAGTTGTATTAAATATTTGCATGTGAGGATATATAGGATAGATGGTTTTGTCTCGAAATTGACAAAGGGGGAGATTGTTGTGCCACATTTGCATGAGCACTATTTTTGTATTGTCAATTCCATGCCAAAGAGTCCCGAAGACATTGCCTTTTCATCTACTACAAGGAAGATCAAATTCAAGAAGAATGTCAAGCTTTTGGAAGGCCCGGATTCGTCAAAAGAGAGACTCCATGCGTGTGCCAACCTACTCAGCTAATATGGATCTAAACGAGACAGTCTTTTGGACCCTAGAACCATTGAAAAAAAATGCTTTGTCGTAAACTGATTTTCAAACATATATAGACAACTTTATACAGTCCAGAAGAAGTTGGTTTGGTGACCGCGGCTAGCCACTTTGTTATCAGTTGCTAACCACCAGGTAACTGAACTCCTCGGTTAATTTTTTCGAGAGCAACTCCAAATCTGATATAAGAGTTCGGTCACTTAGCGGCCAGATCACAGTTAACAGCTAGGTAACCGAAGTCAGCGGTTACTTTTCCAGAATGCCCATCTGTATCAGGAAAGTAATTTCGGTCACCTAGCGGTCACCTCACGACTGACCACCAAGGTCACCGACGGTTAACCGCGTGCTGACTGACTTCTAATAATATGATTGTTGCTTCTAATCATTTGAAAAGTGGTTAGCCGCCATACTTGCCGTTGGAGCTTTGTTTATAAATATCTAGAGCTCATTTTTCACTATTTCTTTAACACTTTTGAAGAGCTCTCATTTCTACTTCTTCCCAACCAAAACTAAGCTCTGTAATCCTCTTCCAAACACACAAATACCTGATCTAGGCAAATCTAAGAGCTTCCTTAGCTCCAAGTAAGTGTGTCTTGAGGAAGACCTTCTGGCTTGAGGAAGACCTTCTAGGGTACTTTGATCTCCAAGTTATTAATCATCTTAACCCTAGAACACAAACCTCTTCATCTTGGTCGTGCAACTCATTGGAGCATCTTTATCAATACTAAGAAAACATCAAGAGGTTAAAGCTTCAACTGTGGTTAAATCTTCAACGAACACTTTCCAGACTTCATCAAAGGCAAGTGTTCGCCCACTAATCAAATTCTACAAACTGTGTGCTTCAACCACACCAAAAATTGTGTGTGGGAGATTAGATCTACGTGATCGAACCTCGTTATCAAAATTGAGTTGTATAAGTGTTTGGAATCATTACTTTAGTAGTTTGATTCTTCTTAGTGGAACCAAGGGACTGTGTGACCCTTGTGAGTGGATATAGGGCATGTGGTCCGAACCACTATAAATCTGTGTGCATCTCTCTATATTACTTGTTTCAATTTCTTGGTCTTGTTTCATATTCATTCTCTATATTGAACATTGCTATGTGCACACACCTTTGCTAACATCTCACTTAATCACTTTGTAATCTTGTTTAATTTGTTAAAATTAGCAATGAAGTTCAATAATCCTATTCACCCCCGTCTAGGACTTGTACAATGGCCCTAATTGCACTTTCAACATGAGTGGAATATAGCTACACATCTTAACAAGGCACCACCTCCAAGTGGTATTGATGGACTACAAGACACATTGGGTGGTCCCTCCACACCAGTGGTGCAAGTTGAATTACAATGGATCTCTCAACACTGTCTGGGATGTCTAGTATTATTGGGGACATCATTCGTTTAATCTTCCAATACTAAGAGTGCCAAAAAAAAAAAAAAAACTCTGTTTTGTTTACAGTTCGTTCCCTACATCATCATCTACTTCTAATTATTCACCATGGAAAAGATGCAATGACATGGTTCAATCATGGATAACTCCAACAATGTTATTTACACTACTACTGCCCAGATTTTAACCCATTTAAGGAGGGAAATGAAAGGATTGATTGTGGTTTGATTCATTGCAGAAAAAACGTGTAGTGCATGAATATCAACAATTTTAGAATGCAATATCGGAAAGAGGTTACAGGTAATGGAAAGAAAATGAAGAAACCCATACAAATTGTCATTTAGAAAACAAATAATAGGGAGACAACAAGAAGAATACCTCCACGTGATAAGATGCTTGAATCTATGATGCTTCAGTCCAAAAGTGGTTGGAAAACGACCTCTGGAACCACGTTACAAATTGTTGAGGAAAAAGGAGACGAGGGCAAACCATTGGGAGGAAGAAAGGAAAAATAGGGCTTCGTGGGTTTTGTAAGGCTTAAACGAGCGACGATGTCGTCGCTTAATGAAAACTTTAATAAAAGAACAAGATTGGTCCCAGGGGACCACTTTCATGTCATATGAACTACAGGGGCCTTTTTTGTTTAGTGGTCATCTAAAGTGATTTTTCGGGTAATTTCCTCTATAAATAAATGTTGAACATCGAAAAAACTACTCACTCAAGAAAGAAAAAACTATATTTTCATATATATATATATAACAAGAAAGGGCTCTCCACAAACATACCATTGCGTTCAGAAGTGTGTTTTCTTGCTCAAGCTACTCAACCCTATAGAATGGGGTCGGGTCTATTGCTAACATGTAAAGGTTGATCACACCCCAGCACAGCCAATCAAATGGGTTGTTAGACCCCGACCCAGACCAAGTCGATTAGTGTGCGATTAGTATGTGTTTAGTTCTAAGTGGGTTTAGTTATCGTTGGATTAGAAGTAATTAGTTTAGTCTTGGACATAGCTTTGGGAATTTTGAGAACGTTTAGTGTTAGTCTGACACACCCAGGAAGGCCTGAGTGCACGTGTAAGCTTGGGAGGATCGTATCGGTTTCCGTGTGATTGTAATTTTAATTTCATTTGAATGATTTTTCTATGTGTTACAACTTTCGTCTTAAGCACATTCATGTTTGAAGCCTAAAAACCCAAGTTTTGGCCAAAGAGGGTAAAATTGTCTTTTATGCACAAATCTGGACACAATTTTCGAGATCTAAAAACCATGTCAAAAATATACTTTTTGGAAACTAGATATTTCGAGGATCGTTTTATCTTTCTTCGTCGAAGTCATCCGAGGTCCACAAGATCGTGTTTTGGTCATTTCAAGGTTCATGTTAATTGGGGCCCATTGTCTTCACTTAAGCCCCATCTCCCTCTCTTTTCATTCACTTTACCAAATCTCTGTAACTTTCTTAACCTAGGGTTGAAAACCCCTCTTTCCTTTCCATCTTCCTCACCTTGCATGATCTAGCTAGAGATCTCCAAGTAGAATTCCAAGACCATCATCTTCTTCCTCTTCTTGCAAGCTTCCTATTGGTACAAATTTCTTGGAGTTTCTTGTGGGACAAGCTCTTCATTTTCTTCCTCCTCTCTTGTTTGACCTTCTCTAGGTAAGAGCTTCAATCCATGCTTTTCATAAAAAAATTTTAGTTCCTTAAAGATCATGTTTTTCATGTTTCAAACCCTTTTGTTAAAATGGGTTCTTTGTTTCCATTTTGAGTGAGTTTGTGTGGTTTTCTTGGGTTTCCTTGTAGCATTGGAATAGCTTGAGTGAAGTGCTTGAGAAGGATTGTTAGCATTGGTCAAGGCAAGTAATCTCTATAGGACCATTGTGCATGTGTATTTTAAGCTTCATTGTTGTTTTAGAAATTTGCATATAAATATGTTTAAAAGCTTCATGATCATGTTTTCCTTGGATTGAATATTTGAAATTGGGAACAATGTGTGTTTTGTCCCTTGGAGAGCATGTAGGCTCAGGGAGTGCAAGTGGGATGAGAAACAAGAAGAAGGGAAGAAGGAAATGTGAAAATCTGAACTGAACTGCAATTCCCGTGCAGCTTCGGTCAGCCGTCGGTCGGCTGGCGGCTAGCCGAAATCCTCATTTCGGTTAACCGCGAGCTGACCGAGCTCTGCGGTTCCCTTTCCAGAAGCTGACATTTCGACAGTGGGTGTCGGTCAGCTGGACGGTTAGCAAGCGGCTAGCCGCCATACCCCATGTCGGCTAACCGCTGGCCAACCGCGCGTTGTCGGCTCCTTTTCCCGAGAGCTATATTTCAGACTGGATTTCCAGCGGTCAGCCCTACGGTCAGCTTACGGCTAACTGCCAAGTCTCAGTTCGGCTAACCGTAAGCTAACCACTGTCAGTTCGGTTTCTTTTCCAGAAGGCTATGTTGGACCTAGATTTCCAGCGGTCAGCCTGTCGGTCAGCTGGCGGCTAGCCGCCAGACCCTAGTTCGGCTAGCCGACACCTGACCGCGAGGTGACCGAAATTGACAAATTGCCTGTTTTGAAGAGTTTTTGCAAGAATGAAAACTAGAACATGTTAAGTGGCCTTTAGCCTGATATTATGCACTCGAAACCCGAGATGTCCTTGAACTTCTGAGGCACCAATTCTGTTTTAATTCCAACATCTGGGCTTCGGCTGCACAACGATCAACCAAAGGTCCTTGCATGAGCTTGACAGGCTTTGTATTCGTACTTTGGTTTCGATATAATGAATATCATCGTGTACTCGTTTTGAAGTTTAAGTACAAGCTCGTTTGAAGACGTGTTTCAAGAAAAAGGGGATCACTTCCTAAGCGTGTTATGCATATTAATTATGCCCTTGCTAGTCGTGTTCATCGTGTTTTGATAAGTGAGTTTCCCCTTTTTATCTCGACAAGTTTTGATATATAGTGTTTCGCGTGTTTTGTGCATTTATGAATTAAGTAAACACCACTGAGCATGGACTGCCCTTTCAGTTTGATCCACTGTCTGGGGGTCCTTAAACATGTGGACTGTCTGAAGACTGGTCGTGTATTTATTACACATCGTGCGTGTCCGGTTCCGCGGCCGAAAATTCCCGTCTTTGTGGGAAATCGTGTCGTGATTATATTATGTATATCGTGCTTGTCGTGCGTGCTTGCTCTTTTCATTATATAAATGATAGAGAAAGGATGAGCTCTTTGTGGATTGTAACTATTCATGATATATTATGTACTCATGCTAGTTTGTTTTAGTATTTCAGCTCAGTTAACCATTTCTGCAAAAGTACCTCAGTCATTATAGTATTTCAAATCAAGGAATTGCTTATATGTTTTCTAAAACGTTTATTGCTTCATGCTTGCACCTAAATTGATTACCTGCCAAACCGTTGTGTTTGACCCTTGTTTGTTGGTGCCCAGGTGCAGGAGACGTTGCCTTTGAGGAGGAGCGTCAGGAGGAGGCTTGTGAGCCAACCCCTGTGAGAGAGTGGCAGCCCGACGATGTCATCTAGACGTCGGGCGGGTTCTTGAGTCTCGTCATCTTTTCGTTGGGGTTTCCTTTGATTATTTTTGGAGAAGTGTATTGGCCTCTGTTGGCCTCTTATGGGATGTAACTAAAAACTTAACTTGCTTTCTTGTTAGTCTCATAACTTGAACTATGTTGGGAATGCCATGTTAGCTTCTTTCTTTGATACTATGTCTTGTTACTATTTGTCATGGCACTTAAATATTTTATTGGTGCTTATCTTGATGTGTTTTGCTACACGCTTCCGCATATTTGATCGTGTGAGTCAGATTCCGCGTGTCTTTGGGAATCCTCACCGTGGGAACCTGTGGGAAAGTATATCTCCAACACAATCGACACGTCGCGGGCCCGGGGATCGTTCCGCGGTCGCGACATGGGTCCACACCTCTACCTAACACAAGAAAATATTCATAGCAAAGATTTTATGTGGCTCTCTTGTTATCAATTAACGCCCATTCACTACGTCCATAAATTGGCACGCACACTAATTTCACACTAGTTGCAGCATATTTTCCATTATTATTGTTATTGGGTAATCGAATTTACCATTGAATTGAATCACATAATAATGTCTTTTCTTTGGGCTTTCTTTTTTCTAAAAATTTATAAAGAATTTCGCAAAATGGTATGTGGTAACATGGTTTCAAACTTTTGCCAAAAAAAAAATGATAACTAAGTATTTAAGGGTTTTTCTTTTACCAAAATGCCCACGAGCGATGACATCACAACTAGTTTTTCCTTTACAAAAGCCTTAAGAATTTCGAGATCAATTCAATTTTTTGAAAGGGTCGTTGCACATTTGTATCAAAGCATCCTTATCTTCTTTCTCTTTTTACGTTATAGAAGAGATATGATGATCCTTTTTTTACGTATCAAAGCATCCGGTACTCCAAAATGACTTACTGCAATAGTCTCAATTAATAAACAAAGTGTAACCCCGTCGGGTACAACATGGCCCAAGCTAAGTAGTGCCGACTCAATCAAATCAAGTGATAATAGAATGTGAATAAATTCCATATCATATAATTTCATAACATCATATCGAATTGAATCAAATAGTAATTGTTCACATTCATATTATTTCAAAGAATCCACTTCGAATATAGTAATCGAATTAGAAGTATACCAATATATAATGCATTGATAAACCACTTGAAGTCAATGATAATATTCCACTCAATATGAAGTGCAAGGGGAATTTAAGGAATCAAGGTAATTACTAACCAACTCTAATCTATTTATTCATAGTCTCCCACCGTCCATTTCAAGGTAGCTTTAGAAGGTCAATGTATTACTATCATGTATTTGGTGCCACGAATTATAAGAAAATACATTGAATTCCTAAACCAACCCCCATAGCATATTTTAAGACCAATGAGTAAAATCTATGAGTGTTCTCAGCCTCAATGAACATTCATAGAGTTATAATTCTCATTTAGACAAATGAAGAGGTTAAGGGTTCCATTTTAAAGTTATAAAGGTCCATTTTGAATCTTAATCACCTATTGGTTTAGGGTACGTTCCACAAAATTCTCTTTAGGGAGGATTATGGAGTGTTAATATAAGTTAGGGTGAGGTAATACACCTTCTATTTGGGGCAAAAGACCCCATCCATACATTCCAAGTTCGCTGGAGCGGATGCAAGTTCACTCGAGCGAACGTCTTCTAAAGAGGTGGTTGCTCGAGAAGACCCCTTGGTCGCTCCAGCGAGTGCCATCCAGAGAGGGGTTCACTCGAGCAGACCCTTGTTCACTCTAGCGCCCACTCCAGAATTTCAAAATTCCAGAATTTTCATCCATTCTTCTCCCATTACAACTACAGTGCATAAACCGGTACAAGAGTGAAGTTCATAGCACTTCTACTCCATCTAATAGTACCCATTCATCACATTCTCCTAATTCCAACTCTTATTACCATCATGATAGCCATTACCCATATAAACTCACCAAAGACTACAAAATTAGGTTGAAAGTCACTAATTTAGAATCTGAATAATGGAATCAATCTTAAGAAAACAACATGCATTTCATATTAAAGCTTATACTTGCCTCAATCAAAGCTTTTCCAACCTCTAGCTCTATTAATAGCTCCAATGAGCTAAAACCCCCAATAAAAAACCCTAAGCAAGGAAACCCATGAAAAGATGCTAATGAATATGCATGCATGATTAATTAGGAGTCTCTTTTCCCCTTTTTAACTCAAAACATGAATATCAAGGTTTGGGTTCTTACCTATAACAAGAAGTTCGAAAATGGGAGTTGTAGGGAATGAGTCCTTGTCAACAATGGTAAGGCAGTGAAGAGGAAATGATGAAGAGACCCAATCTTGCTTTCAATTTCACATGCAATGAATCCTTTAGCCAAATGGAGAAGAAAGAAGAGATAGTGGAAAGGAAAAACAAGAGGAAGAAATGCTCCTCTCTCTCAGATACATAAATGGTTCGACTGAAATGCATTGGGCTGAGTTTTAAGTGAAAGAGGTGTCCATTTTACAAAACAGTTCCTCTAGTGTTAGATATTTACATAAAGATTCAAATGGTGGCCCACTAATTCAACAGATGATCAAATGAAGTACAAATCTATATGAAAATCGACGTGTTCGATGAGATACACGCGATGACGCCAAGATGATGTGCATTTTGTCGCGACCCCGGAACGGATCCCTGGGCCCGCGACGTGTCGATTGTGTAGTTGTATATACTTTCCCACAGGTTCCCGCGGTGAGGATTCCCAAAGACACACGGAATCTGACTCACACGATCAAGTTTGCGGAAGCGTGTAGCAAAATATATCAAAATGAGCACCAATAAAATATTTAAGTGCCACGACAAATAGTAACAAGACAGAGTATCAAAGAAAGAAACTAACATGGCATTCCCACCATAGCTCAAGTTATAAGACTGACTCCAAAGTAATTTAAGTTTAATTACAACCCATAAGAGGCCAACAGGGGCCAATACACTGCTCCAAAATAATTAAAGGAAACCCCAACAAAATGATGACGAGACTCAAGAACCCACCTGACGTCTAGATGACATCGTCGGGCTGCCACTCTCTCACAAGGGTCGGCTCACAAGCCTCCTCCTGACGCTCCTCCTCAAAGATAACGTCTCCTGCACCTGGGCACCAACAAACAAGGGTCAAACACAACGGTTTGGCAGGTAATCAATTTAGGTGCAAGCATGAAACAATAAATGTTTTAGTAAACATAAAAGCAGATCCTTGATTTGAAATACCACAATGACTGAGATACATTTACAAAAATATTTAATTGAGCTGAGATACTAAAACAAACTAGCATAAGTGCATAATATATCATGAATAGTTACAGTCCACAAAGAGCCCATCCTTTCTCTATCATTTATATAATGAAAAGAGCAAGCACGCACGACAAGCACGATATACATAATATAATCACGATACGATTTCCCACAAAGACGGGAATTTCGGCCGCGGAACCGGACACGCACGATGTGTAATAAATACACGATCAGTCTGCAGACAGTCCACATGTTTAAGGACCCCCAGACAGTGGATCAAACTGAAAGGGCAGTACAAGCTCAGTGGTGTTTACTAAATTCATGAATGCACAAAACACACGAAATACTATCAAAACTTGTCGAGATAAAAAGGGGGAAGTCACTTATCACAACACGATGAACACGACTAGCAAGGCATAATTAATATGCATAACACGCGTAGGAAGTGATCCCCTTTTTCTTGAAACAATTCTTCAAAACAAGCTTATAATTGAAATCCAAAACTAGTACACGATGGCACTTATCGTACCAAAACGGAATTCAAACACGAAATCTGACAAGCATGTGCTAAGGTTGCTAATTGACCTTTGTGAGATTGAGACTCCAAATGTCGGAATATATAAGAATTGGTGTCCCCGAAGTTGGGTTGCATTTCGAAGTTCCATTTACACAATGTCAAGTCAAAACCCTTAACATAGTCCAGTTTTCAACCTTCACGAAAATACACACGAAATAAATCTTCTTCCTGAATCTGGCAGGTTCGCTCGAGCGAACTTTATAAGGTGATGACACTTCGCTCGAGAGAGACAGTTCGTTCGAGCGGATAATAAGTGCGCTCGAACGGACAACTCTCTGTCTTGCTCCAGACTATACGGAGGGCAGTTCGCTCGAGCGGACCATAGGGTCGCTCGAGCGGACAGCTCTCTGTCTGCGCTCGAACCAAACAGAGGCTTGGTCGCTCGAGCGGACCCAAGGGTCGCTCGAGCGAATCAGCTTCTGCCGGAACTCGCAGACTGCAGAAACTGCCTTTCTCAGGTCCAACCTCCACTACATTTTTCTCCTTCTTCTCATCCTTCAATCACATACAATCCCTTGAGCCTTCATGCTCACCAAGGGTTCATTTATCACCATTTCACACATCCAAATCCAATAAAACATAACCATGAAGCTTGTAAACAATTTAATGCACAATTTCTAAAATACAATGAAATCAAAACACAGATGCACATTGAACCTATAAGGATTACTTGCCTTGACCAATGCTAAATACTCCTCTCAAGCATTCACTCAAGCTATTCCAACACTACAAAGAAACCCAAGAGAAAACTACTCAAAACTCAAACAAAAATGGAAACCAAGAACCCATTTTTAACAAAAAGGGCTTACAAACATGGAAAACAAGATCTTTAAGGAACCAAAAGACTTCATGAAAAGCATGGGTGGAAGTTCTTACCTAACAATGGCCAAACAAGAAGAGATGAAGAAGATGAAGAGCTTGTCTCAAAAGAACTCCAAGAAACTTGTATGGATAGAGAGCTTGCAAGGAGATGAAGAATATGATATCCTTAGAATTTTCTTTGGAGATCTATAGCTAGAGCATGCAAGGTGAGGAAGATGGAAAGGAAAGAGGGATTTTCCAGCCCTAGGTCAAAGAAATTGCAGAGATTGGGGAAATGAATGAAGAAGATGAGACTTGGGGGTTTAAGTGATGATAATGGGCCCCCAAATGACTTAACCTTGAGATGACTAAAACATGGTCTTGTGGGCCTCGGATGACTTCAACGAAGAAGGATAAAACGATCATCGAAATATCTAATTTCCAAAAGGTATATTTTTGACATGGTTTTGAGATCTTGAAAATTGTGTCCAGATTTGTGCATAAAAGACAATTTTACCCTCTTTGGGCCAAAACATGGGTTTTTTGGGCTTCAAACATGAATGGGCTTAAAACGAAAGTTGTAACAAATAGAAGAATCATTAAAATGAAATTAAAATCACAATCACACGAAAACCGATACGATCTTCCCAAGAATACACGGGCACTCAGGCCTTCCTGAGTGTGTCTGACTAATACTAAACGTTCTCAAAATTCCCAAAGCTATGTCCAAGACTAAAACTAATTATTCTAACCCAGCGACCACTAAACCCACTTAGAACTAAACACATACTAATCGCACACTAATCGAATTGGTCTGGGTCGGGGTCTAACATCCTCCACTCCTTAGGATATTTGGTCCACTAAATAAATCAAACAATTACCTCTGGTAAAAGCTGTGGATACTTCCTTTGCACCTGCTCTCTCAATTCCCAGGTGGCTTCCTCTGGCTCATGATTTTCCCAAAGTACCTTGACCCAATGAATAGTCCGGTTTCTCAATTCCTGCTCCTTGGTATCAGTGATCTTGATCGGTCTTTCCACATACGAGGCATCTTCCCGAATCTCTAAAGGCTCATGCTGTAGAATGTGTGCAGGACTAGAGACATATTTCTTGAGCATAGAAACATGAAAAACATTATGCACCCCGGAGAGTTCCGGCGGTAATGCAATTCTATAAACGACATCTCCAATCTTGCTCAAAATCTCATACGGACCAATAAACCTTCTAGACAATTTGCCCTTCTGTCCGAACCTCAAAGTCCCTCTAGTTGGTGAGATCTTCAAGAACACCTTGTCACCCACCTGAAACTGCAATTCTCTTCGGCGAGTGTCTGCATAACTCTTCTGCCTACTCGGACGATCTTCAAACGTTCCTGAATCAGCTTGACCTTGTCACTTGTCTCTCCAACTATCGTCGGTCCAGGAAAACTACGTTCACCGACTTCTTCCCAGCTAACCGGAGTTCTGCATCTCCTACAATAAAGTGCCTCGAAAGGTGCCATATCGATGCTAGAGTGGTAACTATTGTTATAAGCAAATTCACAAAGAGGTAAGCACTCATCCCACTGAATCTTGAAATCCAACACACAAGCATGCAACATGTCTTCGAGAGTCTGTATCGTCCTTTCTGACTGACCATCGATCTGAGGATGATAAGCTGTGCTGAACTGAAGTTTGGTACCCATCGACTCATGAAGAGTCTTCCAAAACTTAGAAACAAACCTACTGTCTCTGTCTGAAGTAATGGAGACGGGCTGACCATGTTTACTAACAATCTCATCAACAAATAACTTTGCAAGTGGTGCCATATGCATCATATTCCCTGTCTTCATCGGAATGAAATGAGCAGACTTTGTCAGACGATCCACAATGATCCAAATTGCATTATTTCCCTTCTTGGTATTAGGCAAGCCGGAAACGAAATCCATGGTGATGTGCTCCCATTTCCACTCCGGAATCTCCAAAGGTTGTAACAAACCTGGAGGCTTCTGATGCTCTGCCTTAATCAACTGACAAGTTAGACAACGAGACATAAAAGCTGCTATCTCTCTTTTCATGTTGTTCCACCAGAATCTATTCTTCAAATTTTGGTACATCTTCGTACTACCCGGATGCATAGAATATCTCGTGCTGTGAGCTTCATTCATTATTTCACTCTTCAAATCATCCACATTTGGCACACACAACCGGTCACGAAAATACAATATCCCATTCACCATCTTGAAATCGGGACGTTCTGTAATATGTTCTACTATCTTGGCCAAGTCTGGATCTTGCAACTGATTTTCTTTGATCTTCTGGATGAAGGTAGGTTCTGATACTGTCATGTTTGCCAACATAGCACCCAATTTTAGAGCTTGCACTTCTACACCCAACTCTTCAAACTGCTGTAAGACACCCATTCCTCTCAAACTGGCCATAATCACCGATTTCCTACTCAAGGCATCTGCTACCACATTCACTTTGCCTGGATGATACTTGATTGGGAAGTCATAACCCTTGATATACTCCATCCACCTCCTCTGTCTCATGTTCAAATCCTTCTGCGAGAACAAATACTGCAAACTTTTGTGATCTGAATGGACCTCAAACTTCTCTCCGTAGAGGTAGTGTCTCCACATCTTCAATGCGAAAACAACTGCTACCAACTCCAAGTCGTGAGTCGTATAATTCTTCTCATAGTCCTTCAACTGTCTCGAGCCATAAGCAATCACCTTGCCCTCTTGCATGGATACACAACCCAGTCCCACATTCGAAGCATCTGTGTAAACAATGAACCCGCCGTTGCCCGAAGGTAATGTGAGGATTGGAGCTGTGGTTAACCTTCCTTTCAATTCTTGAAAACTTGTTTCACACTTATCAGTCCACACAAATGGGACATTCTTCCTAGTCAATTTTGTCAACGGGGCTGCAATGGATGAAAAACCTTGAACAAATCTTCTGTAATAGCCTGCTAACCCCAAAAAGCTTCTAATTTCTGTCACACTGCTTGGCCTCACCCAATTCACAACAGCCTCTATCTTAGCTGGATCAACTGCTAAACCTTCTCTGGAGATGATGTGGCCTAGAAAAGCAACTTGCTCTAACCAGAACTCACACTTACTGAGTTTTGCATACAGCTGGTTGTCCCTCAAGAGCTGCAACGCTGTCCTCAAATATTCTTCATGGTCCTTTTTAGTCTTGGAATACACAAGGACATCATCAATAAATACTACGGTGGAGTGATCCAAATGAGGTGCAAAGACCTTGTTCATCAAAGCCATAAAGACTGCGGGTGCATTTGTCAAACCAAAGGGCATCACCAAGAACTCATAGTGCCCATATCTTGTCCTAAAGGCTGTCTTCTGAACATCTGAGTCTCTAACTCTCAACTGATGGTACCCTGACCTCAAGACTATCTTGGAAAAATAGGCTGCTCCTTGCAATTGGTCAAACAATTCGTTTATCCTTGGCAATGGATACTTGTTCTTCACAGTCACATGATTCAACTTCCTGTAGTCGATGCACATTCTCAAACTCCCATCCTTCTTCTTCACAAACAACACCGGTGCTCCCCACGGTGAAACACTTGGCCTTATGAAGCCTTTGCTCAACAAATCTTGCAATTGGAGCTTTAGCTCACCCATTTCTGCTGGAGCTAGGGGTGAAAGTGGGCCGGGCCGTCCTAGGGCCGCCCGCGGACGGCCCGTTATAGGCTCGGCCCGAGCTCGGCTCAAAAGGCAAAAGAGCCGAGCTAGGGCCTAGTAGGAGGCCCGTTTGCTTAAAAGGGCCGAGCTAGGGCTTGATGAAGCCCGGCTCGTAAGCCCTAGGGCCTACATATATTATATATAAGGATTTATTCAGGTCAAGTGGGAACCGTTGGATCATTAAAGTGGATCCAACCAACGGCTGCCCAGTTTTTAAGTCTTGTAAATCAAAAACAATCTTTCCTTTGTTGTTATTATTATTTATTAACAAGGCTCTATTCTTGTGTTATAGGTGATGCTGGTGATGATGAAAACTTTATTTTATGATGTTAGCCGAATACTTTATTTTTTTCTATGATGCTATTGGAGTTTAATTTGATTTGTATTATTGTTGGAGTTTAATGATGCTAATCTACATTAACATTGAACTATTATGGAGTGTTGGAACTAGGCTCCCTTTGCTTTTATGAAGTCTTTCTTATTTTAGTTAATTTTAGTGCTGCAATCCAAATTATGAGAATGGGAATATGGGATGAATGCATGCATTTGACCATTTTTTTGTTCTGGTTTGCATATGCAGATTTCTTTGAATTCCTACAGGATTTTTTTTTCTTGAAAATATTTTTTTTCAGCTAGTACTATATCATTATAAAACAGGCCGAGCTCACGAGCCGAGCCTAGGGCCTCAATCGAGCCAGGCTCAAAGGGCCGGCCCTAGGGCCTCATAACTTAATAAGGGCCGAGCCCAAGCCAGGGTTTTTGAGGCCCTCTAGGGCTAGGGCCGAGCTAGGGCCTACTGAAAAATACTAGGGCCTAGCCTAGGGCCTGTCAAAGCCCGGCTCGGCCCGGCCCACTTTCATCCCTAGCTGGAGCCATCCTGTATGGTGCAATCGAGATCGAAGTTGTCCCTGGAAGGAGCTCAATTGTAAACTCAACTTCTCTCTAATTGGTGGTAAATCCAGGATTTCTTCTGGAAAAACATCCGGAAATTCACACACAATGGGGATATCCTCCACCCCTTGGGACTGTTTATCCTCCGTGATAAACGCAATAAATGCCTGGCACCCACTCTGAACTAATCTGCTTGCCTTCAACACTGAAATAAACCCTGCTTGAGTTTTTCTCCTGTTCCCTTGAAATATCAATTCTGCCTGTGGCCCTTGGAATCTGAATGTGATGGTCTTACTAAAACAATCCATAGTGGCATGATATGCTTCTAACCAATCCATGCCTAAAATGACATCAAAATCATGCATGTCCAAAACTATGAGGTTGGCCGGTAGATTAACATCTCCTAACAAAACTGTACAGCTAGGGTAATGGGTTCTACACACAACTTGTTTCCCTACTGTAGTGGTCACTACTAAAATGTAATCCAACTCACTACATGGTGCATCAATCAACTTAGCAAAACTAAGAGATGCAAAGGAATGTGTGGATCCAGGATCAAATAAAATCTGGGCTTCTACCCCACAGACAAGGAGTTTACCTTCCACCACGTCTCCTGCAGCTTCAGCATCTGCACGGTTGAGATAATACAAACGTCCATGCATCTGTAGTCTGTTTGGTACTTGGTTCTGCCTTCCTTGGACATGTCTGTTCTGCTGTGGAGCACGAGCATTCTGATTCTGTGTTGGTGGCCTAGCCTACTGCTGCTGCTGAGGTGGTCCAACTTGATTCTGAACTGGTGCTTGATTCTGAGAAGCTATTTGTCTCTGTTGCTGGTTTCTGTTCCCTTGATTCTGAAGTAGTGGGCAATCCTTGATTGCATGATTCATGGCCCCACACTTGAAACAGGCACCCATAGCCTTACGACATTCATGTGTTTCATGATTCTTGCCACAATGGCCACAACCCTGCCTCACATGACCTTGTTCTTGTCTTGGCTTCTTGCCCTACTGTTGCCTCTGATTCTGCTGCTGATATTGCTGCTTCCTATCCTGAACAATCATATTGTTAATATCTTCAAATGTATAAGCCCGCTTGACTGCCTCGTCATATGTAGCTGGAGGTACTACTCCTATGACATCTCTCATGATGTCGGGTTCAATCATTCCAAGAACTTTGTTATCTTCTTCCTTTCAGTGTCAATCAGCTCGGTAGCATATCTAGCCAATCTTTCAAATTTGGTGACATAGTCTAGCACCGTCATGCTACCTTGCTTAAGCTGCTGAAACTCAATAGCCTTCTGCCTCTTGACATGAGAGGGAATGTATTTATCCTGAAACTGTGTCTTGAATGCTGCCCATGCCTCCTCGTCAGCCATCACTGCATAAGGATCCTTGACTGTTTGCCACCACCGGTCTGCAAGCCCATAGAATAGTGAAGCTGTGAGATTGACCTTCTGTATTCCCGTGCACATAAAAACATCGAAGATCTTCTCCGTATTGACTAGCCAGTCATCTGCCACCAACGGGTCCTCATTGCCCGAAAATTCCTTCGGTGCTCTCTTCCTAAACTTCTCAAATAGGGCATTAGGGTCAGGATCCCTATTTTGAATAACAATCTGCGGACCCACGGGTGGTGCCACGTTCCGGTTCTGAAGTACTTCTAAAAGTTGCATCTGGACTTGTGCCATTTCATCATCCTTCTTTGCTAGCTGTTATTGAAATCTAGCTTGGTTCTCATTAGCCTGTCTTTGCTGTGCTATCATGGCTTGCATAAGTTCCTGAAATTGTGTGGTTGGTGTATCAGATGCGTCTGACTCATTCTGATTATTGCCTGAAGCATGATGGTTTGGAGCTTTTCTTGGAGGCATATTGCTGTAAAACAAAGAGTTAGTACACAATAATCATGGTACAAGGGCTTCTAAGGTCTTATACCAACGAATCTATCGAACTCACGAATCCTCGCCACGTTCCTAGGACCTTTCCAGTTTCTTTTAAGTGCCTGAAACATGTCCCGCTCTGATACCAGTCCTGTCGCGACCCCGGAACGGATCCCTGGGCCCGCGACGTGTCGATTGTGTAGTTGTATATACTTTCCCACAGGTTCCCGCGGTGAGGATTCCCAAAGACACACGGAATCTGACTCACACGATCAAGTTTGCGGAAGCGTGTAGCAAAATATATCAAAATGAGCACCAATAAAATATTTAAGTGCCACGACAAATAGTAACAAGACATAGTATCAAAGAAAGAAACTAACATGGCATTCCCACCATAGCTCAAGTTATGAGACTGACTCCAAAGTAATTTAAGTTTAATTACAACCCATAAGAGGCCAACAGGGGCCAATACACTGCTCCAAAATAATTAAAGGAAACCCCAACAAAATGATGACGAGACTCAAGAACCCGCCTGACGTCTAGATGACATCGTCGGGCTGCCACTCTCTCACAAGGGTCGGCTCACAAGCCTCCTCCTGACGCTCCTCCTCAAAGATAACGTCTCCTGCACCTGGGCACCAACAAACAAGGGTCAAACACAACGGTTTGGCAGGTAATCAATTTAGGTGCAAGCATGAAACAATAAATGTTTTAGTAAACATAAAAGCAGATCCTTGATTTGAAATACCACAATGACTGAGATACATTTACAAAAATATTTAATTGAGCTGAGATACTAAAACAAACTAGCATGAGTACATAATATATCATGAATAGTTACAGTCCACAAAGAGCCCATCTTTCTCTATCATTTATATAATGAAAAGAGCAAGCACGCACGACAAGCACGATATACATAATATAATCACGACACGATTTTCTACAAAGACGGGAATTCCGGCCGCAGAACCGGACACGCACGATGTGTAATAAATACACGACCAGTCTGCAGACAGTCCACATGTTTAAGGACCCCCAGACAGTGGATCAAACTGAAAGGGCAGTACAAGCTCAGTGGTGTTTACTAAATCCATGAATGCACAAAACACACGAAATACTATCAAAACTTGTCGAGATAAAAAGGGGGAAGTCACTTATCACAACACGATGAACACGACTAGCAAGGCATAATTAATATGCATAACACGCGTAGGAAGTGATCCCCTTTTCTTGAAACAATTCTTCAAAACAAGCTTATAATTGAAATCCAAAACTAGTACACGATGGCACTTATCGTACCAAATCGGAATTCAAACACGAAATCTGACAAGCATGTGCTAAGGTTGCTAATTGACCTTTGTGAAATTGAGACTCCAAATGTCGGAATATATAAGAATTAGTGTCCCCGAAGTTGGGTTGCATTTCGAAGTTTCATTTACACAATGTCAAGTCAAAACCCTTAACATAGTCTAGTTTTCAACCTTCACGAAAATACACACGAAATAAATCTTCTTCCTGAATCTGGCAGGTTCGCTCGAGCGAACTTTATACGCTCGAGCGAATCAGCTTCTGCCTGAACTCGTAGAGTGCAGAAACTGCCTTTCTCAGGTCCAACCTCCACTACATTTTTCTCCTTCTTCTCATCCTTCAATCACATACAATCCCTTGAGCCTTCATGCTCACCAAGGTTTCATTTATCACCATTTCACACATCCAAATCCAATAAAACATAACCATGAAGCTTGTAACCAATTTAATGCACAATTTCTAAAATACAATGAAATCAAAATACACATGCACATTGAACCTATAAGGAGTACTTGCCTTGACCAATGCTAAATACTCCTCTCAAGCACTTCACTCAAACTATTCCAACACTACAAAGAAACCCAAGAGAAAACTACTCAAAACTCAAACAAAAATGGAAACCAAGAACCCATTTTAACAAAAGGGCTTGTAAACATGTAAAACAAGATCTTTAAGGAACCAAAAGACTTCATGAAAAGCATGGGTGGAAGTTCTTACCTAACAATGGCCAAACAAGAAGAGATGAAGAAGCTGAAGAGCTTGTCTCAAAAGAACTCCAAGAAACTTATATGGATAGAGAGCTTGCAAGGAGATGAAGACTATGATATCCTTAGAATTTTCTTTGGAGATCTATAGCTAGAGCATGCAAGGTGAGGAAGATGGAAAGGAAAGAGGGATTTTCCAGCCCTAGGTCAAAGAAATTGCAGAGATTGGGGAAATGAATGAAGAAGATGAGACTTGGGGGTTTAAGTGATGATAATGGGCCCCCAAATGACTTAACCTTGAGATGACTAAAACATGGTCTTGTGGGCCTCGGATGACTTCAACGAAGAAGGATAAAACGATCATCGAAATATCTAGTTTCCAAAAAGTATATTTTTGACATGATTTTGAGATCTCAAAAATTGTGTCCAGATTTGTGTATAAAAGACAATTTTACCCTCCTTGGGCCAAAACATGGGTTTTTTGGGCTTCAAACATGAATGAGCTTCAAACAAAAGTTGTAACACATAGAAGAATCATTCAAATGAAATCAAAATTACAATCACACGGAAACCGATACGATCTTCCCAAGCTTACACGGGCACTCAGGCCTTCCTGAGTGTGTCCGACTAATACTAAACGTTCTCAAAATTTCCATAGCTATGTCCAAGACTAAAACTAATTATTCTAACCCAGCGACCACTAAACCCACTTAGAACTAAACACATGCTAATCGCACACTAATCGAATTGGTCTGGGTCGGGGTCTAACACATTTGAGGTAAAATGAGCAAATCCTAATTTACGTAAAAATCCTTGACTCTACTCAATCTAGACAAATCGAGGTCAAACTACCTACCCAAGGCTCAAGGTCTATCCCAAAGGCTAAAACAAGACTAATTAGTCGTAAAATAACTTAATTAGCCACTAAGTATAGTTAATTAAAAAAACACAATTAATTAGTGTTAAACACCTTTAATTTGGGTTGGGTGTAACATTTCTCCCCCCTCTTAGGAATCATTTGGTCCTCCGAATGAGCATACCTAAGCAAAGAGTTCGGGATAGTGTCATGCAACTTGCTCCTCGAGCTCCCACGTTGTTTCCTCTGGTCCATTATGATCCCAAAGTATTTTAACCCAACGAATAGTCCTTGTCCGCTACACTTGTTCCTTCTCATCAATGATACGGAGCGGACGCTGAACTATGTTGAGTCGGGTTTGATCTGAACTTCATCGTATTGAATGACATGAGATGGATCGCGAACGTACTTACGAAGCATCGAAACATGGAAGACATCGTGTACACCCATGAATTCCAAAGGAAGATTGAGTCTATAAACTACATCGCCAATTCGACTCTTGATTTCAAATGGTCCCACAAAGCTAGGTGAAAGTTTTTACTTCTTCTTGAACCAAAGCGTTCCCTTCATTGAAGATGTCTTCAAGAATACCCTGTCTCCAACCTTAAATTTGAGTTTCCTTCTTCTGTTATCTGCATAACTCTTTTTTCTTGATTGAGCAATTCTCAGTCTTTCTCTGACCTTAAGAACTTTCTCAATTGTGTCTACAATGATAGTGGGTTCATGAAAGCTCATTGTCCCTACTTCTTCCCAGCACACTGGATTTCTGCAACTACGTCCATAAATAGCTTCAAATGGTGGCATCCCAAAAGCTGAACAGAAGCTGTTATTATAAGCAAATTCACACATTGCCAAATGCTCATCCCATTCTCCACCAAAGTCGAGAACCTAGCTCGTAACATATCTTCCAAAGTCTGTATTGTGCGTTCGAACTGTCCATCAGTCCGCGGATGATAAGCAGTGCTAAAGTTGAGTTTAGTACCCATGGACTCCTGAAATGATTACCAAAAAGAAGAGACAAATCTAGTATCTCGATCGGAAACTATCGAATCGTGTGTGCCATGTAATCAGACTATCTCTTTCACAAAAATCTTAGCCATATCATTAAACTTCATACCTTTCTTGAATGGAATAAAATGGGCTAATTTTGTCAAACGATCAACAATCACCCAAATCACATCATTCTTTCTGCTAGTCAAGGGTAACCCTGAAACAAAATCCATAGAGATATCTTTCCATTTCCATTAAGGAATGTATAAAGGATGTAGTAACCCTGGAGGTTTTCTATGCTCATACTTCACTTTTTGGCAGGTAATACATCTAGATACATATTCTGCAATTTCTCTCTTCATGTTATTCCACCAAAACCCGCCTTTAAGATTTCAATACATTTTGGTGCTTCCAGGATGCATTGCATATCTTGCATAATGGACCTCTGTTAAATTGATAATATCGTATTTCTTATAGTCGGAACACAGAACCTATCCTTGAAATAAAGAATCCCCTCTTCCAACCGAAAGTCTGGTTTATCTATAATATTATCTCGAATCTTGGCTAATTTTGGGAAAATAAATTATTGTTCCTTGATCTCCTAAATAAGGGTTGGTTGAAAAATCGACATTGCTGCAAGTGCCACTTTGTCATCAATTAGCTTCATTGTCACATCCAAATCCTTGAACTCTTCAAGTACAAACCATTTGTCATTTATCGCTGCTAGGGTAGATGATTTTCTGCTCAAAGCATCTGCCACTACATTACCCTTTCCTGGTATGTACTTAATAGGAAAATCATAGTCCTTGATATATTCTAACCATCTTCGCTGTCTCTGAAAGTCCTGAGATCCTAACCCTAGAGGGGGGGGGGGTGAATAGGGTGTGCTACAATATGTGACCAATTATGACAAATTTTAATTTCTTTGAAATAAACAAGTCACAAGTGATGATTTACCAAATAAGATGCGGAAGCTAACAAAAGAAATCACTACAAGTATACACAAAGATTTATAGTGGTTCGGCCTCAATGCCTACATCCACTACCGGCTTGTGATCCAATCACCCTACCGGATTTTCACTATCTATGCTTTTCAATAGGCTAAGCAATAACCTTTACAATGTTGTTTTTTCTAGGCTAAACAACAACCTTTACAAGATGCTTTTCCAAGGCTAAGCAATAACCTCTACACTAATGCTTTTCTTTAGGCTAAGCAATAACCTTTACAATAAAAAGATTTTCTCTCAATGTAGTGTCTACACAAACACTTTAAGAGATACAATTAAAGCTCAATATATTTGCCTCTAAAATAGGCGGATATGAAAGTGAAAAACTAACTCACACAAACACTAAATGAATGCAAAGATGTATGCTCATGATGTGTGTGTGTGATAACTTTAATCAAGTTTAAAAAGTAAGCTCAATAAATATATGCTCAAAGCATTTAAAAGTTTAAGGCACATAAAATTTTTTGATTGAAGTGAAATGCAAATCACATGTATGGATACAAACTTGTTAATGATATGAAAATCAAAGGCACACAAGTTGTATGAAATTAATTAGCTGTAAACATGTGATGCATGTGCAATGTTGTTTTCAAAACCAAATTAATTTAACTAAAGTTTAAATGAATGAAAACAACAAATAAAGATTCAACCAAGAAAATGAATCATGCTTTAAAAGAAATCAAAGATTTTGGCTAAGCATGATTAAGGAAGATTTTAAAACAACTTGGATTGAAATCAAAGTGGAGAATCCAATCTAACTTAGATCAAAGATTAAAAAAAAAATGAATTCAACACATCAAAGTTATCATGCTAAAAATCATTTACCAATAATTTAAACAAAGCATATAACATATGATTAGTAAAAGTAAAGCTTACTTAGAGATTTAATTTCATTGATCCAAGCTTTAGCTTCACTAATGACCCATTGGTCTCTCTTAGTTCATCCCCCTTTCTTTGTCTTAAAACACCTCAAGAGTGGCTCTTGGTTCCTCTCTTTTTCAACAACTTTTCCAAAGGAATGAACTTGTATTTATACTCAAAAATTGAGTTTCTGCGTCTCCCCGGTCGACCTGCCTTAACCCCGGTCGACCTGGCCTTCAACGGTCATAAAACTGACCGTTTGAAAAAGAAGCCAACGGCTCTTTCCCGGTCGACCGCGCAGTGTGGCTGGTCGACCGGGTCCCCTGGGCCGGTCGACCGGCCACACTGCGGGTTGACCCGGGCCTGGGACCAAAATTCCCTAAAATTGCATTTTTCAAATAGATTTCTTGTGGGAACTTTTGGGCCATTGAATCAAGCTTGTAATCATTATTTAAATCAAACTAAGAGGGTTAAAATCATGAAACATAAAAAGCCTAAAGTGGTTTGAAAGATTTAAAACATAGGCTAGCTTGATTTGGTAAAACTCCTTTTCAAAATAAATTGCATCCAAGTTTAAAATCAAAACATGCATAAATCAACATTTTTACAAGTCTTAAAAACAATGCATGTATAAATCAAGATTTCAAGTTTTTCTAAATCAATGCATGTGAGTAAATTCAAATGATGCGAAAATGATAATGCATCCATCAAATTGCAATACACAAAATCCCTATCAGTCTCATGTTAATGTCCTGCTGCGAGAATAAGTATTGAAGACTGTGATGATCTGAGTGTACTTCAAATTGCTCCCCATAAAGGAAATGTCTCCATAACTTTAGAGCAAAAACAATGGCTGCCAATTCAAGATCATGTGTGGCATAATTTTTCTTGTGTCCTTTCAACTACCGAGACCCATAAGCAATCACCTTGCCATGCTACATACGTACACACCCCAAACCAACTCTAGATGCATCAGAATAAATTACAGAACCTCCACTACCTTCAGGTAAGGATAATATTGGGGTTGTGGTCAATTTCTTCTTTAGGGTCTAAAAACTAGCTTTACATTCATCAGTCCATATGAAAGGAACATTCTTCCAAGTCAACCTTGTCATTGGAGCTGAGATCTTTGAAAAATCCTTGACAAATCTGCGGGAATATCCAGCAAGACCTAGAAAACTTCGAATCTCTGCAACCGTTTTAGTGCTCTTCCAATCGGTGACCGATTCTACCTTCACAGGAACAACTGCCAAACCCTTACGAGTTATAATGTGTCCCAAAAATGCCACTTGTTGAAGCCAAAAGTCACATTTTTTAAGTTTGGCATATAACTGATGAATCCTCAAGAGCTGAAGTGATGTCCTCAAATGTTCTGCATGGTCTTCCTTAGACTTTGAATACACCAAGATATCATCAATAAAGATCACAATAAGTTAATCCAGATATGGAGCAAAGATTCCATTCATCAATGCCATAGACACGGTCGGTGCATTAGTTAAACCAAATGGCATCACAAGGAATTCATAGTAGCCATACCTTGCTCTAAAGGCTGTCTTTTCAATATCTTGCTCACAAACTCTCAACTGGTGATACCCGGATCTGAGATCTATCTTCGAAAAGTAAGTTGCCCCTTGGAATTGATTAACAACTCATCAATACGAGGCAATGGATACTAATTCTTTATTTTCACCTGATTGATTTGCCTGTAATCTATACACATCTGAAGAGTGCCATCTTTCTTTCACACAAAAAGTACTGTAGCTTTGGATCCTTTATCTAACAAGTCTTGTAATTGCTCCTTCAATTCTTTGAGTTTTGTAGGAGCCATTCTATATGGCACTTTGGATATTGGAGCAGTACCCGACACTAGGTCATTGGGAAAATCTACCTCCCTAGACGGGGGTAATCTAGGAACTTCATCCGGAAATACATCTGGAAATTCACACACCACCGGAATTTCTCCTAACATCTTGGGTGGTTTCTTCTCGGTAATAAAAGCCAAATAGCTTCCATAGCCATTCTCTAGAAGCTTCACAGCATCCAATGTTATAACTAGTCCGGTGTTGGACTTCTATCTCTGAACACCCTCGAATATCACATTGATTTGGGTTCCTCTACCTTGAAGGTAATAGTCATGAGGAAACAATCCACACAAGCTCTATACTCTGCAAGCCAATCCATTCCAAGGATGACATCAAAGTCATGCATCGCCGGAACTATCAAGCCTACTAGCGTTAGCAATCCTCTGATTTGAACACTACACTTAGGGTAGAAATTCTCGCAAGCCACTCTTTTGCCTACTGGTGTAGTCACCATGCAAAACGAGATGCCACAAACGAATGTGTAGACCCCGAATCAAATAAGGCCTTAGAATTTTTAGTACATATCAAAATAGTACCTTTCACAACATTTCCAGCTACTTCTGCTTACTCATGATCCATTGCATTGATTCTTCCTGCTTACTGTGGTCGTTGTCTGGTTTGTTGATGCGATGTTCGTGCCTTCCTTGCTATTGTTGTTGTTGTTGTCTCACAGGTGGTGCTGGTAGTGCCAAACGTTGTGGTGGAGCCGGTAGTGCTCGTATACCTTGCCGAGGAAGAGGTTGTTGTGGTGCCCTGTTACCACCTCTATCTCTAGGATACATAGCTGCATGATACTCCATTGATCCACAAAGAACACATGCCCCTGTATTCCTCTAACACCTCTCAGTCAAGAGCCCCTTTCCATAAGTGTCACATTTTGGTGCGCCAATAACCAAACCCTTATGTTTCTTATGTTGTTGCCCTTTTTCCAGAGTAAAATGGATTTCTCTTGATGTCGTTGGCCTTTTTCCTCAAGGCCACTTCTTCTGCGGAGAAGTCTCGGTCTACAATATCATCACATGTTTCTGGCCTTTTAGAAGCCACTACACGCTCCACATAGGCTAGGTTCATGCCATCAATAAATCTATCCACCTTCTTCTCTTCAGTATTTATCAAGTCTTCAGCATACTTAGATAATTGCAGAAAGGTGTGTACATAATCCATCATGATCATTTGATTATGCTGCAAGGCTAGGAATTCATTATGTTTCTTCCTTCGCACATGATCGAGTATGAACTTTCTGCGGAATTGTTTCTTGAATGTCTCTCATAAGGTGGGATTAGGCAATAACTTAAAAGAATTCCTCACACTTTTCCATCATGTATTGGCTATGTCTCGAAACATCGAAGCGGTAAGTACGACCCTTTGTTTATTGTCACATATGACAGTTTCAAAATCATCACCAATGTGATCTAGCCATTCATTTGCTTTTACAGCACCCTCATTACCATAGAATTCTGTAGCTCCCCTCTTTCAAAACTTCTCAAACAAAGTGTTAGGACCCTTGTCCTTGGATTGCAAGATAACTTGAGTTCCTGCATTTGGCTGTTCGGGACCTTGTCTTGCCATTAGCATAGTTATATTTTCATTTGTCTTAGCCATTTTCTCCATGAGCATCATCATGTGAGCAACCATGTTAGGAGGATCATTTTCCACCACTACGAATGGATCAGTATTGTGAGATTCATTGTTCCCCAAACCGGACGCCATTTATCTACAAAAGAATTTCCAAGTTGAGTTAGAAGTAACACTCTAACTCCCCCTTAATCAATACTAACACTAAACTAAGACAATATCTCTATGTTCTTAATCAGTTTCTAATGTATCCTCACAACATTTCTAATGGCTTCTAAGTCTTTTAGAACGACTTCCATGCTCTGATACCATAGTTATGTAGATCACATCCCGATCCCGAATCATCCTGGCCTAGGCTAATCTCCAAGGTGTGACACGCGTACTCCCGTTATATAATACCCGTCCTAAGTCAAGTACGGCATCACGAAGGGGAAAATCAACCTTCTAGGTCTGAGTCTAGCTCACTAACACATGTCAACAACATTTGATAGCAGAAGATAAGTTTCAAGTTTATACAAAAGTTATACAAAAGTTATTTACACAATGGAACCAAAGTTGGGATTATAAAAAAAAAAATCACCCCACCCAACCTATATAGAATATAATCCAAAAGTATCTATTTAGTGTGACCCACACAAAAAGAAGTAATTGCACTTCCAATCTAGCTTTCAAAAGTTCCCCCTTCGCTTTCACTATAAGAAAAAACATGTTTGGTGGCATGAAAAAATGTCACCGAAGGCCCAATTTTTATCACCTATTATCATTGATGACACGGGATGGGGGTGTCATTGTATCCATGACACTAGAAGTCAAGGGTGACAAAGTTTGTGCACTTGTCACGGAATGATGTCAACAGTGACAAAAATATGGTGTCGTGGAAGAAAGATTTTCCATGACATAGTAGGGTGTCACTGAAAGCAATGGTGACAACAATGCGGGTGCCATAGAAAAGAGATCTTCTATGATAAGAATTGTCACTGAAAATATTTACCCTGACAACCAAATGCGTGTCACCGATAATATTACCAGGTTGGCACACAAGGGTGACATACTCTTTTTGTCACAAAAAACACAATCAAAATATTTGTGCCACCCAAATTATCATTTCACACTTGCTTACAAAGTTTCAAATATTTGTATCTAGATACACCCATTAGCAAAACTTATACCACAAAGACGCAAAATATCATTCAAATCAAATATCTAACAAGGCAACATTCTATCATCCAAGTTCCCAACCCTTCAAAATATTCATCCTTCAACAATAAACACTTCAAAGTTAATAGTTTGAAGCTCCTTGGCTCGAATATGGGGACCAGGCCATTGTTCGGTCCCCATATTCAGGCCACATAGCACCCCTCTAACAGTTTTAGCATAACTACAAAACATCCATACACGGTGTGTCGTGTCAAACGACAAAATAATTCAAAATAAGTGTTCCAGTTAACTACAAAAAGTCTTCAACTCCATCTTGGTCATCTTAGTTAACTGCCAAAAAGTAACTCCATCTCGTTAGTAACCTACCTGTATAAAATCGCAACAAAAAAATGTAATTACTTAACATGTTATGAAGCACAAAACTCAAAATAAATGAATGATAAAATAAAATGTTTCTGACCATTCTTGTGGTTATACGTAGTAGGATGCTTTTCTCTTTTTGTTAAACATAGATATGTTTATGCAACGTATCCTATCTGTACCCATATCCTATTTTCTAAATTTTTTCATAACATTGCATTGGCCTCGTACTCTATCTTGTCCCTAGGGAATCAGTTGATACTTCTGCTAATACACTCTTTTGAAGTTTGGAATGCTAATACACTCCAATGATCAATGATAATTTAGTTTAAAGACAAAGATCATATTAGTTATATGCCTTCAATTTTCTATAACTGTTGGCTCCATTAGCATTGATTAATCCTAACCCATACAGAAGATCTACTAGTAGAACCATGAATGAAAATCAGACCTCAAATATTTCCATATCAGTGCAAGCTTCAACACGATCAAATAAGAGAAAACACAATGCAAATTTAATTAAAGAAAACTAGTGAGGTCTCACTAGTTTCCTCTTCCAAGTAACACATCTCACCAATTTTCAAAACTAGTGAGATTTCACTAGTTTCCTTTTCCTTTAAGTGACATCCCACTAATGTGACATCTCACTTATTCTCAAAACTAGTGAGATCTCACTAGTTTCCTCTTCATTTAAGTGACATCTCACTAATTTTCAAAACCAGTGAGATCTCACTAATTTCCTCTTCTTTAAGTGACATCTCACTGATTATTATTATCACTCAGTGGTTTCCTTATACAGAATGAGCACTCATAACCTGATTAGCCCCTGGCCGGTCGACCACGTGCACTACGGAAACAGAGCCCAGGTTTTGTTTATGCAGTGAAATGGGTCATTCCCTTTCATTCCTTCCTGAACCTGATTAGCAGTCCAAACATTGTTATATACAAGTCCATTCTAATCCCAGCAATCCATCTAATCAAGCCATAAACGTCATAATCCATTTCATTAAATAATTAAACATAATTATCATGTTTTCCAAAATTAAAGACATCAACGAGCATGTGGTCATCTAAATCATTATTAAATCATCGAATCAAAGGAGAGACAAACATATCTAAGCATATATATAAATATCTACTTGCCTTTGGTCAAAATTAAGTAAATCCACAAATCCTAGCTCCATAGCCCAACAAACCAAGCCTAAGGGATAAATAGCAAAATAAAACTAAACTAAATATAAAATTACTAGAGGGGAAGCTCTAAGCTACCAAATACATTTCTACAACCAAAGTATATTAATCCAAACCTAAGGGGAATGAGAGCTTACCAAACAATGAAGGGAATGGAATAGTGGCTTGCAAATTGAAGATGAGTCGCTCGCGGGGTCCTTGCGGAGATGATAGTGATCATCGGAGGTTGTGGGGCTGCCTTTGTAGTCCGTTTCTAGCAAGATGGGTGAGAGAGATTGAGAAAGAGAGAAAAAGAATTGAAATGGAGATGAGTAGGTAATGGGGCCCACTAGATTAGTGGCCCATTGACAGAAAATTGTAAAAGACAGAACGGAAGAAATAAAGAAAGAAAGAAAGAAAGAAATGGTGAGATAGGTGGGTGTGAGGAGAAAGTCAACGGGGTGAGTGGAGTGGGGTGAGGGAGATGAGATGAGAGAAAATGAAATGAGATGATGAGAAAATGAGAGGGAATGAAATGGGTATGGGTTAAAATCGTTGGCAGCAAGAAGAATGAGAGAGAAAGAAAGGAAGAGAGAGAGTGGAAAAAGGAAATGGGGAGGGGTGATTCACGCCGGCAGCAAGGAGGGGGAAAACAGGGAAAGAAAGAGAAATGGAAAAGGGAAAAATGGGGGAAGAAATAGAGAGAGAAAGAAGGAGATGGGGTGGCAGTGTGCTTGGAAGAGGAGGGAGATGGAGAAGAGAGATGGAGTGGGCTGGGTTCGCGGGAGATGACTGGCGGCAACGAGCTTGGAGTCTGGCGGTGACGACGTGAGTGAGAGAGGGAGGACGACAGAGATGAGAGAAAGAGAGGGAGTGGCTGCTGTTGGTGACGAATGAAGATGAGGAGGAAAGGGGGGGTTTTGACCTAACATAAATGGAAAGGGGAAATGGGTATGGGGCAGCACGTGGGATTGAGTGGGGTGGGGGCATGATGGGATGAGATGGGAATTAATAAAATGGGCTTGGTTGGGTACGGGTCAAGTCAAGTTTTGGGTCGGTTCGAGGGTCCGGATCGAGGTGCAATAGAAGGATAAAGTCCGGGAAATTAGGTAATCTACCCGTTGGTGCCAAAATCTTGAAAACCGGAAAATACTAAAAAACCCTCGGACCTTTCCGGAAATAGCAACACACACCCCTATTGTACCCAAACGGGCTCGGATCTCAACCCAACTTCGCACGCGCGATCCTAAAGATTAATCGGACCTATTTGGCTTATAAATGAGCTTAATTAGCTAAAAGCCTAATTAACTAATTTAATTACATCCTTGGAATCCCGGGATGTTACAAAATTGCTTTGGACGTAGGTCGGGGCGGTGGTAAGAAACTTTTTCAAAGCAGAGAAGATGGAATACCTGCAGTTTCATCCTCCACGGTGGTGGTGGTGGAGAGAGAAGATGCGGTGGAAGCTGAGTTGGGCGAGGATACGGGCGAAGTGGGAAGTCGAAGATGACGCTGATGAGGTAGAGAGAGAGAGAGAGACCATCACAGCTTTAGGCGTGAATTGTGAGAGAGATGAAGCAGAAGTTTGATTAGGGCTTTAGTTTCGCGTCTAAATGAGGAAGAGCCCACTAGCGGGAAATTTAGATCTTTCAATGACAAGTTTGTACTTGTCACCCAAAAATTTGTCTTTTGGTGACAAAATTTTTTGTCACCGAATCTCCCCTTTATTTGGCACCTTGGTTATGTTAGGAATTTTGTATTTGCAATTTGATGGATGCATTTTCACTTTAGCATCATTTGAATTTTCACACTTGCATTGTTTTAGAAAACCTTGAAATCTGGTTTTATACATGCATTGCTTTTAAGATTTGAAAAATTATTGTTTTATGCATGTTTTGTTTTTATACTTGGATGCATTGTTTTTAGAATTCAAACTCTTTTGAAATCCTAATTCTTTGTGCATTACTTTTGAGAAATCATATTGAGGATTTAGGTTTGTGCCTTGGATACATTCATCATTTTCAGAATCACTTTTGTATGCATTTATTTGTGAAAAGAGTTTTTAGAAATCAAGCTAGCCTTTGGTTTTAAAGTTTCGAATCATTTTAGGTTTTTTGTGTTTCATGTTTTTAAACATCTTAGATTGATTTAAAACATGTTACCAAGCTTGATTTAGTGGCCCAAAAATCCCGACAAAGAAATACCTTCAATTATGCAAAATATGGATTTTTTGGTCCCAGGGGGTCAGCTGCCTGTGTGGCCGGTCGACCGGCCCAAAAGTCCCTGTCGACCGGGAACACTACAGGCAGAAATGGCCCTGAAGCACCAACGGTCAAAAATATGACCGTTGTGTGATCCCGGTCGACCGAGACCTGTTTCCAGGTCGACCGGGGACTAGCCGTTGGACTGTTTTCTTGTATAAAGTCCATTCATTTCCCATCCTTTTTTAGGCTTGAACCATGAACTTTTGAGACCATTTTGGAGCCAAAGAAAGGGGAAGAAGTTGGAAAGGCTAGAGGGCTATTTGGAAATCAAATGCTTGAGTTTTAAAAAGGTACATCTTACTTATCATTTTGATTTCCATTAAAATTAGAATCAATGCATGGTTAAATCTTTGTATTTTCTTTTATGCATGATTTCTAGTTTTTAAAGAGTTGTTTTGCAAACTCATTACCATCTTTGGAATACTAAGAATGGTTTGCAAACTCTCTTGACTAATTCACATGCTCTTAGATTTTAATATTCATACAACTTGTTTAGTTCATTTCTTCAAAGTTGTTTGAATCTTTTATGTGATTAGTTTTCTCTTCAATCATCATTTTATAAGCTTTGATTTTAAAATGCATCATGCATTCATTTAAGAGCTTCATTGTTGAAATTGATTGAAGAAAAGCATTCATACACTTGTGCACAGACTTTAGCTCATTTAGTGTATGTTTGTAATTTGAATTACACTTTCATATTAGCCTATGTAGAGGCAATTCAACTGTGCTTAAATTGTATCTCTTGAAGTGTTCTTTTGTGAAGACACCTTCTTAGAGAAATCATTCTTTTGTAAAGGTTATTGCTTAGCCTAAGAAAAGCATCTTGTAAAGGTTATTGCTTAGCCTAAGAAAAGCATTTTGTAAAGGTTATTGCTTAGCCTAGAAAAGCACATTGAGAGGTTGTTGTTTAGCCTAGAAAAACAACATTGTAAGGATTATTGCTTAGCCTAGTAAAAAGCATAAATAGTAGAAATCCGGTGGGGTGATTGGATCACAAACCGGTAGTGGACGTAGGCATTGAGGCCGAACCACTATAAACCTTTGTGTTGTGGTGTATGCTTGTTGTGATTCATTTTTTAGCTTCCGCATCTTGTTTGATTAATATTATCACATGTGACTAGTTTATGTTAAGAAATTAAAATTGGTCTAAATTGGTCATAGTTGTAGCACACCCTATTCACCCCCCTCCCCTCTAGGGTTAGGATCCCCAGGACTTTCAGGTTAAAGCTTTTCCGTGACAAGCAAAAAAAAATTTTGTCACCTTCGTGTGCATTCCGTGTCAACATTGATTTTTTGTCACCAAAGGGTGTCACCAATGGTGTTTTTTGTTGTAGTGTCTCCGGAGGTTCAAACTACATGGGCCCATTACCAGGCCTGTCTTCCAATCCTTGAGGAACCTCTTCGGTCTCTTCCTCTCCCTGCTGGGCCTCCTCAAGTTGGGGAGCTGCACCTTCATCTGTGACACCAAAGATAGTATCTTAAATACAACTATTTAGCAAGTATATGTTAGAAAAGGGCAGTTGCTAGGAACTATAGATGAATATGATTAAAAATCATACCTACGAGATCTCTTTGATTTGATCTCGGTCTTACAGCAACCCGAAAATCTCAAGATATTCTACTGTATTCCTCTATGCTTGAACTCGCACCAGGGTGTGGGCCTCTTCTACGAATTCTTTTTGCTCTCCAAAACGAGATTTCTCTTGTTCTTTTTACCTAGAGAGCAATAGCGCATATTTATAGGCTATAATAGGGATCTTAAGAAGGAAATAAGGATAGACTTCTCATGGAAACATGAAACCCTAATTCAACCCAAATTAGAATCCTAGCTCCATAAATTACAATTTAGTCCACTAAAGAATTATAATTGCACTTATGTCCTTATTCTCAAAATAATATTTCGAGCTTCTTGTTATTAAATGCTTATTAATCTCCCCACATTAAGATTTCAGATATCCATCAATTAAATAATTACTGACATCTATATTCAATCGATATCTTTATAATTTCTTGAGACCTTATACTTAACTTATTTGATATGTCGGACACAAAGTCCACCTGCAGGGTTTGACATAATCAAAACTTAAAAGCTTCATCAAGGGGATATCATCATTCCCTATTACGGGACGTGGATTCCGTCAATAAACTAATATACACCATACACGTAGTGTAGTCATCCAATTTATTGAGATTATTGACCCATAAAAGATCTCACTCATTCATAAATCAAAATGCCAAACACTAAATGTATGTATCTATTATTTATGTCGGGATTAAGAGAACAAGCACTCATAATAACCATTTGGATGTTAATCATCTTATATAGTCACTATAATGACAATAAACCCAAAAACGGTCATGTTCAATATACACAAAGCGTACTAGCATAATGAGTCGAAACTATACCATTTCCCGCAGCCAAGACAAGCCTGCTGAAAATTATGCTACAATCGTACCGATGGTGTGTGCAAATCCATCTAGATTGTGAACAACAACTTATATTCTATAAGAACCGACAAATAATTCTTTCGTGTATAAGTAGAACTCTACACACCAACTTGTCTACTTTATAGAATAAAAGACACACACATGCATAATAATTAATAATGCAACCATTTGCCCATACAAAATCTCAATTAGATGAGAAGACAAAATATACTAATAAGTGAATCAGTCAAAGACAAATACATAAAAATATGTTTTTAGTATAAATTCCCAACAATCTCCCACTTAGACTCAAAACCATGCTGACATGTATTTCAACCCCATGCCTTCCACGTGACTATCAAAGCTCTTTGTAAAAGGATCTGCCAGATTGTCCGCCGATGCAATCTTGGTCACGATTATGTCACCCCTCTGTACGATTTCTCGTATGAGATGATAATTACGCTAGATGTGCTTACCCTTCTTATGCATCCTAGGTTCCTTTGCATTAGCAACCGCACTGGTATTATCACAATACATTATTATAGGTAATTTTACCGAATGTACCACTTCTAGATCCATCAAGAAGTTTCTAAGCCAAACTGCCTCCTTGAAGCAGCCACATATTCGGCTTCCATGGGAGAGTTAGTGATTGCTTGACACTCCTCCAACTTATAGCTCCACCTCCCAAGGTAAATACAAATCATAAGTTTGACTTTTTGGCATCATTATCGGACTGGAAGTCCGAGTCTGTGTACCCAATGGGTATCAAACTCTCGACTTGGTAAATCAGCATATAATTTCTAGTCCTCTTGAGGTACTTAAGTATATGCTTTACCGCAGTCCAATGTTCTCTCCCTGGATTAGACTGGTATCTGCTAACCATGCCAACGGCTAAACAAATATTAGGTATAGTACATAGCATTGCATACATGAGGCTTCCACCGCCGAAGCATAAGGTACTTCCTTCATTTTTTCTATCTCATCAGGTGTCACAACACCAAAAACAGGAAATTGGAACGGAAAAGCGTTCCCAATCCTTGCGTTCCTAATCCGTTAAACCGTTCCAAAAAAAGGAAATTGGAACGCTTTAACGGATTAGGAACGGTTGGTACCAAATTGGAACGGAAATTGGAACGCTTTTGGAACGGTTTAACGGATTAGGAACGGAAGGATTAGGAACGCTTTTCCGTTCCAATTTCCTGTTTTTGGTGTTGTGTGTCTTAGGACACTGATCATTGGATAAAGTAATTCCATGCCTGAAAGATGCCAAAATTAAGTAAAACTAGGCAATTTGTGCAAATCGAATAATTTATGCTTTACGAATCAAATGGAGAATTAACATACAAATCTGGCAACTACATTGAGCTCATCCTCTCTATAGAGAGCAAATCCATGGTTTAAAATCACAGTATCGGTTGTGGTATCGGCCGGGACAAAAATCGATATGATATTGGTATCGGTTGCGGTTATCACTCCGTCGCGGTCGTAGCGGTGTGAATATTTTTTTAATCCAAAAAAATCACAAAAATATCCAAAAAATCCAGAATATTAGAAAATATTGGAAATTTTTTTTTTTTTCATTAGTAACAACAATAAATCAAAATATCGGTCACTTTAAGTTATGAGTCATGTCTATGCCGCACTTCGCTGTCTTCTTCAATATTTCATATAATACAACTATTATTTTGACTCATGGTCAATTTATTAGTGTAAAATATAAGAAAATAAAGATAACATAATAATTATCTATGCACTATTAATAAGCTATTAGTATTTACTATTTAGTATGATAAATACTCCATTTTTTTAAAAAAAGGTAGAAGATTTATAATAAAAAAACCATTTTTCTACACCCAAAATCATGTTCATAAGTAGATCTAGCATGAAAGTGTATAGATTTAAGTGAAGAACACAACACAAACCCAAAAATGACATGCCAATGATCTTTTCATTCATTTCTATACTTTATCTAAAAATAAAAAATAAAAACACATAATAGTAAAAATAAGGGAGTTAAGTTGATTTTGTCTTACTAAATAAAATGATTTCTTCAAAAAATAGTGTTGGAATTTGGAAATATGTAAGAGAATGAGCTATGGAGACATGGTTGCTCTAAGGAGATGAGGGGAGAGGAGAAGAAAATGGAAAAATAGGGAAAAAGTTACAAAAAATTAGGGTTTTTTACCATTACTCCATCTCGGCCGATATTTTCACTCAGCTGATATTTTTAAAATATCGGTTGAGATATCTGTAATATCGGTCGAAATATCGGTTAAACTAATATTTTGACCATATTGGCCTAGATTGGCCGATATTTTGGGGATATTTTGCCTGACTCGGTATCGCAGCAAAATATCATCCCGGTATGGGCCGATACCGGTTCATATCGGCAGCCGAGATTTTAAACCATGAGCAAATCTAATTGGGATGTCACCAGCGTCCCGGCCAAAGGCTGACTGGCTACCCGGGTTTAGAGTTCTAGTACTCCAAAATGACTTACTGCAGTAGTCTCAATTAATAAACAAAGTATAACCTGGTCGGGTAGCACAGGGTCTAAGCTAAGTAGTGCTGACTCAATCGAATCAAATGATAATAGAATGTGAATAAATTCCATATCATATAATTTCATAACATCATCGAATCGAATCAAATAGTAATTGTTCACATTCATATTATTTCAAGCAATCCACTTCAAATATAGTAATCGAATTAGAAGTACACCAATATATAATGCATTGATAAACCACTTGAAGTCAATGATAATAATCCACTCAATATGAAGTGCAAGGGGGATTTAAGGAATCAAGGTAATTACTGACCAACTCTAATCTATTCATTTAGAGAATCTCACCGTCCATTTCAAGGTAGTTTTAGAAGGTCAATGTATTACTATCATGTATTTGGTGCCACGAATTGTAAGAAAATACTTTGAATTCCTAAACCAACCCCCATAGCATAGTTTAAGACCAATGAGTAAAATCTATGAGTGTTCTCAGCCTCTATGAACATTCATAGAGTTATAATTTCCATTTAGATAAATGAAGAGGTTAAGTGTTCCATTCTAAAGTTATAAAGGTCCATTTTGAATCTTAATCACCTATTGGTTTAGGTTGTGCCACAAAATTCTCTTTAGGGAGGATTATGGAGGGTTAATATAAGTTAGGGTAAGGTAATACACCTTCTATTTGGGTCAAAAGACCCCAGCCATACATTCCAGGTTCGCTCAAGCGAATGCAAGTTCGCTCGAGTGAACGTCTTCCAAAGAGGTGTGGTTGCTCGAGCATACCCCTTGGTCGCTTGAGTGAGTGCCATCCAGAAAGCGAACCCTTGTTCACTCAAGCGCCCACTTCAGAGTTTCAAAATTCAGGAATTTCACCCATTCTTCTCCCATTACAACTACAGTGCATAAACATGTACAAGAGTGAAGTTCATAGCATTTCTACTCCATCTAATAGTACCCATTCATCACATTCTCCTAATTCCTACTCTTATTACCATCATTATAGCCATTACCCATATAAACTCACCAAAGACTACAAAATTAGGCTGAAAGTCACTAATTCAGAATATGAATAACAGAATCAATCTTAAGAAAACAACATGCATTTCATATTAAAGCTTATACTTGCCTCAATCAAAGCTTTTCCAACCTCTAGCTCTATTAATAGCTCAAATGAGCTAAAATCCCCAATAAAAAACCCTAAGCAAGGAAACCCATAAAAAAGATGCTAATGAATATGCATGCATGATTAATTAGGAGTCGCTTGACCCCTTTTTAACTCAAAACATGAATATCAAGGTTTGGGTTCTTACCTATAATAAGAAATTCGAAAATGGAAGTTGTAGGGAATGATTCCTTGTCAACAATGGTAAGGCAGTGAAGAGGAAATGATGAAGAGACCCAATCTTGCTTTCAATTTCACATGCAATGAATCCTTTAGCCAAATGGAGAAGAAAGAAGAGATAATGGAAAAGAAAAACAAGAGGAAGAAATGCTCCTCTCTCTCAGACACATAAATCGTTCGACTGAAATGCATTGGGCTGAGTTTTAAGTGAAAGAGGTGTCCATTTTACAAAATAGTTCCTCTAATGTTAGATATTTACATAACGAGTCAAATGGTGGCCCACTAATTCAACAGATGATCAAATGAAGTAAAAATCTATATGAAAATCGGCGTGTTCGATGAGATACACGCGATGACGCCAAGATGATGTGCATTTGAGGTAAAATGAGCAAATCCTAATTTACATAAAAATCCTTGACTCTACTCAATCGAGCCAAATCGAGGTAAAACTACCTACCCAAGACTCAAGGTCTAACCCAAAGGCTAAAACAAGACTAATTAATCGTAAAATAACTTCATTAGACACCAAGTATAGTTAATTAAAAAAGCACAATTAATTAGTGTTAAACACCTTTAATTTGGGTTGGGTTGGCCGTAACATTTCACCCCCTCTTAGGAATCATTCGGTCCTCCGAATGAACATACATGAGCGAATAGTTCGGGATAGTGTCGTGCAACTTGCTCCTCGAGCTCCCACATGGCTTCCTCTGGTCCATGATGATCCCAAAGTAGTTTAACCCAAGGAATAGACCTTGTCCGCAACACTTGTTCCTTCTCATCAATGATATGGAGCGGACGCTCAACGTATGTTGAGTCGGGTTTGATCTGAACTTCATCGTATTGAATGACATGAGATGGATCGCGAGCGTGCTCACAAAGCATCGAAACATGGAAGACATCATGTACACCCACGAATTCTGAAGGAAGCTTGAGTCTGTAAGCTACATCGCCAATTCGGCTCTTGATTTCAAATGGTCCCACAAATCTAGGTGAAAGCTTTCCCTTTTGCCCGAACCAAATCCTGCCCTTCATCGGAGATGTCTTCAAGAATACCCTGTAATTTTTCTATAGACATGAGTATTGGCAATCCGAATATCAGACAGACCAGAAACTTAGTGTAAAGCCCAGGATCTCTAGTTGTTGAAATAGAATTGCCATATGCATGCACTTTTCTTCTTTCACATTTACACTATATCACACCATATTTTCTTTTCCGTTTACATATTTTTGGCGACTCCATTAGGGATCCGGGGCTACAATTGTTAGCTAGCTCTAACACCACAGAGAAATTAGAGAGGATGAGTGTGATGAATCACCCTTTTCATAGGCATGATAGATAGTCGCATACCTTTAACGGCTCCCGATACCAAGCGACGGCTCGACCGATGCCCTTTGGCACCCAGGAAATTACGCCAGCCTCCAAGGGGACGTCGGCCGAGGTATCGCAAGGGAAGGGATCAGCCGTCTGCAAAAAAAACTGATCCTAGTCATTCCCACTATCAAATGATACTTCGTCTAAGTGACTCCCTTAGGGTGAGAGCCTTGGTTGTCAGGGAGACCTCGGCCGAAGTATCACACGAGAAGGGACCACGGAGCAGGCGAGGATGCTTAAAGGCAACTGAAGATCCGTTAACCACAGCTAGAAAAGCGCCAGCACCGGCTCAAGACGCATTTACCACGACGCAAACCGTGGTGCGTGCAGTTGCAAGCGAGCAAATGCATGAACATGGTCGCGAGTCATAGGAAGCTGACTCGGACCGTCGGGAAAGCATCGACAAAGAACCTGATAGCCTGGGTTAGGATTGGAAAAGGGTTCCTAGGGTTCAACCTAAACGAAACCCTGATCGACACGGAATTAATCGGTTCACCTCAAACCTACGGGATAGGTGGGATTCAAGTGGAACCATTACCACAAGAGGTTCCAGAAGGATAACCGGTGGAGAAAAAGACACAATCACTAAGGAGGGTAGTTTCGTACAAGGACCAGGATGGTTGGACTAACACCGACCTAGAGACAAAACCACCGACGTCGAAGAAACAAATGGCGAAGCCCGATTGACCTACAGAGGGAGGAAGTTTCGGGAGAACCACACTACCGAAACAAAATAGTAAAGAAAAAATGTCAAGTCGGGAATTCCTTGCAAGAAGCCTAGATAAAATCCTTGATATTTTAGACAAGGTGTAGTCATTCAGCATCTGATGGCCGAGGTAGACGGGAAAGACAGTCTCAAAAGCAGCCCAGGGAGGTACTAACAAGAGAAGCCTCTCCACTACCATCTACAAAGGCAAGATAATTAAATAGATAACTTAATGGCAATGCTAATGGAACTAAAAGAGAAATTGGAAAATGTTGCGAAGAAAAAGAATCTGGAGAAGGAGTCTGCTGGATCTGACGAAGGCCCCGCCAAGGAAAGGGTTTTAGAGCAAAAGCAGTGGCATCAAAAGCAGATTTAGCCCTTCTTTACTCAACAATCAAAGAATTTGAAGGCAAAAGCAGTGGCATCAAAAGCAGATTTGCAGGCGGAGGTACATAGGATTATGGCAGAAGTGGGTGGGTACCACCCCGTAAAGGGAAAACCTTACCCAGAATGGATGGAGAACGTACAGTTCCCCAAAAAGTATAGGAGGCCTGACATACCGACCTTTGACGGGTCCGGACCAGCGATACGACATCTCTGGCACTTCTCTATGAGAACCGGAGGGTTGCTCGAAAATGACTCCTAACGGATAATGTTGTTCGCCAACACGCTAGTGGGTAATGCATTTAGATGGTTTGAAAGCCTCCCCGAGTGATCAATCCAGTCGTTTTAAGACCTCCAGGCAATCTTCACAATTCAATTCCAGGCTGAAACCCCACCTGTAACATCCAAGGTGCTGCTAGAAACACATAAGGAGAAAGATGAATCAGTCGAGGCATACCTCAACCGATGGACGAACCTTTCCATGCAGTGCCGAGAAATCAATCATAAGACGGTATTTGACATCTATGTGCGGAACCTGAGAGCCGAGTTCTAGAAATATTTCACAACTGTGAAACCCATCTCATTCACACAGATATCTGAAGTAGCCGCAAATGCAGAAGTGGTGATCAAAAGGGAGAAACAGGAAGTTGAACCCAGGAGGTTTTCGTTCCGAACCCCAGTGGCTCCTCCAAGCAAAAGGAAAGACTCCCTGACGATGGTGTCTCCCAGCACGAGAAAAGAAAGAAAGACAACCTTCAACAAGAGAGAGCAACCAGTGGAAGAAGGGGGACAAGCACCAGCCGATCCCGGAAATACGACTTTGATGATCAAGAGATTGAAGGAATCTATGAAAAGCTTTTGAATGAAGGAAAGATCCAGCCCCTCACACCTAAAAGACTAGAGGAGGTAGGACGAGTCCATGACCCTAAGTATTACAGATACCAACAGATTGTGGGCCACCCCACCAACGCCTGCGGCACCCTGAGGAATTCCATTCAAGATCTGGCTGATAGTCGGGTCCTCACATTCAAAGAAGGAGGATTCCCACATGCTGTAAATGTCGTCTACCTTACCAAAGACGTAATCAGTGCTAGGATCGCTCACCACATGGCAGCCATGAACTGAGAAATGCCACAGTCCCAACAAGTCTCGTGTGCTCGTTGCCATGCCAACAAAACACGGGCCGAAGAATCATAAGAGGAGGTGTTCCATACCCGCTCGGGGAAGGACTTCGCAAAATATTATTCCAAGAATTTGAAGAAGCAAACCAGTTGGCCTTAGGACGGCGAAGAAATGGCTCCCCCACAGGATGAAGGATTCTGATACGACATTATCAACCATCTGTCTCGGGTCCCAGCAAAAGTGTTCCTATTGGACCTGATCAAAATGAATAAAGGTGTGTGGATGTCTTCGTGGGAAACCCTATAGGAACAAAAAAGACGGGAATCGAGCCCAACAAGTGTCAACTGCTTCGCAACTCGTCTGAAAGAAATCGTCCCTATCACCTTTTATCAGAATGACATGTTGTTGGGTGATTGCAAGCATGGCAGACCCTTCTAGTACACAACATACATATAGGAGGCTAAGGTGTCCAGGATACAGATCGACCTAGGCTCGACCGTTAACATAGTCCCGATCCTGACAATGAACCACGTCAGTCTGGTGCCGAGGTCACTAAAGGAAACCAGCGTGAGCATTTACGAATATGATGGTCAAGGGAGCAAAGCATTGGGAGAAATCAAAATTAAATGCCAAATCAGCGACCTAGTCGCGCATCCAGACAGTTACGTGGTCGAGGCTTGCACTACTTACAGCCTATTACTGGGAAGACCCTAGATCCATGAAAATCACGTAGTTCCATCTACGCTACATCAATGCTTCAAATATGTGGATGATAACCTCACTGTCCGAAGGCAATTCGCTAACCGAAAGCCATTCCAAGGGGAGGGCTTTTACTGCTCGGACGCGATACTATATGAAGAAGAAGAGCAGACATCAAAAGGCGACCCTCTAAGAGAGCTGGAAGATGATACCGTTGTCGAACCCTGAGAAGGAATCCTATAAATTGTCGAGGGACAGATCAAATTTATCTGCGAAACCTGATCATCACCCCTCATAGTAGGAAGCTACGCTAGAAGAAAGAGGGTAAAGGAAAGTTCACCCACGCGACAAGTGGAACCCAAAAAGAAAAGAAGGAACATAATCTACCTTTGTAATGGTAGAAATAGAAGAAACGACCCCGTCAGAAGAAAGAGAACGGGAACTGCCAACCGAGGACTGGATGGATGAGGTAAACTTAGGAAACATAGAGAACCCGCATCCAGTCCTGATAAGCAGTTGTTTGAACAATGAGGAAAGGGGTCCTACATAAGACTACTTAATGAATTCAAGGATGTCTTCGCTTGGAGTTACAAAGAAATGCCTAGACTAGATCCGTCAATAATAGTTCACTACTTAGACATACGGCCTGGATCTCGCCCCCACAAGCAGCCGCAGAGAAAATGTGCCCCGGACCACATCGAGAAAATAGAAGCAGAGGTCCAAAAGATGCTAAAAGTCGGATTCTTAAGAGAAGAGCAACACCCGGAATGGCTGGCCAATGTCGTCCCAATGACCAACAAAAACAACCAGATCCGGGTCTGCATTGACTTTAAGGATTTGAACAAGGCTTGCCCAAAGGACAACTTCCCATTACCTCTCACGGAGATAATGGTTGACAATTCTTACGGATTCAAGAGGATGATCGGCTTCTCGAGGTATAACCAGATTAAGATGAACCCGTCTGATGAAAAGCATACATCGTTCAGGACCCCATTCGGGGTATATTGCTATACCATCATGCCATTTGGTCTCAAAAATGCCGGCGCCACCTATCAGAGAGCGATGATGAAAATCTTCAAAGATATGCAACGCAAAACAATGGAAAGCTATGTCGATGATTTGGCAGTAAAAGCAGGCTAGGTAGCGATCACCCGGATGATCCCAAGGAGGTCTTCTAGCGGCTGAGAAAGTATAATTTAAAAATGAACCCACTCAAGTGCTTCTTCAGGGTGACCTCAAGAAAGTTTTAGGGTTCATAATTCGAAAAGATGGAATACAATTGGACCCGGCCAAAGTGGAAGCCATACTAAAAATGCCCAGCCCATCAACAATAAGGAATTGAGAAGCCTACAGGGAAGGCTAGCCTACATACGTAGGTTCATATCCAATCTCACAGGAAGGTGCGGGCCATTCTCTGAAATCATGAAGAAGGGTATCACATTCGAATGGAACTCAAATGCGAAGCAACCTTCAGACAGCTGAAGGAGTACCTCACGCGACTCGCAGTCTTAATGGCACCCATCCGAAAGAGGGATCTTATCCTGTACACTGAGGCACTGGACCATTTTGTGGGCGCACTCCTGGCTCAAAAAAATGATGACGGACAAGACGTAGCCCTCTACTACCTCAATCGAGTCATGATTGGGGCAGAACACAACTACCCTCTGGTAGAGAAGGAATTCTTGGCCCTGATGTTCGCTCTAAACAAGTTATGACACTACCTGATGTTACATCGAGCGCAGCTGGTGTCAAGGATAAACCCCGCTTAAGGTGTTGATGACCAAGGCGGGCCTGCTTGACCCCAGGATGGCCAAATGGGTGTTGTTACTCTCTCAGTTCAATATTGATTATGTCCCACAAAAGGTTGTGAAAGGCTAGGCATTGGCCGACTTCTTCGTAGCACACCCGTTGCCCGAGGGATCCCAACTTATGGAACCGTTACAGAACGAGACTCCCCCTTCTGTATAGGTGTTGATGACTCAGGAGGCATGTTGGCAGCTGTTCTTTGATGGAGCCTCTCATACAACTCGGAATGGGGGCATCAGGCGTGGGCATCCCTTTTATATCTCCCCATGGCGATTTGATACCCCACGCATTCACTATAACGAAGTATTGCTCTAACAATATCGCGAATATCAAGTCGTGATCATGGGGATGGAAATCGTGCTAACAATGGGGATCAGGCGTCTAGAAATCTTTGGAGATTCCTAGCTAATAGTAAACCAGATCAATGGGGAATATGAGGTAAGGAAACCTGACATAAATGTTAGGAATTTTGTGTATTGCAATTTGATGGATGCATTATCATTCTAGCATCATTTGAATTTACACGCATACATTGATTTAGAAATACTTGAAATCTTGATTTATACATGCATTGTTTTTAAGACTGGTAAAAATGTTGATTTATGCATGTTTTGATTTTAAACTTGGATGCAATTCATTTTGAAAACAAATTTTATCAAATCAAGCTAGCCTTTGTTTGATATCTTTCAAGTCTTTTTAGGCTTTTTATGTTTCATGTTTTTAAACCTCTTAGTTTGATTTAGTGGCGTAAATGCCGGATCTGGGAACTTAGGAGGCAATTGCAGACTGCGTTGGCGAAAGCCCCACGATCGCCAGAGTCGGGATCCTCCCTGCAAAGGAAGATTGGAGGCAACCATTCACAAGCTTCCTGAAATATGGGATCCTCCTGGAAGACATGAAAGAAAATGTTAGCAACAGGAGAAGGGCACCCTATATCTACTTTAATGAAGCATCAGGACTCCTGTACTACAGATCATATGATGGGGTATTGCTCAGATGCCTCTCCGAGGAAGAAGGAAAAAAGATGCCGATCGAAATACAAAGCGGCATATACGGGGCCCATCAGCCAAGGCTAAAACTGTACGAAAGGGTGCGGCAACAAGGATATTACTGGCCAACTATGGTCCAAGATTCAATGGAACTCGCCAAAAGATGCGAAGAATGCCAGAAGCATGCGAACTACATACATCGCGCACCAGAACCATTAAATCCAACCGTCCCCTCTTGGCCTTTTGACATGTGGGGTATCAATGTAATTGGACCTATCACCCGACCTTCCAGTCAGGGTCACTGGTTTATACTGGCCGCTACCAACTATTTCAGCAAATGGGCCGAGGCTATCCCGCTCAATGTGGTGGAAGCAATGAGTCTTATGGATTTCGTAAAGAAAAACTTGGTATACAGATTCGGAGTACCCAGAAGAATCATTCAAACAATGGTCCCCAGTTCCAGGATTATCGTTTCCAGAGGTTGTGCAGAAAACTCAGAATCGAAAGTCATCGCTCCTCCCCATATAACCTTGCAGCAAATAGCCTAGCAGAGGCATTTAACAAGACGATATGCAAAATCCTTAAAACGGTGGTATCTAGGAATAGGAGGGAGTGGAGCGAGCGGCTACCAGAAGCACTATGGGCCCAATAGGCTCGACCCCGTTCTTTTTGGTGTACGGAGCAGAAGCAGTGCTCACTGTTGAAATACAGCTACCAAACCTACATGTAGCCATAAGTGATCGCCTGATCAAGGAAACTAAAGACATGCTGAGGATAAGAGAACTCGAGTCTCTAGATAAAACACGATTAGAGGCCAGGCAAAACATTGAGCAGTATCAGGCGAGAATCTCTGCCTCCTTCGATAAGATGGTCAAACACAGATACTTCAAAAAGGGCGATCTTGTCCTCACAGTAAAAAAAACCTATGAAAACCACATTCAAATCAACTAGAAAGTTTGAAACTAGGTGGGAAGGACCCTACGTGATAGATATCGTCTATACGAATGGTGCTTATCACTTAAGGGATGTAAATGGGACCAAGCAAGAATTGCCAATCAACGGCAAGTTCCTCAAGAAATATTATCAATAAAAGAAATGAACGGGCACTTTCAGAAGCCCCTTTATCCATTAGCTTGATGCTCCCATTTTTTCTTTTTTTATATAGTTCCTTCAAATAGAGGACACGGGCTGATCAAACTCGATAACGCGCCTAAAAAAGGGCACAGGCTTGAAAAAAGCACAAGCCTAAAAAAGGCACAACACAAACAGCCTACAAAAAGGCGACTCGGCTGAAAAAGGCGCCCCAACCAATAAGGACAAAGCGGATTACGCAATACTACAAAATGGGCAAAACACACTGTAAGACCCCGACCCGAGAGAACTCGATTAGTACTAATTAAGTCGTGTGTTAGTTCTAAGCTTGATTAGTGATTTTGGCTAAGTTGGGTTTGGAATAGCTTTTGAAATAGTTTTTAGGGAATTTCGATTGTCTTGTGTTAGTGAGACCCTTTGGGGGTTCCTTTTTATGACCATGCATGCGCTTGAGGATTTATCGGAGATTTTGCATTCATTGTTTTAATCTCATCTTATTAGTATTGTTAATCCTTACAACTTTTATGTTGATCCCGTCCCCGTTCGAGATCCCGAAACCCGATTTCATAGCCTTGAGGGCAAAACAGTCATTGTGCACAAAATCTGTACTCAAAACTTGATATTCCCAAAACCCGTGAAACATATACTTTTTGGAAACTAGATATTCCAACGATCACTTTTCTCTTCTTCGTCGAATTCATTAGAAGCCCCGAGAGCCATGAATCCAGCCCAATTAGATTTCTAGTGGTGGAGCCCACTCCCCATTTGTGTATAAGGAAACCCTTTTCCCTTCCATTTCCTTTTTCCAGCACAAGAGAGTGGATCTAGGGTTTTCCATTGCCTTCTTCTTGCTCTTGCTTTCCATCACCAAACTCACCACCAACCTTGCACAAATTGAGAGGAGGAGATCATCACCTTCTTCATCATCACCATAGCTCTCTATTGGTACCATTGCTAGAGAAAACCCTCCATTACAAGACTCCTTTTGAGCTCACCTTGTCCATTAGAGGACCTTGCAAGTAAGTAACCCTTCTCTTCTTCTAGAATTGTGTTCTCCTAGCTTAAGGGAATCTCCATCTTTGTTATTGAAGCTTCTTTCTTCCTATTCTATGTTTTGACTCTTTAGGGTTTTATTTTCGGATTTTCCTTGTAGCTTGGACCTTTGATTTAAAGGACTTGTTAGAGCTTGATTTGCTTACTAGAGACCAAGGCAAGTGGATGAATGATTTTTCCTAAGCTTTCATTGACTTTGGATATTTTCCATTAATGCATAGTTATTGCTTTGTTTTGAAATGAATGCTCATGATAGGGTATTAATGGTACATTTATGGTCCAAGAGATGTGTTGGTTCATAGCATTTAATTCCTCTTGTTTTGTCTCAAATACATATCTTATGTGAAATGGTTTCCTTCTTTATTTCCTTGTGATTGGATGTGATATGGATGGAGGAGAATGGGATGGATGTGGTGAAAGATTTGATGTTATTTGAATGGAGTTTTAAACTCCTCATCTGATGTATAAAAGTGGCTAAAAAGGGGTTGTAGAAGGAAGAGATAGAGAGGAGCTGAACTGGTCCGGAATCAGTTTCTGGACAGTTCGCTCGAGCGAACATGACACTTCGCTCCAGCGACCTGTCCAGAGAAGGGTTCGGAGCATTCCAGTAGCTTGGTCGCACGAGCGTACCCTTTGTCGCTCAAGCGGACATCCCAAAACCTGTTCCAGAGAGTTGTTCGTTCAAACGCACTAAAAACTCCGCTCGACCCAATGAGTTCGCTTGAGCGACCTCAACTTCGCTCGAGCGAACCCACCCAGGCAACCATTCCAGAGAGCTCCTCGCTCGAGCGAACTCTCCGGTTCTCTCGAGCGATGAGGGTTGTCTGTCATGGGCTATGTTTGGGACCACGTCTAACTATTTCAACGTATTGGGACTATTCTTTGGGAACCCCTCTATGTAAAGGAAATTTTCTAAGCAATGTATGAAGCCATTCGTGAAAGAAACCATATCACAAAGATGTCATTTGAGGTTTTGAAAATTCGGAGTGTCACTACAAAAAAAATGTCTTAATGAGTCACTTTTAAAGTGTCTTAAAAAGTGGTTTGTATCGCTTTTCTGGTTACTATGCAAGCGTCTTATCTGCCGGCGTCACTAAAAGTTCGCAAAAGCGTCTCAAGAAATGCATTTGTTGTGTCAGTTTCTGTTACCAAAGTGACACAAAAAAATGGTTACTTGTGTCACTTTAAACCCAAAAGTGACACTGAAATAACTTAGAAGCGTCACAAGAAAGATAACTTCTGTCATCAGTTGTGACAGTTTCCATTGAAGCGAGATACAATCAACATCTGTAGCAATGATCAATATGTTGTTTTCGGAACAAAAGTGACACAAGTAGTCATCTGTTGTGACACTTTCCATAGAAGCGAGATACCATCCTTTTTTTTTTTAAATAAAAATGCAATATATACATTACTAATAACATGCTGCAGTATGGATACACTTTCAAATCACTAAACCTGCCTTACAAAAGATGCAAAAAGATATAGATAGCAACATTCAATAAGAACCATTTCATTAATTGAAAATTAATCACCATTCACATTAAGGAACGTGCTTGCTCGTCCACGCACTAAATCAAACAAACTATTCAAAACATAGCCAATTTGAATCCATCCATAATCCAAACTATTTACATTAACCTTCGAATTCGTAACGAAAGCACGTGGTTTAATGTACTGAGTACTAGCATGCACGTCTGCCAAGCTATGCCTCGAAAATGAGCTGTTAGCAGGTAATCTTGGCACAACACGAACATTCCGAAGTGCTTCCCACCCAGATGAGAGTGTTGACTGCAAATTTGACAAACGTGTTCGAAGTGATTCCAACTTCAAAACTGGAGGTTTTAGAGATGCAAAACTGCATCCAGGAGACATTTCAATGGACATCTTCACTCTACGAACTGCACAAGAAAAAGTTTAAGCCTGAATCCAAATGAATGATTGTATAATACAAGTACATAACCACACACACATACACACACACCAAGAGAGAAAAAAAAAGAAGGAAGCATTACATTAAAATTCCTCAATCAGGCTTGAGAATAGCCTGATGCATGGACTCTTCGATGTGTTGTGTGAAATGTATGTGTTTCCAACAAAAGTATCAGATTACTACGATTGAGAACTTCAGTAGTTAACAACAATGACTCATGGAAACATATAACTACCTTGGACCTTCATTTTGCCAATGGTTTTCTTGGGTTTAGGCATCGTTCCTTCACTAACAAGCTCTGTTGATCGTTTTGCCAGTAGCTCTTCCTCTGATTGCAACAAGGTCTGCTGCAAACTATATCACCAGTAATAGGGAAGAAATGAAGGGGATTAGAATGGAAGAAAATCAAGAGTCCATGTCAGTAACTGGCATACTAATTATTTAAAAATCAGATATTAACCTAAAGAATTACATTTAATAAAATCAGTGCAAACAACACTTGATTCTATTCTGTTACATTTACACATAACCTGAACTTTGGGTTTATTCTATTCTATTTTCAAAAATTGTATCAGATTTAACTAAAAGAGGAAAAAAGGGAAGATGGAATGGAACTTACCCAAATGCACTTCTCAAGAGTGCACATTCATTTTCCAAAAAGAGAGGAGCTTCTTCTGTACAACCTCTGGCCCACGAATGAAGGCAAAGACGGACACATGCATCATATGAAACCACAGAATGCCACGTCCCTTGTCCGCTGAAACCAGAAATTAACAAGATACATAATTATCAATGAAAAGAAAGTAAGATTGAAACCAACCTACATCTACCACACACTTAGTAACAGTAATCCAAGTCAGTTGGGTTTTTTTATGGAAGCAGATGGATGAAATCCAGAACCAAGTTAAATTCCAATTTCCAACAGCCTTGATTACAATATACCTTGCATGAAAAGTGGGAAGACGAACTGGTATCGATCCTGCAGGTGCAGCTGCTTCCGCACCAGCAGTAGTCCTGTTAAGTAGCAATAAACTCATCTTTTAAATTTATAATGCACATAACGCAACTTCTTGTACATAGTAGTAAACATGTATGTGTTCAATAACATGTATGTGTTAAAACATGAGAATTGGTTCAAAACAGATGTCTAAATGATCCCTTCTCAAGAAAAGCTTTGTATGACAAAAGGGGCACAAGCCGCACAACCAAAGCATTCATCTCTTATGCATCACCAATTGAACAAGATATTTAACAGGCTCTCATCAAGCAAAGGAATATTAACACCAGTTGTCATCATAATAAAATTAGAAACAGTGACAGAAGCGGCCATTATCTTATTACCACTAAGGAGTGTTCCAGATTTCTCCTTTCTAACATATGTTAATGTCTCACTTGATTGCACCAAAGAGAACTATTAAAAACAACAAGAAAAATCCCACACAAACAAAGAGAACTACACTGAGATGCCAAAAGAAAGTAACAGTTGAAAATGTAATACCATTCACTCTCAAGGATGGTCAAGGCGATATAATTTCCACTTTTAAAGGATCCGAATCTGCTTTGCCTCATCAAAGAAATTGGAAAGCTCAAAAAAAATATATATACTTACTTCTCCACCAAAGGGCAAGGTTAAACCAGTTGTAGGCAGAACTACATATATCCTGAATACACCAACAGAGAATAAAGGCGTAATCCTCTTAGACTGGTAAAAATTCAAACAAAAACTAATATAGAAAATTTCAAGAGACATGCATTAGAGGATTAATTGATGTAAATTTAAAAAAAAAAACTGCTTAAGGTGCAACCCTCAGGCAATGGGGCTGATCAATAGAGCCCTCCATCTACATGGCAAAACAAAAGAAAGAAACTATTAGTCCTTTCAAGATTTTAGGCAATGTCATGTATTGATAGATGTACTATAAAATCTGTCTTCAGTTTAAGAATATAACATAACTTAAAAAAAAATGAATCAACTTTAGGTTTATTTTGAATGATTCACACTAAATCCATGTCAGAAGTATGGGGCTGGGCAAAACCCATTTTAGATTTTTTAAAACATGATGTCTAATATCATAGAGAGACTTGAGAATGCACTTTGGTTGTTAAAAGAAAACCCAAAGCAGAACTTTAAGCGTCCAATGTCATGGACAAACTTGAGATTGCTCTTTGGGTGCTTCAGACAAAACCCAAATCAGAATCTCAAGTGTTTAATATAATAGACAGATTGAGATTGTGTTTCAGATAAAACCCAGATCAGAACTTCAAAGACGAGCAAAGTCCAATACAATTTTATGCACCTCATCATCTTCTATCTAGCATTACTTCTGTAATTTTAAAATCTACAAACAGTCATGTTCAAAGAGTTCTAGTATTCACTTTGCAAATCAGAAACCAAACACAAATCTACAAACAGTCATGTTCAAACAACAGCCCCTGATCATCACCAAATAATCATCATCATCTCCCTACCAAACACAAATAGTCCATACACCAAAATGACACAGAATTACATTTTCAGATAAGTTAAGAGATCATTGAAAAATAAAATAAATAAAAAAACAGCAAAAAAAAAAAAAAAAAAACAAAAAACAAAAACTAAGAAGATTACAGTAACATCTCCATTTACAGATAAAAAAAAAAACACAAATACAAATCTTCCATTTTCATTTATAGTGCATCAAATATTTCAAAAAAGAAAAAAAATAAATAAAACCATTTAGACTAGAGCAGTAGACAGCTATCGTTTGGAGTTGAATAGATGGTTCGGTAAGAAAAGGACAAAGTCAAGCAGAGAGAGGAAAGCCCAAAATATGCAATCATCTGTAGATTAGAGACATCGATCTATGGGCGCTTTACAAAGTTGTAATCCTTGGTATAGAAAATTCCCTATAAGGAGTTTCAACAAATATATAGAAGTCTTTGAGGAATTTTTACAAATAGATAGATGTCGAAGGAGCTTGACCCGGAACTTCTGCACTCCATTTTTCACATTCAATTCTGAATCATTCCATGCAACTAAAAGAAGTTCCAGGAAGTAGCAGTGAATGCCCATTTTCCACCCAAACTGACTTTGACATGAAATTCTCACCGCACAACCCTTCAAATCGGATCACCAACCTCACAGTTGAGACAACTCCACCCCCTCCTCCCTCTCCAAAATCCACCACGCATAAAATGCCCAAACCTCATTCTGCAGCCATGTTTCAAGGAAAAAGAAAAAAACAAGAAGAAATGGAAGAAGAGAAGGGGCGGGACCCACATACCTGGCAAGTTCTCCCTCATTCTCCTCCCTCTTCTTCTCTGTTGACCGCGCTTGGCCTACACCTGAAACGGCAGCAGCAGGGGTAACACAAAAAAAAAAAGAATGGAAGATGGCAGGGAGTGCGATCCACATACCTGGGCTAACTGGCGAGCTCCCTTCTTCCTCCTCCCCTCACTCTGTTGTCACTCTCCCTGCTCCCCACTCGGCCTCCACCTAAAAACCATGGCAGGGGATGTGCTGCTCGGTTTCCACCTCAAACCATGGCAGAGAAGTTAACAAAAAAAGAAAGAAAATAAGAAATGGAAGAAGAGAAGGGGCGGGACCCACATACCTGGGCCACCAGCTGGCGAGCTCCCCCTCTCTCTCCTCCCTCTTTCCTCCCTCCTCTCGGGACGAGATGAGATGAGGGATGCGATGAGAGGGCTGCTGGGCGTGGTGATGAGAGGGATCGTGAGATGGAGACGATGAGAGGGCGCAGAAGGGGTTTGTCGATTGAAAATTAGGGAAAATAGATGGGCGCGGAAGGGGTTTCGGCTTGAAAACATATTCAGAAAAGCATTGCTAATGCGCAAGCAAAAGAAAATAAAGGCGCTATCGTGTTATAGATTTGTTTTGTGTGTGTCGCATTATAGAAAAGTGACACAACAAACCTCATTCTTGTTTACTTCTCCTGTAAAGTACACATTAGACCATACTGTGTCACTTTATTGTAAAAGCGACACAAAAGCTCAATTTAAAAGCGAGACTAAAAGTCCTTTTTCTGTAGTGTGTATAAGGAGTCCGGGATGTCCCCAAACTCAAAGAGTACCAGATTGTTAGTAGATTGACATACGGAGTCCCTATTCCCTTCAAATAGATATTTTACCCGAAATGTCAATTGTTTATTGTACTTTATCGATCCCGAGATTTATACTACATGCCTTGTTTTCCCGAAAGCATTGAATTACACTTGATATAGCTACTTGTCTTGAAGTGCATTGCACCACATGAAATGATAGTGTGCCCTTGAGCACCTCTGTTTTGCCCGTGTATTTATTGTACTTGATTAATTGCATATGTCTCGATTGTATTTGACCTATGAGTCGGCACCACTAAGCTTGGATAACCTTGTTGGTTTGATCCACCAACTTGGAGATCCCCCTCTTGTCCCGCCAGTTGCAGTTTGGATCCCACTACCCGATTATTACCGTGGTCTTGTCCCAATGCCGCAGATTGCTACTGTGGTCCCCGATACCCGGCTCGCTACCATGGTCATGTATAGTATATGTATATGTATTTATAAGATCCACTGTTTCTCCTCACCTCGAGTAACTGAGATCAGTGCCTAGTTATTGCTCTATCACTTTAGTGATAGACGACTTAGCTTTGTGTGGTTGCCATCTTGATTGTTTCCCGTTCCCTTGGTTACCTTTACATGTTTTATGATGCATACCCGTATTTGAATAAATGTTTTATCTTGTTTAGAGAAATTGTCATTTAAACAGGTTTAAATGTTTTTGGAGGTAAATTCACGTATTTTTCATATTGTTATTGTGTTTTATCCATTTGTCAAGCCGTCGTGTTTGACCTACTCTTTGGTACTCAGGTCCCGTTGTTGGTTATCCCGAGGAGGAGCACGAGGAGGCGGTCGTAGAACCGCAACAGTTAGTTGAGTGGCGTGCTGATGACGTCATGTAGACGTTTAGTGGCTATGAGAGACTTTATATTTTGGGAAACTATTTAACCATTCTTTGGATTGGTATTTTGGTTATATTGGCCTTGTGGGCCTCTATTTTTTTGGGGGAAATGTAATTAAATGATAATTGTATAAACTTTAACTTACTTTGGGTAATATGTTAATGATCATTGCTCATTCTGATACGGTTTACACTCATGCTATTATCTTTATAATTTGAGATGGATTGAATATTTGATTTGCTACACGCTTCCGCACTTAAAAGAAATATTCATTTATGGTTGTGATATCCTCACCGCGGACACCTATGGGAAATTAAATAAATATATGAAATCATTAAATGGTGTAGTATCATCATCATTAATAAATGTCCCGATCCCGGATCAGTCACGTGGGGGCCCGGTCCGGGGTCGCGAAACACACCCTGAAGCAGGGACAACTTGATACAGCCGGAGTAGACAATACCCGATACAAACAATAGGGGGCGTCAAAAGAAACCCTAACCCGATAAGGGTAGCACTTCTAGAATAACAAAAAGGGCTGAACCATAAAGGCCTAGCCCATTTAGAAGCAAATGGCCCTGCGTCGCGACATTTCTCAAAAAAAAGAAAAAAAAAGAAGAGAGAGAATAGGATATGAGAAACAGAGAGGCAACAAAAAAAGGGGGGGTACTTGCTTCATTACAAAAAAAAAAGACACGGAGAAGGGCAACAAGCGCCTGCACAATGAAAAAAAATACAAAGAGGAGCAGCAGCAAACACGACTGAAGTAGGCGGTGAAGGTCAAAGGATACGACTAGCCCGGTCGAGAAAAGCCCTTAGACTCCTCTCGGAATTCAGCCGAAAATCCCAACCAAGGGAAGTGTCAACGCCAGATCTGACTAGAGGTCCAAAAGAAACGCCCTGGGATGCGGAATGGCGCATTCCGTCAGCACGAGGAAGTAGCCCATCCATCTGGTCGCCATCTCCCGCTCTCGATCCTCTACTGCGGCCAAACGTCCCACGTGCCCGTTTTGACCTTATGGACAGACATGGAGTCTACAAAGCACCCCTTGGGCCTCGATCAACTGCCACTCTGCAATCAGGAGGGTGCACCACTAACTCAAAATGGGAGTTTAGAGACTCCCATTAGATTATATGGATTGACAAGAGGTCGTTCGACATCCCTTCTATCATCCCGACCACGCCGACCCAATAGCTTACTAGTCGAAGCAAGTTCTCGGCGTGAAAGGTAGGGTACCCAATTCTCCTCAAAAGACCAAGATAAGGGACCATGTATTTAGGCGCTAAATGGAGTTCATCCGTGGACCAGTCGACCATATTGCGGAAAAGAACCTACGTATGGTCGAGCAGAAAGTACCGATGAGTGTAGGGATGAAAGTGGGCCTGGTCGAGCCGAGCTTTGACAGGCCCTAGGCTCAGCCCTAGTATTTTTCAGTAGGCCCTAGCTTGGCCCGAGCTCAAGAGGGCCACAAAAACCCTGGCTCGGGCTCGACTCTTATTAAGTTATGAGGCCCTAGGGCCGGCCGTTTGAGCCTGGCTCGATTGAGGCCCTAGGCTCGGGTTGTGAGCCCGGCCCGTTTTATAATGATATAACACTAGCTGAAAGAAAACATTTTCAGGAAAAAAAATCCTGTAGGAATTCAAAGAAATATGCATATGCAGACCAGAACAAAAAAGTGGTCAAATGCATGCATTCATCCCATATTCCCATTCCCATAATTTGGATTGCAACAATAAAATTAACTAAAATAAGAAAGACTCCATAAAAGCAAAGGGAGCCCAGTTCCAACACTCTATAATAGTTCAATGTTAATGTAGATGAGCATTATCAAACTTCAACAATAATGTTAATAGTTCAATGTTATGGATTATTTAGTGTTTAGATTTAGGGTTTAGGGTTCATGGATTATTTAGTGCTAGGGTTTAGGGATTATTTATATTGGATTAAAATTAGGGTTTAAGGTTTAGTGCTTAGGTTTAGGCTTTATGGATTATTTAGTGCTTAGGGTTTAGTGTTTAGGGTTTAGGGATTATTTACCAACTCAAGAGGGGAATTCGACCCACTCTCAGAATAAGTAATGTTCCCTGTACCAGACATCGAAGGAACTAAAAAGAAATTTTCTTTCTTTCTTTTTTCTTCTTCCTTTCTTTTCTTCTTTCCCTACCAAAGAGAGGTGAGGAGGCGTTGGTTCTTCTTAGGAACACTAAAAAGAACCAAAACCTCCCTTTATATAGAAGATGAGACCACTGCGGAGGCAAACTCCCCGAGTAATGCCAATCAACCCCTCAAAAGCACAGCCTCCTCCAACCACACGCATAAAGGCAAACAGAAAAAAAGAAGACAAAACAATTTCTCGCCTGTAAACGATCGAGATAATCATGAAGGCAACCCCATCTCAATTATGAGGAAACGGAGCCTCGATTCTCTAACTACGGAAGGCATGGCCCACAAGCCGCAAGACTTCATGGAGGCAAGACTTGCATGCACGAAGGCTCTAGTCTCACACTCGACCCTGCGGAAGGATGGCCCACCGAGCCACAGCACCAGGGACCCCGCGGAAACAAGGGTCGAACGTCCGACCCTGCGAAGGCATAGCCCACAAGGGCACGCAGTAGTGGAACTCCACGAAGGCAGGGGTCATGAGCCCGGGGAACTATGCGGAGGCACAGGTCGAATGTTTGACCCTACGAAGGCATGGCCTGGGAAGTACACGGAGGCACGGGTCGAGCGTCCAACCCTACGAAGACATGGCCCACAAGGGCATGCAGTAGCGGAACTCCGCGGAGGCAGGGGTCATGAGCCCGGGAACTACACAAAGCCACGGGTTGAGCGTTCGACCCTACAAAGGCATGGCCCATAAGAGCACGCGGTAGCGGAGCTCCGCGGAGGCAAGGGTCATGCGCTCGACCCTGTGGAGGTATGGCCCACAAAATCACACAGTCACAAAACTACGCAGAGGTGCGGTCAAAGGAATCTTTGGAGGCAAAGGTCACACGCCTGACCCCGTGGGAATATAATTAACAGGACAACCCTTAACACAACTCTAGCACTCACGAACATCAGTAGCTGTGACAACCGTGGAGGCAGAAAGGGGAGCTACATTGGCAACCAAAACAAGAAACTACGGTTGCATCACACCCACACAAAACAAAAAAACACAACAAAAATAGAAGGAAAGATACAAAGATGAAACAAATTCTTCCTTTATTACTTCAATTCCCATAAGGAAAACAACACTTCCTCAATACAACCATGAGCCTCAGACTCTACAGAGGAGATATAACTAGCCCTGACTTCATCAACAAAAGCAGGGTCCAAAGATAACTTACGCAAATCAGCATCAGCCAAACTCAAAGATTGCTCGAGCCCTTTCATCTTAAAAGAATCAAGCTCCAAAGAACACCATCGATCTTTCTCCAACACATCAAGATCGACGGTCTCCTTTTCCAAAACCACATAGTGAGATCGCAGGCATTCCAACTGAGCCACCAGGTCCCTCTCCAATTTAATAACTTCGGTGAGATGAGACCACTTTTGATCAAGGTCCTGCGAGGCAGATTCCAATTGTGTGGCACCTGCAGATACCCGTTCATAGACAGTGGCATATTCAGACTCTATGGCCCCCTTCTTAGCGAAAAGGAGGAGCTCAACTACGGCCAACGTAGGACCCTTTCCAAGGCGTGTGAGTTTAGCACACAAAACTAAGATGCAAGCAACCTTAGAACCAATCGAAGAAAGGGATTCCCCGGAAGACTGCACCATTTGAAGCGGAGAAGCCACGATCCCTTCATAATAGGCTTAATCCTCTGCTAACTCAAACAAAGGAGACTAGCGGGCCACGTCTAAAAAGGATCGGAGGACACCAACGGCCACCAACAAATGGCGAACAACAGCAGGAGAACTCCTCCCAAAGGAGGAAAGCGCTAGATCGCAGTAAGGATCACCTAAAAAAGGAGGAATGGAAGAGACCCGCTCCTCGGCGAAAGGCCTGGCCAGCAGAATCTAGGCGTTGGAAACCTCCATCGAAACACCGTCCTGAGCAATCAAAGAAACTGGACCGGAAACAGGACAAGGAGTGGGGGTCTGGGAGCCCTGGGAGCACAAAGATTGGGTCTGGACCAGTGGATCTGTTGCCCTTTCACCTAATAAAAAAATTCACACCACCATATGAGTAAAGTACATATGTAAAAGAAGAAAGCAAGCTGGGTAAAGCACCAGCCCCCCTTCTACCCTTCTTAAATAAATGACATAAAAAGAGGAATGGCCACCGACAAACAAAAGGACAACAAAGGAAGAGGAATAGAGGAAGAGAGCAAAAAAAAAGAAAAGAAAAACAAAGACCTGAAGACAATCGCGGAATAGTGGAAGGCCATGGGGAAGGAAAACTCCCCCCTTCGCCCTCCAGGTAAGCGTGGTGGTCTTCCAACACAACTCCCCTTGCATCATCCACATTGCTTTCTTCACCAGGCAATACACCCTCAAGAGGTAAAGGAGAGCTGCCACCCTCGGAAAGAGTAAAGGCACCGATGACCTCCCCCACGGGATCCATCAGAGCGCGCAAGTCACTGCTAGTCCATTCGGCTGCGTTAGAAGGATCTGCAAAGTTTCGTGCGAGTGACCCCCTAAAGGAAAGAGGAAGGTTGGCCGAGCCCCTAGGAGCAGCCATGGAAGACCGGCTCTTCTTCACCACAAGCGTTCCCAGAAAGCTAATGCCTGCGGCCTTCTGACTCCGTGTGAGAACCCGACCCCTAATCTCTTGGATTAGTGTTGTTTTATTTGTGGATTAGTTCTTTTAGTGGGATTAGTAGTTGTTGGGTTGAGTTTGTGAGCTAGAATGAGTTTTCTTCTAGTTTTGGGCTTTTTAGTGCTTTGGTAGCTTGTGGGGCCCTTTGGGGGTTCCCTTTTCGGCTTTGCTTTTCTTGTGAGATTTTCCCGATTGGTTTCGTATCGTGTTTTTGGCCCGTTGCATTCATCTTGAGGAATCCTACAACTTTCATGTTGATCTCGTATCCATTTGAGAACCCGAAAACCGATTTCTTGGCCTTGAGGGCAAAACAGTCTTTTCACACCAAATCTGTACCCAAAACTCGATATTCTCGAAATCCGTGAAACATACACTTTTTGGAAACTAGATATTTCGACGATCGTTTCTTCCTTCTTCGTCGAATCCATCCGAGGTCCCGAATTAGATGATTTCAGCCACCCAAGTTCTTTAAGTTGTGGGACCCATTCTCACTTGTTTATAAAAGGAACCCATCTCCTTCATTGCTCATTCTTCACCATTGTTCCAGCACAACCATGGAGTCTAGGGTTTTCCTTGCTCCCTCTTCTTCTTCTTGCTTCTTCATCTCCAAGCCACACAAATCTTGCACCAAACTAGAAATGGAGATCACCATTCTCTTCTCCACCTTGCAAGCTTTTCATGGATGCCATTAGAAGAGAAATCCACCAACATTGAGACCTTCCTTGAGCTTGTTCTTCTCATTTGAAAGTCATCCAAGTAAGTTCCCTCCTCAAATCTTCTAGATATGTGTTCTTCTTGCCCTTGAGAAGCTCCATTTTCATTATTGGGAGTTCTTTCTTCTTCTTCATTGTTTAACCCATTTTAGGGTTGTTTTGGGGGTTTTTGTAGAGATTGTGGATCTTGAGCTTGAGAGGTGATTAGGAGCTTGATTTGCTTGATTAGAGTCAAAGGCAAGTGGATGGATGGATTGTTTTGCTTATTAACATGTTTTGTGATAAAAATCTTGATTTCATTGATGGTTTTGGTAATTGTAATAGTTGTTTTTGATATGATAAATATTGATTATGAGATGTGCTTATTGATGAGTTATTCTTTCTTGTTAAGCTCTTGAAAGTGCATGCATCCTATTGTCAAGAATTTCAAATGGTTTCACATGAATGAGTTTTCTCCACTTTGAGTTTTATTGTGGATGGAATGGATGGATAGGATGGAAATGGAGGAACTTGGAATGAGGAGCTCTTTAGCTCATTTTAATGTCTTGGAAACATGTGATTAAGTCCCCTTGTTTATAGTTTTATGTGATTGATTATATGTTGGAAGGAAAGGAAAGAAAAAGAGAAAAATCAGAGTTCCCGGACCTGCACTGCGCCCAGGTCCGATCGATCGGACGTTCAGGCCGATCGATCGGACTGACTTTTAACAGTAAGCATTTTTCAGCCGATCGATCGACCGATCGATCGGACCCTGTGCAGAAATTTTGGGTGGTGAATTTTGAGATTTTTAATTTTCTTGGTTTTAGGTGGGACCTTGGCTACCCTTTTTGGACTGATTGGACTATGTGTGAGATGTCTTGAGCCGACACTCCTCAAGGTTGATTCGGTTGCATCGAAGTCCAATCAATTTCAATCTTGAACGGGATGGAACGACGCGATATCTTCCTAATATCTAAACACAAGTCTTTTTCCTTGGTTATCGCAAATTCTATCCCTTTCGATGACTGAATAGGTCGGTCGATGTTTCCAAATTAACGTCATGCCTAGGATGGACCGTCTATAGTCTTGATTTTTCTATTATAACATCTAGTACTACCCATGAGCTCATTTTAAGTGTTGAAAATCGTAAAAGTGCATAAGGAGCCCGGAATGTCCTCAAACTCAAGGAGTACCAAGTAATGATTAAAATCGACATACGGGACCCCTATTCACTTAAATAGATCTTGAAACTAATATTCTACCCGGAATTTGTTATAGTTCATTGTCTCACCTCATTTCCCAGATTGCATCATATGACTCGTTTTCCCGAAAGCATTGAAGTTACTCTAGTAACAGTTAATTGTCCCGAAAGGTATTGCCCGATATGAAATGATAGTGTGCCCTTGAGCACCCCCGTTTTACCCGTTTATGCCCGATATGAATGTTAGTGTGCCCTTGAGCACCCCCGTTTTACCCGTTTATTTACTGTACTTGATTACTTGCATATGTCTCGATTGGTTTTAACCTATGAGTCGGCATCACTAAGCTTGGATACCTTGTCAGTCTGATCCACTGACTTGGAGATCCCTCTCCCGTCCCGCCAGCTGCAGTTTGGATCCCGATACCCGGTTATTGCCGTGGTCCCGTCCCGATACCCGGTTCGCTACCGTGGTCCCGTTCCCGTTCCCGTGTATTTATTATTGTATATATGATTTACGTTGAGTCTCCTCACCTTGTGTGACTGAGACCAACGTCCCGCTCTTGTCACTTCGGTGATAGAGGACTTAGCTTCTTGTGATTGCCATCTTGCCAGTTCCCGATTCCTTGGACACCCGATATGGTTTATATTGCTTACTTGTTTTCAGTTAAATGATTCATTGCTTTTATGAAAGTTGTTATTTAGATAAGTGTTAATGCTCTCTATTGTAAATCCAGTCACTATTATATTGTTTTATGTCCTTTGCACACGTACATGTTTTACAGGAATGCCGGTTGGGCGAATACCCGTGCTTTTACATATGTTTCAAACGATAAATGATTTTGCTAGACTTATATGATTTCACATGTTTTAAAGGAATACCCGAATTGTTAAATATCCGTACTTTGTTTTAAATGACATTTGACTTGTGAGATTCCCATGTTTATACATGCTTTAAATGATTACCCGATTTCTAAATATCCATGCTTTGAAATATGTTTCAGATGACATTTGTTTGCAAGATCCCTACGTTTATACCTGTTTTTAAATGAATACCCGAATTGTTAAATACCCATGCTTTGAAATAGGTTTCAAATGACACTTGTTTTGCCAGATTCCTATGTTTATACCTATTTTACATGATAACCGATTTATTAAATATCCGTATTTCTACATAGGTTTCAAATGGACATTGGTTTTGCTAGACTGTTATAGATACCTGATTTGTTGTATACTTGTGTTTTACTTAAGTTTCAAATGAACGTTTGTTTTGTCAAACCACTATATTTATACATGTTTTAGACGAATACCCGATTGTCAAATATCTATGATTATAGATGATGGAAATGAATACATGTTTTATTAGATGTTCATGTTTTACCCGTGCTTGAAATGAATACAAGTTTTCCCCGAGATTCCCGACTTTGCACCCGTTTAATTATATGCAGTACTTGATCGATTAGCATGATTTATTATATGTTTTACTCTTTAGTATATTTGTGATCTTTTCATCCACCTGCCAGACCGTCGTGTCTGACCCACTATTTTTGGTACTCAGGTTCAGATTTCTTCGCCCCGAGTTGAGTGTTTTGTTGGCTTTGGAGCCATGCCTTGCAGGTTGTTTTGTCGGCTATGTCATGTAGACATTGAGTCTGACATCGGAGCTACGTCACATTTGGGTAGTAGTTTATAGCTTATTGTTGTATGGCTTTTATTAGCCTTTTTCTTGGGATTCTTAATTAATGTACATTGATAATTGTAACTTGAACATATTCGGGAATGTAATATCCTGTTACTGTCAGCTCTGTGATTTATTGTGATGTTTACTCCAGTCTGAGATGATACTTGATACACTAGCTATGGGCTAAAGGTTGAGTGCGACGCGGAATCCGATGGCCACGGACTTCGGGTCGCAGCGCCACAAATGCTTCCGCAAAATATTCAGAATGTGTTGTCTTCACACACGCGGATCTTGGGAGAAAAATACATTTATCCTTAATCCCATTTCGCGCCCCCGATGTTCTTGTTTTGGGGGCGTGACACTCCGTTTGTTAGCCAAAATTTTGGTTCCAAGTATGCAAGGGCAATTAACGCCACTTATAAAGCTCGGGTCCTCTCCCAATCAATGATACTTCCTCAGCGAAACAATATACCACCGGAGATGGGAAGACATAGTGTCTCCAATATCCCGTCCCACCAGCGAGGGATACAACAGTGGCCACGGGTGTGCAGGGCAGAGAAATCCAAGCCCTCCACCCGTCCGAGACAGAACTCTCCCCGTGAAAGAATGTACGAGGCAATCCAACTCTACCCTGAGTATAACCAAACTGACGAGCAAAGCGACTAGGCCAATTGTTAGGCCCCGACCCAAGTTTAGTATATATTATTATTATTTTAATTGTGATAAGTCTCTAAGTAGGATTAGGGGACGATTAGCTTAGATTTTTAGTTAGATTAGAATTTTAGATAGCTTTGGGGAATCTTGAGCGCGTTGAGTTTGATTTGACCGGGCCCGGGGTGGCCCGTGTGACACGTGTTAGTATTGGAATTTGATTTATGAAAATATGGATTTCGACATTTTTTAATTTGTTATTTTGATCCCAATAATTCTCACGTTCGTTCCGTTTGCATTTGAAACCCAGAAATCGTGTTTTTTGAGAAAAATGATAAGACAATCTTTTCACACCCAAATCTATGCATAAATTTCGAAATTTGAAAATCATGAGAAAAATATACTTTTTAAAAACTAAATTTCTCAACGATTATTTCTCTTTTCTTCGTCAATTTCATTCGGGACCCACAAAAGGGAGTTTTAAGCCCTTGAAATATTAGAGCCATTGGGGCCCACAACCTACCCATTTTAAAACCCAACTCACGTTTGGGTCATCTTCTTCTCTTCTTCATTTCGTTTCCTGCTACAACCTGAAGAAAACTGGTTTCTTCCCCCTCCTCTCATCTGCATGTCCATGAAATCAAGCCCAAGGTGAAAATCTGATTTCACCTTCATCTTCCCCATTCCATGAGCAACCCAAAGGCATTGCGCAAAATTCCAACTGAAACCAACTTCATTTCTCAAGCTTTTGTTGCTGGTTTTTACATCTACAGGTAAGGTTTTGTTTCTCCTTTTAGATATGGGTTTTTCACACCCTTTGGAAGCTCTTCTTCTTACATGCAAGGAGGCTTTTTGAGAGCTCCTTCCCTTTTCAAAATAATGAATTTCTTGAATGGGTTTTTCCATGGATTTTGGTGTAGATTGGGTGCAGCTGTGCTAGAGCTTCTTTTGGAGTGAACTTGAGACCAATTTCAATTGAGGCAAGTGAATAAATTAGATTTGAATGCATGCGAACAAATGGGTCTTCTTCTCAAAGTTTTGTTGAATTATTTTCTTAGATTTGGAATGGTTGTTCTCTCCATGATTTTAGATCAGATTGTATGTGATTTTCATGCAGAAAATGGTGACTATTTTAGTGCATAAAGTCATGATCTGTCACTATTTTACAATGTTGAAAAATGGGTTCTCCAAGCTCTGTGTTTTTTTTTAAACACATTTCAGCTTGAATTCTTGTTTGGTGATGGTCATTGGAATGAAATTGATTAATGTGGTTGAATGGAGTTGACTGGATGTTGATAGAAGTACAGAAGATTGTAGTTAGATGATGGAAATGCAAAGGAATGGAAAGGAGGAGGAGGGAAAGTCAAAAACAAAAACAAGAGGAAGAAAAAAACAGTGCAGGAACTGGGCGTGCAGAGCCTGGCAGCAGGGCGGGCCTGGCTAGGGCCCAGACCTGCTTTCAGGCCCATCTCTGGGCTGGTTTCAGGTCCATATCTGGCATGAAATGGCCCAATTTCAGGCCTGTTTTCTAGCCCATATCAGGCCCATTCCAGGGATGTTTTCTGCCCAATTTCTGGGCAGTTTCCAGGCCAATTTCAGGCCCAATTTCTAGGCAGTTTCCAGGCCTATTTTAGGCCCAATTTCTAGGCAGTTTTCAGGCCATTTCAGGCCCAATTTCTAGGCTGTTTTGCAGGCCATTTCAGGGCTGTTTTAAGGCCCAATTTCTAGGTTGTTTTGCAGCCCATTTCAGGCCATTTCAGGGCTGTTTTCAGGCTCAATTTCTGGGCTGTTTTCCAGCCCATTTCAGCCCCTTTTTCCAGCCCATTTCCCCCATTATTGGAAGCCCATTTAAACCCATTGAAGCATAGTAGTATAAGATGTAAACACTGAATCGAATTACCTTAAATCGTGAAATTTAAATGGAAAAAATGATGGAATTGTTTGATGTCAAAATTACCCGGGAAATTTAATTAAGCCTTAATATACACTTTACATCCTTAATTGTCGGAGATCTTCGGTGACACCAAGCTCCGCATATATTATCGACATTAAGGGTTTAAGTGAATGTCAAGACGACCCGTGATAAGCCATTAGACCACTATACATTAATTCATTCCAAGTTAAGAAAATTTATATATTTTCTACAAATTGTTTTGAAATAGATTTGAGCGGTTTGCAACGTTCGGAAACATCGGTAAGGCTGCTCATTTGATTCATTCGAATTTGTCAATATGTATTTGTCTGGAGTAGTTCCTTTTATCGATTTTGGAAATGTATTACTATGATTTGATTTGTATCAACTCAGGTTTTGGTTTTGAATGACACAACTAAGCTTAGGTCACCTAGTTTGGCTGATCACCAGGCTTGAGATCTTAAAATTATTTGTCAACTGCAGTTTGGATTCTGTCTGCTCCGGCCATGGCAACGGTTCTATATTCCGGTCCCACGAGTAGTGGCAACGGCTTCTGTCTGTCTGTTCCGGCCATTTTATATGGCAACGGTTATTTGTTTGCGTGCTCTTATTACTTTGGTAATAGGAGAATATAGCTAAATGTGGTTTGCCAATATCTTGGTTATTTGTCAGTCAATTTGAAATATTTTAATATGAAATTCTTTTATTTGTACAGAAGTGGTTATTTGATTTATTCATTACATATGTTTCGTTTCAATTGCATTTTTATGATTTTAAACATGACATTTATAAAATTTGTATACCTTATCTGCTTTATTCACCTGCCAGACCGTCGTGTCTGATACTTTTCTGTTTGGTGTCAGATGTCGAACCCGCAACCTTTGAGGCGGAGCGCGCGAAGGAGGCAGCAGGGCTTCCGGTGGAGCACTAGTGGCAGCCAAATGTTGTCATGTAGACGCCATGTTGGGTCTGGAGTTCGATAACATTTTTTGGGAAATTTGCTTATGGCCTCTGTTGGCCTTTTCTCTTGGGTTGTATAAGTTAAATATACTTTTGTGATCCTCACAACTTTAACTAACTTTGGGTTATACCCTTTATATATTTCTCTTTTGATACAGAGTTTGTGCAATTATCTTACATTTCGTTTGGTTTTTATTTTGCTACAAGCTTCCACATATTAATATTTGTTGTGAATTAGATTAATTGGTTGTGATGAATCGTCTGGAATCCTCACCGCGGAATCCTCTAGGAAAATAATTAGTGTGTGCGGGCGGAATTTTCTGACCCATCGCGCCGCGTCTCCCTGATTAAGGACTTGATTATCAGTGCCTCGGTCCAGGGGCGTGACACTAATAAGGCTCGATAAAGCTAGACCACCAAGAACAGAAGACCAGCATAGAAGGCCGCACACATAGAAGCCATTCCACTTGAGAATCTTGCATCAAAGAATGTCCTGGGGAACATACGCTCTCGGCATCGCAGAAGTGGGAAGCATCATCAAAGCTGGTAAACCAGGAATGGTCCCGGATTATAAAGGATTCGTTGTTCCAGATAATGGAACGAGAACCTAAGAACCCTTTGAAAGGCTTCAATTCAGAGGCCAAAAACCGAGTCACCAGCCGACACATGAAAGGCGCATCGGAAGAAGGGGGATCCTTGGATCAAGGGTGAAGAGCACGACAATGAAACACGAACCAGGCGTATAAGTAGTGCCCCAGGTAGCGACCACTTGGATCAACGCCCCCAATGACGTGCTCAATGTTCTCGTGAAGGTCGTGGCATAATTTCGCCACCATAGCGTGAGATAGGGCCGTGTGGGATCCCCACGCCAATTTACAAGCAGGAAGAAGTGAAGAAGCACTAACATTGTCGCCGTCGCTGCTAAGGAAGATTGCCCGATAGAGCCAAACAACGAGAAAGTACACCAGAAAGGAGCGAGAGTCGGGATTCTCATGAAAAAAACATCCCATCTCTACAGCATTCCCTGGCCGACGAATGGAATGGTTGTTGTGTAAAGATTGAATGGAGGACGGGATTTCCCGACGCAGCCAATGGGTGTGAAGGATATCCCTCTTGGAACGAGACACGGCCTAGTCTATATGATAGTCAAATAAGGCGTCCAAGGTGGCAGCAAATTCAGGAGAATCCCTCCTCATATCGGTAAACTCGTTTTCAAAAGGGATGTACTCCTCGTATAAGTCCCCCAAAATAGGTAAGACCATAATGGCCTTCATCTCCAGAAGCGAAAGGCCAAGTTTCCCCACCGGGGTAAGACATGTGTTACTAGCAGGACAATAAGTCCTTAGCATTGTCCTAAAAGAATGGATGGGAATTTAGAAGGGGACGGTTGTGGCCTGAATGGCCCCAAAAATCCCAATATCCCTCAGCAGGGGTTCAAGAAAGAAGAGCACGAATTGAGACCACCGCTCACAACCCAGCACGAAGTTTAGACACCCCTTTGGCTTCAAATCTCCAGAAAAGCCGCCATCGGAAGCCACTAAAAGAGTTCTGATAAGCGGACGGAGTTCTCCTCGATAAGAAGAGGGCAGGTCATCCAAGATGCAAGGAAAGAGGAAGTGCCTGCGCAGAGAAGCGGAAGAGGGTGAAGGCTTGTCACCACCAACCAACAAACTTCGATCCAATTCGTACAGTTCCACCCAGTCAATAGAATTCTCCTCTCGAATCAGGGTCTCACCGAAGTAAAAAACGCGAGATGGATGACTTCGGGGGCAAGAGAAGTACTGACCTTCTTTAGAAGATGAACTGTAATGTCCCACCCTTCACTCATGCATGATATTGTCCGCTTTGGCCCACGGGCCTCACGGTTTTGCTTCTGATGGGCGTCAACCCATCAAAAGGCCTCATGTAAGGTAAGGGTGTAAGCTCTACATATAACCCCATTCACTTTCCTCTCTATAGTCGATGTAGGACTCCGGGGCGTCACATTCCACCCCCCCTTAGGGCTGCACCTCCCTGTGCAGTAGCCTGCCAGTCCCCGTAACCTGCCAGCCCTCTTGGCCCGCCCACATGGAGACCCGCCCACTTGCACTAGGCCACGGTAGGGGACCCACACTCAAACTAGTCGAGAGTCGGCTCTGATACCATTTGTAACGCCCCACCCTTCACTCATGCATGATATTGTTAGCTTTGGCCCACGGGCCTCACGGTTTTGCTTTTGATGGGTTGAGGCCCATCAGAAGCAAAACCATGAGGCCCGTGGGCTAAAGCGGACAATATCATGCATGAGTGAAGGGTGGGGCATTACATGAACTGTAAGGAACCGACTCCCCATGACAAACGGAATCCAAGTGACGATCCCCAAAGATAAAATCGGTACAGGAAGATGAAGCAGGAAACCCCTCCATCATCAAAGCATGATAGAATGATAGTGGGCGCGCTTGAGGAGTCTCCTTCATATGATTAGGAGCACTAGAAGAAATATTCCTCAGCTCTGGGAGATTTGGCCCAATAATGGGAACTATGGCCTAGGAAGACTAGGGGACCCCGCCTGAAACAGGGGTTGAAGAAGACATCACAGAAGTAAAACCCAGAGCACCACGTACAAAACCCCAATCAGTCACAAAATCCTTCACCCAAAGATCGAAACCTTCCCAGACTGATTGAGGGGAGGCAATATGTAGGCACGACAAAAATTATGAGCCAAAAATAAATGGCCACGGGCCCACGCCCACGATCCTTTGATGGATTATAGGGAGGGCCGCCACGAAGGAAGGAGATTTACAAAAGAACCTGTCAGCAAAAGCAAATGAGCAAAAAAAAGAAGGGAATGAAGAAACCTCCTCAGCAAGCGTGCCCCGCTTATGTTATTTTGCCAAGGCAAGGAGAATAAGGTAGAGGATGCACCCGACTCTAGGAATAGACGAAGGCAGGTGAAAAGAAAGGGGGCACGTGCTAAGACCCTATATAAAAAGGGGGCACCGATCCCGAGAGGGGGAGGGGGATGTAGGAGAAATCTTATCTAGAGGAGAAAAAGGTGCTCCTAGTGGCCTTCTTCCCTTCCAGAAGAAAGCATCCCTGTAATTTCTCTATAAACAGGAGCGGACAGACCCGAAGCTTAGTGTAAAGCCCGGGATCTCTGGTTGTTGAAATAGAACTGCCATACGCATGCACTTTTCTTCTTTCACATTTACACTATATCACACCGTATTTTCTTTTCCGTTTACAAATACATCTAGATACATATTTTGAAATTTCTCTCTTCATATTATTCCACCAAAACCTGCCTTGAAGATTTTGATACATTTTGGTGCTTCTTGGATGCATTGCATATCTTGCATAATGGGCCTATGTTAAAATAGCTAATACCGTATTTCTTATAGTCGGAACACCCAACTTGTCCTTGAAATAAAGAATCCCCTCTTCCAACCATAAGTCTGGTTTATCTGCAATATTATCTAGAATCTTGGCCAATTTTGGGTCAGTAAACTGTTGTTCCTTGATCTGCTAAATCAGGGTTGGTTGAAAAAATGACATTGCTACAAGTGCCACTTTGTCACCAATTAGCTTCATTGTCACATCCAAATCCTTGAACTCTTCAAATACAAACCATTTGTCATTTATGGGTGTTAGGTTAAACGATTTTCTGCTCAAAGCATCTGCCACTACATTACCCTTTCCTGGTATGTACTTAATAGGAAAATCATAGTCCTTGATATATTCTAACCATCTTCGTTGTCTCATGTTAATGTCCTGCTGCGAGAATAAGTATTGAAGACTGCGATGATTTGAATATACTTCAAATTGCTCCTCATAAAGATAATGTCTCTATAACTTTAGAGCAAAAACAATGGCTGCCAATTCAAGATCATGTGTGGCATAATTTTTCTCGTGTCCTTTCAACTGTCGAGACCCATAAGCAATCACCTTGCCATGCTGCATACGTACACACCCCAAACCAACTCTAAATGCATCATAATAAATTACAAAACCTCCACTACCTTCAGGTAAGGATAATATTGGGGCTGTTGTCAATTTCTTCTTTAGGGTATGAAAACTAGCTTCATATTCATCAGTCCATACGAAAGGAACATTCTTCCGAGTCAACCTTGCCATTGGAGCTGAGATCTTTGAAAAATCCTTGACAAATATGCGGTAATATCTAGCAAGACCTGGAAAACTTCGAATCTATGCAACTGTTTTAGGGCTTTTCCAATTGGTGACCAATTCTACCTTCGCATGACCAACTGCCAAACCCTCACTAGTAATAATGTGTCCCAAGAATGCCACTTGTTCCAGCCAAAAGTCACATTTCTCAAGTTTGGTATACAACTGATGAATCCTCAAGAGCTGAAGTGACGTCCTTAAATGTTCTGCATGGTCTTCCTTAGACTTTGAATACATCAAGATGTCATCAATAAAGATCTCAATAAATTGATCCAGATATGGAGCAAAGATCCTATTCATTAATGCCATAAACACGGCTGGTGCATTAGTTAAACCAAATGGCATTACAAGGAATTCATAGTGGCCATACCTTGTTCTAAAGGCTGTCTTTTCAATATCTTGCTCACACACTCTCAACTGGTGTTACCCGGATTTGAGATCTATCTTCAAAAAGTAAGCTGCCCCTTGGAGTTGATTAAATAACTCATCAATACGAGGCAATGGATACTTATTCTTTATTGTTACCTGATTGATTTGCCTGTAATCTATACACATCCGAAGAGTGTCATCTTTCTTTCGCACAAAAAGTACTGGATCTCCCCACAGTGAAATACTAGGATGTATAAATCCTTTATCTAACAAGTCTTGTAATTGCTCCTTCAATTCTCTGAGTTCTGCAGGAGCCATTCTATATAGTGCTTTGGGTATTGGAGCAATACCCGGCGCTAGGTCAATGGGAAAATCTACCTCCCTAGATGGGGGTAATCCTGGAACTTCATCCGGAAATACATCTGGATATTTACACACCACCAGAATTTCTCCTAACATCTTGGGTGGTTTCTTCTTGGTAATAAATGCCAAGTAACTTCCACAGCCCTTCTCAAGAAGCTTCGTAGCGTCCAATGTTGTAACTAGTCCAATGTTGGACTTCTCCCTCCGAACACCCTCGAATATCACATTCGATTTGGGTTCCTCTACCTTGAAGTTAATAGTCATGTGGAAACAATCCACACAAGCTCTATACTCTGCAAGCCAATCCATTCCAAGGATGACGTCAAAGTCATGCATCGCCAGAACTATCAAGCCTGCTAGCATTAGCAATCCTCCGATTGGAACACTACACTTAGGGTAGTAATTCTCGCAAGCCACTCTTTTGCCACTGGTGTAGTCACCATCAGCATAAAAGGTAGCAACTCAGGTTGTTGCTCAAGTTCACAAGCAAAACGAGGTACCACAAATTAATGTGTAGATCCCAAATCAAATAAGGTCTTAGCATTTTTAGTACATATCAAAATACTACCTTCCACAACATTCCCAGCTGCGTCTGCTCGCTCATGATCCATTACATAGATTCTTCCTGCTTGTTGTGGTCGTTGTTTAGCCTGTTGACGCTACTATCCTTACCTTCCTTGCTGTTGTTGTTGTCTCACAGGTGGTGCTGGTAGTGCCAAACGCCGTGGTGGAGCCGGTAGTGCTCGTCTACTTTGCCAAGGAAGAGGTTGTTAAGGTGCCCTGTTACCATCTCTATCTCTAGGACATGTAGCTGCATGATGCTCCATTGATCCACAAAGAACACATGCCCCTGTATTCCTCTAACACCTCTCAATCAGGTGCCCCTTTCCACAAGTGTCACATTTTGGTGCACCAATAACCACACCCTTCTGTTTCTTATGTTGTTGCCCTTTTCCAGAGTAAGATGGATTTCTCTTAAAGTTGTTGGCATCTTTCCTCAAGGCTACTTTTTCTGCGAAGAAGTCTCAATCTATAGCATCATCAAATGTTTCTGGCCTCTTGAAAGCCATTACATGCTCCACATAGGCTGGGTTCATGCCATCAATAAATTTGTCCACCTTCTTCTCTTCAGTTATCAAGTCTTCAACATACTTAGATAATTGCATAAAGGTGTGTACATAATCCATCATGGTCATTTGATTCTGCTGCAAGGTCAGGAATTCATTCCGTTTCTTCCTTCGCACATGATCGGTTATGAACTTTCTGCGGAATTGTTTCTTGAATGTCTCCCATATGGTGGCATTAGGCAATAACTTGAAAGAATTCCTCACACTTTTCCACCATGTATTGGTTGTGTCTCGAAACATCGAAGCGGTAAGTACAACCCTGTGTTTATTGTCACATATGACAGTTTCAAAAACATCACCAATGTGATCTAGCCATTCATCTGCTTTTACAGCACCCTCATTCCCATAAAATTCTGTAGCTCCCCTATTTCGAAACTTGTCATACAAAGTGTTAGGATCCTTGTCCTTGGATTGCAAGATTACTTGAGTTCCTGCATTTGGCTGTCCGGGACCTTGTCTTGCCATTAGCATAACTATATTTTTATTTGCCTTAGACATTTGCTCCATGAGCATCATCATGCGAGCATCCATGTTAGGAGGATCATTTTCCACCACTACGAATGGATCAGTATTGTGAGAACCGGACGCCATTTATTTGTAAAAGAATTTTCAAGTTGAGTTAGAAGTAACACTCTACTTTAACACCCCCCCCCCCCCCAAATCAATACTAACACTAAACAAAGACAATATCTCTATGTTCTTAATCAATTTTTAACGTATCATCACAACGAATCTAATGTATCCTCACAATACTAAACTAAGAATTTTCAAGTTGAGTTAGAAGTAACACCCTACTCTTAACACCCCCCCCCCCAATCAATACTAATGCTAAACTAAGACAATATCTCTATGTTCTTAATCAGTTTGTAACGTATCCTCACAACGAATCTAATGGTTTCTAAGTCTTTTAGAAAGACTTCCATGCTCTGATACCATACTTACATATGTCACATCTCGGTCCCGAATCACCCTGGCCTAGGGTAATCCCTGAGGTGTGACACGCATACTCCTGTGATATGACACCCTTCTCGAGTCAAGTACGATATCACGATGGGGAAAGTCAACCTTCCACGTGTGAGTCTAGCTCACTAACACCTATCAACAACATTTGATAGCGAAAGCATTTTATAATAAAACACAAATAGGTACCATTTCATGAACAGTCCTATCATAAGTTTCATGTTTATACAAAAGTTACTTACACATTGGAACCAAAGTGGGGATTATAAAAAATAAAAATAAAAAATCACCCCACCAACCTATATAGAATATAATCCAAAAGTATCTATTTAGTGTGACCCACAAAAAAAGAAGTAATTGCACTTCTAATCTAGCTTTCAAAAGTTCCCCCTTCGCTCTTCGGAGGTCCAAACTACATGGGCCCATTTCCAAGCCACTCTTCTAGTCCTGAAGGAACCTCTTCGGTCTCCTCCTCTCCCTCCTGGGTATCCTCAGGTTCGGGAGCTGCACCTTCGTCTCTGACACCAAAGATAGTATCTTAAATGCAACTATTTAGCAAGTATAAGCATTAATATTGTAACACATGTTATATCAAATTCGAATTTAAAGACAATAGATCAAAGATGCCAAAATTAAGTAAAACTAGGCAATTTGTGTAAATCGAATAATTTATGCTTTACGAATCAAATGGGGAATTAACATACAAGTCTGGCTACTACATTGAGCTCATCCTTTCTATAAAGAGCAAATCTAGTAGGGATGTCACCAGCGTCCCGGCCAAAGGCTGACCGGCTACCTGGGTTTGGAGTTCTGGTACTCCAAAATGACTTACTGCAGTAGTCTCAATTAATAAACTAAGTATAACCCCGTTGGGTATCATAGGGTCCAAGCTAAATAGTGTCAACTCAATCGAATCAAATGATAATAGAATGTGGATAAATTCCATATCATATAATTTCATAACATCATATCGAATTGAATCAAATAGTAATTGTTCACATTCATATTATTTCAAGGAATCCACTTTGAATATAGTTATCAAATTAGAAGTACACCAATATATAATGCATTGATAAACCATTTGAAGTCAATGATAATATTCCACTCAATATGAAGTGCAAGGGGAATTTAAGGAATCAAGGTAATTACTAACCAACTCTAATCCATTTATTCATAGTCTCTCACCGTCCATTTCAAGGTAGTTTTAGAAGGTCAATGTATTACTATCATCTATTTGGTGCCATGAATTATAAGAAAATATATTGAATTCCCAAACCAACCCCCATGGCATAGTTTAAGACCAATGAGTAAAATCTACAAGTGTTCTCAGCCTCAATGAACATTCATAGATTTATAATTTCCATTTAGACAAATGAAGAGGTTAAGGGTTCAATTCTAAAGTCATAAAGGTCCATTTTGAATCTTAATCACCTACTGGTTTAGGGTGTGCCACAAAATTCTCTTTAGGGAGGATTATAGAGGGTTAATATAAGTTAGGGAAAGGTAAAAAACATTCTATTTGGGTCAAAAGACCCCAGCCATACATTTAAGGTCGCTTGAGCGGATGCAAGTTCGCTCGAGCTAACGTCTTCTAGAGAGGGGGTTGCTCGAGCAGACCCCTTGGTCGCTCGAGCGAGTGCCATCTAGAGAGGGGCTCGCTCAAGCGCCCACTCCAAAATTCCGGAATTTTCAGCTGTTCTTCTCCCATTACAACTACAGTGCATAAACATGTACAAGAGTGAAGTTCATAGCACTTCTACTCCATCATTAATAGTACCCATTCATCACATTCTCCTAATTCCAACTCTTATTACCATCATTATAGCCATTACCCATTCAACACCAAAGACTACAAAATTAGGCTGAAAATCACTAATTCAGAATATGAATAATGGAATCAATATTAAGAAAACAACATGCATTTCATATTAAAGCTTATACTTGCATCAATCAAAGCTTTTCAACCTCTAGTTCTATTAATAGCTCTAATGAGCTAAACCCCCCAATAACAAACCCTAAGAAAGGAAAACCATGAAAAGATGCTAATGAATATGCATGCATGATTAATTAGGAGTCCCTTGACCCCTTTTTAACTCAAAACATGAATATCAAGGTTTGGGTTCTAACCTATAACAAGAAATCTGAAAATATGGAAGTTGTAGGGAACTATTCATGTTAACAAAGGTATGGCAGTGAAGAGGAAGTGATGAAGAGACCCATTCTTGCTTTCAAGTTCACATGCAAAGAATCCCTAAGCCAAATGGAGAAGAAAGAAGAGAGAATGGAAAGGAAAACAAGAGGAAGAAATGCTCCTCTCTCTCAGATACAAAAATGGTTCGACTAAAATGAATTGGGTTGAGTTTTAAGTGAAAGAGGTGTCCATTTTATAAAAACAACCTCTAGTTTTAGATATTTTCATAATGAGTCAAATGGTGGCCCACTAATTCAATAGATGATCAAATGAAGGAAAGTTCTATATGAAAATCGACGTGTTCGATGAGATACACGCGATGATGTCAAGATGACGTGCATATGAGGTAAAATGAGAAAATCCTAATTTACGTAAAAATCCTTGACTCTACTCAATCTAGCCAAATTGAGGTCAAACTACCTACCCAAGACTCAAGGTCTAACCCAAAGGCTAAAACAAGACTAATTAATCATAAAATAACTTAATTAGCCACTAAGTATACTTAATTAAATAAAACATGATTAATTAGTATGAAACACCATTAATTTGGGTTGGGGTGTAACAACTTGTAAAATAATTTTGTAAAATAATTGGGCTTTTAAACTAAAAAATCAAATGGTAGAATGCCGTAACCAAATGATATTTGGTCTCACTGGAAAATAAAAGGGAAAGATATTTGGTCAATCCCTAATCTGATAGATTCTTATTCAGTAATAATGCTTATATCAGTACAAAGCCTTTGTCAAAGCAACAACTCCTCTATGCAAATCATAGCTACATGACCACCACCAAAACCCTATGAATATAACTTCCAGCAGTACAGGCCACCATAACCAAAACCCAGGAGCAGCATCTCCAGGGAAAAAGCACCTTTGGAAAAGTCATGCCTGGATAGCTGTAGAAAAGTTCTGGTTTCTCAAAACTACTAATTTAAGTACCATGATCATCATCATCTTCCATTTCAAAGAAAGGGAAAACAAAACAATGCAAAGGAGGGCTCCAGAAGATGGTAAAAAGAGCTACCATATGTCTCTAAAGCTTTTTGCATCTCAATCATATGATTACTGGCCTTCTAGGGAGCGATTCCTCCAAATCTATCATTTCACAACCAACAATGTACTTCACTGTATGATAGAAATCAACATGTTAAAATCTGAAACCCCAAACCAAACTTAATCACACAAGAGTGTGAAAATACAGCTATCAAAATCCCTAGTTTTTTTATTTAAGGTTTGCCAAAAAGGGATTTTATATTGGTGAAAATCTCAGTAAAAATAAAATACATCCATAAAAAACCCCCAATTTCTTTGAATAAAATCCATAGACTGTTGCCATGCCTGTTGTGGCATAAAAATTAAAAATCTCTATAGGAGGGAGCAATGGATTCGGTTTACAGATTTAGTTTCCTTGATGGAAGTAGAGGAGATTGAGGGATAGGGTGGCAGAGGAGATGAGAGAGTGAGAAACATTCACAAGTGAAGGATTCTACTTCTACTTATTTATTTGAAAATCTGGATCAAGATAAAATGAAATGAAAAAATATAATTTATGTAGCCAATCTTAATATAGATTGGACAAGGCCGCGGCAGCAGTCAATAAGAAAGTAACAGAGCAATGGTTTGGCTAATGGAATCCAGAGAGGAGGGATTGATGAGAGCGGATTAGAAAGGGAAGGAGATATGGGTAGAAATGGGTGTGCTAATGGTGAAATTTAGCCCGTGGTATTGGACCTTGCTAACATTGATTATGAGCAGTTTTGCACGAAACGGTGGACCCCGCTTGATACAATGATTGAGCGGCTAAGATCATCCAATTCATCTGTGTGGGGACCATTCCGGGAACCAAATCCCATTTCGACTTCGGCAACGCGTCGTCCTTGGTCTCGGCCTCGGATAAAGATTCTCCACTTCGGCACATCCTGCTGATGTCGGATTAGGGTAACCAGTTCGGCCGCGCCACCTCATTCAATCTCGGCTATACAGAAGCTGTACGATTTCATCCCGTGGCCAAGGCCCAAGAAAGGGGTTCGATGGGACCTCAGCCGCCAACAGATCAGGGGAAGATCAGGCCCAATGTGACTGGCATTAAATGCAGTATGGGCTGATCGGACCCTCATTAAATGCGATGAGGGCTGTGATGGACCCTCATTAATGATTATATGGGCTGATAAGATCTAGTCACATCATAAGGCCCACTGGCACAGGTGCCAAAGTTATTCCCCATATAAGGCACGGAACAGGCCAAGAGGAAGGTATGCATTCCTCTACATGCAACGACACTCTGCTCTTTTCTTCTCCGATCAGCTACTTGCACTAACTTAAGCATCGGAGAGCCCTGCGCTGCCCACAGCCAGGGTCTTCTGACTGCTTTCTTCTCCCCTTACAGGTTCACCAGGCACGCAGCTCCTCCTCCGGTACTTTGAGTAAGTCCTTGAAGGCATCTTAATCTTGTGAGTATATTTTTCTGCACTTACAATTGGCGCCGTCTGTGGGAAACGATTGACATAATCTTCCCTATTACCATGACGAGGAGAGTTGCTAAAGGCGGAGAAACTTCCAAGACAAAGCGTACAGGACCGTCTTCTAACTTCCTTCCTGCCAAGAAGAGGTCTGGGAAGCAACCAGTTGCAGAGGACGACGCCGAGCGTGATCTCATCCGGATCAACGTTGAGGAGCGTGACCTTCGCTCGGAGTCTGCTCCCCGTAGGGGAGATACCCAGCAGCAGCCTGCAGGTCTCTTGGTGGGTCGAGACCATCGGTGTAAGTCTCCAGTGGTCGATGGACCACGTCCCTCTGATCAGGTGGAGGATGTTGAGGATACTGAGGATGAAGAATATAACCTTAGTGATGACTTCGACTCCACCCTTGAAGAGATTAGGGCACAGAATGAGGCCATCAAGGAAAGGGACGCTCTGATCCTCCAGCTCCAGCAGCAGCTGGAAAGAGCTACGAGTTCAGCAGGGCTCCAGCAGCACTCTCATCAGCAGCAGTCCCAGCAGCGGTCTCGACAGCGACAATCTCAGCAGCAGCGGTCGCAGCGACAGCATGAGAGGAAGGTTTCTCGTGTCAAGCGCACTTCTTCCCCCAAGGAAGATTTGAGGGACCTTCTGAATAAGAAAAGGCGTGACCGAACTCAGGATGAGGGCTCAAGCACCAGCCATAGCTACCCGAGGAAGGCATCGAAAACCATTCCGGAGAGCAAGTATCATGATCAGGAGTGGTTGGACGCGCGCATAAGGGAAACGGTCCAGCGTAATCTGGAGGTAGCTGGTCTCGGCCGAGACCAAAAAGATGTTTGTTGCGACTCCATTGATCTCAGCGCGTCTCCTTTCTCTCGCAATGTCAGGAAGTATCCCCTGCCAAAGAAGTTCACCGTCCCAAGATTCATCACTTATGATGGGACCTCGGACCCAGCTACACATCTCAGGCACTTCTCCCAGAGGATGTCTGTCTGGGGAAATGAGGGTCATCTGAACTGTCGAGTCTTCTCCTCCAGTTTGGGTGACCTTCCCCTGAAGTGGTTCTGTGCACTCCCGGAGGGGTCCATTTCGAGTTGGCAGCAGCTCCAACAGTCCTTCATGAAGAAGTTTCAGGCCTATAGAATACTGCCGAAGACAGATGCAGATATCATAGCCCTGAAGATGAAGCAGGGAGAGAACGTCACCCAGTTCGCGAAGCGATTCTGGACGGTCTACAGCCAGATCGAAAACTCCAAGGACGAAGTGGCCATCTTCGCGTTTCGGAATGCCCTACTGCCGGATAGTGACCTTCGCAAAGATCTAGCCAGAAACCCGGTGTCCTCCATAGCGGCGCTCATGTCTATCGTCAACTGCTACATCGCCCAAGAGGACGACCAGGTCCGGGCTCGGGAAAACCACGGGGCCGCACAGAAGGACCGAGGTGAGAGGCCCTCAAAGAGGGATAGGGGGCCGTCCCGAAGAGATGAGTCAGACAGAAGCAAGGCGCCAGCCGGCTCGGCAAGGGCTCAGGCATTCACCTCGGTGAGAAGCAAGAAGCCCAGACTGTCCGAAGATGCATATTGGGCAGTCAACACGGTCTTTAGGGAGCCCATCCAAAGAATCATGTATAAGATCAAGTCGAGGCCATACTTCAGCTGGCCAGAGCCCATGAGGGACGATTCTTCTTTCCGGGATCAGACCAGGTTTTGTGCGTACCACAAGGAGAGCGGCCATAAAACTGAGGAATGCAGGGTACTGCGGTCGCATCTGGAGAAGCTTGTCCAGGAAGGACATCTCCAGGAGTTCGTTAAGGCGGACACCAGGGCCGACACCCGAGCCCCGCGCCGAGATGAAAGAGGCCGCGACAGCGACGGGTCGGAGAAGATCATTAATGTCATCCATTTGGCTCCCCCGCCCAAGGGGAGTAACCGAGCTCGTGCCGAGGCCAGGCAGGCCTCCCACAGAAAGCAAGTCATGGCAGCCGAACTCGGCTCAGCACCGAAAAGGGCTCGGAGGGAGCGGCCCGAAATCAGGTTCACAGATGCAGACTTGGGAGGGGTACAGCTTCCCCACAATGACCCGCTGATCGTCACCCTAAAGTTTGACTGCTCTCGGCAAGGCGTGAAGGATTGCACCGTGAAGAAGGTTCTCGTCGACCCCGGAAGTTCATCCGAGATCCTCTATTTCGATAGTTTCCGAAGGATGGGACTGGTGGAGAAGGATCTGCAGGAGGCCCGAATTCCTCTCATCGGCTTCAGCGCCAAGCCAGTTTACCCCAAGGGGAAGGTGACGTTCAAGGTCGAGGCCGGTGGCGCGTCTGTCGCGACAACCTTCATGGTGGTTGACGCACCCTCGCCTTACAATGCTATAGTGGGCAGGACTTGGCTCCACAGTCTGGAGGCAGTCCCTTCCACTCTCCACCAGAAGCTGAAATTTCCTTGGGAAGGGAAGAATGACAGAGTCGAAATCGTCACAGTCAGAGGAGACCAGCAAGCGGCCAAGTACTGCCTGACAGCTGTGGTGTCTGGAGAGCGAGAGCCCAAAGAGGTTAATATGGCCGAGAAAGAGAAGAAGCTGGAAGAGAAGCTAGATGAGGTCGGCCAGGACCCGGGGAAAAGGAGCGTGGAGGACCTTACCGAGGTCAGGATCGACTCAAAAGTTCCGGAACGGTTCTTCCTGCTCGGCAGTCAGCTCGGGGAGCCAGAGAAGTCCGAGTTGACCAAGTTCCTAGTGCAGAACAAGGACGCTTTCGCTTGGACGCCTCAAGAGATGCCTGGCATCGACCCCGAGGTAATATGCCATAAATTGAATGTAGACCCTAATCATAAACCTGTGATGCAGAAAGCTCGCAGGACTGGGGTACCACAAACCGAAGTCGTGGTCGAGGAGGTGGACAAACTGCTCGAAGCCGGCGCCATCAGAGAAGTTCAATACCCGACCTGGCTAGCCAATACTGTGGTCGTCAGGAAGAAGACTGGCAAGTGGAGGGTGTGCGTCGACTTTACCGACCTCAACAAGGCTTGTCCCAAGGACAGCTTTCCCCTACCCAAGATCGACCAGATGATTGACGCCACGGCCGGGCACGACAGAATGAGCTTCCTCGACGCACCGCGGCTATCACCAGATTCTGTTGTATGGGCAGACGAAGAGAAGACAGCTTTCATCACACCTCGGGGCACCTACTGTTACAAGGTGATGTCGTTTGGGCTGAAGAATGCAGGAGCCACTTATCAGAGACTTGTCACCAAGATGTTTCACGATCAGCTCGGCAAAACTGCTGAAGTTTACATCGACGATATGGTGGTTAAGTCCAAGCAAGCCCATAACCATTTGGCAGACCTAGCTGGAGTTTTCGCCACTTTGAAGAGGTTCAAGCTCAAGCTCAATGCCTCCAAGTGCGCCTTTGGTGTCGGCTCTGGCAAATTCCTGGGAAGCTTGGTCACACGCAGGGGAATTGAGGCAAATCCAGATCAGATCTCGGCTATCCTCAGAGTGCAGAGTCCCACCTCGGCTAAGGAAGTCCAAAAGCTAACCGGAATGGCAGCCGCACTGAATCGGTTCATCAGCAGATCCTCAGATAAGTGCCGGCCTTTCTTTCAGCTTCTTAGGAAGAATTTTAAATTTCAATGGACTCCAGAATGCGACCAGGCGTTGCAGGAGCTTAAGGCTTACCTTTCTTCACCCCCTCTACTGTCAACTCCGGTCCACGGGGAGTTTTTGTATTTATACCTCGCGGTCTCGGATCATGTGGTGAGCTTGGTCCTCCTCCGAGAAGAGGATAAGGTCCAGAAACCAATCTATTACACGAGCAAGGCCTTGATTGATGCCGAGACCAGGTACTTTCCACTAGAGAAGCTCGCGCTGGCACTCGTTAGTGCCTCACGGAAACTCTCTCATTACTTTCAAACACATACCATAGTAGTTGCTACGGAACACCCACTTAAGTCCGTTTTCAGAAAAGCTGACTTTTCAGGAAGGATTTCAAGGTGGGCCGTCGAACTGGGGCAGTATGAAATTCAATATCAGCCCAGTACAGCGATCAAAGCCCAGGTTCTGGCAGATTTCCTTGCCGAGTTCGACTCAAGTTCGGCACCAACTCAGCTCGGCACCGAACTGGGGGGCAGGGAACATGAGGCGCCCACGGGCTCTGCACAATCACAATGCCAAGCCCTCACCCCAGTTTGGAAAGTCTTCGTCGATGGGTCTTCCACCTCGAGAAGAGCCGGAGCAGGAGTTGTTCTCCAATCGCCAGAAGGACTGGTCATCGAGCAGGCTCTGACCCTGGATTTCAAGGCGTCGAACAATGAAGCTGAGTACGAAGCCCTTTTAGCCGGACTGAACAGCGCCAAATCCTCGGAGCTTAACAGCTGGTGGTCTTCAGTGATTCACAGTTGGTGGCAAACCAGCTGACTGGGGACTATCAAGCTCGCGATGACCGGATGGCTGCGTATTTGGCCCTGGCAAAGAAGCTGCTCTCACAGTTTCAGTCAGCCGAAATCAAAAAAATAGGCAGAGAATCAAACTCCCATGCAGATGCTCTTGCAAATTTGGCCAGCGCTGTCGAAGCAGGAAGAAAAAGAACCATCGAAGTGGAGTCCTTGGCCGCACCCAGCATTGAGCTCCATCCACCTCGGGAAGTGTCGTGTATTGACCTAGGCCCGAGTTGGATGGACCCCATCATCGCCTACCTCAAGGACGACAAGCTGCCCGAAGACAGCAGCAAGGCCCATCGAATCAGACTGAAAGCAGCACGGTTCTGGCTGTCTCCCGAAGTCAAGCTCTACAGGAAGTCGTTCTCGGGACCGTACCTCCAGTGTGTGCACCCAAGCAAAGTCGAAGACCTTCTCTTTGAGATGCATGAAGGAATCTGCGGAAGCCACATTGGTGGGAGATCCCTGGCCTACCGAGCCATCAGCCAAGGGTACTGGTGGCCATACATGCAGAAGGATGCGCAGGTGTATGCTAAAAAGTGCAAAAAGTGCCAGAAATTCTCCCACTCTCTCCATCAACCGGCGCAGGACCTCAGTTCGCTCTCCAGCCCGTGGTCGTTCGCCCAGTGGGGGCTCGACATTGTGGGGCCACTTCACCGAACTCCAGGGAATAGAAGGTGGCTGATAGTTGCCACCGACTACTTCACGAAGTGGATTGAAGCAGAGCCCCTATCTTCCATCACAGAGCAGGACTCCAAAAACTTCGTGTGGAAAAACATCATCATGAGGTTCGGCATCCCTAGGACTTTGATCTCAGACAACAGGACTCAGTTCGACTCCAACCTCTTCAGGACCTTCTGCCAGGAGCTCGGAATCCGAAACTGCTACTCCACCCCAGCTTATCCACAGAGTAACGGCCAAGCAGAGATTTCCAACAAGGTGGTGCTCGACGGACTGAAAAAGCGACTCGACAAAGCCAAGGGAAGGTGGGTAGAAGAGCTCCCGAGCGTTCTTTGGGCCTACCGAACGACGCCGAGGCGGTCCACTTCGGCAACCCCATTTTCCCTGGCCTATGGTATGGAGGCTGTCATCCCCTTAGAAATTGGCCTCCCTACTCTAAGGTCCGAACTCTTTGACCAGGGCCGAAATGAGTCGCATCTAGCATTGGAGCTGGATTTGGCCGATGAGCGAAGGGAAGCTGCTGCAATCCGGTTGGCCGCATATCAGCAACAGTTGGCCAGAGGATACAACCAGAATGTCAGGGAGCGGAGATTCTCGGTGGGAGAGCTGGTTCTCAAGAAAGCACTCCCAGGGGATAAGGATCCAAATCAAGGCAAGCTGGCACCAAATTGGCACGGACCGTTTAAAGTAACCTCCATCGCTGGACGATCAGCTTACAGACTCGAAGATATGGAGGGCCGGCAGTTACCGAGACCATGGAACGCGTCTCACCTAAAGAAATTCCATTTCTGAAACCTGTACCCTGTGTTTCTGAAAGTTCAATGAAAGAGAATTTCCTATTAGAAGGACCAGCAGTTCAGCTACGAATAATGATGAGATCGTCTCGGGTCGGCAACGTGCCACCCAGGCGTGAAGCCTCCGGGCCAACGATGAGATCGTCTCAGGTCGGCAACGTGCCACCCAGGCGTGAAGCCTCCGGGCCAACGATGAGATCGTCTCGGGTCGGCAACGTGCCACCCAGGCGTGAAGCCTCCGGGCCAACGATGAGATCGTCTCGGGTCGGCAACGTGCCACCCAGGCGTGAAGCCTCCAGGCCGTTTCGGCTAGCGGGTCGACCCTGAACTTAAGGCCAACTTATTGTAAGAACTGTTGTGTCGGCCTCATAGTTCCACCGAAAACTCTTGGATCGGCACAGCCTTCCCTCTATGGGATGCACTGAGCCGAGCCTCGACACTTAGAAAAATAACTGAAAAGAAGGCGAAGAGGCAAACAACAACACGTTGTGATCATTCTGCCACACATAAAGATAGTCTGAAATGGAAAGCCTCATTTCATTCATTCATTCAAAAAACAACTGTTGCTAATCGGATTCATTGCAAATACAAGCGGGAAACCTTACAAATGCAAACGGGAAGGAAAAAGTGCAACAAGGAAAAGAAGCTGGTGTGTCAGAAGCTTATGCAGCGCCGGCCTCGGTGTTGGCTCCTTCGTCCTGAGGGGTTTCCACCGTTGCGGGGACGAAATCAGGGGTGGCAGCAACGACCTCGGTGGAGTCAGTGGAAGCATCAGCAGAACCGGGGGCTCTGGCGGGATCCCGACCCGGGAACTTATCCGGACTTCGGTAGTTCGGGTCGTCCTCGGGGACTCCTATCTTTGCCAGAGCGGCCTGCCACCCTAGTTCCTAGGCCTTGTCCGAACGGTCACGACCTGAGCTTCGTACAAATTGGTCGCATCCGCAACCCCTTCGTCATAGGCCGCTTTGACCTCAGCCTCGAGCCTGACACCAGCCGCTTCATTCTGCTCGGCCATCTTCTTTTTATATATCTCTATTTCGGCCTTCGCAGCTTCCACCTCGGCCATGAGGTTCTGAGCGGACATCTCGTATTCGGATGCCCTTTTTCCCATCTCGTCCACCGCGGCCTCCAGCGTTTTCCTCTGCGCCTCCGCCTCGGCCCTCTCAGTGGCCTTTTCGGCGTTGCTTTGCCGTGCCCTCTCCAGCTGGACGAGGGACCTCTGCACCAGCTGCAAAACAAACGAGGCATGTTTATGAAGACTGTGCAGGGAAAGCAGTACTTAAAGTTTACAAGTGCAGAGTAGATCGAACTTACCAGCAGGCCGGCCTGCATCGACGCCCCAGCCAGTCCAACGTCGTCTTGCTCCCGATGTCGGGCCATGTCCCGGGGGAGGGAGCAAGCCGCAGCCAAAGCCGCCATCACCGAGGCATTCCCCGGAACCTGGTCCTCCACCGACACGGGCTTCCCGGGGCCAACCAGTAATGAAGGTCTCCAGGGAGCCGGCCCGGGTGGAGGGACCATGACGGGTCCAGGGGCAACCTCTACCACGGGGTCAGTTCGAGCCCTTTTTCTTGGCTCGGCCTCCTCCTCTCCCTCAGCCCCTTCGGGTTGTTGATTGCTTTCCTGGCATGGGGGTGGTACGAGGGCCCTATCAGTACGTGGAGGGGAAGTGCGCCGCGGGACCGTCCTGGCACTTCCGGAGCCGCCGAAAGCCAGGAGGGTCAGATCTTTCACCACGGGCTGACGTCGGGGGGCCATCTCTCCCTCTGTTTCTTCCTCGGTCGCGATCGGGCGGCGGGGTAGTCTGATGAGCGGGCTCTCGCTCGACTCGGACTCCGAAGTCGAGGTTTCGACGCCGGATGCTCGTCTGCTCGCCTCGGGTGCGGCCTCAGGCTGAACCTCGGCCTCCCTTCTCTCCGGGCTTCTCCTCCGCGGATCGGGCATGACCCCGGCTCCCTCTGGACCGGCTTCCGACCTCTTGATGTACCCGCGGTACTTGGACTCGTATTTCAATAGCGCCCACGCAGCCCGATTGGAGAAGTTGGTGCACTTGGTAACTCGGTTGTGCCAGGAGTCGTTCTTTACCCAACCTCCAAGCCCAGCCTTTCTCTGACGAGCACCTGCAAATCGTAGAAGCATCAGTTCAAGGATATGGGAAAAGCGGTGAGATGGAGCTAGGATTAAAGAACAAAAGATTTCGTACTTGGGGCAACCCCGGGTCGGCGGGGGATGCTGTACGCCCTAACACCCTCCTCGGGGCCGAACTCCCAATTCCCCGAAACGGAGATGAGCTCGTCCCCTGCGTACTTGCTGGAATCTTCCAGTGCCGTGACGAAGGCTCTTCGTTTCGGCTTGACGCGGAGGTAATAGGTGTCCTCCTTGGTTTTACAAAGGTCGTACACGTCCTCTATGTCACGGACGTCCAGACCGATGTGGAGATGCTTGTTCAATGCCGCTGTGCCCATGATGACCTTGAAAGCGCTTGGCATCAGTTGGCAAGGAGTGAGGTTCCAGGAACAAAGACAGGCCCGAAGCAGTGGGTGCAACGGAAACCTGACCCCCCCTTCGACCACCGCTATGAGCGGGAAGGGCATCCAGCCCTCAACACAACTGCGGCGGATGTGGTCCGCGGCATCACCTTTCCGGACGAGGACGTCACCCGGAATATCATAGACAGCCCTAAAGGTCTCTAAAGACTGAGGGGAGTCAACCCAGTGACTGTAAATCCCCATGACTGGCAGGAGAGGCAGTGTGGAGAAAAAGGGAAAAGGACTGACGAAAGCAAAGGAAAATGAAGGACGCAAGAGACTTACTAGCAAAAGATCCTAAGACAAGGGCGGGCAGGAAAACACCGAGGGAAGGCAAAGTCTCTGCAAAAACGCTCAGCTCTGGTTCTTAGAGTTCTCAATGGCGTCCGTTCGAAAGAGAAGAGTAAGAAAGGGAGAAAAGATGGAGGCGCGCTTACTTATAGGGCAGGGACACCTCCCTGTTGGCGCCATTCTCGAAAGTTTAAACAACGTCTCTTCGGAGACCGCGCGCGTGCCTTGCTCAGCGACAAGGCCAATCGGTTGACAACGCGTGTCATCGGCGACTCGCCTTCCGTAATAATTAGGGCATGGCATTTATTGCGCTTTACTACGTCTGAACTGACCCTGGCGTGCAAGGGAAGATAAATGGGCGCCACGCGTCAATTAATCGACGTCAACGTAGATGCCCGCTGCGGTTCTTCGCACGAATTTGTAGCTCCCGACCCCGGGAGATCTGGAATCTCAGGGAGTCGAAAGCTAGGGGGCTATTGTGTGGGGACCATTCCGGGAACCAAATCCCATTTCGACTTCGGCAACGCGTCGTCCTTGGTCTCGGCCTCGGATAAAGATTCTCGACTTCGGCACATCCTGCTGATGTCGGATTAGGGTAACCAGTTCGGCCGCGCCACCTCATTCAATCTCGGCTATACAGAAGATGTACGACTTCATCCCGTGGCCAAGGCCCAAGAAAGGGGTTCGATGGGACCTCAGCCGCCAACAGATCAGGGGAAGATCAGGCCCAATGTGACTGGCATTAAATGCAGTATGGGCTGATCGGACCCTCATTAAATGCGATGAGGGCTGTGATGGACCCTCATTAATGATTATATGGGCTGATAAGACTCTAGTCACATCATAAGGCCCACTAGCACAGGCGCCAAAGTTATTCCCCATATAAGGCATGGAACAGGCCAAGAGGAAGGTATGCATTCCTCTACATGCAACGACACTCTGCTATTTTCTTCTCCGATCAGCTACTTGCACTAATTTAAACATCGGATAGCCCTACGCTGCCCACAGCCAGGGTCTTCTCACTGCTTTCTTCTCCCCTTACAGGTTCACCAGGCACGCAGCTCCTCCTCCGGTACTTTGAGTAAGTCCTTGAAGGCATCTTAATTTTGTGAGTATATTTTTCTGCACTTACATCATCATTGTTTGCAATGGACCACAATAAAGTGGGGCCCACTTAGTGTTCGGGGGGAGTGACTTCTATGGGTCCCATAGATGTATACGTTTCATCTACCAATCCTCCAAGCTGTTCCTTTGGTCGTCAGTTTCACACACTCAACCTACTTCCCTTCATTTTCGTACTTCTCAACCAACCACAACCATGGAAGCTGACAAATGCTCATCTCGCTCTCTTCTCGTTCCCCTTCCTTTCTTCTTCTATTTTCTTCTCAAACCCTAACCCTAGCAAACAGAAAATCCCTCTTTCACCACACTTCCCCATCAACCATGCCCATCAATATCCAAACCCATGCCTTTGCAGGAAACCCCTTCAAGACAAAAGATCCTGATCAAAACAACCCAATTTCTCCAATCTCTGCCGTTCAATCCCTTAAAAATCTCATCTTGGGAAACACCCATGAAGGCTCTCCCCCAAATTTCAAGGTTTTGCCTTTCAGGAAAGGCAGGCCTATGGCTTCTTCTTCTTCTTCTGCTTCTATTGCCGATTCCACGCCCAATTGGCATCTGGGCTGGATAAGTATTGATGATTGCAAGGACCTTTTATCGAAATCTGGACAGGAATTGGTTGAGAATTTGCTGATTTTTCTCGGGTCGTCGTCGGATTCGGAAGAGGACGAGGGGGGAGTTGTTTATTGGGCGATTGACATTTCGGGTGCAGCACGCGATTCGGGTATTGAAGTGGGTGGGAGGAGGTTCTGCTTCGTAGAGCTGAGGACGCTGATGGTAGCTACCAATTGGGGTGATGCCTCTGCAATGGGAGATTTGGCGATTGCGGGTCATGTAAGTGATGATGTTCTGCTTATCTAATATCTGGTGACTGCGTGATTTTCTGGTTATAGGGTTTGATTGATGGTGGATTTTGAGCTCAGTTTGCATTTTACTGTGGTGGGTGGTATTGTATTGTAAGATGCTTGAAGGAGATATTAAGCAATTAGTGGCTGGCCTCTGGGGCCCACTTGGTTGAATTCCAAACATGAGGAAGGGGGATGGAAAGGTTAATGCAGAAAATTAGACAGCTTTCAGCCCTTAGATGGACTGTTTCATGACCAATCTAATAAGGAATCTGTAAGTGTGTGTTTGTCATGATCTATCTAATGGTAAATCTAGATCGGATGAGTTCATTTGGGGTGAGTCCCAATGCTTGGGAGACAAGGAGAATGGATGGTTAGTGGATCCCACAGGCAAGACTAATGGCGAATCTAAGTCGGGTGAGTGTTACCTTGCGCGGTAATTGCCAATTCAGGGGGGATATTGAGCACGGAGGGTTAGGTTGATCTCACAGGCCAGGCTATTAGTTTATAACTATTGGCCTGCCTGCATCTATAGTTTTAATAGAGAGAAATGGTATATTTTCCATTGAACCAGCAATGGTATAGGCACGACCCAGCTTAATCTAATCATAATTCATAGACCAAATTCTTTCTGCTCGATTTGTGAGTAAAATGGATAATAATCACCCAACACACCCAAAAGTTTTAAGTATCACTAACCAGTATCCCAACCAAAGAAAAGAAAGGAATAACATTCATTGTCCGAATAAGGTAAACTTTTGATGGTTGGTTCATCTGGTCTAAGGTATGTTTGGAATTATTTGATGATGGGCCCGCTGTATCAAAATTCTTAGTCATCAGAATTTGGGCCACATTTATAGTTTGTAGGGTGGAAGAAATAGATGAGTGTTTTACATTTTCTCTTTAGAATGAGGAATCATAGACGGGGTGCAACTTGGGTTAGCCAAACTGGACCTATTATATGGCCCAACCACACCAACATTGAAAAATGGTTGGGCTTTTTCGGGTTTCGGAAAGGCTCGAGAGTTTAGAAACCTGCACTAAATTTGGTCGGTTTTGGTTTTTAGTGGCCCAACTCATCTATGAACGTATGTATTGTTAGGGTGGAAAAATCTGACCCGACCCACTTAACCCTACCAGAGCTCTACTCACATCTGACTTGCATAACCCAACTTGCAATATATATGGGTTGTTCAAAGGTCAGGATTGGAAAACTTGATCTGCATTTAAACAGTTCGCGTTAGGGTCAATGTGTTCAATTAGCATTACCTGCCTAACCTATTTAAATGAGATGGATTAGGGTTGACCTGCATACCTAAACTCATTGAAATATTTGATGGTTTAATATTTTGGTGCTTAGAAGTTTGAATCGTCTATTTTACATGGAATGATCCGATCTTGTGTTGGGCTTTCTTTTTGGCCTACACCTTGATTGTTGACTCAAACATAGCCTTAATTTTTGAAATAGATTGGGTTTGGGGCAAGATTCTACAGGTTGGGTTGAATGCGGGTAATGCAGGTCGGGTTGTGTTGACCCACATCAGGTGTGGGTTGAAGTTACTTGACCCATATAAAAACCGGGTTGGACTTTAACGTGTAGATACTCCTTGTCAACCTAACCTGTTTTGACTAGACCCGACCCATATACCACCCCTAGGTATTATATAGTACCTACATGTTATATATGGTTTAATCATGAATTCTACATCCAGCGAAAAATTATGTCACAACCAAAACCCAAACATGTTTATTGTTTAATGGTATTCCCTCTGCCAAGCAATATGGTGAGCACCGCGTGCCAAAACATCTGGTGGGGCCTAGCTTATGATCCATCTAAGTGGATCATAAAACAGGGACAACCCCACCCCCCACGGATATTACTGATCTTGGGTTTGGCACCAATCTAAATGGACTAGACCATGGATCAACTTTTAACTAATTTGGGACGGTGAAAACTTGTCGGTTGTTGATCAAGTGGTTAGGATGATGATTCGAGCTTCCATCACCATACACGGTTGTTGCCCATCCCATCCCCAAGTGGGCCCTTTTTAATACAATATACTATGTATGTTTGGTCGGGTTCAGGTTTAGGTTTGGGTTGTGTGTACTTGAGCACCCTATTCAACTGTAAACCTTTTTATTTATTTATTTTTTACTTTTAATAATAAGGGACTCAAGACTTGAACTCACACTCATGCACATTGCGCATTTTGACTACTCGAGGAACAACTTGGGACCAAGGAGAAAAAAACTCGGACTCGGGACCCGACTTGATCCGGTCGAGTCCCAATTCACTGAATAGAAAAATTAAAAAAAGAAAGTTGGTTGAGTCCTATAGGACCCTACTCGTTTATTACCGAGGCTAAGTTGACTCGGACTCGGCTGATTTTTTAAACCATGCTTGGGATGCAAACATATTTATTTGTTTAAAAGCGCAAACATATTTATTTATAGAATCATCATCATCAAAGCCTTATCCCAACTATGTTGGGGTCGGCTACACAAATTATGCTTCTCCATTCCGATCTATCTTGAGCCAAATTCTAAGATAAATCTCACTTCTTGGATCTATTTTTATTGCCTCTATCCACGTCCTCTTTGGCCTATCCTTTCCCTAGTGGACCATCGGCCTTCATAGCCAAACTTTTCCTTACCGGCACCGTTGCCGGTCTGCGTTGGACATGTCCAAACCATCTCAAACAGGTTTATTTAATTTTATATCCCATTGATGCTACCATAAATGCTCTTGAAAGCGCTTGTTTCTAGTTTTATCCTTCCTAGTTTTACCACACATCCACCTTAACATTCTCATCTCTATTACATCCATTTTGTGCATATGTTGCTTCTTGATTTACCAACATTCTGCTCCATAGGTCATAGCTGGTCTAATTGTTTTCCTATAAAAATTTTCATTCAATCTTATTGGCATTCATCTGTCACAAAGCACTCTACTTCAACCATCCCGCTTTTATCCTATGTTTAACATTTATGTTATAACATATGCATATTATACAGTACAATACACTTTGGTACCCATACTGACCAAAGAAACCTGTCTCAACCTGAATTGCACTTGGCTAGGGATTTTACTTATTGTCTGTTCTGGTTTCATTCTGTTTTGGTTTGGGTTTACCGATGCATGATTCGTCTCGGTTGGGTTGAGCCAATACCTGAGCCTACCTGCCCAAGTTGCATCCCTATTCATTTGGGTTGTATTATTTGCTCGCATTCTGGCCACACACGCACACAAAATAGTAGGGGCCCGTGAGATGAAGGGTTTGATACTTAAAATTTGGTTTGCCTAATTGAATCCTGACTTTTGACTTAGTGTTGAATATTTGCCCTTTTCTTATGTAAGCTATTCTTATGTTCAAATCATGCAGAATGTTGAATTGAATGTGTTTTAGAATGTGAATTTTTTTTTTCTTTTGATCCTAATCTTAATCTACCCTATTTTAAGGCACTAGTGGCTGATATCTCCCTGTTCAGACCTGGGGTCAAACCTGGATACCCTGCCTCCCCTGAGAACTTTTCATGTCCCTTTACCAGCTAGCTACAGCACAGGCTGGATTTGGATTGTTCTTAATGATGTAGCTGTGAATGTACTGTATTTTTAATCTGAAGTGTTCAGACTTCAGAATTAATGTTATTGGCTACGGAACAAATTTTAAGCCATTTGAGCTCAAAGAAATATAAATATCTAGTTCGTGAGAAACCATTGACTGGTATTAGAAGCTAACATGCCCATTTACTGAAGCTAAGAACTAGGTAGACAAATTGCGCTCTTCAGATGGATCTGAAAACTTTGGAAAAATCCCCTTTAGTGTGTACCGATATTAGTAGTGTTGTTAGGTTGGAATTGTAGTCTTGCTGTCATGTACTTCCTTCTTCTGGGTCCATTATGCTTTTGTATGATTTATTATGCTTGTTAAAACCAATCATAGAGAAACTTACAGTTGTTCTTTTACAAGCTTCAAAAAATGAGTCATGAACTCACAATGCAACAACCTGGAGAAAATAAAAGAAAAAGAAAAAGATCCCTGTCAGGATACAATGAAATAAATACCAAAGCATTTTTGTATCCTCTAATTGCTACTGATGTTTATGGAACATAGTCCACATTTCTCTTTGTTAATATTGTAAATGTTCTCTTTTGGCATTAGATCAGGCCAAGGCATTGCTAGAATGGCACACTACATCACGTTTTTGCGGGCACTGTGGGTCAGTAACAGTAGCTATTGATGCAGGGAGGCGGAAGCAATGCATGAATGAAATATGCCAGAAAAGAATCTATCCTCGTGTTGATCCAGTATGTACTGGTACTTTTTTTTTTTTTTTTTAAATTTAGTCTATATTCAGAGTTCCCAAGGAATTGTGTGACATTAGTGCCTAGGCCCTTTTAATTTTGATCTAGAGTACACAAGGGATTGTGTGACCTTTGTACTTAGACCTTGGGTTTGTGCATGGGAGGCCACGGTTTGGTGAGTGATTCGAAATATTGATCTGATGCGCTAAACTGCTGATAGAACATACCTTGAGCATAAATCAGAATGGATATTCTAACCCTTTTGAGTGACGTGTGCAAGGAGACAGTTAAAGCTGAATACAACAATTATCTACATTCAATGCATAAAATCCAAATAATGAATATCTTCCGATCAGGATTTTGGAATTTTATTTAGACATGTTATATCCAGAGTAAGAACCATTGGAACAATAGGTATCACTGAACTTGGGCCTTGCATGTGCAAACTCAAGGTTTGAGTAATGTTCATGTCCTGGGTTAAGAATCTTATAATTCTTTGCAAAGCATTGTGGCTTAATATTAATCTTCTCCATTTGTGATGACTTCAATCAGGTTGCCATTATGTTAGTGATTGACAAGACCAATGATAGGGTACTCTTGAGCCGTCCATCAAGATTTATACCCCGTATGTGGACTTGTCTTTCTGGTTTCATAGAGGTATTGTACTTCCTCATTAATTTGTTGAGCTTTCACATTTGGTATCATGTTCAATATTTGAAAAGGATATTTAACAACACCAAACATTGCAGTTTATCATCTATCTACATAGAAGTACTATATTTCTTGATATCATATTGCCATTAGGTAATTTAAATTTGAGGAATTTGGGGAGTACCCAAATATGTGAGGTAGGTTTCATCATCATCATCATCAAAGCATTGTCTCAACTATGTTGAGATTGGCTACATGAATTCTACTCCTTCATTCTGGTCTAGTCCAAGTCAAATCCTTAGATAGGTTGCACCTTTTCAAAGTTAACCTTACTACTTAATCCATGTCCTTTTTAGCCTACCTCTTTTCCTTAGTGGGCCATCAATTTGCATAGAAAAACTTTTCCTCACTAGCATTGGACATGTCCAGAGTATCTCAATTTATTATCAATCCTAAATGCTTCTAAATGTGCTCATCCATTTGAATATTCTCATCTCTACTACACTCATTTTGTGCATGTGTTGCTTCTTGAGTGGCCAACATTTTGCTCCATATGTCATAGCCGGTCTAATATGGTATGCACCAATGAGAAAGCACTTTAGAAGCAAGTCTCCACTTCAACCATCATGCTCTTATCTTATGTTCGACATCTTTTTCAATCTCTCCACCCTTATTGATGCAAATAATATGTTAGGATTTGGATCGTATGATAGGTTTCCACATAAACAATCTCACAATGAAGACACTTTCCAACAATTAAACTCCAAAGGGAAAATTATATTAAACTCTCTCTTCTAGTACAATGCTCATATAAATAGGGAAAATAAACCTTAGGGGCTAAGAATCCTAAACAAACTAGGAAACCAAACAAAGTGGAAACTATCCTAATTACAACTCATCAATTAAAATTAGAAACTAATAACAATTAATTAAATAAAATAATAATATCTTTAAACTTCCTTGGGTCCCACATTTGGTCCACAAGTCTTCTTGCAATGATTTATTGTCACTGTTGCATCACTTACTAATTATTAAGCCAAAGTATTGAAATGAATATCTTCATTGCATCTCTTGAGTTTCAATTCTCATGTGCATTTCAGCTTTATACACATCCTTACTAAAGTTGCAATTCATACGGTCTGTCTTTGTATGACTTATTTTAATGCCCTTGGATTCTAAAGTAACCTGTTTTCTCACAAGTTTCACATTCACATCATTTCTTGATTCATTCACCAATACTATATCATTGCAAACAACATACACCATGGTACCCCCTTTTAAATGCGAGCAATTAATTTATACATAATCAATGCAAAGAGATAAGGGCTTAAAGCTAACCCCTAATGTAAACTAATGGTTACTGGAAATTCACCTAGTTCTTCATAGGTAATTCTCACACTTGTTTGCTCCCTCATACATGTCTTTAATGATGTTAATATAACTTCTTGGGATACTTCTTTTATCTAAAATCTACCAAATTAAATCTCCAGGTACCATGTGGTAGGCTTTCTCTAGATCGATGAAGACCATATGAAGATCTTTCCTCTTCTATTAGTATTTTTTCATGAATTGCCTAATTAAAACATAGCTTTCCATAGTTGAACTCTCCAATATGAAATCAAATTGAGTTTTAGGTTTCTTGACCACTTGTCCAAGTCTTTATTCCGTTACTCTCTCACACAGTTTCATTGTGTGACTCCTAAATTTTTATTCCACACTAATCAGTGAACTTTGTGTATCTTGTATATTCCTATGATGCAGGGATACTTCAAAGTGGGCAACGTATCGTATCCGATACTTCATTTTTTATGTGTAAAATCCATGTCCTTGCCGTATCCATAGCGTGTCCCTACCGTATCCTTTCCGTATCTGGGGCATCATAGGTTTGTTCTTATATATAGATGCTACAACGCTTCTTCTTCATTTATCCGGCATTTACTTTATTCTTAATATTTTATTGAAGAGCCTAGTTAGCCAAACCGATCCAATTTCTCCTGAGCATTTCTAAGCCTCTATAGGAGTGTCATCTTGCCCCGTACCCTTTCTTGCCAATGCTATCTTCACTTGTGTTATCCTAATTCTACTGTAAAAGGGATGTCATGCTAACGAGGTATCTTCTCTTCATGTAAAAGTTTGTTAAAATATTCTCTCCACCTTTCTTTATTACTAAAACCTTTTGCTCTTTATACATCTGATATGACCTAAGTCCCTACCTTTTCTTTCTCTCATTTTTGCAAGTTAGAAACTATCTCCTTTTCTCTTGTTCCCAACTTATCACACAGGTCATCATATGCTTTGGAATTTGCATCCTTTAATACTTTCTTAAATTCGTTCTTTGCATTCATGTAAACTTCATAACCTTTTGTATTCTTAGTGCCCCACCAAACTCTGTAGCAATGTCTTTTCTCTTGCATAGCTTCATGAACCTCTAGACTCAACCACTAGGTTTCTTTATTAGAGTCATTTCCTTTCAACTCTCCAAGCACCTCATTTGCAATTCTTCTTATACAATAAGTCATTTGGTTCCACATCATTGTAGTGTCTGCCTCTAAATACCATTCTCTCCACTTGATCACTTTAGTTTTAAATATTATTATATTGCCCTTTCCTCTTTCAAATCCCCCCCACCTTATTTTAGGGTACCTTTTACTTGCCATCCCTCTCTTTTTCACTACTAATGCATACATCTAAAACTACTGGCTTATGTTTATTAACTTGTGGTTTGGGACCCACATGTATATGATGTGTGATACCAAGGTGCCAAGTCCACTCAACCATGAGTGTGTTGTCCCCATGGCATCACACACATGCCCAGGGATCGATTCTTGGGTCTTCAAGTTTAAGGCACCGTTTCTAACATGTGGGGTCCCAATCGCCCAAATCACACGTTGATAATGTTGTGTGGTTAAACTCTCTCAAGGAATAGCCTTACAGTCTTTACAAGTTAGTCATTCATATTTTTGTAGGGAAACTCTATTTGACTCCTATTAGCTCCTCTCTTGTAGGTAATTGAATGTTCCTCTCTCTTTTTAAAGTAGATCTTAATATTACAAGATCAAATGCCAACTCCAAATTACAAGATAGTGTCTCCTAACTAATTCCTTTCTCCAAATTCTTGTCCTCTATGCACTCTCTCGTACCCTCTATTATCCTTTCCTACATGCTCATTTAAGTTCTTTTCTAGGTATATGTTGAGTTTTCGTGTTCAAGATCCATAGGTTGAAAATCCACCCTATGCTAAATTTTATGTAATAAAGATACTGAAGCATACACACAAGTGGAAAGAAGAAGAGGCCAAACGTACCAACACCACAAAGCCTTGGAAGCACAATAAATGCAAGTTTATTTTGAGTATTTTGGTTCTGCACTGCTGAATGATGATAATTGTAGTAAGAAGAAAATGATGAGTAGAACACAAGTAAGATTCACAAAGCACTGGTCCAGATCCAAAATTGTAGTAAAGAAACTACGGTTTCAAAAAAAAGAAAAAAAAAAAAACAAAGAAAAAGAAAAAGAAACCCACAACTGACTCGCAATTTAGCCAACTAATTTGCCTTACTATGGGTGTGGACAAGAGTCAAGTGAAACTTCCATCCAAGGGTCTTGAATGTCTTCAATCTTATCAGAATTTCTCCATGGAACTATCCCTGAATTAGACATCCACCATATGACACAACATTATTATTCTTCAACAATGAAAGATAGCCATCCATAAGAAAATCACAGTGAAACCCACCAACATATCAAGGTTTTCATCATGGTTCGCCCCACAAACACCAGCTGGGCCTTGAGAAAGGCAACAATCTATTTCCAAAAGCATCTTTAAGAAGATCATCCATATCAAGGGTTTCATCATGGTTTCAATGTTGTTGTTGTTATTGTTGTTTAACATGAGCTGGCATCTATCATTTGTTTATTCTGTACTGATTGAAGCATTTGGTAATCATGTAAATTATTGGGTTGGTGCCATTTACCAGATACCTAAACACATGGTATCTGGTCTTGTCTCCGAAAGTACAATTACACAGATATGTTATAGTATTGACATATTGAGAACTTTGCAATTTATTATTGTTGTACATTAATTTTTAATTGAATAGAATTCTATACCTGTTTCTTAGCCAGGAGAGAGTTTGGAAGAAGCAGTTAGGAGAGAAACATTGGAAGAGACGGGTATTGAAGTGGGAGAAGTTATCTATCATAGTTCTCAGCCATGGCCTGGTACCTTGTGCTTCATTCCTCTTTCAGTGAATGTGCTTGTCATCCCATTTTTGGTTGCTATTGTAGGGTCAAGTTTTTTTTTTTTTTTTTTCCTGGTCAGAAAAGGCTTTATATGCCAGTTATGGGAACTTATTTTCCTGTACAATACCTGTTCTTCTCACTTTTTGTTTACCACACTCATTTCCCACTTTCATATTCATATAACTGGATTTTATTAAAGAAAAGAAAAGGATAATACAGCAGCAGCATAACATGAATGAGATGCTCACAACGCTGCTCGACCCATCTTGTAGGTCTTGAAATGAAGACCCTCTACATAATTTTGTAGAGGGCCTACCTGTGATCAATCACGCCCGCCCCTCATTCGTCTGCTCCCCATGTATTGGTACTGGCTGAAGTTTAATCTTTGATGAGAGTGATATTCTACATTGGGTTGAAGCACCTTAAGTTTAAATGATTAAAGCATTCAGACTCTTAATGGCTATCATTATCCAAATGTACTGATTATTTTCTACTTTGCTGATTCACAATTTGAAATTGTTTCAGTTGGACTAAGTAGCATGCCATGCCAGTTGATGGTGGGATTCTTTGCATATGCTAAGTCATTTGAAATACGTGTGGACAAGAAAGAGTTAGAAGGTATTTATAGCCATCTGGACAAAAATGAATTTGATAATCGTATGGGTGGAACTCTCATGTCATTTGGCTTACTTGATGCATGCAAGTTCAAGCTTAGTGTACAATATTGACCACTGTTTACCTTCGTTTTACAAGAATGCATTCTTCTATGAGTTCTTTTTTAGGTAACATAACTATATAGTAATTTTGGCTGTTTGTGCATCCTCTGTTTGACATTCCATTTTGAATTTGTGCTTTAGGTGCACAATGAGATATTGCATGTTACTATCAAGCACTGTTATCAAAATAGTAAGATTTACATTTGATTATTGCAATATGAACTGAACGTTATGAAAAACAATTTGAGTGTAATGCTTGAACCCTTTTCCCCAGAATCTTACAACCATTTTGTGATGTTAAGCATTACAGCCTTGCCCCCCGCTCTCTCTTTTTATTGGTAAAATGTCAAGAGTTGTGATTTTGTGTAAAATCATAACCAATAGAATGCTGCCTCCTACACCTTACCTCCCCCAACCCTCTTCTCTCATTGAAAGATAATGCTTCAGTTGATTGCAAAGTTGCATACTTAATTTTCTTCTGTTCAGTCCACTGTGTATGTGCACCCTCAGATGTATGTACACATTCCATGACATTTGTTCTCTCTCCTTTCATGTGTATGTCATTATGTTTTAACCGCACGAGCACTCATGTAAAGGTTAAGAAGGATTATGAAGGATTATTAAGCATATTTTTGTTACACTTAAAAGGTTACTCTTATTTAAGGAGCAGATTTCTCTCTCCAGGAATTTAATCCATGCAAACAAATGGGCCCTAAAGGTGTTACCATTAAGTTCAATGAGTTGATTTTTTGTATCGGCCAATCCATGAGGGTCTCTTATGGTGGGTCCTGCTGTTGATGGATCATACACCACTGGATGGCTAGACTTTAAACTCAACTTTGTGCAACTCGTGCCTGTCTGTCAATAGAGAATTGTCAAATCAATGCAATACAAATATTTTACTCAATTACACTATTGGTTCCATCAGATGGATGGTCGCTATCAGCTTCTTTAGCAACCATATCAACCAGACATGGATTGGCTGAGGAAAGTAACATCATGTTCAGATCAGGCTTCCCTCGTTTGATAGTCTATTTACACCGACCTTTAATCTCTTTGCAGAGGCTCAATGGTACAGCAGAGAAGATGTCAAGAAAGCGCTGACCTTCACCGAGTATGAGAAAGCACAGAAAACAGCTGCCATCAAAGTAGAGCAAATGTGCAAGGGTGTTGAGAGAGAACAGAGCTTCGCCTCAGATTTCAATCTGGAAAGCGGAGAGCTTGCTCCAATGTTCATCCCAGGACCTTTTGCCATTGCCCACCACCTGATCTCTACATGGGTCCATCAGATTACGCCGGATGGTATTGAATCACCGCTAAAACAATCAGCATCCTCATCCAATTTATAGCAGCTTACCTTGAAGTGGAATGTTGTTGATTCAAACTAGAATTCTCCAATATTATAGCAGGAAAAAGGAAAATTATTCAGCTTCTACATACTATATTTAAGTGTATGATCAAACAATTGTCTCTTTTTGCCCCACTTCAAATCAATTGGGCTTCCATTTCTTCACGAGTGGAATAATCTTTTGAGACCTGCTGTGTATAAACCTGCCCATAATTAGTTCCATAAGATGGTCCTAGTCCTAGCCATTGAATCGACGGCCATTTTTCTTTTTGGAGTAAATTTCTGGAGGGCTCGCCAGATTAATGATCCATCTAGATTGTTAAGTAGATCTAACTGAGATGGTAGAAGACTGGAAGAGTTGAACTTGATATCAGTAACAGTCCACAACAGCATGTGGCCAACTTGAAGCTGCACATACAGAAGATCACCATGCCAAGGAGCGCATTTATGTCTGCCTGACTGAGCGGCGAAACTCATTCTGCTCATACATCAAGATTACCGGCTGAGTTGATTGAACTCAGTTGAGCCATTCAATTCCAGTTGAGTCACAATGATCCTTCTGAATTTTGCATCAAACTCGAGATAACTATGTCTTAAACCAAGATTTGGGTCCTAGAAATCTAGCACTAAAAATGCCACATATTGCTCCATCGAGTCAATGGAATATTTATTGGTCACTCAGTGGCAACTAAGGAGAAAGGAGTAATCTTTCTCAGGTTTTCTGCTACAAAATTTGAAAGTGAGAACCCCCTTTAGCCGGATAAAATGAATCCTTTAACTACAATTTTTAGGTAAATACCTTATAAGAAGAGAACCTGTCACAAATTTTATTTTGCTTGGCCCATTGCTATAACCCTACTTTTCTTGCAACCCTCTGAGACCCGAGAGCCTTTAGCAATTCATCATTACTAGCATGAAATCCCGTGTGATGCACTGGTTAAATACCATGCAAATTAAATATTTATTTTATCCAGTTTCAAAAAGTTGAAATGCATAATAAATGCTTCCAGATTTGGAATACATTCAGTGCTGCACCAAGAATACCTCACATACTCGTGAACCCTTTTACCCAAACCAAGAAGACCCAGTTCAGAAATAGCAGGGATGATGGCTACCAAAGTCCTTTTGTCTGGCTTACAAAATTAGTCATATCTGTAACAATCATTTCTCAACTTTGAAGAAAAAAAAATAAATCTCACATCTATTTAGTTGCTTTTATACTTATTGAAATGAGAGATCGCAAGCAGGACCAAATATTTGAGATAGAGAGAGGGCACTGAATATCAGAAATGGAGAGAGAAAACTGGAGAGAGAAAAAGAAGAGGAGGGTTTTTTTTTGTATAAAAGGCTAAGTATATTAAAAAAGAGAGGAAGAAAGCAAAGAACAGAAAACAGAACCCTCCAAGAAGAGGCAGAAGAACAGAAAAAAAAAGGCCACCAAAGACAAGGCCACAAAAACAAAAAAAAATCAATCAGAGGTGGAGGAATACACAGTAGATCTCAAAAAATTGCAAAGGGAGCTGAGCTGTGGGCTGCAAAATGGCTTGGAAATCTTCTTCAGGGAGTGGCAAAGATCTTCAAGAAGATGGGCTGAGATTTGATTGATGGTAAGAGGGTAATTTTAAAAAATTGTTGTATTCCTGGCTTTCCAAAGTGTATATATAGCTGAAAGGAAGATCGACGCCATGAATTGCTTTTCAACTGTGTCATTTCCAGTAGAAAGGGAGGTGAGCAGAGTAGGATGAGGGTTGTTGGGCGTAGGCTGCTAGTAGCATCCAATTCCAAAGGGATTTAGCGATTGGGCAAGAGAATAAGAGGTGATTGATAGAATCTTTTGCGTTGTTGCAGAGGCTGCATCTTGAGGCTAGGGAGAAACCGAAGTGCTGAAGGTGAGAGTCAGTGGGGGTTCGATTGAGCATCAAACGCCATCCAAAGCAACTTACTCTGGGGAGGGAGATACCGTTCTAGAACAATGGAGGCCATTGGAGAATGTTGCCCCTAGTTCTGATTGCATTCCAAGCTCCACGCAGGGAGATCTGTCCACTAGGAGCCTCATTCCAGTAGAGTTGGTCTCTGGCAGAAGGGTTGGGGGATAACAGAGATGTAGCAGAGGAGAGAAGGTCTTGGACTGTAGGTGGCAGAGATGAAGGAATGTGCCAAGTGCCTGAGTGGAAGAAGGATGCAAGCTTCTGGTCCGTAGGAAATTGCAGGTCAAGAAAGGCAGCAGAGAGGGGTTTGTCTCCACTGCAGGTGTCATGCCATATGTTGATGTCCTTACCATTGCCAAATACCCATGCACTACCTCAATGGATGTAGTGGGTTAAGCAGCGAATTCTTCTCCAAATGCAGGATCCATATCTAGAATTTGCAGGGTTCTAGATGTTTCTATCTTTGAAGTATCTATTCTTGAACCAAGAAGACCAGTTAGTGTTCATTGTGCTAGCCTGCCATCCCAGCTTGATCAGGGAGGCATCGTTTACTTCAGATATCCTTCTTATGCCGAGACCTCCTTCCATCTTTGGGAGGGTTACTTGAGACCATTTAACGTAGTGGAGCTTAGGGGAGGAGGCGTTGCCTGACCAAAGGAAGTTTCTCATCAGGCGCTAAATGTCATTGCAAATGGAGATTGGAAGGGGAAGGATGGAAGCAGTGTAAGATGGAATGCAAGAGAGGACATGCTTGATGAGAATTAGACGACCAGCAAAGGAGAGAGTTCTGGCTTTCCAGGTGTTCAGTCTTGCATTGATGGAGTCCAGCAGGGGAAGGAAGTGAGATCGTTTCGGGGAGCCTAAGACAATAGGGAAGCCCAGGTATTTGAGTTGGTCCTGACTCTCCTGCAGACCAAGGATGGAGCAAATCTGAGCCTTTCTTATGTTACCACATTTGCCAATGAAAAGCTTACTCTTACAGAGGTTAATGTGTTGGCCAAAAGAGGATTGGTATAAGTCAAGAAGGTCTTGCAGAGCAAGGACTCCTGAAGTAGTTCCTTTCATAAAAATGATAATGTCATCATCATATAAGAGGTGGCAGGGGGTGTGAGGAACTTTGGATAGGGGGAGGGTGATACCTTGGGAGTGAAGATTAAGGAGGTGAAGGCCGAGGATTTCCTCAGCAAAAATAAACAAGTAAGGGGATAGGGGGTCTCCTTGTCTTAGTCCATAGGGGGGGCTGAAGAATCCTTGGGGAGATCGGTTGATCAAGACAGAACATTTTGATGTGCAAATACATCCCTTTATTAAGGAAATCCAAGCTTCAGAGAAATTAAAAAATCTAAGAGCAGAGAAGAGAGAAGACCAATTGAGTTTATCAAAGGCTTTGGAGATATCTAGCTTGAGACAGAGAGATCCTTTACTAAGCTTGGAATTGAGTTTTTGAAATAGTTCAAATGTCAAGGCTAAATGATGTTGAATTGGTCTCGCAGAGATGAAGGCTGCCTAATAAGAGGAGATCAGTTTGGGGAGGAGGGAGGAGAGTCTGGAAGATATGATTTTGGAGATATAGGAGAAGTTCAACAAACTTATTGGCCTAAAGTCTGCAAAGGTAGATGGGGAATTAGATTTTGGGATGAGAGCAAGGAAGAAAGCATTGGATGCTTTAAGAAGTTTTCTAGTTAGGAAGAAGTGCTGCACTGCTTTGGTTACAGTTTGACCTATGATATCCCAGGCTGAAGTGAAGAAAGCACCATTGAAGCCATCTGGACCCGGAGAGTTGTTCTTCTTGAGGGCGAAGACAGTTCTTTTTATCTCAGAATCAGTGGGAATTGAAACAAGGATGGAGTTTTCCGAATCTGAGATCTTGGGGCCGTTGGTCTGAAAGAGAATGTGGTGAAGTTGGCCAGTATGAGGAGTGTAGAGTTTGGAGAAGTATTGTTCAGCTTGATCTTGGATGATGAGGGGGTCATCAGTGAGGCTGCCATTGACAAAAATGTGCTTAATTTTGTTGAAGGAGCCTCTAGCTTTAGCAGATTGGTGGAAGAATTTTGTGTTCATGTCTCCCTCCTTTAGCCAGGAAATTCTGGACCTTTGCTTCCAGTGAATCTCCTGGGCTTTGAGAGCTTCATGGAGACTGAGCTTAGCTACCATGAGATCTTTCCTAAGGGAATCTGTAGGGGAGGCATCATAGTTTTGTTGGCATTTCAAGACTGCTGCTTCAGCAGCAAGGATGTTTTGATGAACTTGGCCATAGGTGACTTTGCTCCAGGTTTTCAGAGTCTGTTTGAGAGCCTTGAGTTTTTGGGCCAGGATGAATTGGGGGTTCCCATCTATGGAAGTTTCCCAACTGGATTTGACTACCTCTAGAAAGGAGGGACGAAGGAGCCATTTGTTTTCAAACTTGAAGGGTGCTTTAGGGGCAAGGGGAAGGTTGGAGTGGGTCACCAAGAGGGGGCTGTGGTCAGAGGAAAGTCTAGGAAGGTGATGGACAGTAGGATCTGAGAAACTGGCCAACCAATGTGAGTTAACTAGAGCTCTGTCTAGTCTAGCTGCGACATAGGAAAGGCCTTCTCTATTGGTTCACCAGTGAATTTGCTTCTAGAGAATAGAATGTCAGAGAGACCGGCTTGCATCACCACTGATTGGAAGTTTTTGAGAGAGGAAGGAGAGGCCTGGCGAAGACTGAGTTTCTCATGATGAGCAAGAATAGCATTAAAGTCTCCTATGGCGCACCAAGGAAGGGTAGTTAGGGAGGTATTAATTAGGACTTTCCAAAGATCTTTCCTATGGGTGTGGTTGTTGGAGCCATAAACTCCTGTGATGAGGGAACTGGGACCAGAGGAAGGATTAGAGAGGAGCATAGATAGGTGTTGGGAGGAAGAATTGTAGACAGAGGCGAGAAGGTGATGGGATGATTTGTAAAAACACCATAGGTTAGGAGTTGATAAAGAAGGGTAGTTAGAGTGGAATGTATCAAAGCCAAAAGTGGATAAGCCTAGGGATTTGGTGGAGGAGAAGGTGGACATTGGTTCAGAGATAAAGATCAGATCATGATGGTGATTACGGACCAGGTTAGCCAAGGCTCTAATGGTGGTGGGATTGACTATTCCCCTACAATTCCAATAAAGGACTTTTAACATGGGTGAAGGGAGGGGGAGGTGCGCTTGCTCCTAGACCTCCTAGTGATCGGGCCAGTGGCAGAGGATGAGCAGGTATGGTTCCCTTTGCCTTTGGAGGGGTGCCTGAGAGAATTGGCCAGGGTTTTCTTTGGTGTATTAGCCTGAGGAAGTTCTGCTGGGGGAATGAGCATTAGTTATGGGAGGGGCAGAGGATGAGCAGGTATGGTTCCCTTTGCCTTTGGAGGGGTGCCTGAGAGAATTGGCCAGGGTTTTCTTTGGTGTATTAGCCTGAGGAAGTTTTGCTGGGGGGAAATGAGCATTAGTTGTGGGAGGGGGGAGCATAGGAGTTTCCCTGGAGTCAGAGGAGGTAGAACAGGTGTCTTGAGGAGGCTCAAAACCTGAGGGAGGAAAAGAGGGGTTAACATGTGAGAAGATCTGTAGGTTACAGCCATAAATGTTTAGGTTGGTGGCTGGGTCTAGATATGAGTAATTTTCCAGGATGTCAAAGGGATTGGAGGTGTCAATGGTTGGTGAGGAGGATTTCTTTAGGATTTCAGAGATGACCTCATAGGGCAGAGCGTCAAGGGAGGGGTAGTGCGGTGGAGGCTTGGGGGAGGTTTGAGAATAAGTATTAGCTTTAGTGTTAGGTTTATCAGATGGGCTCGTTACTACCTGATGGGAGTTAGTAGTGTGGTGGGGCTTAGATTGAGGATGTTGGGAGGTGGTGGATGGGCTGGAGTTGGTGGGAGGATTGGGTGTGGAGGTAGAGGGAGGAGGAGAAGTTGTAGGTGTGTTGGTAGCCAAAAACTTGATCGGACCCCAAGTACAAGGTGCAATTGTAGTAATAATCTGGTGAGTCCAAGTCGATCCACATGGAGCAATGCCTTTTGAAAGTCTTTCCAACTTTGACCTATCCTAAATAAATACTGAATCTGGCCTAAATGGAAACTAATTAAATTACATCAACTTTTCAAAAAAAAAAAAAAAAAAACTAAAAACACTAATTTAAATAAGGAAACATAATCTAGATAATACTAATTAAACTAAAACCTGCAAAAGTAACAAACTCATCAAAGCAACCAACTTAATATAAAATAAAACAAAACAAAACATCCTAAATTAGATCCAAATTACCAAAATTACTTTTTATGCAAATATGAATGATCTTTAATGCCCCAAATGCTAACAATGCAATTTTATGTAAGTTTCTAAGTACAGAAACTCTTGCACAGGCCCAATTCCTCTGGACTGTACGACTAGTCTCAGATGATATGAACCTAAATCTAATGGCTGGAATTAATACTCTGATGATGCATGAACACAACAAAAAAATAAGAATGGAAAAAGGACTTAAAAAGAAAAAGATATGATCACCTAAAGATGCCTAGTTGAACTAGTTATGCTACTGAAATCTGATCACAGGCTTTCCAACTCCCCCTATTTGAGCCTCTGGTTGACACGGTTCCCAAAATTGTTTTTTTCATAAATTCTGGGGTTTCAAAGTCCAATTACCATACTTTAAATCTGCTATTTTTCGGACCAAAACATTCACGTTTACCTGGTTTTTAAATCGTGCACTTTTGTAACACAGTTAAGTCAATTCTGCTGAAACTGTGCAGGATTTTTCACTATTCACATACCGGGTCCGAATTTAGTCTTTCTAATCAGTCAATAATCTTGTGATTTCAACAACAAAAAAAACTTTCTCTAATGCAATTTCTAAATATGAAGTATGCACAAAGACACTTTCCAACCATATATTATGTAAGAAACAAAAATAAAAAGTTTCTACTAAACAAAGAAAGATGCAAGTTGGGTTTTTAAATCAAGAATTTTCAAGTAAAAAAAAATAATCAGAATATTAACTAAACAATAAAAACAAAAGGGTGGAAAAATAAAAAGCGGAAAGAATGTACCAAACATCTAGAAACTAGACGATCCTGCAAGTATTGACAATGCGATAATGATGTCCTCTCTTCTCAGAGTAGGAAAAATTTATGTAAGTGATTACTTGTTGTCTCTCGACTTTTAATCCTTTTATTTTATTTCAAATCCCTAGATCTAATCATGTGAAATTTTGTCTCCAATCAAAACACATAAAAGAACTAGAAATAGAAAATTAAACCACTTACTTAAAGAATACGCAAAATAAATCCAAGTAGTGTCTTTATTCCTTGATCTTGAAGTGCAAAAAATTAAGATTCTTCTCTCTTCATTATCCTCTCAACATGATCTCTCAATCTATGTCTAAAGAATTAGAATGGAGAAGAAGAAGAAGGGGACTAGAGAGAGAGGGTGGATGGGAGTGGAAAGGGAGAGAAAACTTCCAAGATTTTTCAAGTACATGGCATGGACCAAAGTCCTTGGACGTCGAGCCACTTTGCTGGCTCCTTTTTATAATTTTTTATGTTCCTTTGTTGCCAAGAATTCCCCTCCTTCATAGGGCTTTTGTTTCCTCTTTTGCCTTGATTCTTTTCTTCATCTCCAAGCTACTCTTCTCTCTTTGGAAAGACTTTTAAATTTGAGAGATGTACTTGCCTTATTAGGTTTCTTGATGCACACACCTTTCTTGTATAATTCCAATAATATCTCTAAAAATTGCATGATGGTGTAAAGGGAAGAAACTTTCCAAATATTGAGATTTCTTGCAATTCCCGCCTAAAACTGTATCAGACAACTTCCCGATGTCATATCTCCCTCAATATAGCTCTGATTTACGTAATCTTGGGCTCCACATATATCTACTTGAAAAGAGCTTTCCAACGGTGGCTAAATTGCGCCAATCCGACACTCGGTTTGAGAATTATGGCAATTTAAAGTTGCTACCCCTGAAAAATCCGGGAATAATTGTGCACAAATGGAAGCTTCTATGTTGGCACGCAATGGGGTGTGTGGGACCCATGTTGGACGTCCAAGGCATGCTTGGACTCTTTCCTTGCTTGCTTATTAGACTTTCCCTTGACCTCTCTTCTCAAATTTCATCAATGTAGGTCCCATGTTGATTTCTCCTACAAGTTGAAAGAAATAAATTTAACAGAAATTAAATTACGTCTAAGAAAATAAATATGAATCATGCATGGGATCCTACATGCCTAATGATGCTCCCAAATGACAAACTTCCCAAAAATAGCACATGGTGCCAAAAATAGTAGGTATATATTGATGAAGCCAAAAAAACTAACTTTGTGGTGATAAATGTGATGAAAAACCTTAATTTCACAAAAGTCATGCAATTCAATGAATTTTGACCTATTTTGACCATTTTTCCAAAAATAACCCCAAATGCATGAAATCATGAAATTGAGTGTAATCTATGCAATTAAACCTAATTAGGTCCACAAATGCTAATGAAATGATGACCTAATGACCTAGTTTTGTGGACTTATCAGTAGCAAAGGTAGAGGGAGCAGAGGAAGAGAGAGGAGGAGGAGGAATAGTGTCTGTGTTGGTGTGGAGTTCCAGAAGGAGGAGGTTGGAATTAGGTGCTTCTTGGTGGAAGGAGGAGGTAGTGGAGTTATGTTCTCTTGGTGGAAGGTGGGTGTAGCAAGAGGGGGCAGGGGGACTAGTAGAGGTTGATTCAGGTTCGGGGAGAGATCAGGAGGGGGTTGAGAGTTTGAAGAAACAGGGACAAACTGGGATTGAGGTGGTTTAGAACTAGTGTTTTCTGAGGGAGATTTACCATTATGGGTTGCCAAAGAGCAAGATTGATGGGAGTGTCCAGGGTGGAAATAGAGGAGGCAAGGGCAGTGTTCATAAGAGATTGCTATTTCAAATTCTCTCTCCTTGTAGGTTCACTAAAATGGATTGGGGTTTAGGTTTGGAAATATCAATGTTCACCAAGACCCTGGCAAAGGTAAGAATCCTTTGGAATGAAGTGATGTTGTCTAGCTTGATGGCTTGGCCAATGGAGTTGGCTAATGAGAAGATGATGTGTTGGCTCCAACAGTGGTAAGGGAGCCCAGATAGCCTCACCCAGACTGGAGCAAAAGAGGGCCAGATTTATTCATTTTGCCCAAAGGACCAGGGATGGAAGAAGATCTTCTTCCTGTCAATGGACATAGGAGAGAGGCCAAGGATGTGGGCTTTGTCTTCAGGGGAGTTGAAACGGAAGATGAAATGAGAGATACATAGAGAGGAGGTTAGATGGAGAGAAAGGAAAGACACATCCGTTCAACAAGTCATTTCAAAATGAGTTGGTTTTTATTTTATTTTATTCAAATTTGCTGATGTGGCTAGTTGTGGATTGATTAAAACTAAACTTACAGAAGAAATTTTAAACCCACACTTAAAAAAAATGACCCACACTTAAAAAAATCACCCACGCTTAAAATCACCCACACTTAAAATGTTACCCACACTTAAAATGTTTGTGTGGTTAGGAAGTCCAGTTTTAACCTGGAGGTCCTGCCTTCGAATCCTTAAGGCCTTACCCGATACATAGGGCTAGTGGGTGGTTCTATGTATCCGTGAGTTTACCAATGATTCCCCAAAGGGGGGTCGGCGGGTTCCCATGTTATTAAAAAAAAAAAAAAAAAAAAAAAAACTTAAAAATGGGTCTCAACTGCACTTACCGTTTTATACCTTTCAAGAGAGAATAATCCTGAACGCAGCCCGGCAATTGCGGGTTTGGATTGTTGTTTCCAACCCATTTAACAATGGGCCGTGCTTTAATTGGGACCATGCATGCCATTCAACCCGCGAACCCAACTCTAGATTTTCAGGGTTTGGTTTGAAATCTCCAACTTCAGATTGGTCATTACACACCTCTTATTTTTCCAATGCCAACCTGACCTGACCCATTGTGGATTGCCACTCCTATGCTCAGCCCAGAACATGGTCCACTCCAAAAATCAAGCAGGTCCACTCATCATTGTGTTAATGTAAGACATGGAAAATCCTGATAAAACAGAACCAGTGGTCAAAATCCAATACACAATATAGCCTAGCTGATTAGGGGTGTTCATGGGCCGGGCTAAGGTATATCTAGCCCGGCCCGACATTAGAAACACTGGCTCAGGCCCGGACCATGCCCGACACAGGCCATAAAGTTAGGTCCGAGTCCGTCCATTTAATCAATCGGGCTAGAAGGAACTGGGTTTCTTTTATCACTTTTGTGGGCATTTGATCAATTGGTTTAACTAAATAAATTAAATTACATGCATTCCATACACGGGCCGGACTTTGGTCTTTCTATTACGTAATCCAAGCCCGACCCAAAGTGGGCTGCCCCAGCCCATGAGCCCCTCTATAACTGGTTGTGGACCACCCTACTCCTTTGACCAGGGCACGTTCACAATTGGCCCACTTGATGAATGGACTGCATCTGCACTCTTGATGAGGGGCCATCTTGGATGATGTGCGGGTCCAAATAACGTTCTCAAGATCTCTCTATTTCCTCATTGGCAGACAAACCAGCAATCGGAAACCTTGTTGCCTTTTCTTACTGGAATTATTAGTGAAATGAGAAGAACATATATAAACACTGTATCTTTGCCATCAATTCCTTACAATAGTATTTCATCTGTTTTTAAAGGACTTCAAATTTCTTCTGCACTTGCTCTAAGGCTTTTTCCTTGATGGGTTCTCATGTATAAAGGTAATCATTGCTAGCCCTTGAAAGTTTTTGTATTATTTCCATGAAATCTTTGTTAGTGATTTCATTAGCAATGTTGTCTATAGAAAATTTTCAAATTGCTTGGTAGTTTGTAGAACTAATAATTATATTAGTATGTAACGTATGTTCAGAGATTCATGTATTCATTGGAAATGTGCGCGCAGGTAGGTAGAGATCACCTTCATGCACAAAAGTTAGAAAGATAGGATATATGGTCACAACTTGCGGACCCAAATCGATGGGATAAGGCTATAACGATGATGATCTTCCTCCACGTGTCATTTAACCATTGCAAAGTGAGTTCTCTTGAAAATTTAAATGAAGATGGTGATTGCAATAGTTATGGTTATGCATCCCAAGTCCTAGTTATTTAGAAACCCACAGATCTGGTAAGTTGCATGTAAGATGTCTGAAAGAATTCCTCAATGAAATGGAAGCACATATGGACTTGCAAGTTCTTGCATTGCCGAAACATCTCAATGCAAGTTCACCTTGCTTGCATGGAATGTCTTAGTGTGGGGAAGAGGGCCAACTTATTGCGTATTTTATTTTTGAGAGGCAATGATAAAATAATTTTATTAGAAAAAGAAAAGCTGTACAAAAACTAAGAGCACCCTGTTAAGGTAACAGAACTGCTTAAAAGAAAAAAAAAATTACAACAATAGTGAATCTCCAATCTTGAACTCCAGTTACTCCCGATAAACTAATCCGTATATCCATTCTATTCTCTTGGAATGCGTACAAACACATCCATTTAATTACTATTCCTCTCTATCTACGTTGTCACTGAGGCTAATCTCCCTGGAACGTTGGAAGAACCTTGTGCCCATTAAATGAATTGTACACATAGAGGGAGAGTTATGCCTTAACTTCTCCTGCAACTGCGAGATGGGGCTGGATATGGAAGACCTGTATTTAACTGTGGGTCGGAATGTGCAAAATCTCGGAACATCTGTTCAAGGAACACATCAAAATCTTGATCACTTTCTGGGACACTTCAAACGTTCCTGAAACGGCTGAAACCATCCCTGGGCCTAGCTACCAGTTTATGGCTGGTTTGCAAGTGATTACCTAATGTTGGAGCAAAGGTTCAGAATTGAAAGTGGGTTTAGAGGCAAAGTGGTCAAGGGGCTAATTAGTCGCATCCTTACTATGGAACCAATTTCAGTATCTAAGTGGACATACTGATTGAACTGATTGTGCTAAAATTCAGTATTTTCAGCCATGATGGGAATCTAGGTGTCAATGTATACGTCAGACGTATTCCTATAGCATCTAAATAATAATCATGGAAACAGTAATTATTATTCTTTGATTAGCAATTTCATTTCTTTTTTTTTTTTTTGCTAACTCACATTTTCCACTACATACATGGCAGGTTTAATCAGAAGAGGTATATGAATATCCACCCCTACTAGAATATCACAGAAGACGAAGAAAAGGCAGTGCGTGCTTGTTATCTAATTATGCACAACCTACAATTTGGCCTGAAGTTGCTTATGATGAAGCACATCAGACCTCAACGACTCAATGCAGTGTTCTACCACCACCTAGTAGAACTTGATGATGAACCGCCATCATTGGAATGGTATGAAAGAGCATATCCTAAGCTGGTTAAACTGACCCAGATACTGAAAAATGTGGATCAAAGCAAAGGAAGGCTAATGAATGTCAGTGACAATTCAATCATCACAAATGATAGCGTCATTTGTGAAATGCAGACATTCAAGTCCCTCACTAGAGCATTTATAGGGTCTCCTTCAGTGCAGCAAGTACTAGAAAAGGCAGCTTCATCGATGCAGGCCGCACCCAGTACTTGTTTTAGTAAACTGAATGAGAGGGAACCCCTAGTGCTGGATTCTCTTACGAAAGTCTGCGACTTCCTGAATGTCTCTGCACAGCAAAGGAAGTCAGTCCGTCTGACATTATGCCCACAGATCACACAGCATCACATATGGAGGGGTACACTCGAATTGATACTGAGCGACTTGAAATCAGAAATGGGCGCCTTGAAGTATCATCCCTTGTCAACAGGAATGCAGATGGGGGAGCAGATAGTATTGAATTGTTTACGGTTCTTGGCTGAAACTATAAACTCTTCCAACCCTGACTCTTCTTCATGGATGCGGCTTACCTCCACCAAGCAGCCTGACTCGCCGCCCTCTCATAAATGGGCAGAAGTTCTGGAGATGTTTGACGACCTTGTCGCGTGTTTGAGACATGAGGACAGGTTGGTATATTGCTTATTAAAGGTCCACGCGATGAAAGAAGGGCTGTATCAGATCAAGGAAGTGTTGATGGACAGAGATATTGGTTACAAGGAAGCACGGCACCAGGAACGCCTTGTGCAAAAGAAGCTTACTCGGACCCTGGGTCTCTCTTCCAAGTGTTTGTTCACACTCCTGCTGTATTATCTGTATGGGAGCCTTGGAGATGTTGAGATAGATGTTTGTGGGGGAGTTTATGGGAAGGGTAGTAGCTTTTTCTTGTGCATTGGTAAGATTTTGACATCAAATGATGAGAAGATGGTGTGGAGAGGGGTAAAGCAGTTGGACAGGGCTCTTGGGCTGTTCAAGCTTGTGTGGGAAACAGCAGGGATGAAAGCGGTACTGAAATTGCAAGGCCATATTTGGTGTGTAGGGGCTGAGGAAAGGACACTTGCATATAGGGGCAATGTTTTCTTTGTGCATGGGATTAGACCTTGATGAATTGTTAAATAGTGAATGATTTGATTATCATTTCTGGGGAGCACAAAATTTGGGCATTTAGTGATTATTTGCATGATAACTTCCTTGATGAAAGTTTAATTATTAAGATGACATAGTATTAATAGTTAAATAGAACTCTTTAAGCGGATCCCAGATTGATGGGATAAGGCGGCAATGATGAGGAATGTTACTAGAGAAACACTGTTTTCACTGAATACTAATGTTCATTTCTCTCCAAGATCAAACCATTTGTAGCTTACATAAAGCGACTGCTTGTGTCTATGGAATTAATGAAAATGGATGGAAATAAAATGGTGGGTTTTTATGGAAATGCTTGAGTTTTATCTCTACTTGAAAGATGGATTTATGAGGATTTAAGGTGCCAATTTGACAACCTCCAACAAGAAATGGATAACAGATGCGAAACAGCTCCAAAAGTTATGAAGATGGCTTTTCTCCATGGCCCATTTGGATGCTGCTCATAAACCAACTGTGGGTAACAACTATTTTATGCATGAATGAGAATTCATGCGCTTGGATAACCTGAGTAGCCTTCATGTGGCAGTTGTATTGTTCTTTGCCATGAACAATTACAGGTAAATAGTGTTACAGGTAATTAGATTTAGAGTTGGAGTGATTGCAGGGTAACTGAGTTCCAAGGATCCAGACAGCGCATTTGCATTTTCACATCTTTTCATGAAATTTTGAACTGGGTTACATTCAAAGTTTCAAACACAAACTTTGACATGCACAGAAATCATCCTGGCCAATTGACTCTCTTAGGTCATCAGTGTTCTTTTATTTTCTTAATCTTTTCAGTATCCTTTCTCTGCAACTCAGGAAAATTAATTTCAGTATTTTTATCGGTGGTGAACATGCCAATCAAAACCATCTTCTTAGCCACTGACTCCAGACAAGCAGTTTTCTAGGTAGGCATCTCCATTTCAGTGACCTACAGAGGAGAGATTCACAGAATTTCTTGGGGCCTGTTGGTTTATGGGTCATGGCCCATTTGCCAACTTCATATTGAACTTCTAGGAATTCACAGTAAAGGTCGTTGGGTCATTGGAGTATTAAGGAGGTCAAGAGTTAACCGTAGAAGTTGTAAATTTGGATGGGACCATTTCCTAAGATTTAATTTACTAGGGTGATAGGTGGGTAATCATTCCCATCGAAGGAAAGATTTTCCGATGGCCCTTGTGTTTCACATTTAATCCTTCACTTTTAGCCACTTTAATAGAAAGGCGTGGCTCAATATTTAAAAAAAATAAATCCATATCAATTAAGCAAGCACATTGAATTCACAGGTTTCCTGGGCAATGTTCATATATCAAATAAAAGGCAGACATACAAGAGACCGACAAGATAAACCCTTTAATAAGAAAGGATCACCCACCCTTTCCCTTAACAGATTAAATCCTAGGAAATTGGTTGTCCCTTTAAGATCTCCACCCTTAATACTCACACTTCACTCTTTAATAACCTTGAACCAACCACCCCTTTCTCAATAATTTCTAGGAAATCAGCAGGAATTATACAAGTGGCCCGTTTGTTTGTTTTATGTGGTTGATTGGTTAATAAACTGCAGCTGATTAGTAAAGTAGTTGCTGCCTCTTTGGCTTTTTGGCTGTACACCTTCCTGTTGGAAAGAGTTTCTTATTTGTATAGCTTGCTTTTGATATTAATAAAATCTTTCTTTCATTGGTTCTAAAACAAAAAAGACAGGGAAAGAAGAAAAATTAGTCATTGGCCTGTAATGAAAGAGGTTGATTCCAATATGATAGTGATTAGTAGGTGCTATAGTAAAAAAAATAAAGATATCACTATTGGTATTGCCTAATCAGATAAGTATCAAACCTTTTTCAATACAGTAACAGAGAGAGTACAAGCAAATTGAGATGTCCACAACAGATAAATATTGGCAATGTTACCAAGAGAAATGATGCATCACACACAAGGAATTTAAAGTCAGCAAATCTCAATAAAACAATAAATTCATTTGAGCAGCAAGGTCTCCACCTTATGCCTTCAACTGAAATGCCATCAGTATGACAATGCTAACAAATTCTATTACTGAAAATTTGCAAAAAAACTGCAAAATATTAGGCCATCCAACCCACCCCAAAACACATTATATCAAATGCACTGACAGACCCCGACAATCAACACTCTGGTGAAAATAAAGTCAGATGGATTACTAAAAGCAAATACTATGAGATATGATTAGAGAAATAGCTATTATTGATGGATGGCAGATGATAGTGAGATTGTCAATTCAGCATGCAGTAAGTGTGACAACTAGTGACAACTAGGTCTCGTCACTTGAGGATACTAACAAATGAACTAGAAATTAAAACCAAGATGAAAAAGGATGCAGATAAAAAAAAATTCTTCAAAGAAAATTGAATTAATTAATGACAAGTTTAGAATATCCCTTCTCAACTAGGATTACCACCTGTCCTTATTATAACATTCAAACCATAGTATCATTAATTTTCTTGAACAGATGAAACCCGCAAATGATTAGGTAAATTGGATTTCATCCTAATTACCCCTACCTTATATCCAACAAATCATTCTCTATAACCAAGCCATATTCTTAAAACATTGCTTATTGTGCTAATTATCAGCACAAGTCACCAAAATTCTTTGAAATGTACACCTACTCATATACTGCAAGTATAAATGTCATACTAAAGTCATACCAGAAAACATTTAATCAACTATGTTTTGTTGGGATGATATTAGTTGATATTGAGACTGCCTTCTGCCTTCTGTTCAGAAACAAATATATTACATTTGAATTATAGACAGCATTTTCATTGATACAATGATAATTGTCTCAAGTACATCCTGATGGCATATAGGATTCTTATGCCATGCTTACAAACATTCACTACTATAAGAACCAAAATGTCGTATATTTTGCATAACTAAATCACAAGAAAGCGTAAATATAATTTCGTGGAAGCATTTTTCTACTCCTTTTCAGCAGATTGCGCCCACTTAATGGTTGACCTCGCCAAAGCATCCATTGGATCAATGCATTTCTTATGAAGTGGATCATTTGTGGGTAAAAGTGCGCGCATTTCATCAGATGCGAGGATTACAGTATTGACAGCCCTCACAAGAAGAACTTGTAACGCAATTCTAAATAAATTTTTGGCACCCTCCATGTCCTTTCTGTTCAATGCTTCTATAGCGGGGATTACCGTATGCTCCATGGTTGCTTTATCTGGTAACACTACCTCAAAACCCTGAAAAATACATGGTTAGAAATGTGGAGATAAAGATGGTTGATTCTTTTTTCTGGCGTTCTCATCGAATGCAATGATAAAAAATTAGTTTTTCATGCAAAAAAAATTATAATTTTTCAATATGGATAGAGATCTATAGAAGATAGAAGAACCGAAAGAAACATAGAAGCATTACACGTCATATAGCGAAGGTAACGAAATTATGGCGTTCAACAAACCATATAATAAACTTACATTTTAAGTAATTTGCAGTTGTACAAAAGCTACAGGATGCAACTCTGTCCATGAAACATATTCAAATTCAATGACCCAAATAAACACAACATGAAGAGAGCAGAATTATATGACGCCATACACATTAAAAACAAAATATTAATAATAAAATATGAAACTATACATGGCCTGATCAGGATGTACATAAAATAAGTAAATTATCATTTTTACTTGTCGGCAATGTCGCTTTGCATCTAGTACATGTTGGTCCCCAGTTGCAAGAACTTTTTAAAATGAGCAATTAACCAGTGTCAACATGTATAAGACATGACACAATTTAGGATTATTCTATTAATAATTTAAAAATGGTGCCCTTGCTGATACTATATTGGAAATTGTTTGGCTTTGCTAGATACTTGGAGACATCGGCATTCATCTTCATCAGCCGACCCCTCTATATTGAGATAATAAGAGTGCTATTCACATCGTGTGAGTGAACGACACAATGTCTATCAAAGGGTCATGACAGCCCTCCTCACGTAAACAAAAACGCCAACCAAGGATTCGAACACACGTCCCCTGGCTCTGATACCATGTTAATAACCAGAGACACCAAAAGATCGAGCTGTTAGTGAATGACAGAAGAATGTATATCAAAAGGCCTTGACACTTCCTTGAGCATACTAAACACATTCAGATCCATTTTCATTTTGTTGGCCAACACATCTTCATCAAGGGACTATAACTCTCCATTCAATTTCTTCAACTAGTCGGTTGATTATCTCATCGCAACCAGTTACTAAACATACTCGGCAATCCCTCAATGTTTTTCCATTGCGATAAGCATCGCACACAAGCATACAAAATCTTACATACTATCTTTGCACCATTTCAATATTATAAATTCAAGCTCGATTCATCACATTGACACATGACTCTCCAATTTAGTTCTCTTACAATCTCTCACTCCCATGCAAGGTAAAATGAAAATTAATATCTGTGTGTTATTAGGGCGGCTTTCAAAGAACTAAGAAACCCGTTTTCCAAACTTATTGAGAAACTATTTGGAAAAGGATAATCAAGCATAAGAGGGAGTATTCAATTCATAACTAGTAGTTTGGGAAGAGTGAAACACTATACACAAAAAAACGAAACAATATTGATGTCAAATTATTGTTGGTAGCCACCATTTTTTTTTTTTCTGTGCATCTTCTTTAACTTAAATTGGAGTGGAATACCTAAAAGGCTCCTTGATGAATATGCAGCCAATGTGTTGACAGTTCTGTAGCTAAAAGACCCAACGGATCCATACTATAAAACAGATTAAATCTCTTCATATGCTTCAATTTCAAATGCATTGATTTTAACTTTTATTCAACTCACCTGATATTTCAAAGAGAGGCAGCCAATATGATTTAGATTAAATATATAAAGCTAAAGCTAGATTCTCTTTTTAACTTCCTTTCCACAAAATTTTATTCTTTTTTCTTTGGTATGATATGAATGATGATAAAGTCCTAGTATGTCTGCAAAGATCACCAGGGTCCAACTCTTCAAGAATAATTCTACTCTCTTACTAATGATCCGCTATTTAATAAGATGAAGTAGAAAAAAATTGTTACTCCATGATTATCAATTGAGGAGTTTTGCATTTCTTAGTGCCCACCAACTCAGACTACTCTATGGTCCATACATAAGCTGCTGCTACTCTCCATGGTCGGCTTCAAATGCCAACAAAAGTGATTCTAAAATTTCTCCAGACACTGAGGTTCAATATGTAATTACATTAAGGGTATAGAAGTTTAAAGATTGTGTTATATTTGAGATGAATAAACAGTTAATCAGAACTAAGAGCCCTTACGGTCAGTCACAGTATCATAATAAAGGATATGAATACAATTGAGGATTCCAGTAACAAAATCAAGAAATTAAATTGAAAAAGAATCACATAAGTAAATTATAAATGTAATCCAATAGATAGATACAGCGCAGTTCAATAATTACTTAAGACTTCAACATTACTCAATGTTCATAGCATTCTTTAAATCTATAGTACATAGATTGGATTAGATTCCTTCTCATGTATAAAGGAGATGTAAATTAGACAATAAATGAAAAAATCACATTTCAGAGAAGGTGTACCAACCAAGCAGATAGGAGCAAGGATAAAAAAAAGAAGGTGTGGTGGGTATTTCAGCCATCCCTTATACAATATGTATCAGTTGATACATACTGGGTATATCAAATTGGATGCCTATTTTCATTATTAACTGAAATCAATCGGCATATCAGACCCTTAATAAGGACTTGTATCGTTGTATGATTTGGAAATAGCAATACCGATGCATTTGTTCATTCACATTCCTTTTGTTCAGGCACTTTTAAGTTAACAAATCTCTGCTAAAAAAATGGATACAAATGATTTTAAGATCATTCCCAACCAACCAAAACAAATGAAAAAAAAAAAAAAATTTGCTCATATAATATTTTCATACCTTAGACCAATCCCTTATGTGTTTCCTTCTATATCATCTTTGATCTCTCGATTTAAAGTGGTTTTCGGTAGTTTATGACTTTTGGGCTTCAAAAACATCTGGACTTAAAAAGGATACAAGTGAAAATCTGCTGATATGCACCAAAACACATTAGCCATATCCGTGCATATTAGTTGATAAATCAGTTACTAAGGGCCAATACAGTTAAGAGTGGCGATATTTTCATTTTATTGTAACGGCATAGGACAATAGGATCAGCGGATATAATATGTATCAGCCGATATTTTGAATTATGGATATAACTTATAAGCATTAATTGGATATGCAATCAGGTAATGAATGTACAGATCATAAGGGAAAAAAAAGGAAAAACCATGAAAGATGCCACTTTGGCAGAAGGAGATATTAGAATAACAATATTAAGGGCCTAGGCTTTGTAGTGGCCAAGAACAAGTCCACCTTAGCATCTGATTATGATAGAAGTCACTAGAGATCCTTTTCAATCATATCATATAAAATGCATGAAACTAACAAAAACAGTAGATGCATTGGCATACCAAATTCTGGAGCTTCTCCCGATAAAAATCTGCTTTTAAAGTAGCATCTGTTGCAAGGACACCGATTCGCACACTGCTCCCTGCTGCAATTGGCTTCAAGTTTGCCTCCTTGAGTTCTTTGGCTACACATTCACCCACATGAAGGAAAGGCACAGAACAGCCTTCAGAAATATCACTATGCCACGAATGCGAAATATGGCAAGGCATAACAATGCAACGAGCTCCTGCTCGCTCGAGAAAGGACCTTTTGCGACGTAGATTTTCCACGATAGGAGTATGATCCAAATGGGTATGAACATTTTTCAAACTGAGAAAGGGAAAAGAACCCCTTTCATGGGAAGAAAGTTCCCTGTTTAACACTGGATCATTGCAGACAATGAAAGGAAGAGTTTCCTCTCCATCTTTCAAACTCCATCCAATGAGTTTCTTCAAAAACCTCATTGTAGAAATAGCGGATACTCCTCCAATGATACCAACTGTATTAGCATGGCTGAGAACGGAATCGGTGATCCTACTGCTTGTTGGAGCTTTGAAACTCTTAGATTCAGGCAAGTTGCCATTATCGTCAGTTGGCAAAAGGATTGAAGCTTTTACAGCAAATCCTCTATTGAAAGAGTGGATTTTAAATTGGGTCCTATGCTTATTTCTGCCACCCACAAGATATGAAGGGCAATTCAATGAGTGGAAAGACATTGTCATGCTAACATCAAACATCTTCAATATCACAAACTTATCACCAAACACACTATTAGATCTTCAGTGATTCCCTACAACTCCATCTCTTAAGGCAAGTGAACTTTCGTGAGCTTCCAAAATTTCAGCCACCAAAAGCCAAAACCCACCTCTAAAAACAAGAGATTTTCACAGGTTTCTCGAACTTTCAGCTCTTCAAATTCAAAAATGTCCTCTGATAACAAATAAAATATTAAAGAACTTCCCAAATTTCATCCCTGAAATATAAAATCAACCTCTAAAATCTACCAAATTCAAGGGAAAAATAGAGAAGGAAAACTCCAATTCTAACCTCTTACCCAAGACCCTACTCCAAAACTGCTAAATTATCAGTGTGCAGAATATTCCAGCCCTTGAAAACCAAAATCCAACTGAGGAAAGTAGTCATACTCTGATGGGTTTCCTCAAGATCTCAGCCCCAGAACAAAAACCCACCTCTAAAACCCAGAATCCTTCATGGGTCATGTACAATTCAATGCAAAGCACAACAGCCAACCATCAAAATTAGATCTTTCTAAAGAGAATAAGATCTAGAAATAACAAAAGATTGGCATCTCCCACCCAACTTCTAATCCCTTTTATGACTTTTTTTTTTCCAAATTGGGGATCCTTCAATTATCGAGGGAAGGAGGAATCGTCATGCTTGTCCTCCTATCAATTTTGCTACCGAGCCCAATCGTCACCTTCCAGTCTATCATAAGAAAAATCCAAGAAAAGAAAAGATCCTAGAAAACATGGGATTTCTAACCTGTTTTGATATCCTTCGTCCACTTGAGATATTAAATTGTGGAGAATTCGGTGAAAGAGATGGCAGAGGACTCATCAATCTACTGTAAAAATCCCATCTTTCAGTCTCCCAGTGGCTGCCGTACATATTTCTTCCCTCCACTGCCAGCCTTGGAGCTCTTAAATAACATTAAAATACTGTAGTGTGTTATTATACCTAATTATAATATATTAAATTATGGGGTTTTGGCTTCAATTTTGACGGTCCCTTATAATTTTAATTTATGGTTAGGTGACTACTCATGCAACTACCCACTCATTATTCTATATTTAAGTAGTTCTTATGTAAGTATATCCTATTTGCTCCAATTTCTCTATTTCTATTTTATCCCATTTGTCCCATGGAAAGAGGTAAATTTTTTAATATGTGATTATTTATTTTGTCAGGGAGATATCGTGCTCAGCACAAGTTATTGGGCTAGCTGGATATAACTGTTAGCAGAGGTGGTGATTTGATTAAAGGAATGGCTACAAATGGGCTTGCTTCATGTCGGGTATAGGGTCTATCTGGACCAATTGTTAATCGGATTGGGGTCGGATCTTAATAAAGAGCCTGAGTCGTGGCCCAAGGCCCCATAGTGACATCCAAATACTTATAAATTGATATAATACTCGACATGCGTGGTAAACGGAGAGGAATCTTTTATTTACAGGATTCCTTTATTCCCTCGAATCATACTATCTTCTATCAAGATTTCTAATGCAGCCGTGCTACCTGGACCGAATGGGGGGATCGAATTCTGGCCCGCTGGGATCCAATGGTCTTCATGGGGGACCGGGCCTGAATTCGGTCCCCCCATTCGGTCCATGTGGACTTTCCCTTTCTAATGAGAGGAGTCCTGCATTTCAGGTTATATCAGGTTTGAGAAACACCTAGAAGGAGTCACTCCTTGTAATTCAGGTGTTTCTTTGCCTTGATGGATTTTCAAAATTCGATTGGGGAGGTGGAGACGGAGGAAGGAGGAATCAATAGAAGAGAGGATTTTTTATGGGTTGGGAGGATTTGGAAAATCTTCTCTCACTTTTCCTCTCTTCACCCAAACGTGAGTTTTCCTCGGAATAGAGAAAAATCAGAGAGGATTCTTCTTTGAGAACATTACCCAAACATGTAGGAAAATATTCTAGGTTCATAAGCGACTAAGGGAACCATGCATAGTCAGGCTCAGCCATAGAGAATGAAATTAATGAGTGGGGCCCACCTAGGGCACTACAATCAAAACAAGGATGGGGCCCACCCACCTAGGCGGAGGGTAATTAAAATATTAATCCTACCAACTTCTCCAGCTCCTTCATGCACATTTGGTAATAGAACACGAAACCACATTTGAGATTTCCTCCGTGGGGATTTTTATAGTTGAGAATCTCACATCGATATGCACTCAACTTAACCAAGATCTGTGATTCCTCCTCAAGGAGTTCTATAGTTGAGAATTTCACATCAATGTGCACTCAACTTAACCATTCATCTGAGTAGTGGGCCCATATGGATTACAAAAGAGTTGCCAGCACATTTATTTGAGCCCATATACATTAAATGGGCCCCACATTTTTCTAGGTTCAACCTTATTTTCGGCCTTTTTTTTATTTCAAGAGTTTTTTTAGTCTGGTAGGACTTCTCATGATTTCATTCATCATTTGAATATTAAAGTTATCATTCTTTTTATTATTAAGGTGAGCGAATGTGAATATTGGGGCTCATCATGATTTTATCATAGTAGTGAACCATACAAAATCACTTTTTCTTAGGTGGAAAAATCGTATCACTACCCTATGAATTCCAGAGGTTCAGTAGTGGTTACCTATAGAACTGAGAAAAGCAATTATGAGGTATTTTTTTTCTTATGTTAACATGATCCCCCATATTTTATATAATTACCATTTGATAAAGTAACATTATTCCCATTAAGAAAAACTCCATGTTTTATTACCATAAGAAAGACCTCATTCCAAGATCCTCGGTTTTAATATATAAGAAGCTTGGGCAATTTGATTTGGAAATTAATTGAAGCTCAATTTGACAATTTATTGCCTAATTGAATTCCCCATTTTGACTCAGTTTTAACTTTATCTTTTGAAATAAAAAATCCTCCATGATAAAAGTGTCATGCACAATTTGGATTACTTAAGCCTTACTAGCAGCAACCTTTCTTATTTCAATTTTAAGTTTGAGAGTCTCATTCATGATTAATTTTAATTTCTTCCGTTTTCTTTTAAAAAATTCTTCTTTGTTTATTACTCTAGAGATTTTTATTTCATTCCTTAAACTTCTAGAGGGTGTTTGGATAACTACAGAATATAATATCACCAAATTTGAATATTGTAAGATTACATTATCACAGAATAAAATAGTGTCATATTATAATATTGTATTACTTATGGTGTTTGGCAATTTCTACAAACTTCAATATACTTATAAGTATTTGGCAAATTATAAGATTCTCACTAGATGATGCACCAAAAATAAGAAATGAAGAGGGAAATAGGGATGATAGACCCAAAGGGAGTCCACTAATCAGTAGTCACACAAGAGTGATTTAATATTGGTAACTAGGGTAGGGTCCATCAAATTAAAAAATTATTAGACTAAATGTTAAAAACCACGAGCAATATTGTTTAATCAATGTGGGCCCACATGTTGGAAATCACAACGTAATACATCTAATTCTCAATTGTTAGATATCATTAAAGATTCATCTATGAAAAATCAATGTGGAACCAATTTGATGTTAATAATCATATTAACCAAGCTAATTATAGTAATCATCAACGGGCAATTAGACAACGAAACTCATTTAATGATGGTAAACTAATAGTTACAATCACACAATCCAATATTGGTAATGAATATGAGACCCACCTAATGTTGGTAATCATAGTGGAAGTCACCTAATGCAACATTTGTAGGACCCACCTAATATTAATAATCAACAAGAGAACTATGTAATTATGACAAGGTTATAAGACCCACTAGAATTTATAGACATGGAAGTGCCCATCTAATAGAGAGTCATAGCAAGACTCCTATAAAAGCCATCAATGTTAAAAATTATAGTGGGCCACTATGGTAGTATTTGCTCAAGAACTTTCACTCACGTTTGCAAAAACTAACGAATGATTGTTTTATAAAGCATATACTTGAATATTTTAATATGAAGGTTTTTGTAAGAAAGTGAGATATTGTAGGATACCTTCTAAGTTATCCAAACACCTAGTTTCTAGGTGTGTAGATTATATTCTAAACTAGAAGATAATATAGCAAAATGTTTAGAAATATTTGGTTTCCAAACATCGACCTAATTACTTTTAAAACCAATGATATAAAATTGATATTGATAAGTCCTGAAAAGCACATATTTTCATACACATTTTGGACTATTTTAATGACTTATTGATATTAAAGAGTCTCATTTAATGTCATATCATGATTTTATGCATTTTTGATCCATTGTAGAGCATTCATGCATAGTTTTCTCAAAAATCACACTTTTTGTATAAATTCATGAAACTTGCCATTTTTAAAAATCTCTTTTGGAAAGTTGGTTATTTTGATGCGTCATAAGACAAGTAGGGTCTCATGCATCGTCCATTTAAATTACTACATAGAATTTTTCTTGAATCCATTTGTTTTAATTTGTGTAGGAGAAATCAAGAATGGGACCCACATTGGTGAAATTTGAGAGAGATCAAGGGTATGATTCTTTCATGGCAGACCCACATATCTTAGTATTTTTGGAGAGTTTGGAAAGTCAACAATGGAAAGCTAGATTTGGAATTTCAAGATCAAGAAAGGAAACTTCATATTTGGTAAGATCTAATGCTTACTAAGTTTGAAATTCAAAAATCAAGAAAGAAAGAAAGGAAAGTGTGCTAGAGGAGTTGACTAGTCAATCAAAGAAGTTTGGAAGCAAACCAAAGATGAAAGGGGAGTCAATAAAGAAAGAAAGAAATATCCCAAGACCCCTATGGACGTCCACATGGGTCCCACACACCCCATTGCACAACTAGCATAGAAGCTTCCATATGTATGCAATTAATTTCGAATCTTTCAATGGCAACGAGATTAAAATGGCCATAACTCACGATCCAACCTTCGGATCGGTGAAATCTACCCACCTTTGGAAGTATCTTTTCTAGTAGATATCCATGGAGTCCAAGGTTGTGTCAATCGGAGTTGAAACGAGGGAGATATCGACTCTGGAAGTTAGTGCTATAATTTATACTCGGGATTGCAATTTTGCACATGGAAAGCACCAAATATCTCTCACTCACCTTGCTATTTCTTTGAAGACTTGTTGGCCAAGGAAGTGACTTGTTATACAGAGAAGATTTCATGCTACAAACTTGGAACAAAGAAGGAAAGAAAGAGAGGAAAAATCTATAAATTGAAGGCATAGGCATCCCTCTCCTCTCATGGGAAGATATACCACCTCTGAAGAATTACTACTACACTCCATATTCTTCCTCTCCATTTCTCTCCATTGGAGTCCTCAAGGAGATTTGGCCCAAAAATCACACTACAACCTTGGGTTTTTCAGCTAGAAGAGGCTTCTCATCCTCGTATGTAATTGTCGTGGTTTATCTTATTTTTTTAATCTTATGTAAAGACTTTGTAGATTAATAAAGGTGTTGCTTTCTCTTGTTAATTTTTCATTTCTTGTACTTGGGTGATTGGTGCTTGATTTGTATTTTTTTCTTATTGTTGTTTGGATTGACGACCTAATGGCCTGAAGAGCATGATTCAAATTATGACCCCACTTAGAAAAAGAATTTTAAAAGAGAAGAATACACTTTCACACACTTTAATTTTCGCACTCGCTACATTTAATTTCGTGTCTTACACACATTGAAGTTCTTGTTAATCCATACATTTAATCTTTTGTCACCATACATTTATTTTAATGTTTCTACAGACATTTAAATTTGAGGATTTTACCGGAAAAAGCAGATTAGGTAACCACTGTACCTAAAAGGTAATTTTAAGTGCCCTTGCACCAAACCAGTCATATTGCCCGTTTTTCGTATTTTTTTTTAAACATTCTCTACTAAGGTCCCTATCGACCTTTATTTGCAATGTTAAGGGTCAATTGAGATCCTGCAGTCCATCTTAAACTTTACAAAACTCTCATTTACTTTGTTTGTAGGGTCTCAGTTGACCTTTTTTCTTTTATAATGTTAAGGGTCTCTATCGACCTTGCAATGTATGCTTATAAATGTACGAAACTCATCTCTCATTCCCTGTTCTTAGAAAAAAAAAAAAACGACCATACTCGACTTGCTTCCCCCCTTCATAGGATATTCCCACCTCTTGAAGACCACTAAAGCCACATGTTATTGTTTTGTGGAGAACATTAAAGTGCATATGCTATTGTTTGGGGTAGACAAATGAAAATGTTCAGTTTGTACTTTGCCCTAAAACATAATTTTTACTTTTCAAAAACCCTTTTCATAATTTCTATTTCCATGTCACCATGCATGCATGCATTTATCTACAGGAGAGTAGGTGTACGTGGCAACAAGAAAAGCAATATTGCAAAAGGAATGGCAAGGGCACAACCCAGCCGACCATAAGATGACAAACGAAAATGAAAAAAATGGGGTTTTTTTTATAATACATACCTTCGACAAAGAGGGCGTTGGAGGGGACCACAATGGAACGATGGCGGAGCGCTGGGAACCACTGTGAATGTGCCTGGTAGCTAATGAGGAGTCGCATTCGACGTTGAGGAAGAAGAAAGAAACAAAAAAGAAAGAAAATCGAGTTTCTAAGCCCTAATATGTATGAAAGGGTCGAACGCAGGGTCTCAATCAACTTTAGTATATAAAGAATGTTAAAAAAATATGGAAGACGGGCAATATGACTTATTTGGTGCAAGGGCACTTAAAATTACTTTCGGTAAGGTGGTCACCTAATCTGTTTTTTCCAGTAAGATCCCCTTTAAATTTCTTAATGTCATACATTTAACTTTTATTGGTATAAAACAGGTGCATTTTTTATTTAGTTTATTTTTTATTTTTTTAAAAATATTTTTCTTAAATAAAAATATAAAACCTCGGCCATTGGTAGTGGTTTTCTTTTTTATTTTTTTTTAAATGTCTAAACAACCACATTTTTGTGTGTGGTTTTATTTTATTGTTATCCATATGTAACGGCTATGGTAATTTTTAAAATTTCCACGGATTCGAGCTGTGGCTTTTGAAATACTACATCATTCTTTGCCACAGAATTGCCACGGTCATATCTATGGCAAAAAGGGAAAAGCCACAGCCATTGGCTGTGGTTTTTTTGCATTTTTTACTTAGCTTGTTAAGTCTGTTAGTGCATAGTTGTGGCTAGTTATTTAGTGGATGCATGCTTAGTTTAATTTTCATTGTTTTTTTTTTCATAACTTCGTTTCCGGAAATAATCTTCTCAAATTTGGAATTTCTTTTATTTTTAGTTCTTATTAAAAAGGAATTAAATTTGTATTGCATAAGGAGACAACAACTTGTATTGTTTTTTTACCTAAATTGGAATAATTTAAAATGTAACTTAATGATGTTATTTTAATCCGAATTTTGGAGGAATTATTATTTTATGAGTTACCTTCAAGCCATAAAAATTTTAGAAGAAAAAGATCTTGGGAAGACGGATTTTCGATTAACTAATTGCATGCATGTAAATCTGTCAGATTTTTGAAGTGAGACAGATTCTGATCCAAAAGGTTTAGTTTAGTTATCCTATCAAATCAGTGAGTTTTCATTGAAATTTGGCTAGATTCAATTTGAATGAGTCTAGTTTCATATCCCAAAATTTCAGATCAAAACAGTTTCTAAAAGAGGGGTAACTAGTGGCTACAAAATTATTGGTCGAATCTGCTTGTGTGTAGAAATTTGTAATCTTCTTGTGTTGGTCTAATTCATTGAAACATAACCTTTTTGTTTTTAATTCTTTTTCACTTTTTTTTTCATTGAATTCATACATCATCCTAGTTTGATTTCCAGCCATGAAACTTAGTTTTATATTGCATTAGATTAGGTTCACATTTTATGAAAGTTTGCATCTCATATAAAATTTGTGCATTAGGAAGCTTGTCATAGCATGCATCGCATTGCATTATTAACTTTCTAACTTAGGTTTCTTTTGTTTCTTATTTTCATTTTTGGTCCTTTTTAGTCTTGATGTTCTAACTTGTGTCTTCTTTTGTAGCAACTTTAGTTTTTAGTTTAAGATTTTTAGATTTAGGAAGTTTTTCTTTTCATTGGATTATAATTAATTTAATTTTTGAAAAGTAGGAATGATGGTTGTAATTTTTTAGTTTTTAGGCTAGTTTTAGATTTTTAATTTAGGGTAGGTACAAGTTGAAGAGGAACCTTAATTTACATTGCTCCATGTGAATCGACCTAGTCTCACCGGTTTTATTACTACAATCGCGGCTCTACACTTAGAGCTTTCAATCGTCTATTTACTAAATACGCAATAAAAAATAAAAAAGGGTAAGTTAGATTAAGTTATGATGTAATTAAGTTATGATGTAATTCTTAAAAAATAACTAACATACCTTTGTTTTATACCATGCATTCTTGATAGATATATTATGACTGCAATTGAGAAAAATAAATTCATAAATAGTTTTATGATTTTTTTGTAAAAATGGACTCATCATAGTTATTGAGAATGTTCACAAGCACAACGTAAGAACTCAAAATAGTACTAGTGTAAATAAAAAATAAAACTAAACATAAAAAAATAAAAAAAATATAATCAAATAATTTTTCATATCTAAAGTCATTTCAACAAATCTCATTGTCTTCCAAAAACATATCTGATCAATGAGCCAAATTCAGGCTACAATAGTGTCCTTATTCAACTTTTAATTTACTTATTTTTGAAATGGAGAAGCCTAAGTCCCTCTTGTTTAAGAAAATGAATAAACTTTGATTTAAATCTAAATTATGTGACTAGCTAAATTGAAAAGAATACAAGAAAATCATAAAAATCTCTTTTATATTGCATATATATATATATATGTTAAACGATATCCTATTTTGTTAATTAGTGTATGTACATAATTTAACATATGTATAAAAAAAGTACAATTAAAAGTAAAACATTTGAAATGAAAGTCATCATAATTTATGTAGGTTCTGAGATAGACTTATGCACCACTAACATCACCAACTCAATTTATCGTGGCAATACGAAATTAATAACTTTTAAGAAAATAAAATAAAATGCAAGTGAGGGTGGGAAACCAATACTTGAAAAATGAATGAGAATTATGGATTAAAAAGGAAGAAAATGTATTATTTATTTGCTAAAAAGGTTGTAGATGATTGACAAATGTTGCTCATCTAATTACACTAAAAAAAATGACAAAAAGTGTCATGATGTAAAATGATAGTTTAAAGATAGAAAGTCATAAATGATTGACAAATGTCCCTCATCTAAACTGTCACTCCAAAAGGATGATAACAAAGTACCTTCAAGTTAAGTTCTTGGAGGCAAGTTTAGTTAGGATGGCTGGTTAGATATTATGTATCGACTTAACTCTACCCCAAGCTAATTGATTAATTGGGTTAAAATTGTTAGCTCAAACCTACAAGAAAGCAAAAAAAATCAACTCTGACTTTGAATAACTAAATAGGGTTCAAGTTAGGTGGTCGGTTGGGTTAAAATTTCTATTACTATCAATATATTTTAGTTCTTATTAATTATCATAACTTAAAATAGTTAGTTAAAATTTTCTAACTTTAGTTTGATTGGAAGATGTAAACCTATTGCCACTGACTCAATTTTATTTTATGTTTATAAGTTTGTAGTGATCCTATAATAGTTGTTAATCATGTCCGAATGAAATCAACTCAAACTCAATCCATTGCATCTATCATAACTTTAGTTTTTATTTAATGCATTTATTACTACTGGATTGACACACATAAAGAATATCCTGAATTGCATAATCCCGATCTTCAAATTAATAGGGTTTTTTCATGATTTATTAATAAATATGAATGATCTTAGTCATTTATTTCTTAACAACTATAATATTAATATTAAAGTTGTTGATTTTGACCGAACCAATTTCAATCTTGACTTCTAAATTGTGATTTATATTATTACTCTATTTTTCTCTCCAATTGTTTAGTTATTTAAGGATAGTCTTAGTCATTTTTGTTTATCGAATATGATTAAGATAACTATCTTATTTGTTTTCGAATCCTATTGATCAAAATGGATCTAAAAAAAAAACTCTACTTTCTTAATAAAAAAGGCCCAGGTCTATATCACTTAACAATTTAATATTATGATCAATCTGTGCTCTATGATTAACTATAATATTTTGGTCAAAATAATCATATGAATTATGAAATTTTACATTTTATTTTATTTTATTTTATTTGTAAATGGGGTATACTTTTAGGCTCATACCCAATGAATCCGATTATATCACTCCACTTCAAATGAAAAAGATCTGTAAGATCTATCATTCTTAAAGTATTTGATATAAATTAAAAGAAAAACCAAAATACTTGACATGCAGTGAATAATATTCAATGAAATAAATTTTTTTCTAATTTTTTCTTATAAAATTTTATAGTTTTATTACTTATTTTTCTAATTTATGAACATTGGCAACCACCCCCGCCCCCCACTATAATAAAAAAAAAAATTATGCATTTATACATATCTGTGCTTTAAAACACGTGTGATCAAGTTAGTTTTTTTTATTTAAAAAGAGGGTTCCTACATAAGCAGAGAATCCATGAATTGAACTCCCAGTAGCTAAGTGGGCATGGGCTTGACCCTATGCATGCTTCTAAGACCACCTAAACCCAATATCTTAATATAAAAGGACTTAAGTCTTGCAAAATGTATTGTATCCAAGTGCGCTGGATCTAATAGTAGGCCCAGAACTAAATGGGTCTCAACTTGGACAAGGTCAACCCAATCTAACTCAACCCATTCTCAATATTAAAGTAAATGTTTTTCATTAAGTTTAATTAGAAAAAACCCTCACAAAGACATAGATGTAAGTGTTAGATTGTATGTCCTCAATCCAATTGATGATCCGAATAAATTGATTTATTTTATCAATTAATTTATATTTTCATGTTTTATTCATGTGATAAATGATATTCTTCTATATGATTGCATATAACCAATACAAAATGACATGATTATTCATGAGATGAACCGGAGCCCACAAGTGTATTAGATGTAATCCATATGTGTGGATGAGATTCATATACAAAAGACATGGTTCAAAAATCTTATACTTGAAGTATTTTCACAACCAGTGATGAGACTGGGCATCTCATCTGATAAGGCTGTAGCACTGCAATTACTATGGGATAGTGTGATTTATCTCAATCATCAGAGTGTAAGACTATAGATTGTTGTGCCAATACATTGGATGTGCTGAAGGACCATATGTAACGCCCCAATTCCGAATATTGAGTTTACTGCCAAGGTACCAGAATTTGGTACGCTACTTCCCGATTGAACCGAGAACTTCCAAGTGTAAGAAGTAGGTGGGCCTCGTAGATAGGTTTACAAAAACTTTTGACCCACTTGATTCAGGAATCAAGTACCCATAAAGCGAGGAACCACATCCAGAATCCAAAACCTCAAACTCATGATCAAGATCAGTAATAAACTCTATCTAGAAGATAGAAAAAACGAGCACCATGCATCCACAACAAATCCACAACATACAAGGAAGTGGCCGGATAATACCTTTGGAGCTTGGTTGGGCTCTAATGGAGGAGAAGATCACTTTCTTAAAACAATAGAGATCTTCAAGATCTTGTTGTCTTCCACGCTATGACCCATTTCAGATTTCTATTCCTAAGGAGAATGGTGGGATCTCCAAAATAAACCAACTAGAAGCTCTTGAAGGAAAACTAGAATAGAACTAGAAGAGGGAGAGAAGGAGAGGGCGTGCAACACTTGCACACTTAGGGGTTGGATGTGAATTCCAAGGATGTGGACGTCCAACCCTTTTTATATTTCCAAGCAACCTCCTCTTACTAATTAAAATTAGAAGTCCAACTTCCATAATAATTAGTAACTTTTTATTCCTTTCCTTTTTAAGTTCAGGTAGAATTAGTAACAATCTAATAATTAGGCTAGCATGGGGACCACTAGGGATTCCATTGAAAGTTGGCTCCAATTGGGACACCCTGACCCCACATCTCATATGCAATCCGCAGTTAATTGCAAATAACTCTACTAAATAGATGCAACCGAACTTCAGTCTTAGGAATATATTACCAGAAAACCTAAACTTCCCTATGACCACAAGTAGGCCCCTCCATCTTTATCCATGGATCAATTGAACCTGTCATACCAATTTAGATCCACATCTTATTATCCTTGAGACCCAATCAATCACAATGATCATCAGTACCATCCAATTAACTCTTAATTGAAATGGGTGCGTACTTACCAATGATAGATCCATTAATTGACACAAGGGGATAATGAGGATAGATTCCATCTTGACCATTGAATGTTCCCACAGTCCTACTACCACGTACCCAAGATACCGAGGTGTTGACCTATAGTTGGCCTCACTCATTGGTGACTCAAAGCAAATGAATTGATAGAAACTTGGGTCCACTAATGTCTCAGGATTAAGAGCCTATTGCTAGATAATTATGAGAGCAGACCTTAAAGTAAAGACAGTGTTTCATACGATGCATCTCATGGTGTTTCAATACATCCAATGTATCAGCACAATGATCCAGAGTCTTACATTCCGATGATTGAGACAAATCACACTATCTCATAGTGATCATAATGCTGCAACATTGCCAAATGAGATGCCCAATCTCATCACCGGTTGTGAATGAATTTAAGTATAAGATTTTATGACACATGTCTCCCGTATGTGGATCTCATCCACACACATGTATTACATCTAATATACTTATGGACTTCGGTTCATCTCATGAACCATCATGTTATTCGTATTGGTTATGTGCGAGCAGGAAATAAAACCATTCATCTCATGAAATAAAAACATGATTATATAGATAAATAAAGAAATAAATCAATTTATTACATCATCCACTGGATTGAGACCATATAATCTAACACCAAGATCGTGGGTCCGTAGTGAGGTCCAATTTAAAACTTTTTATCAACATTTGCAATCAATAGTTAATTGCGGAAGCATATAGAAAATAGTGGAAGCAGTAACAAATAATGCAAAAACAACAAAGGTATCAGCTCCAAACATAAGGCAAATGTAGTAGGGCATAAGTCTAAGCTAGTATCAATAATGTGTGTACAGACCATATGAACAAATAACACTCAAACCCAAAATGAGGATCACTCAGTCCCAAGTATAAGCGCTCCAGTCTTCGGCTTCACCTCCTGGTCTGCCGGTCTCCATACGCCCTCATCCGCTAAGGGCGCCTCGAGGAGCACATCACCCTTGGGGTCGGGGATATTACCTTAGAACCAAATGATGGGTCAGATCCAAGGATCCAACAAGGCACGGTATATAAGTAACATATGATGTATGCATCAAGGGAATAGAGACGATGATGATATCATAAGAGTAACAAAGATATAATGCTAAGAAATCATGAAAAGTATAGAAAATAGAACCAATAAGGAAGCAAAGCATCTAACTCACCATCTAACAATATGGCACATTCACACGAACTGGCCACCGCAGGATATTATGTCGCGACCCTCTCATATTGTCAACCAGTTGCAGTAGGGAAAATAAAGTGCAATGTAGGGGATAACAAGCCCCGCCAATAATAATATAAAAACCCTAAGTACATATGCCGTTACCAGAGTTTGTCCACCGTGAACGTACTATATGTACCCATATATGTTGTTACTGGAGTTTGCTCATTGCGAACAAAACATAGACTTACTAGAGTTTGCCGGCCGTCTAATCGTATCTTATCATAATGGCCGAAACACAATCAATAGCTCCCATCAAGGATGATCAGTCCAATGGCTAAGGTTAAACAACTGAGTGAATGTTTAAGGCCGACTCAAGGAAACAAGTAAAGGTCTGTGTCTGTCTAGACTATCCTTGCGCGAGCAAGGTCATAATATATCCATACAACGTCCGGTATCCAAGTCCAATCCATATATATATATATATATATATACAATCCACAATCCAAATCCATAATCGAATCCACGGCCATGATCCACCATGTCATGGTTTTAGTCCATTTCCATCACAATCCATGTCCAACATTGCCCAAGTACATTGCCAACCAAATCCAACATTGTTCATTCCATTGCCCGTACATAAATGGGTTTATAAGCCAGAATAACAGTCATCTCCTCTAAGGTAATCACAACCATCCATCCTTAGGCCATATGATGGCTCGCCTACCCACAGACACAAGTCAAATGATCTCCATCCATAATTCTGAGTCACTACTAGGAAGTCCTAGGTTCAGGTCTTCTAATTTTAATTTAATTAGCATGTTTAAACAATAAATAGATGGAGGAGTGAACAACAAGAAAAAACACCTAGCATATCTACACAATCCATGCCAATCAATAGAATAAATAACAACTGTCACGTCCCCCGAACCCGATTAGAGAATAAATCGGATCCGGGGAGTGAAATTTAGGGCTAATTAAAATTTTTGCCCCTTTAGGCCCAAGGATCGTAAGTCCGCTGTGAGGATATTGCATTTCAAACCTCAAGTGATATAAAAATGCGGAATTCATACAATTTAAGGCATATTAAATTTCAAAGCAATGAATAACAAATCTCATTAATAGTTAAAGTTGCACAAGGGATTGAATAAAACTTAAACGAGAAAGTTAATTTATTACAATGGTCATCCCACTAATCATGGCCATCCAAAACAATATTGAAGTCAATAAAGTGAGAGTTTCAACGAGAGATAAAGAATAAAGAATATAAAGAAGTCCCAATGAATCTCTCTTGTGCCGGGAATGATGACTATACTATACTTCATCGGCACGCCACTCTCGTTCCTCCTCAACCGGTTGGAGATCCTCTGGGATTTCCTCACCAGCCTGCTCCTCGTAGTAGTACTCACCTGAGGAGTCTGCACACCAAGGAACATAGTCAATGACATGTTGAGCAATAGATAAACAAAATATAATTAAAACATAACATGCATCAAATATAAAAGTAATGACAAGTACAAGATCGTAAGAATACAAGGAACAATACTAGGCATGTAGCATGAGTAATATCATCAAAATCAATAACAAGAATCCTAGCAATACTAACAATCACCACTACCAATGTAATGCAATGCACAAGAAGGAGACTCCGTGGATGTCCAAGCCATCTCACGGGGTACCAGTAACAATCCTATCCGGACTACTGATACCAAAGTCCGGCTCCAGGGGGATCCAAGCTCCCGGTCCGGGGAATAGTAGCACGGTCCAAGCCCGCTCCCAACTATTCAACGCCATGGATGCCGTCCAAAGCCGACTGCCCACCCCGATGTCCGAGTAACCGGCCCATCAATAAACCCCACACTGCAGCTGGCCATGATATGCAAATAATAATAATAATAAAGTGGTGTTGACATGTGGGAAAAACCAAGACAAGCAAGTCTGGCTAGCTCAGCAAACAAAGCATGTTCTTAGGGATTATCTTATTCAAAACAATACAAGATAGACCATCCACACGATAATCCCTTACATTCTAGCCAGTCATGTTTATCAATACTCGATATATGGTTCCTAAGGTACACTCTAAGTCAGGCCCTTGTTCTAATTCTACAAGAGTTTATGTTTCATAATTAATTAGGTATTTTATGCCAAGAGAGTGTACAAGGATACAAAATCAACAAATACGATTAACAAATCAAGGAGAGATTACAATCCAATCCTAGGCAAGTGTTGTCATCCCTATACAATTTCTGTTTTAACGGAGTGCGTGGGGAATTCAAATCAACGATGCTTATAAAGAATTTCCTTGGTATACAATCATGTTGAGCATCGATTGATTCAATACATACGCATTCGGTTAAACCATACACAATACATGAATACCTAGCCAGCCCATGGAAGCACACCAAGCCGCGTGCTATGATTTCAAAACCCCATCACGTGAGACTAGGTTCATGTTTTTCAATATCTAAGGCCCAAACCTAGGTTAACAAGTCTCATTTCCAATAAAACATGGACTGGATCATTAATCTGAGTAATCATCCCACTTCCAGATCTATGATCGTTACGAAACCAAAACCATTGGATTCTACATCTTAAGAGCTTTCCAACGGTATATAGAACTTCAAATTTCGATGAACGGGTCAAAAGTTATGGGCGTTCCAAATAGCCCATTTTTAATTGCCCTGTAGGTTCCCGGCGCCCGGACGCCCGGAACCTGGCGTCTGGACGCTCGGAACCAGTAAGGGCAGCCGAAGGCTCTGCCTTCTGGCTTCCGGACGCCCGAAACCTGGTGTCTGGACGCCCGGAGGTAGAAACCTCCCGGGAATCTCCTGTTTTGCTGGTTTTCTGACCTCCTTCCTTCCAAACCATTCCCCACGAATTTCAAACATCTCCAAAGGTTGTAACCTGCACAAAACTGAGCCACCATGCTCTCCCAACCATCACATTCATCATTCCACACCCATTCTAACAATTTAAAAGATAAAAAGGGTTACCAATTACATCAATTAACAAACTAAGATTAACAATTAAATTAAATAAACCCAAATTCCCCAAAAGAACCTAATCTAGCATATTAATCCCAAATTAATAACAGAACAGGCTTGGAATTAGGGAAACCTAACAAGAAAACACATTCAATCAATGGAAGACATACACACATGCTTAATTATAAAATGCAGATCTACTTGCCTCAACCAAGAAAAAGATTGAAATTGGGGAAATCTGAGGAAAAACGTTACTACTGCGGAAACCTCAATCTACCCCGACCAAACGCAATCTATCACGCAAAGGAGAAGAAAAGAGAGGAAAAGATTACGATCTAACCTAAATCTAAACCAAAGAGAATTGATTGAAAAGATAAAAGAGAGGGAAATCTTACCAAACTGATGTCAATGGAAAGAGGAGATCGTGAGGAAGAAGATGAGCGGCTCGGATCGCGGAAGTGATCTCTTAGGGAAGGATTTTTGGAGCCTTGGAAAATGAGGAAGAAGAAGAATGACTGCGGTAGTTCTCGTTTGTTGCAGAGAAAGAAAAGAGATTAGGGTTATTCTCTTGTTTAAGAAGAAAGAAGGGGAAAAGACTAAGTTACCCCTCAAGTGGGTCCGGAGAAAGAATGAATTATTAGAAGGGTTTTTGGTCGTTGGATCGCAATGAGCTAGAAGACAAAATTGATCGGCACGATGAAACATTTCTAACAAACCCAAAATCACAGCGATAGGAATTTTTAGAAAAAACACTCAATTTTTCCTAATTTGCAAACTACGCCCCGTACTAGGGTCAAACGAGCTCAGAATCGCACGAAACTCCGCAGGCACTATTCTAACACTAAAAGAAACTCGCCCACCATCTAAACCCACTTAAATATCTAATAAAACAATAATTATAATAATATCAAAATAAATAGGTCAACGGGCCGGTTATTGGGCCCAACTGACCCCGTAAGGTCGCAGACCTTACAACAATGGTCCAATCCTAGGTCATGGCCCCTTTTTCAGGTCCAGGTCCATGTCAACTAATTCAATTCCTAAATGAAGTTTTAAATAACAAGGAAAGTATTTGGTGCTCCTGAAGTTATGGCATCTTTGACAACGTTTAAGGATTAAGTCGAAATCCATTCAATACAATAGACCCTACTTTGGTGGGCCCTATGAGTCAAGGTTAAGCCCAACCCTTGACTCATGATTGGCTCATCACTGGAAATCCACATGGAAGGTCAATGGGCCACCCCACAATAGATCATATCATCAAAATACACAAAATCTGGAACTCACTGTCTGCAGTGTATCCGGTCGACATCCCCCAAGGGTGGTTTATTGGGTACACTGGAAAAGACAGGATTCTGGCTCCCAGGTTGACATTATGCCTAGTGTATCCAATCGACATCATAGGTGCCTAGTCGACCGCATATACATGGACTTATGGACATAAATCTGGTAGGCACATTGAAATTTCTGAATTTCTGCAGTGTGTCTGGTCGATATCCTCCAAGGACAGTTGACCAGATACACATGAGTTGCTCGGACTTAACTTGCCTCCTAGGGAAATCTGCGTAGTGTACCCGGTCGACATCCTGGCCAGGGTGGTCGACCGGATACATTGTTTTCTAGGACTGAGAGACATTTCAGCTCTAGATATTTTTGAGTTCCCTGTGTATCCATTTGACATTCTCCAAGGGTGGTTGATCGGGTACACACAAAATTCAAATTCCATAATTTCTATAACTTCTCCATTTCAATCTAATTTCCATCAAAACCAATCCAAATCCCATCTAATCATCATAAAACCATCCATACACATCAAAACCACTCTAACCATCACAAACCCATCATTAATTGGGCCATTGATCTTCCAAATGGGAGATGCCATCCACCAATGGTCAAAAATCCATGAAAAAGGCTCAAAAGATAGATCTAACATTCAAACTGTGAGACTCCGACTCCTAATTTTCTGGATTAGTGTTGTTTTATTTGTGGACTAGTTTTTCTAAGTGGGATTAGTGTTTTTTTGGTTGAGTTTGTGAGCTAGAATGATTTTTCATTAGTTTTGAGGAGTTTTGAGAGCCAATGAACCTAGACAGTGACCGTAGGGTTCTACTTGTTTTGCGTGATCAGCTTGGAGAGGTTCTTTGTGATTCCCAAAAATTTCCATTTTGCTTTCGTTTGACTTATCTCGTTAATCTCTACAACTTTCGTGTTGATTCCGTCCCCGTTCGAGACCACGAAACCCTACTTTTCTAATGTTAGGGGCAAAACAGTCTTTTACATGAAAAATCTAGACACTATTTTCAATGTCTCCGAAACCCGCTAAATATATATTTCTTGGAAATTAGATATTTCGACAATCATTTCTTCCTTCTTCGTCGAACTCATCCAAGATCTCGAGAAACATGTTTCTAGCCCGACAAGTCATGTTAGTTGTGGGACCCACCTTTATTTTCTATAAAAGGGACCAACCCCTCTCTTCTTCTCCCATTTGTTCCAGCGCACTTGAGGGAGAAGAGTTTCAGCTCCTTTAGGACTTTTGCCCTTTTCATCTTCTTCATGCTCCCTCTCACAAATCCACCACCAACCTTGCACCAATCAAGAAATGGGTTTCATCTTCTTCTTCCCCACCTTGCAAGCTTTCCATGGATGCCATTAGAAGAGAAATCCACCAACATTGAGACTCTCCTTGAGCTAACTTTTTCCATTAGAGGACCTTCCAAGTAAGCAATCATCTCTATCTTCTAGATATGTATTCTTGTGACCCTAGAGAAGCCCCATCTCCATTATTAAAGGTTCTCTCCTTCTATTTCATTATTTTGACTATTTAGGGTTTGTAATGGTTTATTTTGGGGGTTTTTGTATAGCTTGGAGATCTTTGGCTTGGGAGTGAGCTTAAGATCTTGTTTAGCTATCTTGGAGGCCAAGGCAAGTGGATGAATGGATTGTTTTGATTATTAACATGTTTTGTGAGAAAAGCTTGATTTCATTAATGGTTTTGATGATTTTAATACTTGTCTTTTGCTATGATTAATATTGATTTCGAAATGTACTTATTGATGAGTTTATTTCTCTCTCGTTCATATCTTGGAAATGCATGTATTATGTTGTCAAAGTTATAAATGGTTTTCATATAAGATGGGTTTTTCTCTCTCTTGTGATTGAATGTGAATGGAAAGGAAGTGAATGGAGAAATGTGAAATGATGAGAATGAAAGTGTTGATTGATGTATTGAAGGAGCTTTGAGCTCAATTTTATTGCAGGGAATGAAGAGGTTTATAGGAGAAATGTATTGGAGGAAAAAGGGGATGAAATTTGTTGAAAATCTACATTGCCTGTTGACTGAGCGGTCAGCAGGCGGTCAGCGGACTGGTCACCGACCTGGTGACCGTTTAGGGGCAGTTAGCATATCAGTAAGTAGAAATTCCCTTTCTGCAGGGGCGGTCACCAGGCGGTGACCTGTCGGCTAGCCGCCAAGGTGACCGACCTCCCAGAAATTTTTGGGAATTGAACAGGAGGAAGAGAACTGTTTTGAACCATATGTTCATGAAATGGGTAGGAAAGATTGTCTGGGAGTTTAAAGAGAAAAACCTCATTCTGGAGATCCTTTTATTGAAGAAATTGAACTTGCCAAAGTGTATAAGGAGCCCGGAATGTCTTCAAATTCAAAAAGTACCAAGTCTATATCGAAATTAACATACGGGACTCCTATTCACCTTGAACTAGTTTTGAACCCCGATACTTGTCTTGAGATTTCGAAAGTCCCATTGTGTTTTCAGTTATCCCGAAAAGTTATGAATTATGATTTATCATTCTCGAAAGTATTGAAATTGTATCTTAGCATTTTGCTAGCCCGATTATACATTGCCCAAATTGAAAGGATACTTATGCCTTGAGCACCCCCGTCCCGCCCGATTACATACTTGTACTTGATGCATTTTGATACATGTCGTGATTTCTGTTATTTGACCTATGAGTCGGCACCACTAAGCTTGGATGACTTTGTTGGTTTGATCCACTGACTTGGAGATCCCCATCCCGTCCAGCCAGCTGCAGTTTGGATCCCGCTACCAGGTTATTACTGTGGTCTTGTCCCGATACCCCGGATTGCTACCGTGGTTCTCGATACTCAGCTCGCCACCGTGGTTCCCGATGCCCGGCTCGCTATCGTGGTCATGTCCCATATATTATATGTATATGTATATGTATATTTCGTTGTTTCTCCTCACCTCGTGTGACTGAGATCAACGCCCCGATATGCTCTTGTCACTTCGGTGATAAAGGACTTAGCTTCGTGTGGTTGTCATCTTTTTAGTTCCCGATTCCTTGGATACCTTACATGTTTTATATTGCTTATTTGTTTTCTAGTAAATGATTCATTTCTTTTATGAAAGTTATTGTTTAAACATGTTTTAATGATTTCCAAGGTAAATTCAGTTATTGTTGTATAAGTTTCTCGTTCCTTGGTACACTTATATGCTTTAAATGAATACCCGATTTGTCAAATATCCATGCTTTTACATATGTTTCAAATGGACACTTGTTTTGTCAGATCTCTCTATGTTTACACATGTTTTAAAGAAACACCCGATTTGTCAAATATCTATGCTTTTACAGATGTTGTAAATAAACAGATGTTTTGTTAAATCTCCATGTTTTACTCATGTTTTAAATGAATACATGTTTTGTCAGAGATCCATGATTTTCCACCTGTTTTAATTATATGCAGTCTTTGATCAAATAATATAAATGATCACATGTTTTATTTTTTAGCACATTTATTATCTTTTCATCCACCTGCCAAACTGTTGTGTTTGACCCACTTTTTGGTTCTCAGATTCAGACTTCTCTGCCCCGGGCTGAGTGTTTTTGTTGGTTGTGGAGCCACGAGTTTGCAGGTTGTATTGTCGGTTATGTCATGTAGACATTGAGCTTGACATCGGAGTTGCGTCATATATGGGTAATGGTTATTAGCTTGTTATTGTATGGCTTATATTAGCCCTTTTTTAGGAGTTTTTAATTAATGCACATTGATAATTTGTAACTTGAACACATGTGGGAATGGTTATCCTATTACTGTCAGCTCTATACTTGGTTGTGATGGTTTATTCTAGTCTAATATGGTTCTTGATATAATAGTTATATGCTAGCGGTTGAATGCGACATGGAATTCGATGGCCACGGACTCCGGGTCGCAAAGCTACGAAAGCTTCCGTAAAATATTCAGAGTGTGTTGGAATGTGTTGTCTTCACACATGCGGATCTTGGGAGAAAAGTATAATTATCCTTAATCCCATTCGTGTCCCCGAGGTTCCGGTTTGGGGGCGTGACACAAACATTCATATGAATTGAGATTACATAATCAAGTAAGGGAAACATGCATTCTATGCTAATATAGGTATATTATACTTACATCTATCCAATTGCAAGGTCTCTTGGCTATAAAATAGAAATCCAAGCTCCAATCCAATATCCAAAGCTCTAATGGCTTCCAAACTCTCAAATAATCTCCAAATCTCAAATCTACTCCTCAACCCAAATCCATAGGAGAATTGCATAAGGTAAAGGAAATTCTAGAGAGAGAATGAGAATTCCATGGAAGTTGAGATAGAGAGAGATTTACCTTATTTTGTAGAGAGAGGAGATCTAGGAGATGAGAGAGATCCTCTAGAGAGATAATAGTTGTAGCTTGTAGGAATTTTTTCTTCTTAGTTGTAGGAAACCCTAGATTGAGGATTCTAGAGAGAATTGGAGGGAAATCTTGGAGGAAAAAAAAGAAATGAGAGGGAAAGGAGAGAAAAGGGAGGGGAAATGAGAGAGAAGAGAGATTGTTTGGAATGGCTAGGGTTGAGTTATTTTTATAGCATTTGGTTAAAAAGGAAATGTCCATAGTGTCCTTTTAGTTCAATTCAAGTTTAGGATAAGTACATGGTCTATTTGCGAATTTTAGGTGTAGTTTGCAAATTCTCATGTTGAGACCCCTCCTATTGTTTCTAATTACTAGCAAAGGCCTCTAACTAACTAACAAGCCTATAAAAGTCCAACTAACACTCTATAGTTTTTATAAATCACAAAAAGAGACCAATTCCTAGAAAATAGGCTAAAATTCTAGGAAAATATTAAACTACCCTTACTAACCCCTATTAATTAGTATAATCAGATATCATATAAGATAATTAGAGCAATTCAAATATAAGTGAGGGTCCATAAGGGGTGGGGCCTCACACCATAAGTAGCACCTTATGCAAATTTGTCTTTGATTTAAGGACTGCACTCATAATTCCCAAGCAATAGGCTCTTAATCGTGAGAGATTAATGGACTCAAGTTTTTACTATGTATTTACTTGAGTCATCAATGAGTGAGACCAATTGTAGGTCAACACCTCAGTGTCTTAGGTACGTGTAATGGGGCTATGGGAACATATAATTCTCAAGATGGATTTTATCATTGGTTAGTGCGCACCTATCTCACACCATAAGTAGCACCTTATGCAAATCTGTCTTTGATTTAAGGACTGCACTCATAATTTCCAAGCAATAGGCTCTTAATCGTGAGAGATTAATGGACTCAAGTTTTTACTATGTATTTACTTGAGTCATCAATGAGTGAGACCAATTGTAGGTCAACACCTCGGTGTCTTGGGTACGTGTAATGGGGCTATGGGAATATATAATTCTCAAGATGGATTTTATCATTGGTTAGTGCGCACCTATCTCAATTAAGAGTTAATTAGATGGTACTGATGATTACTATGATTAATTGGATCACAAGGATAATAAGATGTTGATCAAATTTGATTAGACAGATTTATTCCAATAGATCCATGGATATAATTGATGGAGGGGTCTACTTGTAGTAATTGGGAAGATTAGGGTCTTCTTGTAATTATTCTTAGGACTGGAGTGCATTGCATTTATATAATGGACTTATTTGCAATTAACTGTGGGTCTAGAGTTCACATGAGATGTGGGGTCCGGATTCCTGGTTGGAGCCAGATTCTAAGGAATCCTTAGTGGTCCCCATGTTAGCCGTAATAATGGAAGGTTACTAATCCAATTGGAACACTTAAAGAAAGAGGATTAGAACATATACTAAGAATAGAACTGAGACTTCTGGACAAAGAGGAGGTGTTCCATAAACTATAAATAAGAGGAGAGGGTTAGATATCTCAACATAGAATCTCATAAGCTCCTCTATTTCTTCATCTTCTCTCTCCCTCAGGTTTCCTTCTAGAGTGCTAGGGTTTTCTTCTATTTAGAGATCCCACCATTTCTTTGAGAAGTTCTCTACAAGAGGTTTATAGGGTGGAAGAACACGAAGGCAAAAGAGATTAGAATTTGCAAAAATGGTTTTTGTTGAGATTAAGTTTTCAACTTCTCGATTTGAGCGCAACCAAGCTCCAAATGTATAGATCTACTATCTACTTGTTTTATTAGATCTTGTTATGCTTGTTTGTTTCTTGATCTGTCTTCTTGATGGATACTCGATCTTAATGCATGAGATTATGATTTTAGATCTTGGGGTTGGGTTGTTGGCCTTTGTGGGTATTTGATCCCTGATTTAAGTGGGTCAAAAGTTTTGAATACCTATCCACGAGGCCCGCCTACTTCCAATAATTGGTATAAGAGCGATCCTTATTTTCTCATTGTGTTAGATCGATTTTCTAGATCTAATCTCTACATGAGATGTGGAGTAGATAAATCTAGGGTTGTGTAGGATCAGTTTTTTGATATTTTTCTTCTTGTTAGTAGTGTCTATGGTCTTCAATTTTGGGACAGATTGGGTGAAATCATGGTTTTCTGCAAACCAGTAAGTCAGACTCTCGAATGGACTCCACCTCGCTCGAGCGGACTCGGTCACTACCTCTTGGGCGCCCAAGCAGACTCCACCCCGCTCGTGCGGACCAAGATCTGTAAGTGCCCGCTTGAGAGGGTTGATCCTCACTCGAGCGCACAGGGCACTGTCTGTTTTTAGCAGCCCAAATTTTCTGTCATGAGATGATGGATGGGGTCCTTCTTAGCCCTAGTCCATGTTATGTATGTGATAATAACTTTGCAGGTTGTTGTCCTCTCCATGTGGCCCCACCAGTTTCAACATTTGTCAATTTATTGGTTATTTTGGGCAACTTGTAAAGGGCATCATGGTTTTCTTTGGTTTCCCACGAAAGGACAAGGCATGAGAAATGTTGTTGTGGGCCTCCTATACTAAGTCTAAGATACCCATGGCCACACAATTTGAATGGTCCTAATTTCAGTGTTAGTCTAATATTGTTAAATCACAATAAAATAAAAGTGTGAAGGTATTTTCACCATATTCATATTTAGTATATTTGCAACATTGGTAATTCTTGTTTGTACGTTGTGCTATGAGGTAAGACAATGTGAAGCTTGGATAAAGGAGGTTGGGCCTTTCTTTTAAAAAGAGTTTTGGCTTTAAGCAAGCAATCACTCATAAAGTAGGTACAAGACAAGCCAAATCAGCTCGAAATGAGTTAGGATTCATAGGGTGTTTGTAGGTCGAGGTCCAAGATGTATCTAATCCGCTCATTAAATTCGTCAGATACCTGCCACATGCACTTGACGTTGGTCAACCCAACGTGATCCACTTAACTTGGTTAAGAATAACAAGATTTCTTATTTTTCATTCTTTTTCTTAATCAAAAGGCTTGCTCAGTTGCTCATTGTAAACTACTAAGATTTAGAGCGTGTTCTTTACTAGAAGTTATCATGATAATTTCCCCACAAGAGAGTCCATACCTTTTCCATTTCCACGAAAATAGGTTTGCAAAGAATTTCAAAATGTTAATGCAACAATTTTCGCACTTACGAATTCCAATATTATATTCATGATGAACAAACATCCATTGTCTATTTTTCTTCCTTCCCCCTTTTCACCTCTTCCAATCATGTTATTAATGAGGAAAAACTACAAACCAAGAATCACCCCTTACAAAGGAGGAGAACCAACAAGTGAAGAATCTCCACCAAAAGGGAGAAAATGATGAAAAGTGAGGAACCTTTATGTCCCCCAGGTGAAGAAATGAGAGAAGGAAATATAATAAATGTGGAGAATTTCTTTGCAGAGATTCTTAGTTGTTCCTTCATAGTTGTATTGTACCACACTGGGTCAATTTGAGAATGGAGAAAGCAAAAGAGGAAATCCAGATTCCATAGCCATGAATTCCTCACTAGAGAATTTCTTTTCTCTACTGCAAGAAACCCAACCGTGAACCATACAAAGCAAAAGAGGGCACTAATTAAACAATAACAATTCTTTCTTCTAACTCGGAGCCTAGAAGTAAAGGATTGGAGCTGAAGATTCACAAGAAGCCACCAAATAATCTCCACATTGATAGGAAATGGTAATACGATCATCACCTTGGAAACTAAATACTTGTAAAAGTGATGATTCCATCAATACCCCTAGTTTAGAGCCTTCACTTTTCACCTCTTAAACACATCTTTCCCTCGTTTTACTATAATTTTCTAAATATTTTTGTACTTCACTACGTGTTTCTTTCAAAGAATTCTTGTATGGAGAAGCTATGACTCTCCAAAAGCTTTACCCTAGGGTGAAGTTATGAATCCTCCTATTGGTTGGAACATCCATATATGCTTAAGGGGATTGGAATTTGGGGATTTCAAAAATATAAAAATAATGTCTCAAGCAGTTAAAATTTAGGATTCTAGCAAAGAAACACGAAATTCGGAAATGCCAAGAAACATACATCATTGTCCAGAATTCCCCAACATCACAAATTCCTGTCAAGAATTATGCTAAAGAAAAGGGGCCTTAGGAGGCCATTTGTTTATTGGATGTTATAACTACTAGATTTTCTAAGTAATGGCTTCTAGGGGTGTAATGGTTCGGTTAACCGTTTGTTTTGAGGAAATTGTTAATCGAATCATATTTTACGGTTTTTAGTTTTTAAAAATCGTAACCGTACCCTAAAAAATCGTTAACAATCGAACCGCGGTTAACCGTATTAGACTATTCGGTTACGGTTAATTGTCACTTAAAAAAATCTATCTTTTCCCTTTGACTCTGCATGCAGAACAACACTATCATTATTCACATACCAAACAAAACAACACTATCATTTCTCAGGAAAACAAACATAACTAAAAGTCTAAAATGATACCACAAAACATCTATCATGCAATACATTTAGGCCATTTAGTTTTTTTATTAGTGTAACGACTTGGTTAGCCGTGTGTTTTGGAAGAACAGTTAACTGAACCGTATTTTACGGTTTGGTTAATAACCAAGAGTCGAGACTGAAAATCGTAATCGAACCGTAAAGCACGGTTTTCAGATTTTAATAACCATAATCAAATCGTGAAACACGGTTATTAACCATTGCTTCAGTCGGTTAGACGGGTTTTCTGATTTCAAACACACAACCTTTTGAATTTCAAATAACATCTCTATCACTACACTAACTGACTCTTTTATGCAAATGTTTATAAAAAGACTAATTAAAACTAATTGGACAACAAACTAATTAAAACGAAAACAAGTCCTAATATTTGTGGACTTCCAAACTACTCAATTGATGAGTCAGCCAGATTAGGCTGGCCAACCCTCACCCGACCCATTTTTATGCGGGTGACGAAATCCTAACCCATGACCGACCCGTATTTCTCGCGGGTCGAGTAATATTTTGCCACCTCTAATCTACCGTGACACATATGCAAACAAATGCATACATGCCCACATACAATCTATTTTGGGATGAATTACATAGGTGGCTCGGATGCTCGTTGGTTGCTGGGTCTGAGTTTGGCACTCTTAGCATAAAAACTCATTGAACCAAATTTGTAGTCTACTAAGAAGGAAAGTAGCACTCAATATCTTGCAATGCAAGGAAAAGCTTGTAGCTTATAAAATCTAGTTCTCTTTATATATATATATATATATATGTTAAAGTAATACAGAGGGAGGCCATAGAGAGTACCATGTCAGCAACACAAGAGTTCTCCTTTGAAAAAAAAATATGCACAAAAAATATAAGTTGCTTTGACATGCCATGTCACTTTTCTAATCTTCCTCTCCTGAAATCTCTCTCATTTAAAGTGTCACCTCCCCTAAAATCTCTCTCAAACAACTGCTAAAATATCTTATAAAAATAACCACTATTTGATATCAATTCTCTACAAATCTTAAAAAAGAAGTAGGTGAAACCATGTACCTTGAAGGCCATCCATTGGTGGGTCCCACTTATAAAAATCACATGCTACCATAAGTGGCTCTAAAGTACAATTAAAGTTTAATCTTGCAAATATAACACAAAAGACTCTTCTGAGGGGTCTGCTATTGAGATCTTATTGTTGGAAGTAGGTGGGCCTCGTAGATAGGTTTTCAAAACTTTTTGACCCACTTGACTTAGGGATCAACTATCCAGAAGACTATAACCCAATCCAGGATGCAATCCCTCATTCTCATCAATCATGTACAGTAATATAACCTATCTACAAGATAGAAATCAACAACTACATGCAACAAAATAATCTACCACAAGAGGAGAAGCAGATTATACCTTTGGAGCCCGGTAGTGCTCTAATCGAGGAGAAAACAATCAACTAGAACAAGAACTTTTCTTGAAGCAATTAGAGATCTCCAAGACCTTGTTGTCTTCCACGCTATGACCCTCTATCAGATCTCTTTTCTCAAGAAGATGTGTGGGATCTCCAAGAGAAAAACCCTACTAGAAACTCTAAGGAACTAGAAGAGAACTAGAAAAGAGAGAAGAGGAGAAAATTGTGCAACACTTGCACAAATAAAGAGAGCTAGGCGTGAATCAATGTGTAGAACGTCCAAGGGTGTTTATTCCCTTATTTATAGCCCTCATGACTCCTCTTTTAACTCTCTTACTAATTTGTATTAGAAGTCACACTTCCACACAAATTAGTAGCTTACTATTACCACTATTAGAAGTCACACTTCAAATAGAAATAGTAACTTTCTAATTCATTCCTTTTAGAGCTCAAGTAAGATTAGTAACTTTCTAATAACTTGGGCTAGCGTGGGGACCACTAGGGATTCCTTAGAAAGATGGCTCCAACTGGGACTCGCGACCCCACATCTCATGTGCAATCCGGGTCCACAATTAATTGCAAATAACACTACTATATAAATGCAATTACACTCCAGTCTTAGTAATAAATTACAATGAAGATCCTAAACTTCCAAATTGCCACAAGTAGGCCCCTCTATCATTATCCATTGATCAATTGGAATAAATCTGTCCCATTCAATCTTAGATACACATCTTATTATCCTTGAGCCCCAATTAATTACAGTGATCATCAGTATCATCCAATTAACTCTTAATCGAGATGAGTGCGCACTTACTAATGGTAAATCCATTAATTGGTACAAGGGGATAATATAGATAGATTCCATCTTGATCATTGTATGTTCCCACAGTTCTACTACCACGTACCCAAGACACCGAGGTGTTGACCTACAGTTGGCCTCACTCATTGGTGACTCAAAGCAAATGAATAGATAGAAACTTGAGTTCATTAATGTCTCAGGATTGAGAGCCTATTGCTAGGGAGTTATGAGAGCAGTCCTTAAATCGAGACAATATTTCATAAGGTGCTTCTCATGGTCCTTCAATACATCCAATGTACCGGCACCGTGATCCAGAATCTTCCATTCTAATGATCGAGACAAATCACACTATCTTATAGTGATCAAAGTGCTGCAACCTTATCAGATGAGATACCCAGTCTCATCACTGGTTGTGAAGATATTTTAAGTATAAGATTTGTGACACATGTCTCTCTTATGTGGATCTCATCCATATACATATATCACATCTAATATACTAATGAAACCCGGTTCATCTCATGAACCATTATGTCATATGTATTGGTCATGTGCATTAAGTAATAACACCATTCATCTCATGAAAGGAAATCATGATTTTATTGATAAATAAAGAAATTAATCAATTTATTACATCAACTGATGGATTGAGACCACACAATCTAACACTTATGACCCAAACATATCGACATGTTTCACTTATGCATTGCCCCACACAAATTTTATGGAACTGAATGATTTGACCCATAAACCATCTGAGTGGAATGATGGTCCCGGCTTTTCTCTTTTTCCAAAGCTGCCTCCGCCCCGGGGCTGGCGGGGTACGGTGGAGGGAAAGAAAGGAAAAGCGGGCATCAGTTTTTCTTTTGTACGGGTATGCCAATTTCTCTTTTATACCTGGAATTTAGAAATGGTGATCCGGAGATTCACCTTCACAAGTAAAAAGGGAAATGAAACTTTTTTCTAGTTTTCCATTGCAAATATATTTTAATGAAAGAGACAATTTTTGAATGCCGTGAAAGGCGTTTTTGTGCCGTAGAAGGCGGTTTGGTGCCGTTGAAGGCGATTTTGCCGTAAAAGGCGATTTACAAATCTCATCAAAATGAAAAGACAATAATTGTGATTTTTTTTGTCTCTTAAAAAATACAATTTACAACAGAAAAGTAAGAAAAAGAAATCTAACTTCTCATGCGATTGTGGGAGGGCTCGTTCAGATCGACGGTCGCGAGTCATGTATGGGCTCCGCCATCGTCCTTCAGATGAGAACATAGTGCTTTGATTCTTTGGCTTGGCTCCAACCTCAGATTTTTAGAGGATAAGGACCAAGGTAAGGTCCTATATCCGGTAAAAAGCCGAGTAGACGGACTGAAAAGCCGCATCTAGCCATGTTGGATAGGAGGAGAGGTGGCCTTTCGGGGGGGGGGGGGGTGGCCCCCCCAAGGAGCTTTGATCACCTTGTAGTGCTTGTTGCAGTAGAGTTTTCTTGAAGGAGCAGAGTTGTAGAGATTTCTCCGAGGATTTTTGAATGATTTTCTGGTGATTTTTTTCTGGACCTGTTTCCCGTGGAATGACCCTCCTATTTATAGGCCTTTGGTAGCCATTTAGGAGAGTTTATGAGCATTTATGGTATTAATGCTCATGATGGGAGGAGTTACAAGTTTTTATTTACTTGTTTTGTAACTCCTTTTTCCTTGAATTTGATTGGCCGATGGAGAGTGATGGGCATTTAATCGCCTTTAATCTCCATGATGATGGGAGTTTCATGATTTTAATGTCATGATTACTTGGACTTGTAACTCCCATTTGCTTGCTTCTGATTGGGCCGTTCAAAATAATGAGTTAATGACCGCATTAACTTGCCATAAACGGGTCATTTAACTTCATTAATTGATTGCCTGGGCGCTTGAAGAGTCGCGGGCCATGCCGCATCCTTTGGGATTCTTCTTGCGATGATCACCAATGGACCCACATACCATTTGATGTCGGATGGTGATCCAATTTCAAACATTGGTTGATGTCAGCGGGCCAGCAACATCTGTCCAGTCGATTTCGCGATCGGGCGGGCAGAAAGTGTGCTTTCTTGGTTAGCCGTTTGGTGATTTTGAGGCGTGCGATGATGATCACATGCTTTTGATGGTAGATCTGAGATGTTGGCGAAGATCAGCTGATTCCGAGCACCAAAAATCAGATTTTCAGAAAATCACAGGGGCCGGAATTCTCGAAACGCGAAAAGTACCCAAAAAAGGGGCATTTTGGGCGAAATCCGGCGACCATGGGCCTTGGCCCATTTTTTTGGCCGCCTTTCGGTCGTTGTTTCTCCGCCGTTTTTCGTCCGTTTTCGCTTCTGTTTTCTCCTACATTTTTCTTGGAATTTCCTCTCATTTATTGGCTGGATTTCCCTCAAAAAAACCTGACGAGTAGCCGCGCAAATCGGATCGCAAAGTTTCTCATTTTCTGAAAAGCCGAAGACTTTGCTGTGGAGAACTGCCGATTTTTTGTCAAGCGTCGAAACTGAAAGTCCTTGGGATCCTAACCCTAGAGGGGGGGGGGGGGGTGAATAGGGTGTGCTACAAATATGACCAATTTAGACAAATTTTAATTTCTTAACAAAAACTAGTCACATGTGATGATTAAACATACAATATGCGGAAGCTCAAATAAACAATCACCACAAAAGCATGCACCACAACACCAATGTTTATAGTGGTTCGGCCTCAATGCCTACATCCACTACCGGCTTGTGAATCCATCACCCCACCGGATTTCCACTATTTATGCTTTTTACTAGGCTAAGCAATAACCCTTACAATGTTGTTTTTCTAGGCTAAACAACAACCTCTCAATGTGCTTTTCTAGGCTAAGCAATAACCTTTACAAAATGCTTTTCTTAGGCTAAGCAATAACCTTACAAGATGCTTTTCTTAGGCTAAGCAATAACCTTTACAAATTGCTTTTCTTAGGCTAAGCAATAACCTTACAAGATGCTTTTCTTAGGCTAAGTGTCTTCACAAAAGATCACTCTAAGAGATTACAATTTAAGCTCAAATAAATTTGCCTCTAAATAGGCGGATATGAAAGTTTAAAACAAACTCACACAAACACTCTATGAATGCAAAAGTGTATGCTCATGATGTGTGTGTGTGATGACTTCAATCAAGTTTAAAAAGAAGGCTTATTCAAATGTATGCTCAAAGCATTTCAAAGTTTAAGACATATAAAAGACTTGATTGAAGTTTAATGCAAATCACATGTATGATTAATAACTTGTTAATGATATGAAAATCAAAGAATCACAAGTTGTATGAAAATGACTAACTTAGAACATGTGATGCATGTGCAATGTTGTTTTCAAAAACAAATAGGTTTAACTAAAGTTCAAATGAAAGAAAACAACAAATTAGGTTTCAACCAAGACAAAGAATCATGCATTAAAGGAAATCAAAGACTTTGGCTAAGCATGATTAAGTAAGGTTTAAAAACAACTTGGATTGAAACCAAGGTGAAGAATCCAATCTTAATTAGATCAAAGATTAGGAGAAGAATGGATTCAACACATCATAGTTATCATGTACAAAACCATTTACCAATAGCTTAAACAAAACATGAAAACCATGATTAACAAAGGTAGAGCTTACTTGGTGGTTTAACTCATTGATCCAAGCTTTAGCTCTCCTAATGACCTTCTAGCCTTTCCAACTTCATCCCCTTTCAATGGCTCCAAAATGGTCTCAAAGGTTCATGTGTCAAAACTTGAAAAAGGTTGGAAAAGAAAGGATTTTATAGCCAAAAAGTGTCCAACGGCTAGTCCTCGGTCGACCGGTAAAGGGGTCTCGGTCGACCGGGAAGGCACAACGGTCATATTTCTGACCGTTGGAGGGTTACAGCTCAGGTTCTGGAAAAATGACTTCTAGTTGTCTCGGTCGACCGAGACCTGTGTCTCGGTCGACCGGCGACACTGCCGGGACACCCCCTTTTTGCAAAAAATGCAACTTTTGCATATTTGAAGGTTTTTCTTTGGGGGACCTTTTGGCCACTAAATCAAGCTTGGAAAAACATATTTTAAAGATTCTAATGGTTTTTAAAACATGAACATAAAAAGCCTAAAAAGATTTGAAAGTTTAAAAACCAAAGGCTAGCTTGATTTGATAAACCTCTTTTCAAATGAAAATGCATACAAAAATGATTCTTTTTGTGAAGAATGTATGCAAGGCTCAAACCTAAATTCTCAACAAGATTTACCAAACATAATGCACAAAGAATTAGGTTTTCAAAAGAGTTTGGGTTCTAAAACCAATGCATCCAAGATTAGAACCAAAACATGCATAAAACAAATACTTTTCCAAAACTTAAAAGCTATGCATGTATAAAACAAGATTTCAAGGTTTTCTAGAACAATGCAAGTGTGTGTGAATCAAATGATGCTAAAGTGCAAATGCATCCATCAAATTGCAAATACAAAATTCCTAACAGAAACTAGGTCAAACGATGTCGGAATGACCTGAAATTTGACGTGTAGCTTCTTGAGCAGTAGACGAGACCAACCATATGCTTTTTTTCAGGTTTTGAAGCCGTTTGGGGGCCCGCAAATGCTTGACTTGATTTCACTGCGAGGGAAATGCCGAGCTTTGACTTTCGGTCAAACGATGTCCGATTGACCTGAAATTTGATGGGTAGCTTCCTCATCAGTAGATAGGACCAACCATAGGCTTTCGTTTGAGTTTTGAAGCCATTTGAAGTCATGCAAACGCTTGCCTTTAATTCACCGCGAGGGAAATGCCGAGCTTTGACTTCTGGTCAAACGATGTCCGATTGACCTGAAATTCGACGGGGAGCCTATTGGAGTCATTTTGAGATGATCCACAAGCTCCGAATTGGGTGCCATGGTCTCGGGGTGCTCCGCCGCTGGTAGGCTTGATTTTGTTTCCGAGCATCGAAACTGAGTCAAACGTCATCGGAATGTCCTGAAATTTGATGTGCAGCCCTTTGGAGGTATGTAGAAGCCGCCCATGTGCTTTGTTTGATGAGTGACGACCTCGGTAATTCTCGCTACCTAAGGGCTTGATTTTGCTGCTCGAGAGTTGATGGAGGGTCAAACGGTGTCGGTTTGACTTGAAATTTGACATGTAGCCTTTCGGAGGTATTTTGAGACCATCTGTAGACTCTGATCGAAGATTTGGAGTCTTCGACACTGTCGCCGCCGGGAGCTGCTGCTCAGCTGTTGGAGAAGTGAAGTTAGGCCGAATGATGTCGGAATGGCCCGAAACTTCATGTGTACCTCTCTTTTGGCTGTTTTGAATAACCTTGCAGTTTTTGTTTGATTCTGACAAGATCTGATGCTTGAAGTAGCGCCTGCCTATTTTTGGTAGGGTGCGGCTCCATGTAGCTTTTGATGTGAAGAGGCAAAGTGACATTTTTGGTGTCAACAAATGCCCCCTCGAGGTACAACGACGATATAGCTTTTGCAGTCGATGTGCCTCGAAGAGAAATCTTGAAGAAGAGCTTCTGACTTGACCAAGAGTCTTTGAGCATTTTTTTTTCTTTTTTTTTAGAGTAGCCTTTTGAGCTTCCAGGGGATTTTATGGTAGTGAGAGGGATCACGTACCATCTCAAGGCAAGATTTTGAGAATGACATTTGGATTTGGATTTGGTTTTGGTTTTTTGGTTTTGATTTTGACCTTGTGACCTAACAAGCTGTATGTGGCAGGTTAGGGGGTCAGGTTTTTGGTTTTGGTTTTGACCTTGTGACCTAACAGGCTGTATGTGGCAAGTTAGGGGGCCGGGTTTTGATTTTTGGTTTTGGTCTTGTGACCTAACAAGCTGTATGTGGCAAGTTAGGGGACCATGGTTTTGTTTTTTTGGTTCACTCTTTGGGACAATTTTGGGTCCATTGGAGTGGTTTGGGCTTTTGTGGAATGTCAGTTTCAAGATTTTGGCTTAATTTGGTTCATGAGGTGGGATGGTTTGGATTTTTGGAAACTCATGAAGCTTGGATTTTTGTATGGTATGGTCCAATCAACTCAAAGGAGGCATGGAACCATTTTTGTATGCTCTTGGTAAGAGAAATTTTGACTAAAAGCCATTTTTAGTGCCTAGGTGGTCAAACCTGGCTCATATGGGCTAACCCATGGGACCTTAAGCTTTGAAAGATGGCTTAGATCTCACATGGTGTCGTTTTTGTAGAGAATATCTAAAAATATCTCCTTTGGGTGGAGAATATCTAAAAATTTTTCTCAAGTTTCCTTGATTTTGGGAGAGATTCTCTCAAAATATCTTTCTTTGGGAGAGAATATCTATCATTCCCTTTCTTTTTGGAGAGAATTTCTCAAGGAATCTTTGTTTTGGGAGAGAATATCCCAAGTTTCCTTTTCTTTTGGGAAGGTTGCCAATTTTTAGCACTTACCTCCTTACTTTTCTCCTCTTTCCTCTTTTGGTTTGCTCTCTTCTATAAAAGCAAGGGAGGTGGGATCTCTTGCTCCTATTGCTTTCTTTTTGCAAAAGTCTTCAAGAGAGCTCCAAGACCTTCTTTTCTTCAAAGATCTTCAAGCTTTTCTTCTTCTTCCTCCATGGCTTTAAGTAAGTTTTTTTTTTTTTTTTTTTTCAAGAAATTGCATGTAGGAGTAGAAAGAAAGTTTCTTTTCCTTTTTTTTTTCCTTTTCTTTTTCTTTTTCTTTTTTTTTTCACGTGTTTCCTTCTCTCTTTTTTTCACATGCTTTTTTTTTTCTTCTCTTCTTTTTTTTTCTTTTTTTTTTTTCTTCTTTCCTTTCTTTTTTTTTTTTTTCTTTTGCTCACGGTTTTTCTTTTTTTTTTTTTTACCGTGTACTGTTTTTTTTTCTCTTTCTTTTTTTTTTTGCACGTTTTCTTTCCTTTTTTTTTTTTTTTTTTTTTTGCTGCTGTACGGCCTGGACCGTATAGCCACGTGGCTTGTGGGCCACGGCCTGTGGGCCATGGGCTGCGGGCCAGCCTAGAATTTTTTTTTTGAATGAGGTTTTCTCTCTCTCTCTTTTTTTTTTGCTCACCATGATAATGAGGTTTATGCAATCCAAGATGTTCATGCACATACTTTTTTTTTTATTTTTTTATTTTTATGCATCAAGATAGAAAGTTAGAGTCTCTAGGTTAAGCCAACATGAATTTTGACTTAGACAAAGTTTGATTGGTTTTGACCAAGTTGGGTTGGAATTGGTCAAACTTTTTGTCAAAGTTTTCCTAGCGTCTAATGCATGATGATTTTTTTTTTATGCATGATTTTTGTAAATTGGATTGGGAGCATGATGATGCACACCTGAAAATCTTTTGCAAGTCTTGGGATTTGAAGCTGGCAGCAATGTTGAGCTCTTTCCTAGTCTTGCGGGATTTTGAGGAGCTTTGCAAGTTCTGGAATTTGAAGCTCGCAGCAATGTTGAGATCTTTTCCGATCTTACGGAGATTTGAGAAGACTAACTTGATCTTGCGACAATGTTTGAGTTCAAGCTTTCTTTGAGAATCCTTCGTTGATTATGAGCTCGTGGTGATATTGAACTCATCTTCAGGCTTCCAATCTTTTTTCGGGGTGTTTCCCTTTTCTTCGGAATCGCCCCGGAGTTATGCCAAAATTTCGCTAGGATTTTTTTTAGCAAAATTCTGTCATTCTGTTGGTTGATTTCTTTCGTTCAATCTTTGCAGGTAGTTCCTCCAGAACGAACAAGGGTAAGTGCCCTGTTACTGATGTTCCTCGCCAATCTGCTAGATCTTCCAACGCGGCCGTACAGCAGGCCTGGGAGAAGGTCCAGTATGTGGAGAGAAACTTGGAAGAGTGTGACTCGCTCAACCGAGATGAGATGAGACAGCGACTGATCGCTTTCAAGGATGAGGAGTTCTACAAGATTATGGCAAGCAATCGTCCTTGGGTCATGGACGATCGGAGCGTTGTGCCCAAGCCTACCTTTTTCTTTGGTGATGCAGTCCCTGATGACTCGTCATACCAAAGGAGATGCTTTCAGTTCTTTTACACAGCTGATGGTGAGGAGAGAACCATTTCTACCCGATCGACTTTTGATCGTACTATTTCGATCATGAGTCTTTCTCCCACATGCTCTAAGAGAGAAGATCCTCCAAGCTGGGTGAAGAGGACCAGTGTGGTCAAGACCGGGGTTTTTGTTGGCGGTCCTTCTGGTTATGCAGAGAAGTCGCCTGTCCGTCTGGACATGTTGATGCCGGCCAGCGGCTACCAAGGACCTGATCATCCATCTGTTGATTTGAGACCGGTGGGCCTTGGCATTTTCAGGGGTGATGGCAGCAATTGGGTGAAGCCTTTTCGACTTCGTGGCCGTTTCAGTGTTGACTCGAGCTGGGAGTCGTGGACTGATCATATCCTGCAAATTGGTGGTGCCATTCTGAAGGAGGCCGAGATTTTTGATGCGGTTCACGCTTTTAGGCAAACCGTGATTTTCTCCGATGAGGCTTTTATGGCCATGCTGGAGTCCTTCCTTCCACAAACCAACACCTTCATTGTTACGAATGGTGAGATTGGTTTTTCTTTGAAGGAGCTGAGTGCCATTACCGGGTTGCCCATCCTTGGCAATCTCTATGAGGAGTTTATGCCAATCGACAGCGTCCTTGAGGAGCGGTCTGAGGAGTTCAGGCTTTTGTACTTTCAGCTCGTCGCCTTCTACGATTTTTTGAAGGAGAAGGAGGGCTTGAAAGTCCGGTGCAGCAGTTGGAAGAATTTTGGCTCTTTATTTCCCAACTTCTTTGGCAGTGGAGAATCTTCTGAGAAGAATCTGGCTTCGAAGAAGATCTCCGTTATGCGAGAAAATCTGAAGGAATTCTAAGCAAGCACAAATGCCATTTGTTCCGACATCGCGCTACGAAGAGATCTCGCTATGTACCTCACTTACTGGCTAGGTGAGGCTGTCTTTGCTGGAGGAGATGGGACGCACATCAGGCCGCATTGTATTTTTCCGGCTTGTCAGATGGCATTTGGAGAGCAGCTAGCTTTGGTGCCGGCTCTTTACTCCTATTTATGTACCAAACTTCAGGTTGCTGCTTTCTTGGTCCGGCTTGGGCTCTCCATGAACAGAGTATTTTCAGCCCATATTTTCTATTCGTGGTATGTGTACCACTGTCCTGGCTTTCACCGTTTAGGCGCCGCACAGGATGATGACCCTTTCATGATTCGGTTGGCTAGGGGAAAAGCCGTTTCCGATTCACTTTTGTATGCCCGCTTGAGAATCCGACGATTCAGGGATGTCGAGATTGGGCAATCTTCAGTGAAGCTTTCTCCGGATTTGCGGAAGAAGGCTTTTGATTTTGGTGTCTCCCGTGATTCCACCAGGGCAGGATCGGGAAGACACTATTCTTTGACCAACGCAGAGAAGAGGTGGCTTTTAAACATACGTGTTGGCACGATGGTGTACCGCAGACATCTTTTTGTTGACATCCAGCCGTATGTCCCTTCGCGTTTTGCGTTGCAGTTAGGCTTCTCTCAAGGCGTTGTTGGAGCGCCTTCGAACATGGTGAAGCGTTTTGGAGGTTTGCAGGACGGGAGAAATGCATGGGCTTTCTATAGTGCGGAGGACACTACTGCCATGATTTCCTATCCTGAGTTGCCCACTTTCCGGACTGCTGGCTTCACGAAGTGGTTCGTGGAGAGCTTTGCTGTGTACCGAGGGCTTTCCAAGAAGGAGCTGAATGTCAAGCAATCTCCTGGGAAGGGTCTTAGTAGATCAGATGGCGTCCGTCGAGAGGAAGTTTTGTTCTTCCTTTCTGGAGAGAAGCATAGGATAGGCTTTCTCGAGGAACAGGATGTCATCAGATCCGGAGCCGCACAAGAGATACCTGTTGAGGTCTTGAGACAGCTCGAGGAGGAGGAAGCGGAGATCGACGCTTGGATGCAAGCGGAGCAAATGAAGGCTTCCATAGGGTCCACTGGTAGGAGCGGGCCGTCTGGTGAGGAGCCAAATGGAAGTCCTGACTTTGACAATGAGGCAGGTACTTCAAGTAAACCGGCTCGTAGAAAAAAGAGGAGGAGAGGACAGCGTCGCACTGAGAGACGCCACGAAGACTCTCCTGATCTGGAAGTTCCTCCTACCATTGCTGAGGAGATATCAGGAGATGCTGATGAGCCTCCAGAGAAGAGGAGTCGTGAAGAAGAGACCGCCGATGATGGTATGATTCTCCTTCTTTTCCATTTCCGCTTCCCTTTTTTTTTTATAAGAGATTTTTTTTGACCTGCTGTTTTCTTTCTTTTGCAGAAGATGAAAACTTGGTGATGCCCGAGGTTCCTGTTGATGAGGCGGTGATGGATCCAGTTGCGGCATCTGAAGAAGAATTGAGGGACTCTGGGGAGGACCCAGAATCTCCACCTGGTATGAGGATGATTTTTTTTTTTTTTGAATTTGCTGACACATATTTTTTGTTTTCTTGTCAGTTGACTTGCCAGAGGGCTTTGACTTCGAGCCATCTATGGATATGGCTTTTGACGATGCCTCAGATGAGCAAATGGAGACAGAAAGTACTCCACCCATCATGGAAGAAGGTATTTCATAGTGATAATCTTGACATTGATTTTTTTTTTGACAAGATCATATTCATACCTTTTCTTGTGTTTTTGCCAGCAGGTTGTGAAGCAACAGGAGAAGTTCCTTCGTCTTCCTCAGGGCCAGAGCAGGAGATGCCAGCAGCCGATCCAGAAGTAGAGGCTTCTTCTACCAGTCCCGTCACGGCAGAGGCGGGACTTTGTAGTGATATTGCTTTTTCAGTGGCTCCGATTGGAAAGAGCCTTTTGATTTCTTCTCCACCACGGCCTGACATGGGCAGTCAGCCAACAGAGCGTGGTGAATCTCCATCCGGACCATCCCTTCAATATGCAAAGAAGGTGTTGAAGAGTGTACTGAGCTCATGGGTTGAAACTCTCTCTTCTGGCCATTTGGAAGCTGGTTTTGGCATGGTCAAGCATGTACAGGATATCCTTGCTGACAGTGCAGAGGTCGGTCTGGACATTGCAAGTGCCAAGGCCTTTGTTGATGAAGTCATTGCTTTAGGGACAAATGGACTGAGACCAAGAATTTCCCAAGCGGTGACTTCTTCAATGAGATGTTTTTGCAGCCATCCGGTAAGATCAAATCTGAAATGGATGAGATCTCACGGGCTCGGAAGCAATTCGTTCGGGAGAGGAACGTTACCGAGTTGGCTATCATCGAGCTAACACAGGACCTGCGCCGTCTTGATAGGGAGGTCACAGAAGCTAGGCAGCGCCTTGAGCAATTGCAAGAACAAAGTGCTGCCAAATGGACTGCCATTGTAGAAGCCCGTGCTAAAGAGGGAACTCTGATTCGCCAAGTTGAAGAAGCCGATAGCAGCCTCCAGAGAAAGACTCAGGAGTATGAGCAGTGGCAAATTCTCTGGGAAGAGCTTCCTCGTGCCGAAGATGGGTCGCGGCGTTCTGCCGTATTTTATGGCAAGATCTTGAAGAAGCGCGGCCTGGAAGCTTTAGAGGCTAAGGCCAAGAGTCTGCTTGAGGAGCTGGATCTTTGGTTGAAGACCATGCTAGACTGAGCTCTTGATTTATAACAAACTCTTTTCTTCTTTTCTCTCTTCTTTTTTTTTGGTACCTCTATGTAAAACATTTTTGGTACTCTATGTACCTTTTACTTAAATTCTTTCTGGTGAAAATAAGCAAAGGTTGGGTGAGAATGTTTATTTGAGAATTTTGATCAAAAGGTTGTCATTTTGTGAGAATCTTTTGTCAAAAGGGTTGTTTTGGCATGAAAGCCAGATTTTGCTGCAAAAGCCAGGGTTTTTTTTTGTGTGGTTTGAAAGCCGAATTTCGAGATGGCATGAAAGCCGAAATTTGGATTTATGGCATGAGAGCCAAAATTTTGGATGGCGTGGAAGCCGAAATTTTGAGGTGGCATGAAAGCCGATTTTGGGTTTATGGCATGAGAGCCAAAATTTTGGATGGCGTGGAAGCCGAAATTTTGAGATGGCATGAAAGCAGATTTTGGTGGCGTGAAAGCCAAATTTTGGGATGGCATGAGAGCCAAAAAAAAATTGGATGGCATGAAAGCCGAATTTTGAGGTGGCATGAAAGCCGATTTTTTTGGGGTGGCATGACAGCCGATTTTCGTGGCGTAAAAGCCGATTTTTTTTTAAAATGGCATGAAAGCCGAGTTTGAGATGGCATGGGAGCCAAAGATTTTTTGTGGCATGAGAGCCAAGATTTGGTTTGTGGCATGAGAGCCGGTTTTGTTTTTGGTGTAAGAACCAGATTTTGTTTTTGGCATGAAAGTCGAAATTTCTTTTTGGCATGGAAGCCAGATTTTTTGTTTTTGGCATGAAAGCCAGATTTTTTTTTATGAAAACCGAGTTTTGTTTTGTTGGCATGGAAGCCGAATTTTGATTTTTGGCATGAAAGCCGGATTTTTGATTTTTTGGCGTGAAAGCCGGATTTTTGGCATGGAAGCCGGGATTTTTGGCGTGAAAGCCAGGTTTTTGGTTTTCAAAAATGCAAGTATCGACTAAAAGTCGCCTCCCTGCTGAATGGTATTGCAAGTATCGATGGAATGTCGCCTCCTTGCTCATTCGGTTGCGAGTATCGATGGAATGTCGCCTCCTCGCGGATTTGGGTGCAAGTATCGACTAAGCGTCGCTTCCCTGCTTTTGTCTTCAAAAATTTTGTTTTGTGGGTATCGATGGAATGTCGCTTCCCCATGATTTTTGAAGTTTGAGGTTTTTTCGAACCTTTGTTTTTTTTTTTTTTTTGTTTTAAAATTTGGGTTGTGGATATCAACTGGAACGTTGCGTCTCCACGATTTTTGAAATTTTTGGGTTTTGGAAGTATCGAATGGGGTTCGCATCCTTCCGATTTTGGGTTTTGCAAGTATCGACTGAACGTCGCTTCCCTGTGGTTTTTTGAAAAACCATTTTTTTGTTTAAAGACACGAGGGTCGTAAATTTTGACTCAAAACCATTTTGGGGGTAAAAGTCGGGGTGGACTAGGGCTGAAATCCCTAGGTCCTGATTTTGTTTCAAACCATGAATTTTGGGTTCAAGGATCAAAAATTTTGATCAAGTTTGGGAAGAGGCTCTTAAACTTGGATTTTTGGATTTGCTTTTTTTTTTAACAATGAAACGATGAAAGAGACATTGTTTTGAGGGTTTTTTTTTTTTAGAAATTTCAACAAGAGGATGAAAATTCCAAAAGGAGTGGGTTTGACGAGCAGATACCTAGGAATAGGCTTTGGCCGTGCAGGCGTCGCTCTGACTCGATGGAAGAAGCCTTCAAGGGTAGTACCGCTTCAAGAACTTCCCATTGATGGGCAGCATACATCTGTCACCCTCCATGTTTAGAAGAGCGTATGCGCCGTTGGAGAAGACTTTGTCGATGACGAAAGGTCCCTCCCATTTTGGTTCAAATTTGCCTTTGGATTTGTGAGCAAAAACCATAGGTCTTCTTACTGTAAGAACCAAGTCTCCCTTTTTGTAGGCGCGTTGCCTGACCTTCTTGTCAAAAGATCCTGCCATGCGTGCTTGGTAGAGTTCAATGTTTTGTAGAGCTTCGAGCCGTCTCTCATCGAGATTATCCAGCTCTTGAAGTCTCAATTTGACATTGCTTTCTTGCGTCATGTCATTTTGTAGAGATACCCTTAAGGAAGGAATTTGAACTTCCAAAGGGACAACAGCTTCGCATCCATAGACCAAGGAGAATGGTGTGCTATGGGTTGGTCCTCGAACGGTGGTTCGATAGGCCCACAAAGCTTCAGGCAGTTTGTCGCCCCAATCTCTTTTGTGACTAGAGACCATTTTCTTGAGGATTTTGCAGAGCGTTTTGTTGAAAGCCTCTGCTAGTCCATTCGCTGCCGGATTGTACGGAGTTGAAGGACAACTTTGGATTTTGTATTTGTCGCAGAACCTGTATAATCGGTGATCGCGGAACTGTGGTCCGTTATCATGGACGAATCTTTTAGGTATGCCGAAGCGACAAATTATATTAGTGCGCAAGAATTGAAGGACTGACGAGGTCTTCATTTCGTTGAGCGCGAATGCTTCTGACCACTTGGAGAAATAATCCGTAGCAGCGAAAATGAAGCGATGACCTTTGCTTGATGGGGGAGAGATAGGACCTATGATGTCCATACCCCAGGCTTCAAAAGGCCATGAGATTGCTGTAGGATGTAGCCATTCCGGAGGCATGTGGACATAATCTCCATGAACTTGGCATTGTTGGCAGCGCTTAGCAAATTGCATTGCATCAGCCACCATGGTAGGCCAATAATAACCTAACCTTTTTATCTGATCGTAGAGCTTAGGCCCAGCCTGATGGGCTCCACAAAGACCAGCATGTACTTCTTTGAGTGTTTCCTCAGCCTCTTGTTGTGACAAGCAGCGTAGAAGTACTCCATTGTAGGATTTCCTATAAAGCATTTTTGAAGGAATATCCAAATGAAAGTTTGGGGTTCGCCTTTGGATGCTTACCCGCTCTTTTGGATCCTCAGGTAGGATTCCGAACATGATGTAATCAATGAACGGATCCCTCCACTCGCCGATCAGAGGTTTAAGGACGGAGATCCGACTTCCAACCACTTGGTGGCATTCAGCAACTGCTTGATGTGTGTTGAGAGGAGGGAGAATCCTTTTTTGACACACTGTAACTTGCATGTTTTCCCCTTCTTGGATTGCTATAGACGCAGCAAGTCCAGCCAGGGCATCTGCACGAATGTTTTCACCTCTGAGGATGTGGGTGATGTGACAGATGTCGAACTTTTGTCGAAGCGATTGTGCTTTGTTGTAGTAAGGCAACAGATCGGGCTTCCTGACTTCAAATTTCTGATTCATCTGGTTGACGATCAGTTGAGAGTCTCCAAAAGTTTCCAGCGTAGTGATGCTGGATTCAAGGGCGAGCTCCAATCCTACGATGAGGGCTTGGTACTCAGCTGCATTGTTTGAACATGGTTCCAGTAGCGAGAATGCGTGTGGAATCATGTATTTGTCGGGACTAACAAAGAGAATGCCAATTCCCGATATTTGATTTCCCTTTTCATTTGTCCTGGTTGCGCCATCGAAGTACATGTGCCAGGAAGCATTTGATAAGGAAGTCTCCACACTGTAGACCGGTTCGTCTGGGAGGTCATCCCTGAGTGGAGAATCTTTAGGCAATGGATGCTCCGCGAGGAAGTCTGCTAGAGCTTGGCCTTTGATTGCTTTTTATGGTACATACCTAATGTCAAATTGTGACAGGAGGATGGACCATTTTGCCAGTCGGGCATTGAGAGAACCTGCTTTTGTGACAAGGACCTTTAGGAGGTTGATCCTCGAAATCAGGTACACTGTGTTGGATAGCAGGTAGTGCCGCAGTTTTAGTACGGCGAACATTACTGCCAAGCATTCTTTTTCGACTGGAGAGTAGCGATGCTCTGCACCTATCAACATGCGGCTAAGGTAATATAGAGCAGCTTCTTTTCCCTCGTCATTCTTTTGTGCGAGTAGAGCGCCTAAAGAACAGTCAAGGGGTCTTGTGTACAAGAGGAATGGTTTTCTAGTTGTGGGGGCAGCCAACACTGGTGGTTTAGTCAGGTATGACTTGATGTCCTGGAACGCGGCTTCACATTCAGCATCCCAGACAAAATCGACACCTTTCTTCATTAACCAAGAGAATGGACGGCACTTCCCTGATAGGTTGGAGATGAACCGTCGAATGTATGCCAATCTTCCTTGGAGCCCTTTTAATTGTCTTAGGGTTCTTGGAGATGGCATTTCTAGGATAGCCTTGACTTTGATGGGGTCAAGCTCTATGCCAGCTTTCCGTACTATGAATCCAAGAAACTTACCCGATGAAACACCGAAGAAGCATTTGAGGGGATTCATTCGCAGTTTGTGTTTGCGAAGTCGGAGGAAGACTTCTCGAAGATCTTTGAGATGGTCTTCTTTTCTTTTGCTTTTGACGGCGAGGTCATCGACATAACATTCGACCGTCTTGTGCTGCATATCTTGGAAGATCTTCATCATAGCCCTCTGATATGTAACGCCGGCATTCTTCAGACCGAATGGCATGACAGTGTAGCAATACACGCTAAAAGGGGTTCGAAATGCTGTGTTTTTTTCATCTTCAGGATGCATCTTTATCTGATTGTAGCCAGAGAAGCCATCCATGAATGTCATTCGCTCGAACCCACAGGTGTTGTCGATCATCACCTCCGGTATAGGGAGCGGGAATTCATCTTTTGGGCATGCATTGTTCAGGTCTCTGTAATCAATGCAGACTCTGATTTGCCCATTTTTCTTTGTCACGGGGACGATGTTGGCCAACCATTCAGGATGCTGTTCCTCACGGATGAAGCCAGCGCTTTTGAGTTTTTGAGCTTCTTGTTCAATTTTGTCCATCACGTCAGGACGGAACCTTCTTTGGCCTTGTTTGATAGGCTTGATATCTTTTTGAAGATTGAGTTTGTGGACTGCTATTTTGGGGTCTAAGCCAGGCATCTCAGCGTAAGACCATGCAAAACAATCAACGAACTCATGAAGAAACGCGATATACTCGGGTAACTCATCATCCTTTATATTCTTGCTTATGAATATAGAACGTGGGTTATCAGGTGTTCCCAAGTCTATCTTTTGAACAGAATCTTCAGTTGGAAGGTTTGAAGTTGGTTCCTCCACAATATTTTCGGAGGCTTCCAGCCCAACAAAGCCTTCTGGAGTTCCAAAGGTATCTACAGACCATGGCTCTGCTTTTGTCCATGGGTCTTCTTGATTGGTACTTTTCTCAAGATTTGCTATGAGATGGTCCCAATCACCTGTTGAAACTAGGTTGAAGTAGGGCACTTCTTTTGGAGATGATGGTTCTTCTGGGCTAGAAAATCGTGTATCCGTATCATCGGTCAATTCCTCTTCATCATCCGAGAAATCATACCAATTGGGTGAGCTTCCTAAATCTTCGACGGGTGACTCTTCAAAGAGATATCCGGGGAGATCGATGTCTTCATTAATATGAGATGTTGAGGCTTGGTCGGCAAGACGACTTTACAGCCTTTGTGTCAACTGTCTCAAGGGAGCGTCGGGATCATACCCCAGCCCATGTGAAGACTTTTCTATGTGGCGGTGGGGTTTCCAACCTTCTAGTTGACTTTTGGTCAGGGTTGGTTCCAATGGCGTGATAATACCACGGCCACCTCCCAAACCGATTGGGTTCTGAGCGTCGTAGCCCATTTTCTTCATGATAGCTTGTGCCATTGGACTATACAGGGATAGTTGAGGCATACCTTCATTTTGGAAAGGTTCAAGCGAAGAATTTGATGAAGAAACTCCCGCTTTATGGAAGAAGATTGGCTTTTCTTCTGCTGATGTTGCTGGAACAACGAAGGAAGCAGATGCCGGATCTTCTATGTCAACGGTTGTCTCCATCGGAGTGAGAACGGGCTGAACTTGTTGATCATCAGCTTGGCTTGACGATGTGTCGTCTTCTGGCTCTGAGTCCGAATCCGTGTCTTGCAAGATAGACACGAAGGAGACAGCAAACTTGCCCCCAGCCTTTTGTTTTGTCTTCTTTGCTTTGGTGGTGATCACCAGAGGCTTTGAAGACTTGAGGGAGACCATGAAGGGAGATTGATTATTCTCTTCGGTTTTGATAAAGGGTTTGTTTTCTTCCGGTGATTGCTGAGGAGCCTTGCCTTTGTCTTTCTGGAGATTTTCGGCAAAGGGTGTTGTTTCTTCCTCCCTTTCTTCTTTTTCATCTTTGTACATCTGAGCATCTGCGAAATAGACTTCTTTGCCTTTGAAGGGCTTTTTGTCTGCAAACACTCGATGTATCAAGCCGTCATTGCCAACGAACTTGATGCACTGATGTAAAGTCGAAGGGACAACACCATTCTCGTGTATCCAGGGGCGTCCGAGAAGGATGTTATAGCATGAAGGGGTCTTTATTGCATAGACAGTGACCTCGGAGATAAGATCACTGATTTGCAACTTGAACCTGATTTTGCCGATCGGCCTTTGAGCGCTGCCATCATATCCAAAGATGGACACAGACGTGTGGCTCAGCTTGCTAGGCGGAATGCCCAGTTCTTCGAGTGCCGAAGTGGAGATGAGGTTGAGTGCAGAACCTGGATCGATCTGGATTCTGCGTACTGGCACCTCTTTGATGTACCCGGTGAAGTACAGGGGTCGGTTGTGCTTTGTCTCGCCTAGCAGGAGGTCTTCCTTGGTGAAGGTGATGGTTGCACTTGCTGCTTTTTGAACCGAGAGGCATTCGATGCAGGATCCCTCAGTTTTCTTCTTTTCTCCTTTTGAGGGAGTTTTTGATTTTTTGACCCTATAGTCCATTTCAATTTGTACGACTTGTGGGGCATGTTTGTCGACATCCGCATCCAGCATTTGTAGTTCTGAAATGAGACTATCACGAGTCTGTGGTGACATTCGTAATAAGTCTAGGATGTGCAGACATGCAGGTATGTGTTTGAAGTGCTGAATCAAGTCGTACTTGAAAGCCTCCTTGGGGCCTGCATTTTCATTATTCTTGCCACTAGGGGCGTTTACAGCTTGTTTTCCCGAAGGATTTACATAAGAAGCAGAAGGTTGGTTGTAGTTTTTGTGGTAATCCCGGCCAGAACGGGTACCTCTACCAACTTCAAGAGCTTCTGGAGAAGGGTCTTTGTTTGGAAGATCACCCTCGAGATCGAGGGGTTGTTCCTTCTCATTTGCTAAAGATGTCTCTGTGTCAGCATTGCCATCTTTAGTAATTGTGTTGCATGGAGCATTTTCCGGGAGCAAGTCCTGAACAGCATCCAGCAACTTTCCTTCTTTATCGAATATTTTGTCGGTCCAGACATCACCGATGAGATCGGGCATTTGGGACCAATTGACCGGATTTTCTCTGAAGAAGATTTCACCGGCTGGAATTTCTTCAAGGTAATCAGTCGGAAGAGGTTTGAGTTCCGATGTCACTGTTCCAGGAGACGAAGCCTGAGAAGGTGTGGTTCCGGAGGAATTATCATCCTGAGCTATTGCATTGCAAGTAACTTTGACGGAAGATGCCTCCAAGATGAACTGTTGGGAATCAGATTCGTCCTCAGATGTAAGAGGATCATCGATCCAACAGCTTTCTTCATTTTCCGGGGTTACCGGAGGAGATTCCTATAGATGTTCAGGAACTTCCGGTGCTGGGTTGTGACGAAGCTGATTGATGCGACCTTGTTCTTGCTCTATAGCAAGGTGCTGCAAGATCCTTGCGTATTCATCGAGATCAGGCACGGGAGCCAAATCTTCTTCTTCGTCTGCTCCTTGTGGTTCAACATGGCTGGGTTCCACTGGAGTGTTTTCTTGAATAGCCTCTTGGTCTTCATCATCATCAGACCAGGATCGCTGCGGCTGTAATGGGTTATACCAGATTACTGGCATAAGATGAGATTCAGGGATCCATTCCTCGTCGGAGAGATATTCTCCTGTTTCGAGGGATTCCTCCCATTCATCGATGTCGCTAGCGGTGTCGCTGGACTCGTATCCATCCATGGGGAATCCGACCACCGAGTTGCAAGAGTATGATGCCCCTTGCATAGTTTCTTCTTTGAGGTGTGGTGGCATGAAATCACCAAGAGTGAATTTTCTTGCCGCCTTTGAAGTCTTAGGAGAGGACTCTTCTGTTGTCCCCAGTGAAGCGGTAGAGGAGGTTTCTACCTTTTCAGCGACTTCTTGCTTTTTCGGAGCTTTCTCCTGCTGCTTGAGTTTGCGGAGTTGTCTCCTGGCTTGCCTTCGCTGTTGAGCGGTTGGCTTTGTTTTGACGACCTCCCAATTTTCATCTTCTAGGAGATCGGGGTGTACCCATATGGGCTGTCCGTCTGATGTTGGATATGGAACCAACTCTTGGGACGTTTGGGTCATCTTTATCACCTTGAAGGAAGTAGTGATCTTCTCTTTTGGTGATTTTTGTTTTTGTCCACACGACACCATGTTGACGGAGGCAGACCCATAGTTCTTGTCGAAGGTGATGACTCCGTTTTTCCACATCTCATTTATCTTCTCTCTCACAACAAAGCATTGATTGAGAGGATGCGAGACCATCTGATGGTATGGACAGTACTGAGGATCGTTGGTTTTGCCAACATCGCCCGGTCTTTTGGGGTCAGGCAAGGTGAGTTTACCGTTTGAGAGAAGTGCCCCAAAAATTTCTTCAACATCTTCATCGAACGGGTATTTCTTCTCTACTCGTTCTTTGAAGGCATTAGAGAGTTCAGGCTTTTTACCTGCAGCTTTGTTTTCAGCTTTCTTTGGCGGCTGAGGAGCTGACTTGGTTTGCACATTAAGAACCTCTTTTTTCTTTAGCTTTGAGGTTGCAATGGTGGTCGGCTCCTTCTTTGATGATTTCTGACTGTTGAGGTCTTTGATCACCGTTTCAGCCTCCATAAAAGCTTTTAGGAGTTCACCTAGGTTTTTTGATTTGTTGCCGATGATCATGGAGCGGATTCTTGCTCTCATGTTGTTACGGCAGATGTCGACTAGCGACGCTTGTGGCAATACATCTGAGCATTTGTACGCCATTGCCTTCCACTTGTGAATGAAGTCATATGTTAACTCATTCTCTCCCTGTTTTAGGCTGCAGAGCTGCGCCATAGTAACAGGATGATCCTCACCTTTGAAGTGGGTTAGGAAGCGTGTCTCCAGCATGGCCCAATTTTGAATGGAGTCCTCCGGCAGAGTGGAGTACCAATCAAAGGCCGTACCTTTTAGGGTACTTGCAAAGAGGCGGATTTTGAGGGCATCTTGATCCGCAATAGCTCCCGCCAGGATCTTGAAATGGATGACGTGTTGTCTGGCTGAACCTTTCCCCGTATATGTTTGGAGAGTAGGTTGCTTGAATTTTGTAGGGAACGGGACCGAGTCCATCCACAAGGGATATGGTGGCTTGATCCCATGCTCCTTTAGTGTATCCTCTTCTTTTGCTTTGGCGAGGATATCGTCAACATCCTTTTTGGTAAGGGCGCGTGACTCACTGTTTTCCGCATTTTCCTCGTCGCCTTGATGGCTCGGAGGAGCTTCATTGTTTGGCGGACGTTGGATAGTGAGAATGAGGTTTTCCATTAGGGCCTCTATTCTCTGCTGGATGCGTGCAGCTACGTCATCATGTGGCGGAGGTTGCTCAGCATTTGTGACCAAGATGTTCACTCTTCGAGAGTCGAAAGAGGATACAGTCTTGGTGACTGAGCTGGAGCTCATTCTTTTAGATGAAGAGCTCGAGGAGTGATTACTCCGGTGTCCTTGACTTGAAGGAGCGGGAGAATCTTCTTGATGTCTACTTGTCCGAGTGACGCTGCGAGTCACCGGTCGTCTGACATGGATTTTAGTTGCCGACTTTTGATGTCTTCTGGTTTTTCCAACCATATGGACAACAGCAACTTGATTGGGTCTTTCTTTTTCAACCCATTTTTTAGAGACCTGAAGTGCAGAATGCTGGGTTCTTTGCTTCTCTAGTCTTTTTTGTCGATATGCCACGCGGCGGCGCATACGACGAGTAATTTGAGCTTCGGTTAGCTTTGGCTGCGCTCTGGCAATGAAGGACGTAGTCCCTGGTGCGCAGCAGCCGAGCTTGTCTTCTTTGAAGACTGGCAGGGACAGGATCCGGATGCGGTCCTTTGCCTGTCGCAGCGAAGCCTTGAATTTGGCGAGTTCGGCCCCTGTTGAGAGGAAGGGTCGACTCGCAGGAGTGCAGGCCTTTGCAGGTTCTTGCGGAGGCCTTACGATGCACGATTTGATTTTGGGCTTGTATGAGCAAGCCGGCTCGTGCTGAGTTGGTTTTGTTTGGCGGAGGGTAGGTTTCTCCTCTTTCATGTATGCGAGAGGGTAGAACCGGTTCTCCTTGAGCGGGGCCAGGTAGGCTGGCTTTGCTGATGTTTGTGACCTTCGCTGTTTGGGTGAAGGCCTTGGAGACCAAGTCTTTGAGCGGACCTGGTTTCTTGTAGGTTGAGGTTTTGCAGAAGCGCTACGGGCCTCAGGCTTTTTGATGATCGCCCTTGGTATCACTGTAGTGATACGTTGAGGGGCGGTTCTCTGCTTCTTGGCAGGTGCGGTTTCTTCTGCGGGTAGTGGGAATGGTCCCAATGACCCGAAGACAATGGTCCGGGGAGTAGAGTTTGACCCGGTGTCTTCTGAGTTGCCGAGGGAAATGACGCTTCGGCAGCTGGCAGGGCGCTTGTAAGTGCGCTTGATTTGTTTGTCTTGGAGCATAAGCTGGTACTTGTTCTCATCAAAGGTGATGGTTAATGAAGCTGCCATTGTTAGTTTTTGGAAAACTTCTGAAACAAGACCATATCCATTAGTAATCACAAGAATATGGTGATCATAAATGGAAAATACTATGGTTTCGCCTCTTCAAGTCGCCCGAGGGGACATGGCCCAGCCCAAGCAACATGAGGAAGGCAGAAAAGCCATAGAGGGCACAATTGTTCTAAACGCAGGTAGGGTCAGCTCAGAATGAGCGTCCCAGTGACTGCTAGAAGCAATTGTGAACCTTAATTCAAATTACCGAGAAGCAAAGCTCACTCAAGGTAAAGTGATATAAGGTTGAGATACAAATGTGTCGGTTGCGAATACAGTAGACCCGAAAGGGCGTACTAGCACCGCTAGGCACTAATGTTGCAAATCGCATCCTTGGAAAGGACACGAGACGGGATTTTTGAAAGGTCAAGATTGGATTCATAGGAGAGAGCAAATGGTATTCCAATCCGAAAATGAGCTCAACATTTCTACGAGCTCGAAAGTCCGAAAAGGAAGGAACCAGGATTTCTCAAATGTGAATCCAAAAGTAACGGAAGTTTTTTTTTTTAAAGTGTCAAGATTGGACTTTATAGAAGAGAGCAAATGGTATTCCAATCCGAAAATGAGTTCAACATTTCTGCGATCTCGAAGTCCGAAAAGGAAGGAACCAGGATTTCTCAAATATGAATCCAAAAATGACAGAAGTTTTTTTTTTTTGTTCTTTTTTTTTGAAGACTTTTTTTTTTAAAGAGTTCACATAGATCTCCAATTCGATCTTATGAAACCTCAGTTGATAGATCAGCCCCCAGGTAAGGGTAGGATTACTTAATGAACCCGTTTGGAGGACCCTTGCTTAGAACAGTCTAGCTGTCTCCACACTCTGGACAAGGCTTTTCTTAGATCCACTTTAGTCAAAGAACGCAATTGGTACAACCTTAGTGGTTTTTTTTTTTTTTTGAAAGATTTTTTTTTTTATTCATAGAAGAGAGCGAATGGTGTTCCATTCCGAAAATGAGTTCAACATTTCTGCGATCTCGAAGTCCGAAAAGGAAGAAGCCAAAGTTTCTCAACTTAAACCCAAAAGGGAGAAATCTGAATTTTTTTTTAAATCAGATTTTTTTGTGGATTCATGAAAGAGAGCGAATGGTGTTCCATTCCGAAAATGAGTTCAACATTTCTGCGATCTCGAAGTCCGAAAAGGAAGAAGCCAAAGTTTCTCAACTGTGATCCAAAAGGGGGAAATCTGAAATTTTTTATAAATCAGATTTCGTTTCTTTTTGAGAATTTTTTTTTAGAAACAAGAAAGACTGGAAATAAACTCAAAAGAAGAAATTCCTAAGAATCCCATCTCATGTGTTTTTTTTTTAGATGCAAGATCCAACATAGGCCACCAACTAAAAAGGAGCCAAAGAATCCAAGCATCGTGTTCTCAAATGAACAAGGTCCCATCGGGTGTGCCAGCTTGATGGTCCCAGCTTTTCTCTTTTTCCAAAGTTGCCTCCGCCCCGGGGCTGACGGGGTACGGTGGAGGGAAAGAAAGGAAAAGCGGGCATCAGTTTTTTTTTGTACGGGTATGCCAATTTCTCTTTTATACCTGGAATTTAGAAATGGTGATCCGGAGATTCACCTTCACAAGTAAAAAGGGAAATGAAACTTTTTTCTAGTTTTCCATTGCAAATATATTTTAATGAAAGAGACAATTTTTGAATGCCGTGAAAGGCGTTTTTGTGCCGTAGAAGGCGGTTTGGTGCCGTTGAAGGCGGTTTGGTGCCGTTGAAGGCGATTTTGCCGTAAAAGGCGATTTTGCCGTAAAAGGCGATTTACAAATCTCATCAAAATGAAAAGACAAGAATTGTGATTTTTTTTGTCTCTTAAAAAATACAATTTACAACAGAAAAGTAAGAAAAATGAATCTAACTTCTTATGCGATTGTGGGAGGGCTCGTTCAGATCGACGGTCGCGAGTCATGTATGGGCTCCGACATCGTCCTTCAGATGAGAACATAGTGCTTTGATTCTTTGGCTTGGCTCCAACCTCAGATTTTTAGAGGATAAGGACCAAGGTAAGGTCTTATATCCGGTAAAAAGCCGAGTAGACGGACTGAAAAGCCGCATCTAGCCATGTTGGATAGGAGGAGAGGTGGCCTTTGGGGGGGGGGCCAGGAGCTTTGATCACCTTGTAGTGCTTGTTGCAGTAGAGTTTTCTTGAAGGAGCAGAGTTGTAGAGATTTCTCCGAGGATTTTTGAATGATTTTCTGGCGATTTTTTTCTGGACCTGTTTCCCTTGGAATGACCTTCCTATTTATAGGCCTTTGGTAGCCATTTAGGAGAGTTTATGAGCATTTATGGTATTAATGCTCATGATGGGAGGAGTTACAAGTTTTTATTTACTTGTTTTGTAACTCCTTTTTCCTTGAATTTGATTGGCCGATGGAGAGTGATGGGCATTTAATCGCCTTTAATCTCCATGATGATGGGAGTTTCATGATTTTAATGTCATGATTACTTGGACTTGTAACTCCCATTTGCTTGCTTCTGATTGGGCCGTTCAAAATAATGAGTTAGTGACCGCATTAACTTGCCATAAACGGGTCATTTAACTTCATTAATTGATTGCCTTGGCGCTTGAAGAGTCGCGGGCCATGCCGCATCCTTTGGGATTCTTCTTGCGATGATCACCAATGGACCCACATACCATTTGATGTCGGATGGTGATCCAATTTCAAACATTGGTTGATGTCAGCGGGCCAGCAACATCTGTCCAGTCGATTTCGCGATCGGGCGGGCAGAAAGTGTGCTTTCTTGGTTAGCCGTTTGGTGATTTTGAGGCGTGCGATGATGATCACATGCTTTTGATGGTAGATCTGAGATGTTGGCGAAGATCAGCTGATTCCGAGCACCAAAAATCAGATTTTCAGAAAATCACAGGGGCCGGAATTCTCGAAACGCGAAAAGTACCTGAAAAACGGGCATTTTGGGCGAAATCCGGTGACCCGGAGTTCCATGGTCGCCGGCGACCATGGGCCTTGGCCCATTTTTTTGGCCGCCTTTCGGTCGCCGTTTCTCCGCCGTTTTTCGTCCGTTTTCGCTTCTGTTTTCTCCTGCATTTTTCTTGGAATTTCCTCTCATTTATTGGCTGGATTTCCCTCAAGAAAACCTGACGAGAAGCCGTGCAAATCGGATCGCAAAGTTTCCCATTTTCTGAAAAGCCGAAGACTTTGCTGTGGAGAACTGCCGATTTTTTGTCAAGCGTCGAAACTAGGTCAAACGATGTCGGAATGACCTGAAATTTGACGTGTAGCTTCTTGAGCAGTAGACGAGACCAACCATAGGCTTTTGTTCAGGTTTTGAAGCCGTTTGGGGGCCCGCAAATGCTTGACTTGATTTCACTGCGAGGGAAATGCCGAGCTTTGACTTTCGGTCAAACGATGTTCGATTGACCCTGAAATTTGATGGGTAGCTTCCTCATCAGTAGATAGGACCAACCATAGGCTTTCGTTTGAGTTTTGAAGCCATTTGGAGTCATGCAAACGCTTGCCTTTATTTCACCGCGAGGGAAATGCCGAGCTTTGACTTCTGGTCAAACGATGTCCGATTGACCTGAAATTCGACGGGGAGCCTATTGGAGTCATTTTGAGATGATCCACAAGCTCCGAATTGGGTGCCATGGTCCCGGGGTGCTCCGCCGCTGGTAGGCTTGATTTTGTTTCCGAGCATCGAAACTGAGTCAAACGTCATCGGAATGTCCTGAAATTTGATGTGCAGCCCTTTGGAGGTATGTAGAAGCCGCCCATGTGCTTTGTTTGATGAGTGACGACCTCGGTAATTCTCGCTACCTAAGGGCTTGATTTTGCTGCTCGAGAGTTGATGGAGGGTCAAACGGTATCGGTTTGACTTGAAATTTGACATGTAGCCTTTCGGAGGTATTTTGAGACCATCCGTAGGCTCTGATCGAAGATTTGGAGTCTTCGACACTGTCGCCGCCGGGAGCTGCTGCTCAGCTGTTGGAGAAGTGAAGTTAGGCCGAATTATGTCGGAATGGCCCGAAACTTCATGTGTACCTCTCTTTTGGTTGTTTTGAATAACCTTGCAGTTTTTGTTTGATTCTGACAAGATCTGATGCTTGAAGTAGCGCTTGCCTATTTTTGGTAGGGTGCGGCTCCATGTAGCTTTTGATGTGAAGAGGTAAAGTGACATTTTTGGTGTCAACATGGAGCCTATCATATAAATATTTTACTAAGCTATATAGGATTTGATAGATTAAAGGTCATAGTCATCTTAAGTTATTAACACTATCTTCGAGAAGCATTTGATGAAAGATCAACATATATGTATCATGGGGAAATATTCATACGCAACATCCATCACCATATTATGGTGAGGCACAACATAGCGGGGCCGACTTTATGATACATCCAAACCATTTACACGCAAGGGACGCGCTGAATTACATTGGATGCATTGAGTTCTCACCTATCCGAATGGATTGGACCGTTAGATTGAAGGTAAAAAAATCCTTTAATATAAAGTCGTTGAATTTGTGGGTCACGGATGAATGGGTTAGAAGCATGAGATTGACTACAAACTTGATAAATGGGCTCATCCAAGATGACTCTTTCCATCCCCCAGGTCCCATGATCAGTGGGGCCCTAGGTAGGCCCCATTAAGTGTTTCCCTCACCATTTGGTGAGGGATGGATGCACATGAAACCTTGCCCCACCCATTATGTGTCATTGAGAAACTCTTCTTTGGGACTTATAAGAATGCTCCCTCCACCTCAAAATTTACCTAAAATTTTATATTTAAATTATTATGCCCATCTTCAATTTTCCTATTTCAATATTGAAAGTAATTATATAATTTAGAAGACATGACAACAACTAACTTATGGCATATTTCTTTTCTTCTTTCTAAAAATCACATGGAAAATAAAAATAGGTGGAGGTTTATAATTTTGAATTTGGTTTGTATGTTTTTTTGTTTATTTCAAAATTTCCTTTTTATGTAGAATCTTGATACATAGAATAAAAATCAATGATGATAGATAAATATATAGATTTGTCTCCTTTAAAGAATTTGGTTTTTTTCTTTTGCCTCTTAAAATGTTTTCAGAAAGACTTAAATTTTAATAATATATTTTTCTTTCCCTGGCCTTTATTACTAGTACATCTTTATAAATTTGTTTACTTCTAAATGATTAACCTTAAGAGGAAGTTATCTTTTCAGCCCAAAGATTATTATCAAGTAAAATTAAAATCCACAGAACAAGATTAAAGATAGGTGGTCCAACCTCATACATAGGACAATTTCACTTGAATCCAAAAATCTCCATAAAACAATTCTCTGTCTTCATCAACATCAAATCGTATAATAGTTTAAACTCTTAGTTCTTCATTTTTTTTATCTTTTCATTTCTTCATGATAGCCTATAAGAATCAAGCTACAACTAATGCCCAGTACAGTAACATGAACCAATGAATTGCATACAGCTGGCAAATGATACACTTCACTGGCCCCGAAAATGATTCTGTTGAAGATATGGGCATTTTCCCAATGGTAGTGAGAGATGGGACTGACTTGGACAGCCACTACCAGACTCGAATCAACGGTGTATAAGTGATGGTTAACAGGGACAAAAGCAATGGCCCACGGATTTTAGTATTGTCATGACTATTCCATCAATCATCATCTTCTTCCTTTTAGTGTCTGGAATCCAGTAAGTGTGATACTTTGAGTCGGGGATCTTGTTTTAATCTCGTAATCAGTCATTCATCAAATCACGTAAGAAACAAAGCGGCGGACTCATCTGACTCGTCTCAAGAGAAGGTATCAAATGACTAATCATAGAAGGGATGATAATGGGTCCCACAAGGCCCGTTTTACCTAAGGACCTGAAAATTGGACCCAGTTTTTAACTTGTGTTCTGGTTCGGGTTTAGGTCTTAGTAAAACGAGTTTCGTACCCTAATACCCATGTCACCGTTACACCTTTTATTAAAAAATGTGCTATGAGATATGGATTTAGGTGGATGTCCATTTAAGATGAGTTAAGATTAAAATTAGGGTTTCTCTCTTATGAGGTTACTTTGCTTATAAATAGGCTTTTCCCCTTGTATTTATACAGAGTTAATGAGATAATAAAAAACTCTCTCTCTCTTCTCTATCTAATATTATTTCTCTTGATCTTTCTCTTTTCTAACACGTTATCAGTATGATTCTCTTTGGTTTGCATAGATTGAAAAAAAAAAGAAAAAAAAAACCCTCAAAGGAGCTTCAGTTTTGCTTATGTCTTCCTGCCTTGGTCTGCATGCGTTTGAAAGAAAAAGAAAACATAAGTGCTTTTACCTCGGTCTGTGTGTGTTTGAAAGAAAATAAAACCAAAGTTCTTTTTGTCTTCGCTTTGCATGCATGCAACAAACCTTTGACAACCGACTTCTGGTTTACTCTCCTTTATATATATATATATATATATTCTCTAGTTTACTGTTGGCTTCCTCTTAGGACGCGTGCAAGAGTCCATCTTATTATCGGATCTGTCCATAACTCCTTCATCTGATCTCCGATCGACGTAAGATTTGGTTCTGTAGATTCGCGGCGACAAGCATTACCTAATAAATGCAACATATCAGCATTTCAATGATTAGAAATTTTTCTGAACTGCAATCACGGTAAGTGGTATCTAAAGCATAGTTAAATCCAAATATATTAGAATGCACAAAATTAGTCTATGATACTTATTTATTGCAATTATAGTGTTTGGTTACTGTTCATCGTCTTGCATGATTTTTTTTTTCTTTTTTAATTTAAATTTATCAATACTATGAATGGATCACAAAATAGAACCAGAAGTTTTAAATCTGAACCCGAAGTTCATTGATCTATTGACCAGAAGTCCTAGAAGTTGGAATATTGATATGAACCTGTAGATTCATATCCATAAATCAAAACTTGGAGTTTTTGGTTTAAATACAAATAAATTATACGGCCATGGAATTAAACATGAAGAATTTGACAGAAACAAAAGTTCTGATAATTTGTTAGAACAAGAAGTTCTACTTGAAGATTTGATAGAACCTGCAGTTCTAATCTTAGGTGTTATGAACCTGAAGTTCTAAATCAAGCCTGAAGTCTTGACAGAATCAGCAGTTCTAATTCTCAAAGTTGAGAACCTGATGATCTAACTTTTTATTGGCCAATTTTTTTTAAATTCCTTAATTACTTCTAATGTCAATATTTCATTATTTTTTCCTTTTACTTTATTGATTATCTGCACACGGTTAACTAAATATATATTTCTTATTACAGTTCTTGCATGGTGTCAAATCTGGATAAGCACTTAACATAAATGGGGACAATTACTTATCTTGGCAATTGGATGCTAAAATCCACTTACAATCCAAGAAATTAAGGGAGACCATACAAGAAGGTAACAAGATGTCCTTAGAGGAAAAGGCGTTAGCCTTCATCTTCCTACGCCATCACATACATGAAGACCTCAAAAATGAATACCTTACTGAGGAAAACCCAGCAGGCGTATGGAAATCCTTGAAGGATAGGTATGATCACCAGAAGATGGTCATACTACCAGCTACCCAGAATAAATGGTTAAACTTGAGGTTACAGGATTATAAAACAATATCTGAATACAACTCTGCCCTCTTTAATATTGTTTCCCAATTGAGACTATGTGGTGAAAAGGTTTCAGACGAGCAGATGTTGGAGAAAACGCTATCCACTTTTCATGCCTTGAATGTGCTCCTGCAGCAGTAGTATCGAAAACGACGTCTCTCCAAATATTTAGAATTTATCTCCTATCTCCTAGTCCCTAAACAGAATTGCATAGTATTGATGAAAAATCATAACTCCATACCAATTGGATCTTTGGCAGTTCCTAAATCAAATGTCATTTTTAGCTTAAACAGAGGCAGAGGAAAGGGGAATGGAAGACATAACTCATCCAGACGAGATGGTTTTAAAGGTCTCCCTCCAAAATTAAAAAATCACCAGAAGTCTTGCCCCTCAGCATAAGAACATCTAGAATCCACCGGCTAATCCTCACCGTCCTGATGACACGTGCCACAGATGTGGAAGAAGTGGGCATTGGTCACGCACTTGCCGTGCACCAAAGGAAGTGACAGAACAATACAAAGCATACAAGGCCTCTGTTTATTTCGCAGAGACAAATGATCTGAAAGGCTGGAATTGGAATACAATGACACTAGAGAAGCCTCCAATTGACATTACAAACTTAGAAACTCGAGACTTCTTTGAAGATGAGGACAACCAACCTCTGGATAATGAGGCATTTAACACTCACTTGGGAGCACCCCTTGGCATGGTCTAGAAGACCAATAATTCTTTGAACTTTTACAAACTTAATTTTTTTTAGTTCATTTGAGATGCATGTTTCTTAGACTTTTCCTTGACGATTGGGATCTTTATTTTTCATTAATTTCCTATGGTGAATGGTTTAGTTATTTTAGTTTTATCATGTGGTTGCATGTTATATTGATTTATTATTTAAGGCATGAATCATGGAACTGAGGACAATCTATGTTTGGTAGATAGTGCCATAACACACACCATTATGAAAAATCAGAAATTTTTCTCAGAATTGCCTTTCATTCCATGAAAGATATCCGCCATAATTGGACCTGTGCAAATAATTGAAGGCTCCGGAAAAGCCCATATGATGAGACAATATTCCCGCCGTTAGGAGGAGATAAGATAGTTCTTGAAGAACGTATTGCTCCTGTAGAATAACCCGTTCCTGAGGAATGACGAGAACTAACATGGAATACTTTCAGTCTGTCTCATCTAGATCCACGTACTTCACAATGTGAAAATGAAGTACGTAAGAAGCGTGGCAACCCCATAGGTTTAAAGGACTCAGCTCCGCAGAAAAGGAGAAATGAACAATCATCATGTCCGCCCGAACTGGCACGTAACCCTCCTGAAGAGGTTCCTCCCAAAGAGACAAGTAATGGTCCTGAAGAGGTTCCTCCCGAAGAGGTACGAATGCCCCTAAAGAGGTTCCTCTCGAAGAGACAAGTAATGCTCATCCCGAAGAGGGAAGTAACGCTCCTGAAGAGGTTCCTCCCGAAGAGGCAAGAAATGCTTCTGAAGAGGTTCCTCCCGAAGGGCAAGTAACGCTCTTGAAGGGGTTCCTCCTAAAGAGGCACATAACGCTCTTGAAGAGGTTATGGTAAAATCCGTTCTCTCTAGAGTAATGGAAGTCCCTGATGAGACTTTGAAAGCCCCTGAAGAGGCATCGGTACCAGATAATGAAGAGATCTTTATACTTTATAATTATTCAAGAGAGAGATGGAATATAAATGATAATGATGATTGAGACACAAAACCATGTTCTATAAATCCCGGAAGGATTTCCTTTGCCTGAAGCAAAGCCAAGGAGTACGTACTCAATTCAATTAAGGCACTGGATTAATATTAAACACATCCTACGGTATTTGCATGGAACAACTAATTTAGGAATATTTTATTCTTATGATCGTAAAGATTTTCAGTTTTGTAGGATATACAGATTCAGGTTATCTCTCTGATTGTCATAAGGGTCGATCATAGATAGGTTATGTGTTTCTTAATGAGAAACTGGGTTTTTCGAGTTAAGATTTTAATGAGGCAGCATTATGCACATCCATTACCAGTTCAATGATCTTGAAGAATATTGTACTCTTTTTTCCTTTACTTTGGTTTTTTCCAACTGGGTTTTCCTTAGCAAGGTTTTTAATGAGGCAACTGTCATTGAATGATGTTCATCTAAGGGGGAGTGTTATGAGATATGGATCTTGGGTGGATGCCCACTTAAGATGAGTTAGGGTTAGAATTAGGGTTCCTCTCTTATGAGGTTACTTTGCCTATAAATAGGCTTCTCCCCTTGTATTTGTATGAACTTAATGAGATAATAGAAAAATCTCTCTCTTCTCCCTCTAATATTCTTTCTCTTGGTCTCTCTCTTTTCTAACAAAAGGGTGTTTTACCTAGAATTGGGCATTTATTTGACTGATTTTTAGAGTTACTTTCACACAGTCTCCACTCCCCCCTGATGAGCATCACGAATTTAGTGAGTCCTGTTAGTGTCATTGTTAAATTTGCATTTTCTTGGGGTTGTCAATTCTGCAACTAGTATCTAAAGTTACCTCTAGAAAAATTCAAGTCCGATCTAGACCAAGTCCAAAAGACCAATTCATAGAAGGCCTTTCTACATCAAGTCATATCCTCAATATGTGCCAACTTACAAGTAATATAAGACCTTAGTGTATATACTAATAAACATGCCCTGAGAACCTTAACTAATTGGTAAAAACAAGTTAAGCCTAAGTGGTCAGCTTTTTATTCAAGTCTTCTCATAGCCTCGGTGGACCGAACATATATATTTCGGTGGCCCAAATAACTCCCTTGGCAGCCTGGGACCTGCCTTCGGTCTTAAACCAAAGAGCTCGGTTTTGAAGCTCTAGAATTCTCGGCGGCCCAAGTGATTTTATCGGTTGACTGAAAGACCTCTTTGATGGACCGCAGTTTCTTTCAGTCTAAAATTCAAAGAGCTTGCATTTTAAGGCTTAAAGAGTCTTGGGGGGGGGGGGGTTGTACACTCACAAATTTGTAAAAGAAAAGGAGGCAAGAAATGATTCCCCAAAAGCATGGAAAAGAGGATTCCGTAAAAAGTAGATGATTCTATGAAAAATGAAGAATCACATAAAATAACTTCCCCAAGCTATGAAATCATTAAGAACAGGTCCAAGAATCCGAAATAAAGAGAATGACGTAAACTACATCAAAATCAAAGATCGGGAAACCAAGGATAGACATGAAAACACAACAGACTGGCGCGGGTACGACACTCAAGATCAAAATTTTCAAAATTCATAAAGACGGTGAAAGGTGCCAAGTTGTGGGAGCCCTGGAAACTCAAGAAATTTGTACTCAGAAGGTTTTTCCTAGGGTGTAGCACAATTTTCTCCTTAAAAGGACCAAATGACAACTTTCCCATGGTAATATCTCCCTCAATACAAATAAGATGAGAGTGATCTTGGAGTCCACGGATATCAACTCAAAAAGACCTTTCAATGATATATTGAGGGCAAAGATCTGACGGACATATCCAAACTTATAATCATTTAAAGATTAAAAGAAAATCCAAAAAAAAAAATACAAAAAGGAGGTGGATTTTTCAAAAGAAGTGCTTGCCCATGCTCGAGGCAGTAGCTTGGTGAGTGGGGAGCATCCCCTCACCTGAGAAAAGGTCAAAATCTAGCGAGGAACCCCCTTTCGCCTCGACTAGAAACTCAATACCAAACTTTGGGAGCCCATATCTTTCTCGATATAGCCCAAATTTGGTCTCTATAGATATTTCCATGAGAAGAGTTTTTATCGGTATGTAGAACATCAAGATATGACGGTCGGATTAGAAGTTATAGCAATCTAAAGTTTAGTTCATGGGAACTTGGCGAGGAGATACTCTCCACTCACCAAGTGGCCAGGAATGCACTACGCTCACCAATGGTGAGAAGGGACTCTCTACTCACCAATGGCAGGGAGTATCCCCCCATTCACCGAGGAGGACAAAATCTCTTTTGCCAAATAATCTTCACACAGAGAACCAATACCTGGTGAAACACGCGTGTCCTTGCCAAGTAATACATCAACCAACTTTAAGTACCCATTTCTCCTTTGATATAGCTTTGATTGGAATGATATTACGCTCTATGGATATTTACTCATAAAGAGGCTTCCAACAACATATAGAACTCGAAAATCTTATAGTCGGATCAAAAGTTATAGTAGTTTAAATTTTAGTTAATGGGAACCTGAAAAAGAGGTACCCTCCACTCACCAAGTGGCGGGAAATGCACTCCACTTGCCAAAGGTGAGCAGTGCCCCTCTACTCACCATTGGTGGAGAGTATCCCCCTACTCACTGAGGAGAATATGAAAGTTCGTGATCCGAACCCTAGAGGGTGGGGGGGGGGGGGGGTGAGCTTCAAATTAGTGGCCAATTATGACCAATTTTAAATTCTATAGTTCAATTAGTCACTAGTGATGATTATCAAAATAAATGCAGAAACTAACAAAAACAATCACCACAAAGCATGCACCATCACACAATGATTTATAGTGGTTCAGCCTAAATGCCTACATTCACTACCGGCTTGTGATTCAACACCCCACTGGATTTTCACTAACACTATGCTTTTCAATAGGCTAAGCAATAACCTCTAACACTATGCTTTTCTTAGGCTCAGCAATAACCTATACACTATGCTTTTCTAGGCTAAGCAATAACATATACACTGTTTTTCTAAGGCTGAGCAATAACCTTTACAAGAGATGATTCCTCAAAGAAAGTGTATATACAAACACTTTAAGAGATACAATTTAAGCTCAATTACAATGCCTCTAAATTAGGCGGATATGAAAGTGTAAGTCAAACTCACACAGCACTCTATGTAATGCAAAGATGAATGCTCATGGTGTGTGTGTGTGTGAAAACTTCAATCAAATTAAAAATGATAGCTCAAAGAATGCAAGCTTAAAGCTTTTGAAAGTGTAAAACACAATAATAGATTTGATTGAAGTGAAGGAACAAATCACATGTAATTTAAAAACCAACTTGAAAATGATGTACACTACAACAGCTTGCACTTTTAGCGACGTTTTTATAAATTCGTCGGTAAAAAGTACTCTTTACCACGTATATCATTTTGTCGGTAAAAATATGACTTTTACCGACGTTTTAATATTTTAGAATTAGCTTGTTTTTAAGGAAAAGTTCAAAATCATGGACATTTACCGACGAATTAGAAACGTCGGTAATACCCTAATTTTACCGACGTTTTATAAGAAACGTCGGTAATACCATACTTTTATCGACATTTTTTTGTAAAATGTCGGTAAAAGTTGAATTTTAGAATTAATTGATATTAAATGAAAAGTAAAACACTTTTTTCTTTTGCCGACGAATAAAAATCGTCGGCAATGTTCAACTTCATTATTAATTTCTCTTCCAGAAAAATAAATATTAAAATGAACTTTTAGCGACGTTTTTTATAAAACGTCAATAAAGGTTAATTTTTATTAAAATTAATAATGATAGACTTTTGCCGACAAAATTAATTTTTACCGACGAAAATTTTCGTCGGTAAAATCTATTACCGACGTATTATAAAATGTCGGTAAAGGTTAATGACTTTTTACTTTTTTAAGTAAAAATAATTTTTGTCGACAAAATAACCCTTTTTGGTGACGAAAACTAAACGTCGGAAAATCCCTCTTTTTTTTCCTTTCCCGCCATTCCTCCACGCCACTCCCCCAAAAGCTCTATTTTCCCTCTTTTCTCTCTTTCATCTCTCTCTCCATGCCACTCCCCCAAAAGCCCTCTTTTCCCTTCTTTCTCTCTTTCATCTCTCTCTCTCCGCGCTCTCTCTACTGTCTTTACCGCCACTACTCCTCCACGCCAGTCCTCCAAAAGCCCTTTTTTCCCTCTTTTCTCTTTTTCTTCTCTCTCTCTCTCTCAATCGACGCTCTCTCTGTTGTTTCTCTCTCCACGTTCTCTCTGCTCATCTCTCTCTCTCTCCCCCGCTCTCTCTGCTCATCTCTCTCTCTCTCTCCCCCGCTCTCTCTCTCCACACTCTCTCTGCTCATCTCTCTCTCTCCACACTCTCTCTGCTCAGCTCTCTCTCTCTCCACGCTCTCTCTGCTCATCTCTCTCTCTCTCGATCAGCGCTCTCTCTGTTGTCTCTCCCGCCACTTCTCCAAAAGCCCTCTTTTCCCTCTTTTCTCTCTTTCATCTCTCTCTCTCTCTCCCTCTCTCTCGATCGGCGCTCTCTGTTGTCTCTCCTGCCACTTCTCCACGCCACTCCTCCAAAAGCCCTCTTTTCTCTCTTTCATCTCTCTCTCTCAACACTCTCTACTTATCTCTCTCTCTCAATCGGTGCTCTCTATCTCTCGATCTGCTCTTCTCTCTCTCGCTCTCTCTCTCACTCTCTCTCTCTATTTGCTCTTTTCCCTCATCTCCCTCACGATCTCCATCTCCATTCCCTCATCGGCATCACCTCCATCACCATTCACGCAGACCTCACCCTCTCCATCAACGCACGCAGATCCCTCCCACCATCTCCATCTCTATTATCAGGCGCAGACCCATCCCACTAAAGAAAATTGGTGCCCCCTTCTCCGGTCGTCTTCTCCAAAGCCAACACGAGTTTGACCCCTTTTCCAGTCGTTTCTCCAAAGCTAGCAGGAGTTTGCTGCCTATGCATCTCTTCCCTCTTTGCAGGTGAACTCTCTTTCTCATCTCTTCTCTCTTCTTTTCATTTATTTACTGAAATCTAAATTATTTGCTTCTTTTTGTTTTGCAAAAATATCGATGTGTTACAGTTTTATGATGTGGTCCAGTTATAATAAGATGGAATGAATTGAATGTTAGGTTTATATTGTAAGGTTGCTTGTACTGTGGAATGGAATGTTTATGTATGGCACTAAAATTGTTACATTTGTAAGAATTTCTTTGCTTTTTTTTGTAAATGTTACATTTGTTGCTGCTTTATATTGTCTCAGTTTTATATTCAAACAATAATTCAACTGTTGGAATATAGGTGGGCCTTCCAGACAGGTTTCAAAAACTTTTGACCCACTTAATGCAGGGATCAATTGTCTAGAATGCAACAAACCCAATCCAGGATGCAATTTCCTCAATCTCATAGCCATGTACAGCAACAAACACTATCTAGAAGATAGAAATAAGCACATAAACATGCAATCTCGAAATCCACAACATACAAGGATGTAGATATACCTTTGGAGCTTTGTTGTGCTCTAATGGAGGATTTGATTTCTTTACTTTGGTGATGAACAACTTCACAATCCAAATCAGAATCTTCAACTCCTTTTGATCTTCCAACGCTATGTCCCGTATTAGATCTCTTTTCTCAAGAAGATGGTGGAATCCTCAAGAGAAAACCCTACTAGTAACTCTAAGGAGCCAAAGGTGAAAAAGAGGGGAATTTTGAGAAGAAGATGACTTGTACAACACTTGCACAAGGGGGCTGAAAGTGCTCTATTAATTATGCACGAATTTGAGAGGAGTATTCCTCTATTTATAGCCCTCCATAACTCCTCTTTTCCTATTTGAAATAGAAGTTTAACTCCCATTACAAATTAGTAAACATCTCCCTTACTAATTGCCATAGAAGTCTTACTTCCACAACTATTAGTAACTTTCTCCTTTCTAATTAAAATAGAAGTCCTACTTCCACAACTATTAGTAACTTTCTCCTTTCTAATTAAAATAGAAGTCCTACTTCCATTATTAATTAGTAGCTTACCATTACCACTATTAGAAGTCTCACTTCAAATAGAAATAGTAACATTCCTTTTAGAGTTTAAGTAGAATTAGTATCTTTCTAATATATTGGGCTAGCGTGGGGACCACTAGGGATTCCTTAAAAAGCTGGCTCCAACTGGGACTCGCGACCCCACATCTCATGTGCAATCCGGGCCCACAGTTAATTGCAAATAACTCCACTAAATAAATGCAATTGCACTCCAGTCTTAGGAATATATTTCAATGAAGACCCTAAACTTCCACAGTACCACAAGTAGGCCCCTCCATCTATATCCATGGATCAAATGGACCTGTCCACCAAATTAGATCCATATCTTATTATCCTTGAGCCCCAATTAATTATAATGATCATTTGGTACCGATCCAATTAACTCTTAATCTGAATCTACCAATGATAAATCCATTAATTGGCACAAGGGGATATTAAAAATAGATTCCATCTTGACCATTGAATGTTCCCACAGCTCTACTATCAAGTATCCAAATCACCGAGGTGTTGACCTACAATTGGCCTCACTCATTGGTGACTCAAAGCAAATAAATAGATAGAAACTTGAGTTCATTAATGTCTCAGGATTATAAGCCTATTGCTAGGGAATTATGAGAGCAGACCTTAAATAAAGACAGTGTATATAAGGTGCTTCTCATGGTCCTTCAATACATCCAATGTACCAGCATCATGATCTAGAATCTTACATTCTGATGATCGAGATAAATCACACTATCTCATAGTGATCAAAATGTTGCAACCTTGTCAGATGAGGTGTCCAATCTCATCACTGGTTGTGAAGATATTTAAGTATAAGATTTGTGACACATATCTCTCGTATGTGGATCTCATCCATATACATATATCACATCTAATATACTAATGAGACCCGGTTCATCTCATAAACCATTATGTCATATATATTAGTCATGAGCATTAAGTAATAAATCACCATTCATCTCATGAAAGGAAAGCATGATTATATTGATAAATAAAGAAATTAATCAATCTATTCATCATATACTGGTATTGAGACCATAAAACTAACATCAACATATTCATCTATTTGCTTAATGTTTTAATTTAATTGTTGGTGGAGTCTCAATGTATAACTTTGATTGGTCTCATGTGTCTGCAATATGAACCTTGCTCAGTATTGGAGAAGTTTGTATCAGGTCAACCTAATTAAGTTAATTGAACTTAGAGAACTTATTTACACCACTGTCACCTTGTATCCTTTATCCCTTATCTAAATGGCCTTTATCACTCCCTCTTAAGTATAATCTTAAAGATGGAGCTCATTTAACAATGATTTCCTATGCATATATTTTATGTAAACAACTGGGCCCTCGACTAGTGCCCCTAGCCAATGTACGATCTGTTGTCTGTTTGGCTATGATGAAACTATTCTCACTTGACCAAATCGGCTGGAATTATCAATGGGGTTAAGTTGATTGAATTGGTTTCCCACCTAATGATGCTTACAAGATTTGGGTGAAGAGAAAATCCTGCCCAACTGGTCAGAGAATGTGGCAGTTGAACAAAGAAACGAAGGATGGAAACGTTGCAGAGAAGATTTCTGTTTATCAGCATGCCAACAAAGAGGCAACGATTCTGCTTGCATAACCATTTCAACTTCAATGATTGTTTTGGGTGGAACCTATATTCAGCTTTGTCGGGTTTCTTTTCGTTTGCAGGTTGCCATCATTTGCAATCATCAACGCTGTGTTTCCAAGTCCCACAGTGCACAAATGTCGAGGCTGGGTGAGAAAATGGATGAGTTGAAGGTAGGATTCATTACATATCTCATAGTGTCACTAGTGATATTATTTTCTGAATTACGAGATTTCTGCCCTTTCCATGTCCCCTTCTATGTGGGAGCATGTGGAATTGGTCCACATGTGCATCTCTGCGTTTTTGGTCCACCTTCTTGATGTCTTGGATCTTGCATACGCCTGTCATCTTGGCATGTGCTACCATGTGGAGAGAACATGTGTTTAAGAAATTCTTTTCTAACTACAGTGCTTGTTTACATTAAAAAAAAAACTACAGTGCTTGTTTCTCTCTGTTGGAGGAGTCGGGGCTTTAATTTTGTTTTGTGTTAGATCTTTAGTGCTTGTATTAGTGATTGGTCTCATGGTATGAGCAGGGTGTATTGGAGAGCCTGAAAGTGGATTTGAGTAGGGCTAAGAAAGGGAAGCCACCATTGAAAGATGCTGATGGGAAGACAAAGAAGAAGCTGGCACCTGAAGCATAATAAAACTCTCACTGCTTCTGAGTTTTTCTTCATTGTTTGTGCTTGATCATTGCCTCCTTTATTAATTTTCACTAGCCTAAGAAGGCTATCTGGGATTTTTCCTGTTAGCCCATTGATCGAGAGGTCCAGCCATTCCAAGCTCTGCAACTCTCCTAAAGTTGTGGGGATGGGGCCATTGAACTTGTTCCTAGAAACGTCCAACCTTTCCAAGTGAGCAAGCTTTGAAATTGAACTTGGGATCTGTCCTGTTACCTTATTACTGGACAAGTCGAGCCATCTCAGCCAAAGTTTTTCACCATACAAGCCTCCACTAAATTCAGGAAACCCACCTGTAATTCTGTTGTTTGAGAGCTTCACTTGTTCCAAGCCTGTCATGTTTGTGAAGAAATTTTCAAACGCCCCTGATATCTGACTGTCAGATAGGTCTATGGTGCTCAAGGAATCAGGTTGTGTGAAGTGTGGGAGGTTTCCTTGGAGACTACAACCTGCTAGGTGAACATCATTTAGCTCTTTATCCTTGATCCAATCAGGAACATTCCCCAAATGCAGGTTATTGTAGGACAGGTCTATGGATAGAAGAGAAGGCATGTGTGTTCGCAAAGCGGATTCTATCTAAGATTGTGTTTAGGCCTCAGGGCAGCACGCTTAACACTATCATTAACTAACAATTTATATGGCTTCTTCTAGCAACTATATACTGTCTACAGGTAGAGCTCACTTTCCAGTAGCAGCTTATGTTTCAATAAAAAAAAAAAAAAAAAAAAAAAAAAACCCTTTTTCCATGAGTTCTAGGAATAGAATGTACCAATTCCACATATTATGTTGAAGCCCGACCAACTTCCTTCACAATTGAGGAGTTCAAGCCTATGTCCGGCTTGGACAGGGGCCTATTCTGGTCTGAATCTGCCTGTTTGGAGTACAGGCCTAGTCATCCCATCTAAATTCCATCATTACATTTTAATCAAGGTTTGAGTTTACTACCAAGCCCAGATTAATAAAAATATCCTTTTAGGGCATATGGATGCTATATATTGATGTTATTTACTTTTTAAGTATACTTTATGTTGTACATAATGGATGCTGATCTATTAAAGCATCACACTTGGCATAACATAGGTAAGAAAATTGGTGAGGGGGAATGATGGAAAGATCTACTCCTTAGGTACAAACGCCAATAGTAATAATAATAAAAAAAATCAGTCCTATAACTCCATGAATGTATTCCAAAGAACTAGTGAATATTGTTGGTACCGTGAGTTGCTACTTTTTTTTTTTTTTACATCCATCATTCATTAAAATATACATGTATTGATATTATCTAGGTTCTCTTATTTACAAACAGAGGCCAATTGTGGTTTTTTCTTCAAAATGTCAACAATTAAATTGTTAGATTTCTCCATTGTATTCTTCAATTCATCTTGTGGTTTTTTTGTGGCTTGTTAGAACACTGAGATGAAGATTTTGACTTTACTCTTCTTTTTTTTTTTGTCATGATCATCTGGTGTGTTCTGCAGATGCTGAATTGTATGACTTCAATGATGAGAAGGTATGTTATAATGCACCATAAGTATAAGATAATTGATAATTTATAGTCTATACCTTCACTAATAATTCCTACATTTGATGTTCACAAAATGGCGTCAAAAATTATACAGACGGTTAGGTACAGAGCATCTGTCATCTGAATCTTGTGTTCTAGTTGTGAGTCAAGAACATACATCTGAATTTTCTATCATGTTCATCGCATCTGTCATCCCCGAATAATTAGGAAACAGGCCACAGAAATTTTTATGCATCTCCATAATGGCTAATGTTGAACTCTGACCAATTCTTATCCTGCTTCTTTTTTTCTTTTTTCTTTTTTTCTCACTAATAATAGGTAATAGCCTGGCTGATCAAAAGTGGGTTAGTGATAAATGCTCAGTACTTTTTTCAGCCAAAAAATTTACAACTCCGTTCATAAGAGATTACCAAGATGCATATAGTCATGTTCCTGTATGAGTTGCATTTTTCACAAAAGTAGGTATGTTTACCTTGTTTGTTCTTATTCGTTGGAGAGAAGATTGCTAGATTCCCTGTGCATCCATTTTTGTTTTTTGGGAAAAACCTAACAGGAGGACGAGGAATCTGACATTGAAACAATGGTGGCCACATATCCCTGCTTTATAAAGACATTGGTTTCCTGATTAAAACAGAGCTAAAACTACATAATGGAAACCAGCACTAGTTATCTATATGTCGGTTTAACTCCACATGGATGTACCCAAAGTGCAGGTGATTGGCATTTCTAGACAAAGCAAAAGTTCGTATGTTTTTTGGAAGAATTAAGTACTACATTATGTTTTTTACATTACAGGTGCTGCATTGTAACCAATTGAGAGAGAGAGAGAGTACTGCACTGTATGTGTTTCTTTTTCTGGGTTTTTTTCTTCACCTTTCCCCAATTCAAACTGGTTTTTTGGTTGCTGTAGTAGGTTTGAAATGATCAGAAAATCAATTTTGTAGAAAATCGCATGCCCTTTCTCATATATTCACTCACAAATGAGTAGCTTGCTTATTCATGTTTTTCTGTGTATATTTTCTTTTTCCTGTCATGTACAGTTATCAGACAAGAGGACGTGGTTGGAGCATAGCTTTTGCTCTAGACACTGGGGAAGCTCCTGATAATTAATGGTGGCCAGGAAGGCGTTGATAGGGATAACACAGGACTCGACAGTACTCGGTTGGGCAGGATAGTTCAAGTTGGTGGCAAGCAGCTATTGGAGAAGCTGAACTCAGCTAGAAAAAACTTCCCCATGAAGATATTTCTCTTGCTCTTGGGTTTCGACACGGCCAATGCACTGGCAACAATATTAGGACAGACGGCTGACTGGGATGTGCTGGTAGCTGGTGTCATGGTTGCTGCCATTGAGGGCATTGGCATGCTCATGTACAAAAAACCGATGTCAGCTTCAAATGGGAGATTGCAGTCATTGGTGGTGATGGTGAATTATTGGAAAGCTGAGACGAGGATAGGTCTCTTTTGGATTCCTGGCTCAACATTTTCTGCTGTTAAGGGAATTATCAATGGTTTGGAGACTGTATCATTATTGATTATAATATTTGTATAATGAAATGAATGATTTGATGAAAAATGGCGATGGTTTGTTTATTTAGCAACTTTTGTTTGCATGTATTTTTTATATTGAATATAGGTACACGAACAGGTTTATTTTTTGATACAGGTGTACAAACAGGTTTATAGGAAAATTATATTGAAAAAAATATATAATATTTGAAAAAAAAATACTTTTACCGACGTTTTTTACGTCGGTAAAAAGTATTTTATTTTTTTTATTTTTCTATTTTTACCGACGAAACAAACCGTCGGCAAAAGTATTTTATTTTTTATTTATTTTTCTTTTTTCTTTTTGTCGACGAAACAAAACGTCGGCAAAAGTATTTTATTTTTTATTTATGTTACTTTTTCTTTTTGCCGACGAAAAAACACGTCGGCAAAAGTATCTTATTTTTTTTCTTTTTTCTTTTTTCTTTTTGCCGAAGAAAAAAACAACGGCAAAAGTATTTTATTTTTTATTTATTTTTCTTTTTTCTTTTTGCCGACGAAAAAAAACGTTGATAAAAGTTATATTAAATATTTAGAAAAGTAAAATAAAATTACCGAACGTCGGCAAAAGTCAAATAATCGTCGGTAAAAATATAAGTTTTGCCGACGGAAATATGTTTCATCGATAAAAATTTTTGTCCACCATTTTTTACCGACGTCTAGCCGACGAAAATAATTTCGTCGGTAAACTTTTTACCGACGTTTTTTAAGCTTTTGGCGACGAAAATTTTCGTCGTTGAATGTGCAAACTGTTATAGTGGTATATCAATGATAAGCAAGTTTTGTGAAACTTTAAAACAAAATACATGTGATTTGTGAAGTTGTTGAATCCAAAACATAAGATAGATTTGAAAGTGATTTTCTTAAGATGAAAAACAACAACCAAAGATTCAACCAAGTATAGGAATCATGTTACATATAATTTCAAAGATAATTCCAAAACATGATTCACTTAGATATACTAATTTGAGTCCTACTTGGTTTGAATCAAGGTGATGTATCCAAAATAATAAATCAATTCAATACATATATATGTTAAGGACACAACAAATCATAGTTAACATGCCTAAAAAGATTTACTAATAATTTAAGCAAAGCATGAAAACATTTGAAAAGGAAAACTAAGCTTACATAGAAGATTTACTTATGATTCCAAGCTTTAGCTTCCCTTTTTGATCAACTAGCATCCCTTAGCTCATTCCATTTTGTTTGGTCTCAAAATACCTCAAGGAGTATCCCTTAGATCCTCAAGTTTGGCCAAGGAATGAACTTTAATTTATATAAAATGTTGTCCAACGACTATCTTGTCGGTCGACCGACATTTGGAGTTCGGTCGACCGAACTCAATGGTCATATTCCAATGGTCAAATATTTTGAAAGTTTGCTGACCGAAATACACTTGTCGGTTAACCGAACTGAAGTTCGGTCGACCGACAGGTGACCGACCGCTGACCGAAGTTCCCAGAAAATACAGATTTCATATTTTGGAATCGAAACCGACAGCTGACCGACAAAGGTTCGGTTGACCGAACTTTCCCTGATTATAATGATTCATAAAAATGATTTTTGAAATGGAAACTTGGTCTTGGAGGTCTAGGCCATTGAATCAAGCCTGGAAACATTTTTAAAAACATGAAACCTAAAATGCCTAAGATGATTTGAAACTTTTAAAACCATAGGCAAGCTTGATTCGAAAATCTTCTTTTGATAACTAAATGCATCCAAGTTTAAAAACAAAACATGCATAAATCAATATTTTCATAAATCAATATTTCTACAAGTCTAAAAAGCAATGCATGTGTAAATCAAGATTTCAAGAATTTCTAAATCAATGCATGTGTGAAAATTCAAATGATGCTAAAATGATAATACATCCATCAAATTGCAAAACACAAAATCCCTAACAATCTCCTCCTTTGCAATTTGATGGCAACTTACTCAACACCGAATTTACACACTAAGTCTTCAGCTCCCCCTAAGCTGGACAAGTCTTGAAATCTCTTGGATGCTTTCTTCTCTTAGCTTGGGCTCTAGTTCTTTTTCTTCATTCTTCCATGATGCTTAGAGCTTGATCATCTTTCAAGCTTCCTTTTTGTCTTTCTCTCTTTGGTCAAGCATCTTCTTTAGCTCCCAAGCTTTCTTTCTTCTTCCATCTCTCCCCCTTTGACCATGCACGCTCTCCCTTTGGCAAGATATGCATTCTCTTCCCCTTTGGAAATTATACAATATCTCCCCTTAGACAACTTGGACATTCATTTGCCAAGTGAGTTTTACAAAAAACCAAACCAAGACCTAATGAAACACACATGTCCTCATCAAGTAATACATCAATCAACTTCAAGTACCATATCTCCTTTAATATAGCTCTGATTTGAATGATCTTGAGCTCTAAAATATCTACTCAGAAAGATCTTTCCATTGATATACAGGACTTAAAAATCCACCAGACGGATCAAAAGTTATAAGTATTTGAAACTCATCTATCTATGGCCCGATGAAAAAGATCCCTATCCTCGTCAGGTGTGAGTTACACTTGGTGAGGAGGTGCCTGCTCCTCACCAGTTGCAAGGAGCACCTCTTGTTTCATCAAGTATAAAGGAGGGAGTTTTCCACCTATAAATACCCATTTGCCTCCCTTTTGAGGGACTTCTACCAATTCTCCTTACATCTCCAGTGTTTTGGGAGTTCTAGTCTCTTGAGTTCATTTCTCTAGGTCATTGCCTTACATGGGAACCGGGTGTCAGTGTCTCTTCTTGACTTATTGATCTAATCGCTGGTCCCTAAGTGCAAGGCCATCAATATTGTAGTTTTACTCGATGAGTCGGGATCGTATCCACATGGAGTTATTTACTTGAAACTGTCCTAAACTCCTAATAAAAACTAGAACTAGCCTAAATAGAGTTTATACATCAATTGCTCTACTGAAATAAAAGTCTAAAAATAAAGTTAATTACATCCCATAAAAATAATTACAACTTTGAATAAAAAGGCCTAATCTAAAAATAACCTAGACTATATTAATGCTAAAGACTGCAAAAGAACAGATTCATTAGACCATCAATATAATCAAAAATTAAAAAAATCATATTTAATAGGAATAAAAGAAAAGAAAATATCGATTTAGATTTCCAATTTCCAATAATCAAACTCCATACTTAGGGCCAATAAATTAAATTAGAAACACAACACTAAGCATAATTTGTCACTTTATGCAAACACGTTGTGTTGATCTATCAACAATCATTAATGCGACTCATCAATCTTATTTATTCCATGAGCATCTCTAAGAAAACATGAACAAGAGTTTGAAAATCAAAAACTCTAAATGGACTCACCTACTACTAGGGATGTAAATGGGTACCCGATTCTCCGATTAGCCGGAGGTTCCGACCCGATAAAAATCGGGTCTAGGTCCTTATTTAGGCCCCGATAAATAAATGGGTCTGGGTCCGGTTCCACCTTGGTTCAGACCCGTAGACCCGAGACCCAACATATTACCTCAATTTTTGAAAATCTCTCCTAAAAACCATGTTTTTTTAATATCATTCTCTACCTAAACCTAGACCTGGATCTAGACCCGTCTCATATATGGTTTTGGTTTCGGTTCCGGAGTCAATAAACCAATTATGAAATGGTTCTAGGTCTGGATCTGGTTCCACCTTCTCCCTAACGGTTCCAGTTCCGAGTCCAACATGGACCATGTTGACACCAAAAAAGTCACTTTGCCTCTTCAACATCAAGAAGCCACATGAAGTCGCATCCTACTACAAAACAGGCAATGCTGCTTCAAGCATCAGATCTTATCAGAATCAAACAAAAACTGCAATATCCTTCAAGACAGCCAAAAGAGGGGTTCACATGAAATTTCGGGCCATTCCAACATCATTTGACCCAACCTCACTCTTCCGACAGCTAAACAGGTGCTCCAGGCAGCGACGGCGTCGAAGACATCAAAACTTCAATCAGAGCCTACAGATGATCTCAAAATACCTCCAAATGGCTCCATGCCAAATTTCAAGTCAAACCGACAACGTTTGACCCTCCATCAACCCTCGAGCAGTAAAATCAAGCCTCTCGGCGGCGAGAACCACCGAGGCCATCACTCATCAAACGGAGCACATGGGCGGCTTCAACATTCTTCTAAAGGGCTGCACGTCAAATTTCAGGTCATTCCGACAACGTTTGACTCGACTTTGACGCTCCGAAACAAAATCAAGGCTACCGGCGGAGGAGCACCCCCAGGACCATGACATCCAAATCAGAACCAACGAATCATCTCAAAATGACTCCAATAGGCTCCCTGTCAAATTTCAAGTCAATCAGACATCGGTTGACCACACATCAAAATGCGGCAACTTCTTCGCGGTAAAATCAAGCCTTCTGGCGACGGGACCCCAAACGGCTTCAAAACTCAAGAAAAATCCCATGGCTGGTCCTATCTACTGCTCAACAGGCTTCATCTCGAATTTCGGGTTATTCCGACATCATTTGACCTAGTTTCGACTCTTGACGGAAAATCGGCTACAAAGTCTTCGGCTTTTCCAAAAAATAGGAAACTTTGTGCTCTGATTTGTATGACTTCTCGTCAGGTTTTCTTCAGGAAAATCAAGCCAATAAATGAGGAGAAATGTCAAGAAAAATCCAGGAAAAAACGACAGCGAAAAAGACCAAAGAACTGCCGAGAAACGGCGACCAAAAGGGGACCAATCCCTATGGTTGCCGGCGACCTTGGCCCATGGTCGCCGCCGGCGGCCCTAACCCATGGTCGTCGGAAATTCGAGTCACCGGATTCGTCGCCGGTGGCCCGTTTTCCGGCCTTTTTGCGTTTCGGGAGTTCCAGGCCCTGTGATTTCTTGAAAATCTGAGTTTCGATGCTCGAAATCGACTGATCTCCATCGACATCTCGGATCTGCCGTCAAGAGCATGAAATCATCATTGATCGCTCCAAGATCGCCAACCGGCTGACCAAGAAAGTGCACTTTCTGTCCGACCATTCGAGAAATCGACAAGACACATGTCACCGGCCCGCTGGTATCAACCAATGTCTGAAGTTGCATCACCATCCGACATCAAACATCATGCAGATCCATCAGTGATCATCACAAGAAGAATTCCAAAAGACGCAGCGCGACCCGCGACTCTTCAAATGCCCTGGCGACCACTTATTGTCGTTAATTGACCCGTTTTATGATAACTTAATACGGTCATTAACTCATTATTTTGGACGGCCCAATCAAAATCAAGCAAATGGGAGTTATAAATCCAAGCAATCATGGCATTAAAACCATGAAACTCCCCTCATCATGGAGATTAAAGGCGATTAAATGCCCATCATCTTCCACCGGCCAATCACAAGCCAAGAAAAGGGAGTTGCAAAATCAAGAATTAAAACTTGTAACTCCTCCCATCAATGCCATCAATTCCCTCATCATGGGTCATCAATCCCATGAATCACCAGTTGGCTACCAAGGGCCTATAAAAAGGGGGTAATTCCAAGAAATCCAGGGACAGACACATACACACGGTAGAGAGAGATCCATACTCACAAGAAAGGAAGAAGAACTCTGAAGAAACCCTGCTACTCTGCCGAAACACCACGAGGTGATCAAAGTCCCTTGGGGGGCCACCCCCCAAGGTCTCCTCCCTCCTTTTATCCAACATGGCCTAAACGTGGCCCTTCAACCCATTTACTCGTTTTTTCATTGGATATGGGACCTTCCCTTGGTCTTTATCCTCTAAAAGACTGAGGTCCAAGCCAAGCCAAAATATCAAAGCATCAAGCGTTCTCATCTGAAGGACGATGGCGAAGTCCATACATGACTTACGACCGTCAATCTGAACAAGTCCTAACAATCTCCTGAGAAGTCAAATACCTTTTCTTACTTTTCTTTGTATTTTGTATTATTTGTAAAGAGACAAAAAATCACATTTCTTGTCTTTCATTATTGATGAGATTTGTAAATTGCCTTTCACGGCACAAATCGCCTTCTACGGCACAAACCGCCTTTCACAGCAAACAAAATGAAATCGCCTCTCACGGCATTTAAAAAATTATATCTTTCTTAAAATATATGTGCAATGGAAAGTTAGAAAAAAAAATTGATTTCCTTTATACTTGCGAAGGTGAATCTCCGGATCACCATTTCAAATTCCAAGTAGAATAGAAAATCTGGCATACCCGTACAAAAAGATGTTGATGACCTCGCTTTTCCTCCTCCGCCATGCTCCCGGCAGCCCCAGGAGTGGGAAGGAGAGGACGAAAGGTCGGAGCTCCCATCAAGTTGGCATACCCGGTGGGACTCGTTCATTTGAGAACGCGATGCTTGAATTCTTAGGTTCCTTTCTAGTTGGTGGCCTATGTTGGATCTTGCATCCAAAAAAAAAAAAACATTATGGGAATTTTGGAAAATTTCTACCTTTGAACTTATTTCCATTCTTTCTCATTTCAAAAAAAAAATCTCCAAAAAAAAAAAAAATCTGATTTCTCGTTTTTGGATTCAATTTTGAGAAACTTTGATCCTCTCCTCTTTGAACTTGATAGCTCACAGAAATGTTCACAGCTATTGTTCTTATCGGGGAATGGGTCATCTTTTCTCTTTGATGAGTCCGATAGGGATTTCCAAAAAAAAAAAAAAAACTCTTCAAAAAACAAAAACTCCTTAAAAAAATCTCTTTTTTTTGGATTCAAATTTGAGAAAGTTTGGTCCCTTCCTTTTCGGATTTAGCGCTCGCAGAAATGTTTGAGCCTTTATTCGGATTGGGACACCATTCGTTCTCTTTGATGAATCCATTAGAAATTTCAAAAAAAAAAATTTCAAAACCCACTAAGGTTGCACCAATTGCATTCTTTGACAAAAGTGGATCTAAAAAAAGCGTTGTCCAGAGTGTGGAGGCAACTAGACTGTTCGAGGCAAGGGTCCTTCAAACGGGTTCACTAAGTAATCCTACCCTTACCTGGGGGTTGATCTATCTACTAAGGTTTCATAAGACCGAATTGGAGACCTATGTGTAATCTTCAAAAAAACTCTTAAAAGAAAATCTTCAAAAAAAAAAAAAAAAAACTTTCGTTACATTTGAGTTCAGATTTGAGAAACTTTGGTTTCTTCCTTTTCGGGTTTAGTGCTCGCAGAAATGTTTGAGCCTTTATTCGGATTGGAACACCATTTGCTCTCTTTCATGAATTCAGTTTCGATAAAAAAAACCTTCGTTATTTTGAATTCAGATTTGAGAAATCTTGGTTCTCTCCTTTTCGGATTTAGCGCTCGCAGAAATGTTTGAGCCTATGTTCGAATTGGAACACCACTTGCTCTCTTTGATGAATTCAATCTTGACCTTTCAAAAAATCTCCGTCATTTTTGGGTTCAAATTCAAGAAATTCTGGTCCATTCCCGTTCGGACTAAGTGCTCGCAGAAATGTTTAAACCTTGTTCGGATTGGAATACCATTTGCTCTCCTTTATGAATCCAATCGTGACCTTTTAAAAATCTCATCTCGTGTCCCTTCCAAGGATGCGATTTACAACATTTGTGCCTAGTGGTGCTAGTACGCCCTTTCAGGTCTACTGTATTCGCTACCGACACATTTCTATCTCTAACCTTATATCATCTTACCTCGAGTGAGCATTGCTTCTCGGTTATTTGAATTAAGGTTCACAATTGTTTCTAGCAGTCACTGGAATGCTCTCCCTGAGCCTACCATACTTGCATTTAGAACAATTGTACCCTCTATGGCTTTTTGCCTCTTTCATCTTGCTTGGGCTGGGCCATGTCCCCTCGAGTGATTTGAAAAGACAAAACCATAGTTATTTTCCATTTATGATCACTACACTCGTGTGATTACTAATGGATCTGGTCTTGTTTCAAAAGTTTTCCAAACTAACAATGGCAACTTCATTGATCATCACTTTCGATAAGAACAAGTACCAACTCTTGCTTCAAGAAAAGCAAAACAAGCGCATTCACAAGCACTCCAGCAGCTGCCGAAGCGACATGTGTCGCGACCCCGGAACGGATCCCCGGGCCCGCGACGTCAGTTTGGTGATGATTACTACTATTGAAGATTTTGTTTTCCCACAGGTTCCCGCGGTGAGGATTCCCAAAGACACGCGGAATCTGACTCACACGTACACGATTGCGGAAGCGTGTAGCAAAACACATCACGATAAGCACAATCAAATATTTAAGTGCTATCCCAATAATAAACAAGACATAGCATCAAAGAAAAGAGTTAACATGGCATTCCCAAACATGGTTCAAGTTATAAGTTTAACACAAAAGTAAGTTAAGTTTAGTACAACCCATAAGAGACCAATAAAGGTCAATACAATCTCAAAATAGCTAAAAGAAACCCCAAGACTAAAGGTGACGAAACTCGAGAACCAGACCGACATCTAAATGACATCGTCGGGCTGCCACTCTCTCACGGGAGTTGGCTCACAAGCCTCCTCCTGACGCTCCTCCTCAAAGGCAACGTCTCCTGCACCTGGGCACCAATAAACAAGGGTCAAACACGACGGTTTGGCAGGTAATCAATGTAGGCACGAACATGAACAATAGCACTTAGAGAAAACATGTAAGCAAATCTTTGGTATGAAGTACTATCAAAGCTGAGATACATTTTTAAGAATACGATCAAAGCTGAGATACAAAACAAACTAGCATGAGTACATAATATATCATGAATAGTTACAATCCACAAAGAGCCCATCCTTTCTCTATCATTTATATAATGAAAAGAGCAAGCACGCACGACAAGCACGATATACATAATATAAGCACGACACGATTTCCCACAAAGACGGGAATTCCGGCCGCGGAACCGGACACGCACGATGTGTAATAAATACACGACCAGTCTGCAGACAGTCCACATGTTTAAAGACCCCCAGACAGTGGATCAAACCGAAAAGGCAGTCTAAGCTCAGTGGTGTTTACTTAATTCATGAATGCACAAAACACGCGAAACACGGTCTAAACACGTTGAGATAAGAAAAAGGGGGAAATCACTTATCGAAACACGATGAACACGACTAGCACGGGCATAATTAATATGCATAACACGCTTAGGAAGTGATCCCCTTCTTCTTGGAACACATTTTCGAAACTAGCTTGTACTAAACTTCAAAACGAGTACACGATGATATTCATTATATCAAACTAAGGTACGAACACAAAGCCTATCAAGCACATGTGAGGACCCTTGATTGATCTTTGTGTATTCGAAGCCCAAATGTTGGAATTTGGAATAGAGTTGGTGTCCCGGAAGTTCAAGACATCTCGAGTTTCGAGTACACAATATCAAGCTAAAGGTCACTTAACATGTTCTAGTTTTCACTCTTGCAAAACTTCTTCAAAACTAGGAATTGGTCAATTTCGGTCAGCTTGCGGTCAGCTGGCGGCTAGCCGAAATAGAAACTGGCGGCTAGCCGTAAGCTGACCGTAGGGCTGACCGCTGAAAACCCAGGTCTGATGTTGCTCTCTGGAAAAGGAACCGTAATAATTTCGGTTGGCTTACGGTTAGCCGCAAGGGAACTGGCGGCTAGCCGTGAGCTAACCGCAGGGCTGACCGCAGGACCCTGAAGCAAAAATCAGCTACTGGAAAAGGAACCGCTGATTTCGGTTGGCTCGCGGTTAGCCGAAATGGGAATTACGGCTAGCCGCCAGCTGACCGAAACTGCACGGGAAGTACAGTTCAGTGCAGATTTTCCATATTTCCTTCTTCTCTTCTTCTTGTTTTTCATTCCACCTGCACTCCCTGAGCCTCCATGCTCTCCAAGGGATAAAATACACATTTCTCACAATCCCAAACATCCAATCCAAGGAAAACATGATCATGAAGCTTATAAACATTTTCATATGCAAAATTTCCAAAAACAACAATGTAGCTTAAAATACACATGCACGATGGTCCTATAGAGATTACTTGCCTTGACCAAAGCTAACAATACTCTTCTTCAAGCACTTCCTCAAGCTAATCCCACACTATAAGAAAAACCAAGAAAACACACAAAACTCACTCAAAATGGAAACAAGGAACCCATTTTCCAAATAGGGTTTGAAAACATGAAAAACATACTCTCAAGGAACCAAAATGACTCAATGGAGAGTAGGAGTGGAAACCCTTACCTAGAAATGGCCAAGCAAGAGGGAGGGAAAGAAATGGAGCTCTTGACCAACTTGAAAACTCAAGAAACTTGTATCAATAGGAAGCTTGCAAGGAGATGAAGAAAATGGTAGTCTTAGAATCTTCTTTGGAGCTCTCTAGCTAGATCAAACAAGATGGGGAAGATGGAGAGAAAAGAAGCTCTTCCTTGCCCTAGGTCAAGAAATTGCAGAGATTTGGGTTTTAGAATGAAAAGAGCAAAGAGGGGAAAGAGATGAGTTACTTAAGGCATTAGCAAGTGGGGCCCAACTGACTTGACTTTGAAATGGCCAGAACATGATCTTGTGGGCCTCGGATGACTTCGACGAAGAAGGATAAAACGATCGTCGAAATATCTACTTTCCAAAAAGTATATTTTTGCCATGGTTTTGAGATCTCGAAAATTGTGTCCAGATTTATGCAAGAAATACAATTTTACCCTCTTTGGGCCAAAACATGGGTTTTTGGGCTTCAAACATGAATGGGCTTAAAACGAAAGTTGTAACACATAAAAAGATCATTCAAATGAAATCAAAACCACACTCACACGGAACACGACACGACTTTCCAAGCTTACACGTGCACTCGGGCCTTCCTGAGTGTGTCTGACTAATACTAAACGTTCTCAAAATTCCCAAGCTATGACCAAGACTAACTAATCATTTCTAACTCACCAACACTACACCCACTTAGTACTAAACACATACTAACCGCACACTAATCGAATTGGTCTGGGTCGGGGTCTAACATCCTCCACCTTTTAGGATATTTGGTCCACCAAATAAATCAAACAATTACCTCGGGTAAAAGCTGTGGATACTTCCTTTGCACTTGCTCTCTCAATTCCCAGGTGGCTTCCTCTGGCTCGTGATTTTCCCAAAGTACCTTGACCCAATGAATAGTCCGGTTTCTCAATTCTTGCTCTTTGGTGTCAATGATCTTGATCGGTCTTTCCACATACGAGGCATCTTCCCGAATCTCTAAAGGCTCATGTTGTAGAATGTGTGCAGGACTAGAGACATACTTCTTGAGCATAGAAACGTGAAAAACATTGTGTACCCCGGAGAATTCCGGCGGTAACGCAAGCCTATAAGCAACATCTCCAATCTTGCTCAAAATCTCATACGGACCAATAAACCTTCTAGACAACTTGCCCTTCTGTCCGAACCTCAAAGTTCCTCTGGTTGGTGAGACTTTCAAAAACACCTTGTCACCCACCTGAAACTGTAATTCTCTCCGACGAGTATCTGCATAACTCTTCTGCCTACTTCGGGCGATTTTCAACCTTTCCTGAATCAGCTTGACCTTGTCACTTGTCTCTCCAACTATCGTCGGTCCATGAAAACTACGTTCACCGACTTCTTCCCAGCAAACCGGAGTTCTGCATCTTCTACCATAAAGTGCCTCAAATGGTGCCATACCGATGCTAGAGTGGTAACTATTGTTATAAGCAAATTCGCAAAGAGGTAAGCACTCATCCCACTGAATCTTGAAGTCCAATACACAAGCACGCAACATATCTTCGAGAGTCTGTATCGTCCTTTCCGACTGACCATCGGTCTGAGGATGATAAGCTGTGATGAACTGGAGCTTGGTACCCATCGACTCATGAAGAGTCTTCCAAAACTTTGAAACAAACCTACTGTCTCTATCTGAAGTAATGGAGACGGGCTGACCATGTTTACTAACAATCTCATCAACAAATAACTTCGCAAGTGGTGCCATGTGCATCATGTTCCCTGTCTTCATCGGAATGAAGTGAGCAGACTTTGTCAGACGATCTACAATGATCCAAATTGCATTATTTCCCTTCTTAGTATTAGGCAAACCGGAGACGAAATCCATGGTAATGTGCTCCCATTTCCACTCCGGAATTTCCAAAGGCTGTAACAAACCTGGAGGCTTCTGATGTTCTGCCTTGATCAACTGACAAGTTAGACAACGAGACACAAAAGCTGCTATCTCTCTCTTCATGTTGTTCCACCAAAACCGTTTCTTCAAATTGTGGTACATCTTCGTGCTACCCGGATGCATAGAGTATCTAGTACTGTGAGCTTCGTTCATTATCTCATTCTTCAAATCATCCACATTCGGCACACACAACCGGTTACGAAAATACAATATCCCATTCACCATCTTGAAATCGGGGCGTTCTGCAATAACATCTACTATCTTGGCCAAGTCTGGGTCTTGTAACTGATTTTCCTTAATCTTCTGGATGAATGTAGGTTCTGAAATTGTCATGTTCGCTAACATCGCACCCAATCTGAGGGTTTGCACTTCTACACCCAACTCTTCAAACTGCTGTAAGACACCCATTCCTCTCAAATTAGCCATAACCACTGATTTCCTGCTCAAGGCGTCTGCTACCACATTCACTTTGCCTGGATGATACTTGATTGGAAAGTCATAATCTTTGATATATTCCATCCACCTCCTCTGCCTCATGTTCAAATCCTTCTGAGAGAACAAATATTGTAGACTTCTGTGATCTTAATGGACCTCAAATTTCTCTCCATAGAGATAGTGTCTCCACATCTTCAATGCGAAAACAACTGCTGCCAACTCCAAGTCGTGAGTCGCATAATTCTTCTCATGGTCCTTCAGCTGCCTCGAGCCATAAGCAATCACCTTGCCATCTTGCATCAATACACAACCCAGTCCCACATTCGAAGCGTCTGTATAAACAATAAATCCACCGTTGCCCGATGGTAATGTAAGGATTGGGGCTGTGGTTAACCTCCCTTTCAACTCTTGAAAACTTGTTTCACACTGATCGGTCCAAACAAAAGGGACATTCTTCCTAGTCAATTTTGTCAACGGGGCTGCAATGGACGAAAAACCTTGGACAAATCTTCTGTAGTAGCCTGCTAACCCCAAAAAGCTTCTAATCTCTGTCACACTGCTTGGCCTCACCCAACTAACAACTGCCTCTATCTTCGCTGGATCAACTGCTAAACCTTCTCTGGAGATGATGTGGCCTAGAAAAGCAACTTGGTCTAACCAGAATTCGCACTTACTGAGTTTCGCATATAACTGGTTGTCCCTCAAGAGCTGCAACGCTGTCCTCAAATGTTCTTCATGCTCCTTCTTACTCTTGGAATATACCAGGACGTCATCAATAAACACTACCGTAGAGTGATCCAAATAGGGTGCAAAGACCTTGTTCATCAAAGCCATAAAGACTGCTGGTGCATTTGTCAAACCAAAGGGCATTACTAAGAACTCATAGTGCCCATATCTTGTTCTAAAGGCTGTCTTCTGAACATCTGAGTCTCTAACTCTCAACTGGTGGTACCCTAACCTCAAGTCTATCTTGGAAAAATAGGCCGCTCCTTGCAATTGGTCAAACAATTCGTCTATCCTTGGCAAAGGGTACTTGTTCTTCACTGTCACATGGTTCAACTTCCTGTAGTCTATGCACATTCTCAAGCTTCCATCCTTCTTCTTCACAAATAACACCGGTGCTCCCCACGGTGAAACACTTGGCCTAATAAAACCTTTGCTCAACAAATCTTGCAATTGGAGCTTTAGCTCACCCATTTCTGCTGGAGCCATCCTGTATGGTGCAATCGAGATCGGAGCTGTCCCTGGAAGAAGCTCAATTGTGAACTCAACTTCCCTAATTGGTGGTAAACCCGGGATTTCTTCTGGAAAAACGTCCGAAAATTCACACACAATGGGGATATCCTCCACCCCTTGGAACTGTTTATCCTCCGTGATAAACGCAATAAATGCTTGGCACCCACTCTGAACTAATCTGCTTGCCTTCAACACTGAAATAAACCCTGCCTGAGATTTTCTCCTGTTCTCCTGAAATATCAACTCTGCCTGTGGTCCTTGGAATCTGAATGTGATGGTCTTACTAAAACAATCCATGGTGGCATGATATGCTGTAAAACAGGGTGTTAGTACACAATAAACATGGTATAAGGGTTTCTAAGATCCTATACGAACGAATCTATCGAACTCACGAATCCTCGCCACGTTTCTAAGACCTTTCTAGTTTCTTTTAAGTGCCTGAAACATGTCTCGCTCTGATACCAGTCCTGTCGCGACCCCGGAACGGATCCCCGGGCCCGCGACGTCAGTTTGGTGATGATTACTACTATTGAAGATTTTTTTTTCCCACAGGTTCCCGCGGTGAGGATTCCCAAAGACACGCGGAATCTGACTCACACGTACACGATTGCGGAAGCGTGTAGCAAAACACATCACGATAAGCACAATCAAATATTTAAGTGCTATCCCAATAATAAACAAGACATAGCATCAAAGAAAAGAGTTAACATGGCATTCCCAAACATGGTTCAAGTTATAAGTTTAACACAAAAGTAAGTTAAGTTTAGTACAACCCATAAGAGACCAATAAAGGTCAATACAATCTCAAAATAGCTAAAAGAAACCCCAAGACTAAAGGTGACGAAACTCGAGAACCAGACCGACATCTAAATGACATCGTCGGGCTGCCACTCTCTCACGGGAGTTGGCTCACAAGCCTCCTCCTGACGCTCCTCCTCAAAGGCAACGTCTCCTGCACCTGGGCACCAATAAACAAGGGTCAAACACGACGGTTTGGCAGGTAATCAATGTAGGCACGAACATGAACAATAGCACTTAGAGAAAACATGTAAGCAAATCTTTGGTATGAAGTACTATCAAAGCTGAGATACATTTTTAAGAATACGATCAAAGCTGAGATACAAAACAAACTAGCATGAGTACATAATATATCATGAATAGTTACAATCCACAAAGAGCCCATCCTTTCTCTATCATTTATATAATGAAAAGAGCAAGCACGCACGACAAGCACGATATACATAATATAAGCACGACACGATTTCCCACAAAGACGGGAATTCCGGCCGCGGAACCGGACACGCACGATGTGTAATAAATACACGACCAGTCTGCAGACAGTCCACATGTTTAAAGACCCCCAGACAGTGGATCAAACCGAAAGGGCAGTCTAAGCTCAGTGGTGTTTACTTAATTCATGAATGCACAAAACACGCGAAACACGGTCTAAACACGTTGAGATAAGAAAAAGGGGGAAATCACTTATCGAAACACGATGAACACGACTAGCACGGGCATAATTAATATGCATAACACGCTTAGGAAGTGATCCCCTTCTTCTTGGAACACATTTTCGAAACTAGCTTGTACTAAACTTCAAAACGAGTACACGATGATATTCATTATATCAAACTAAGGTACGAACACAAAGCCTATCAAGCACATGTGAGGACCCTTGATTGATCTTTGTGTATTCGAAGCCCAAATGTTGGAATTTGGAATAGAGTTGGTGTCCCGGAAGTTCAAGACATCTCGAGTTTCGAGTACACAATATCAAGCTAAAGGTCACTTAACATGTTCTAGTTTTCACTCTTGCAAAACTTCTTCAAAACTAGGAATTGGTCAATTTCGGTCAGCTTGCGGTCAGCTGGCGGCTAGCCGAAATAGAAACTGGCGGCTAGCCGTAAGCTGACCGTAGGGCTGACCGCTGAAAACCCAGGTCTGATGTTGCTCTCTGGAAAAGGAACCGTAATAATTTCGGTTGGCTTACGGTTAGCCGCAAGGGAACTGGCGGCTAGCCGTGAGCTAACCGCAGGGCTGACCGCAGGACCCTGAAGCAAAAATCAGCTACTGGAAAAGGAACCGCTGATTTCGGTTGGCTCGCGGTTAGCCGAAATGGGAATTACGGCTAGCCGCCAGCTGACCGAAACTGCACGGGAAGTACAGTTCAGTGCAGATTTTCCATATTTCCTTCTTCTCTTCTTCTTGTTTTTCATTCCACCTGCACTCCCTGAGCCTCCATGCTCTCCAAGGGATAAAATACACATTTCTCACAATCCCAAACATCCAATCCAAGGAAAACATGATCATGAAGCTTATAAACATTTTCATATGCAAAATTTCCAAAAACAACAATGTAGCTTAAAATACACATGCACGATGGTCCTATAGAGATTACTTGCCTTGACCAAAGCTAACAATACTCTTCTTCAAGCACTTCCTCAAGCTAATCCCACACTATAAGAAAAACCAAGAAAACACACAAAACTCACTCAAAATGGAAACAAGGAACCCATTTTCCAAATAGGGTTTGAAAACATGAAAAACATACTCTCAAGGAACCAAAATGACTCAATGGAGAGTAGGAGTGGAAACCCTTACCTAGAAATGGCCAAGCAAGAGGGAGGGAAAGAAATGGAGCTCTTGACCAACTTGAAAACTCAAGAAACTTGTATCAATAGGAAGCTTGCAAGGAGATGAAGAAAATGGTAGTCTTAGAATCTTCTTTGGAGCTCTCTAGCTAGATCAAACAAGATGGGGAAGATGGAGAGAAAAGAAGCTCTTCCTTGCCCTAGGTCAAGAAATTGCAGAGATTTGGGTTTTAGAATGAAAAGAGCAAAGAGGGGAAAGAGATGAGTTACTTAAGGCATTAGCAAGTGGGGCCCAACTGACTTGACTTTGAAATGGCCAGAACATGATCTTGTGGGCCTCGGATGACTTCGACGAAGAAGGATAAAACGATCGTCGAAATATCTACTTTCCAAAAAGTATATTTTTGCCATGGTTTTGAGATCTCGAAAATTGTGTCCAGATTTATGCAAGAAATACAATTTTACCCTCTTTGGGCCAAAACATGGGTTTTTGGGCTTCAAACATGAATGGGCTTAAAACGAAAGTTGTAACACATAAAAAGATCATTCAAATGAAATCAAAACCACACTCACACGGAACACGACACGACTTTCCAAGCTTACACGTGCACTCGGGCCTTCCTGAGTGTGTCTGACTAATACTAAACGTTCTCAAAATTCCCAAGCTATGACCAAGACTAACTAATCATTTCTAACTCACCAACACTACACCCACTTAGTACTAAACACATACTAACCGCACACTAATCGAATTGGTCTGGGTCGGGGTCTAACATCCTCCACCTTTTAGGATATTTGGTCCACCAAATAAATCAAACAATTACCTCGGGTAAAAGCTGTGGATACTTCCTTTGCACTTGCTCTCTCAATTCCCAGGTGGCTTCCTCTGGCTCGTGATTTTCCCAAAGTACCTTGACCCAATGAATAGTCCAGTTTCTCAATTCTTGCTCTTTGGTGTCAATGATCTTGATCGGTCTTTCCACATACGAGGCATCTTCCCGAATCTCTAAAGGCTCATGTTGTAGAATGTGTGCAGGACTAGAGACATACTTCTTGAGCATAGAAACGTGAAAAACATTGTGTACCCCGGAGAATTCCGGCGGTAACGCAAGCCTATAAGCAACATCTCCAATCTTGCTCAAAACAAAGCCTACCGCTCAATAGCGAAGGCAAGCTAAGAGACAACTCCACAAGCTCAAACAGCAGGAGAAAGCTCAATTAAAGCAAAAAGTCCTTGAAAAGGCAGAGACCTCTTCCACTGCTTCACTGGAGGCAACGGGAGAATCCGAAACTTCAAAGGTGGTAAGAAAATTCACCCTTGGTGATTTCATGCCACCTCAATACAGAAATGAAACTACGCAGGGGGTATCATACTCTTGCAACTCAGTAATTGGATTCTCCATGGATGGATACGAGTCCAGTGACACTGCTAGTGATACCGATGAGTGGGAAGAATCCCTTGAAACGGGAGAATACCTCTTCGATGAGGAATGGATTCCCGAATCTCATCTTATGCCAATAACCTGGTATAACCCAATCAGCAACAAGGATCCTGATCTGATGATGAAGAATACCAAGAGGCTGTTCAAGAAAGTGCTAATGATCCAACACAAGCAAGCGCTCCAGTGGAACCCAACGTTGGTGAACCACAACGAGCAGATGACGAAGAAGATTCGGCCCCTACGCCCGATCTCGAAGAATATGTAAGAATCTTACAACATCTTGCCATAGAGCGGGAGCAAGATCGCATCAATGAGCTTCGTCAAAATCAAAATCCAGGACCGGAAATCCCAAAAAATTCACAAACATCTCCAGCAACCCCGAAAAATGAAGAAAACTGTTGGATAGATGATCCCCTCACATCTGAAAATGAGTCTAAATCTCAACAGTGCGTTGCTTGCAATGCAATAGTTCAAGACGATGATGCCTCTGAAGCTTCGTCTGCCGAAGCATCGAATTCTCAGACTACGTCCGGTAGCATATCCTCTGGAGCTACATTTCCTCAGGTGATTTCCACAGAGAAGTCATCTTCTCAGCCTTCGTCTCTTGAAACTATGGCGTCGGAACCCAAACCTCCTCCGGCTGATCATCTTGAAGAAATTCCTTCCAATGAAGTTTTCTTCAATGAAAATCCGGTCAACTGGTCCCAGATACCCAACCTCATAGGCGATGTCTAGACCGATAAACTGCTCAATGAAGAAGAAAATCCGTTGAAGGCTATTCAGGTCTTGTTCCCGGAAAATGCTCCATGCAATGCAATCACTGAAGACGGCAATACTGCTATAGAGACGTCTTCTACAAATGACAAGGATCAACCCCTTGATCCCGAGAGTGATCTTCCAAAAGAAGACCTTTCTCCAGAAGCCCTTGAGTTGGTAGAGGTACTCGCTCTGGCCAGGGTTACCACAAAATTACAACCAACCTTCTTCTTCCTATGTAAATCCTTCGGGAACACAAAATGTAAACGTGTCGCGACCCCGGACCGGGAATCCCCAATCCGGGATCGGGACCAATAGTGTGTAATGATTAATCAAGATGATTACCTACATCCACAATATACAATTTATTTAATTTCCCACAGGTGTCCGCGGTGAGGATATCACAACCTTGCATGAATGTTTCTTTTTAATGCGGAAGCGTGTAGCAAATCAAATAGTTAGACTATCTCTAGTCATGCAAGCATTTACATCAATATCAAACCGTATCAGAAAGAGCAATGATCTATAGTATGTTTCCCAAAAGTTGTTAAAGTTAGATAAAATATCATTTAGTTACATTCCCCAAAATTAGAGGCCAACAAAGGCCAATATTACAAAGTAATAACCCAAAGAATAGTTAACAAGTCCTTCCCAAAATGTTACGCCTCTTGGCAACCCGATGTCTACATGACATCGTCAGCACGCCACTCAACTAGAGGCTGCAGCTCGCCTACCGCCTCCTCTGGCTCCTCCTCAAGGAAACCGGCAACGAGACCTGAGTACCAAAGCAAAGGATCAGACACGACGGTCTGGCAAGAGAATGAGAAGATACGACAACTACAATAGATGAAATATCTCGAAAAGCAAGGAAATATGTTAAAGCAAGAACTCTCGTAAAATAGGTAAATCATTTGCTAGAAACATGTAAACAAGATAAAACATATGAGGTAACCAAGGAAATCGGGAATAACAAGGTGGCAATCACATAAAGCTAAGTCCTCTGTCACTAAAGTGACAACAGTATCACGGGACGTTGATCTCAGTCACACAAGGTGAGGAGAAACAACGTATACATATATACAATATAATTATACGGGAACGGGACCACGGTAGCGAACCGGGTATCGGGACGGGACCACGGTAATGACCGGGTATCGGGATCCAAACTGCAGCTGGCGGGACGGGAGAGGGATTTCCAAGTCGGTGGATCAAACCGACAAGGTATCCAAGCTTAGTGATGCCGACCCATAGGTTAAATAACACATCGATACATATGCAAGTAAATCAAGTACAAGTAAATCAGTGCACGGGCAAGAATATTCAATGTATCACTTTCATTTCATATCGGGCAATACTCTTCGGGACAAGTTCATGTTACTAGTGTAACCATCAAGCTTTCGGGAAAACAGGTCATGTAAGGTAAATCTTGGCAATGAAGGAATAAAACGAACTATTACAATTCCGGGAAATATTGATTTCAAGATCTATTTAAGTGAATAGGGGTCCCGTATGTCAATTATAGCCATTACTTGGTACTCCTTGAGTTTGAAGACATTCCGGGCTCCTTATGCACTTTTACGACTTTTAAAACTTGAATTGAGCTTATGGTTATAACTTGATATTATGATAGGAAAACAAGACAATAAACGGTCCATCCTAAGTAGGATGTCAACCCGGAACCATCGAGCAACCTACTCATTCACCGAAAGGAATAGAATTCGCGATACCCAAGGAAATAGACTTTGCATTTAGGTATGAAGAGGATATCGTGTCGTTCCATCCCGTTCACGATTGAATCGATTGACTTCGATGCATTCCGGACCAACCGTGAAGAGCATCGGCTCAAGACGCTCTCACATATGGTCAAGTGAGTCCAAGGAGGGTAGCCAAGGTCCACAAAAAAAAAATCAAAACCCACTGGACTCAAACTGAGTCCCCCGATCGATCGGACCGAAGGGCCGATCGATCGGTCGAAATTTCTGTACCAGAAATACGCAGGGTCCGATCGATCGGCCCAAAAAGGCTTACAGCTAAAAGACAGACCGATCGATCGGCCTGTAGGTCTGATCGATCGGCACTGGGCGTGAAGCATGCCCGGGAACTTGATTTTTCTCCTTTTTGTTTCCTTTCCTTCCAACACCTCAACAACCAAAATCAACTATGAACAAGGAGACTTAAACACATGATTCCAAGACATTAAATGAGGCTATCAAGATGTGTAAAGATCATTTATTTCAACCATGGAAAAATCAATGAAAACAATCAATGAAAGCATGAAAACCATAAATGCATCTCCAAACCATTTCAAACTTAAAAACATCCAAACATTCACTTGCCTCAAGTCTTCAATTAATGATATTAAGCTCTATCAAGTCCTCCAAGAAAATGGCCCAAGCTACAAGGCAAGATCCCCAAATAAAACCCTAAAATGGGTTACACAAGGAAAGAAAATGAAATAACTTCCAATAATGCAAATGTAGCTTCCCTAAGGCTAGAAGATTAAAAGTCTAGAAGATGAGAGGGATCACTTACTTGGATGACCTTCAAATGAGAAGAACTAGTTCAAGGAAGATCTCAAGATTGATGGGTTCCTCCAAAAATGGTATCAAGATGAAGCTTGTGAGATGGGGAAGAGATTGGCAATCTCCATTTTGAGTTTGGTGCGATATTGGTGAGGATTAGAGATGAAGAAGCAAGAAGAAGAAGAGAAACTTGCTAGCAAAACCCTAGACTCAAGTGTGCTGGAACATGAAAATGGAGGAAGAAGGGAAGGGTTCCTCTTGTTAACCATTGAGAGGTTTGGGTCCCACAACTTAAGAAGCTAAATGGACTGAAACCATCTCTCTCGGGTCCACGGATGAATTCGACGAAGAAGGAAGAAATGTTCGTCGAAATATCTAGTTTCCAAAAAGTGTATGTTTCGCGGTTTACGAGAATATCAAGTTTTGGGTACAGATTCGGTGTGCAATGACTGTTTTGCCCTCCGGGCTATGAAAATCGGGTTTCGGGGCCTCGAATGGACACGGGATCAACATGAAAGTTGTAAGAATCCACAAGATGAATGCAACGGGCCAAAAACACAATTCACAACCAATCGGGAAAATCTCGCAAGAAAACGCAAAGCCGAAAAGGGAAACCCCCAAAGGGCCCCACAAGCTACCAATCACTCTAAAAAGCCCAAAACTAGAAACAAGGTTATTCCAAACCCAACTTAACCAAAAACACTAATCAAGCTTAGCACTAACACGCAACTTAATTAGCACTAATCGGGATCACTCGGGTCGGGGTCTTACAAAACGCCCTAAGTGGCAACAGTAATGAAAATGCAGGCCCAAAGGAGGCTTTCAAGTACGACTTGATTGAGCACTTCAGATACATAGCTACACGACTGCACATCCTTGACTTATTACGAATGTCTCCACAAACTCGTGATAGTCTCATTTCAGAACTGCAACGGCTGAATGCGGATGTCGACAAACATGCCCCACAAGTCCTACAAATTGAAATGGACTATAGGGTCAAAAAATAAAATACTTCATCAAAGGGAGAAAAGAAGAAAATTGAGGGATCGGGCATCGAATGCCTCTCAGTCCAAAAGGCAGCAAATGCAACAATTGCCTTCGATAAGGATGACCTCCTGTTAGGCGAGACAAAGCACAATCGGCCCCTGTACTTCATAGGGTACATCAAAGAAATGCCAATACGCAGAGTCCAGATCGACCCAGGTTATACACTCAATCTCATCTCTACTTCGGCACTCGAAGAGCTGGGCATCCCACCTAGCAAGTTAAGTCACACGTCTGTATCCATCTTTGGGTACGATGGGAGCGCTCAAAGGCCTATCGACAAAATCAGGTTCAAGTTGCAAATCGGTGATCTTATCTCTGAAGTCACTGTGTACGCAATAAGAACCCCTTCATGCTACAACATCCTTCTTGGACGCCCCTGGATACATGAGAATGGCATCGTCCCTTCAACTCTACATCAGTGCATCAAATTCGTTGGCAACGACGGCTTAATACATTGAGTGTTTGCAAACAAAAAGCCATTTAAAGGCAAAGATGTCCATTTTGCAGATGCTCAAATGTACAAAGATGAAGAAGAAGAAAAGGAGGAAGAAACAGTGCCCTTTGCCAAAAATCTCCAGAAAGATAAAGGCAAGGCTCCTCAGCAATCATCGGAAGAAAACAAATCTTCCGGCAAAATCGAATAGAGCATTCATTCTCCCTTCATTGTCTCCCTCAAACCTTCAAAGCCTTTGGTAATCACTACCAAGGCAAAGAAGATAAAACAAAAGTCTGGGGGCAAGTTCACTGTCTCCTTCGTGTCCATTATGCAAGACACGGACTCGGACTTAGACTCAGAGCCAAAAGATGATACATCGTCAAGCCAAGCTGATACTCAACAAGTTCAGCCCGCTCTCACTCCATTGGGGACACCTGCCGACATAAAAGACCTTACTTTTGCTTCCTTCGTCGTGTCGGCAACTTCGGCAGAAGAAAAGACGATCTTCTTCCACAAATCGGAAGTCCCTTCACCAAAATCTTTGCTTGAACCTTTCCAAAATGAAGGTATGCCTCAACTATTGTTATATAGTCAAACGACACAAGCTATCATGAAGAGAATGAGCTATGATGCTCAAAGTCCAATCGGTCTGGGATGTGGCCGTGGTATTCTCACACCATTGGAACCCACCCTGACCAAAAGTCAACTGGAGGATTGGAACTCGCCCTCGAATCTGGCGTCACCATGCTGGAAGCTTTTGGGGACTCTCAACTGATCGTCAACCAGATGAATCAGGAATTTGAAGTCAGGAAGCCTGATCTGTTGCCTTACTACAACAAGGCGCAATCGCTCCGACAAAAGTTTGACATCTGTCACATCACCCACATCCCCAGAGGTGAAAACATCCATGAAGATGCCCTGGCCGGACTCGCCACATCTATAGCTATCCAAGAAGGGGAAAACATGCAAATCACAGTGTGTCAAAGACGGATTCTCCCTCCTCTTAACACACACCAAGCAGTTGTTGAATGTCACCAAGTGGTTGGAAGTTGGATGTCCATCCTTAAACCTCCGATCGACGACTAGAGGGATCCGTTCATTGATTACATTATGTTTGGAGTCCTACCTGAAGATCTAAAAGAACAGGTAAGCCTTCAAAGACGAGCCCTAAACTTTCATTTGGATATTCCTTCGAAAATTCTTTACAGGAAATCCTTCGATAGAGCACTTCTACGTTGCTTGTCACAACAAGAAGTCGAGGAAACTCTCAAAGAAATACAGGCTGGTCTTTGTGGAGCTCATCAGGCTGGTCCTAAGCTCTACGATCAGATAAAAAGGTCAAGTTATTATTGGCCTACCATGGTAGCTGACGCTATGCAATTTGATAAACGCTGCCAACAATGCCAAATTCATGGAGATTATGTCCACATGCCTCCAGAATGGCTATATCTCACAGCGATCTCATGGCCTTTCGAAGCCTGGGGTATGGACATCATAGGTCTTATCTCTCCCTCATCAAGCAAAGGCCATCGCTTCAACTTCGCCGCTACGGATTATTTCTCCAAGTGGTCAGAAGAATTTGTGCTCAGCGAAATGAAGACCTCATCAGTCTTTCAGTTCTTGGGCACCAACATTATTTGTCGCTTCGGCATACCTAAAAGATTCATCCATGATAACGGACCACAATTCCGAGATCACAGATTCTACAGGTTCTGCGACAAGTACAAAATCCAAAGTTGTCCTTCGACTCCTTACAATCTGGCAGCGAACGGACTGGCAGAGGCCTTTAACAAGACACTCTGTAAAATTCTCAAGAAAATGATCTCTAGTCACAAAAGAGACTGGGGAGACAAACTATCTGAAGCTTTGTGGGCTTATCGAACCACTGTTCGAGGACCAACCCATAGCACACCATCCTCTTTAGTCTATGGATCCGAAGCTGTTGTCCCTAAGTACAAACTCCTTCCTTATGGGTATCTTTGCAAAATGACATGACGCAAGAAAGCAATGTCAAATTGAGACTCCAAGAACTGGATAATCTCGATGAAAGACGGCTCGAAGCTCTACAAAGCATTGAGCTGTACCGAGCACGCATGGCAGGATCTTTCGACAAGAAGGTCAAGCAACGCGCCTATAAAAAGAGTGACTTGGTTCTCGTAGTAAAAAGGCCAATGGTTTTCGCCCACAAATCCAAAGACAAACTCGAACCAAAATGGGAGGGACCCTTCGTCATCGACAAAGTCTTCTCCAACGGCGCATACACTCTTCTAAACATGGAGGGAGACAGATGTATGCTGCCCATCAACGACAATTTCTTGAAGCGGTACTACCCTTGAAGACTTACGCCACTGGGTCAGAGCAATACCTGCACGGTCAAAGCCTATTTCCAGGTACTTGCTAGTCAAACTCACTCATTTTGGAATTTTCATCCTTATGTTGAAATTTCTAAAAAAAAAAAAAACTCTCAAAACAAAGCTTACTTTCATAGTTTCATTGTTAAAAAAAAATCCAAAAATCCAAGTTTAGGAGCCTCTTTCTGGATTTGACCAAATCTTTAATCCTTGAACCTAAAATTCATGGTTTGAAACAAAATCAGGACTCAGGAATTTCCACCCTAGTCCACCCCGACTTTTACAACCAAAAACGGTTTTAAGTCAAAATTTACAACCCTCGTGTCTTTAAACAAAATGGTTTTTTAGAAACCGTGGGGAAGCAACGTTCAGTCGATACTCGCAAAACCCAAAAATCGGAAGGATGCGAACCCCATTCGATACTTCCAAATTTTCAAAATCGTAAGGAAGTCTTCTCCTCTTATTTTGGAATTTTTCAACACTTCTTAAGATTTCTTCATGTAATTTCTTTATTGAAATCTCTTCTTGATGGCTTGGGACACTAGCGGAATTTTGGGATAGTCGTGGGGTCCACCTACACAAGAGAAATTACATAAAAATGAGCTACAAATAATTGGATTTATACATGATAATCCGATAATCCGTTAATGTGATAGAATAATAAAGTCTCTATGTAAGGCATTTGATATGCATATGAGATGCCGATAAAATTCGGACTAATGATGGGTACAATATGCAATATTTAACACTCATCACACCCCCAAACCTACATTTTGCTAGTCCCGAGCAAAACTATGAAGAAAAACTAAACTATATGCAAGAAAACACGGTAAAGATCCTAACTCACTTTCGCAGGAATTGCGGCTGCACTTAGCTCGTGCAACAAGCTATTAAACCCCTAGGTTTCCCCCAGTGGACGAGTTTTGTCTCGTGAGGGTTTTCAGCAAATAAATCCCACAAAATTCTTTTTATTTTGAAAAGAAATTTTTTTTTAGTGTCCAACAGTCTTTAGCAAGAATACTAGCCAACTCTTGAAGATATGACAGTCAATACCTAAGTCCAACTGTGTATGTGTGTATTTAGCCAATAATCATGCAATCTTCAAGTCGAATCCCACACAACCTTAATCCCCTTCGAAATACATTTCGCCTTGACTACAGCCTTACAGGTCATACTCTCAACAATGGAAGCACACAAATTTTACTGACTAACTCTCAGTATGTGAGTATGAACAAGGCTAAGAACTCACATAATTGATGAAGAACAAAGTTTATGTATAGAAGGATTGATCTCATAGAACAAGAGATAACCAATAGAAGGTGGAAATGCTCACTCAACTTCTCACTCAATCAACACCTAACCTTTCTTAGGATCCAATAGGTCTTTCATAGGTTGTAATGGGGTTAGGGTTTAATAGGTAGGATAAGGGTTAAATAAGGGCTAAAGTTTTTTTGAGAAGGTAAGGGTCTTCAAATCTTCATAGGAAGGTCTTCAATTGTCTTCACTTCTTTATTTTGCTTTGTGTTCTTTATTCCACTCTATCAGTTTTTTGTGCTTGATTTTCTTTGGTTCCCAAATCTTTTTCTTTGGTTCTCATTTTTATTTTTTCTCATTTTTTTTTCTTTTTTGCTACTTTTTTCTTTGGTTTCAACTCTCAAATTCCTTTGTCATCCCTTTGTAGAACATCTATTTTTTTGATAGCCCATGTAAAGTCTTCAACGCTAATGCTCAAATCCTTCCTTTCATCATTTATCCTTACCCTAAAAAAAAAACAATAGGTCAAAAAGGATGATAAATGTGGGTGATGAGGCTTGGGTCAATGAAGGAAGGTTTCTTGTAAGATAGGCTCAAGAGGGCTACTAAACATATAAAATGTGGATTCAAAATTTTAGCCATGGTTTTTTTTTTTTTAGAATGCCTATCGTCTTCCCCTAAGTTCGGAAAAATGCATCATAAGCTACAAGTCAATGTTTCTTCGCATTTTGATGTCACCTCTATTGTTAGAACAAGGAATAGCACTTATGAGATCGGTAACGTTGGACTAAGAAGCTCTAGAAGTAGCTCTTCATTCTACTTAGGAATAGCGCAGAAGAGTCCTTACCCAAACGGATATAGATAGGCTCAATCGCTCAATGGGTTCTAGTCTCCACTAATGATTCTTTCGGGGTATCTCAGAAGTGATTTGCTCTTCTCTTGGACTACACTCATGTGGCTACATGTGTAAAAAGTTTCTAGGACTTGTATCTATGACAACTCTTCAAGCTAAAATCCATGGACAATTTTTAAAAAAAAATCAGATTTTTAGTAATTTTGGAATTTTTTTAATTTTTTAGGGTTTTTGGTATAAATGGAAAACAAGACTTATGTACATGCAAAACGCAATGCATGAAATGCAGTGCCTCACCCCCAAACCTATTCTAAACATTGTCCCCAATGTTTATGTAGAACAGAAATAAAATAGGACAAGGATGATAAATTAAAATTTCTCACCATGGGGTGCCGACACACGGGTATATTGGGTTGCCTCCCAACAAGCTCTAAGTTTAACGTCTTCAGCCAGACGTAACTAACATGGTATGAGGTCAATTTATCCAGGTTCCACAAGAAGGACCTCCTCAACAACATTCTCAGGATTCACAAACTCTAGGTACTCTTTCAATCTCTGTCCATTCACTTGGAAGGTGCTACCATCTCTGGGATTCAAAAGTTCAACTGCACCATGGGAATGGACTGTCTGAACAACATAGGGTCCTGACCATCGAGACTTCAGCTTGCCTAGGAATAAGTGCAATATGGAGTTATATAGCAAAACTTTCTGGCCAAGATGCAACTCTTTCCTTAGAATTCTCTTATCATGAAACATTTTGATCCTGGCCTTATAACTCCTTGCACATTCATATGATTCATTCCTCATTTCCTCCAATTCAGCAAGCTGAAGTTCTCGTTGGACCCCGGCCTTTTCTAAGTCAAAGTTTAGACGCTTGATCGCCCAATATGCTCGATGTTCTAGCTTAATCGGCAAGTGGCATGCCTTGCCGAAGACCAATCGGTACGGAGACATTCCGATAGGTGTCTTATAGGCTGTCCGATATGCCCACAGTGCATCATGTAAACGCAGAGACCAGTCTTTCCGATTTGGATTGATTGTCTTCTCCAGGATGTTCTTGATCTCACAATTGGAAGTTTCTACTTGCCCGCTAGTCTGAGGATGGTATGGTGTGGCAACTTTGTGCGTGATGTGGTACTTCCCCATTAAAGCTTCAAATACTCGGTTGCAAAAATGCTTACCACCGTCACTGATGATTGCGCGGGGTATACCAAAGCGAGCGAAAACTTGATTTTTCAAAAATTCAACCAAACCTTGTGGTCATTGGTCTTACAAGGGATGGCCTCTACCCATTTAGACACATAATCAACCGCAACAAGAATATACTGATAACCAAAAGAAACGGGAAATGGTCCCATGAAGCCTATACCCCAAACGTCAAACAACTCAACGATCAAGATAGGTTGTTGGGGCATTTCATTCCTCTTAGAGATCCTCCCCAATCGTTGACACCGATCACAATTCCTACAATGTTCATGTGCATCCTTGAAAAGGGTAGGCCAAATAAATCCATATTGCAGCACCTTTGCTACTGTCTTTTTACTAGAAAAATGTCCCCCGCAAGCATGGTTATGACAAAATTCAAGTATGCTCTTCTGGTCCATCTCGGGTACACATCTCCTAATGATTTGGTCAGGGCATTGTTTAAATAAATAAGGATCATCCAAAAAATAGTATTTAGCCCTAGACAATAAGCGGAATTGGTCATTTTTTGACCAATTGCTTGGTGTTTTCCCGGTCACCAGATAGTTAACTATATATGCATACCACAGGGTTTTACTATCAATCAACAACAATTGCTCATCTGAGAAGGTTTCTAAAATCGGATAGTCATCAGAGGAATCGACAATCAAACGGGAAACATGGTTAGCTACCACGTTTTCAGGCCCCTTTTTATCCCGTATCTCAAGATCAAATTCTTGCAAAAGCAGTATCCACCTGATCAGCCGAGCTTTGGCATCTTTCTTGCTCAACAAATATTTCAATGCGGCATGATTAGTGAAGACAATGACTTTTGACCCTATGAGATAGGATCTGAACTTATCCAATGCGAAGACGATAGCCAGCAATTCCTTCTCAGTGGTGGTATAGTTAAGTTGTCTGTCGTTAAGGGTCCTACTAGCATAGTAGATGACGTGAGGCACTTTGTCTATGCTCTGTCCCAGTACAACTCCAAGAGCATAATTGGAGGCATCGCACATCAATTCAAAAGGTTTCGTCCAATTAGGAGGACGGATAATGAGTGCAGATGTCAACTCTCGTTTCAAACGATCAAATGATTCTAAACATGAAGCAAAAAAATCAAAATTAGCATTCTTTGCCAAGAGATCACAGAGAGGGCGAGCAATTTTGCTGAAGTCCTTGATAAAGCGCCAATAGAAGCCCGCATGGCCCAAAAAGGCTCTCACCTCTCGCACAGTTTTAGGAGGGGGCAGGTTCACAATCAAGTCGACCTTGGCTTTATCTACTTCAATGCCCTTACTCGACACAGTATGACCCAAAACTATGCTCGGTTTGACCATAAAATGACACTTCTCTCAGTTCAAGACCAGGTTCTTTTCTTTACTTCTTTGTAGTACCAGGGTCAAATGGTGTAGACAACTATCAAAACTCGAGCCAAAAACAGAGAAGTCATCCATGAAGACTTCCAAAAATCTCTCCACCATGTCTGAGAAAATGCTCAACATACACCTTTGAAAAGTTCTTGGCGCCGTTGACGGGGAAAGGCATCGAATAGCTTTGAATTTCATAGAGTTGAACTAATTTTTAGCTTAGTGCACTTTTTATCTTTCCTTTATTTTTCTTGTGGATTCTACACATAGTTTGTATTTACTTTGTAGGGAATTTCTCAATTGGAGTGAAGGAACGTGCAAAAGTGCATTGGAGAACTTGAAGATTTTACTTACTTCTTAGTTTAGGATTAGTTTAGACATTTATTTGCTTTCTTAGTTGGTTGTATTAGGTATTTATTATCAAAGTTGTAATAATTTTGGTTGCGGGTAGGCCCGTGACCCATTTACTTTACTTTACGCACTTTACTTACTTTAAGTAATTAGTTGTTTAGTTGAATTGCAATAAATTGCTTGTAGGGAAGGAGGACGGTTGGACTATACCGTCACGGCCCCTCATATTCGTACACGGAAATTGGTGTCCGTGGTGTGAGTCGACAACAACTGATTCCTCCCCCGAAATAAATCGGGAGGTTTGCATTTCCTAACCCCCGTGAATCCCTTGCAAGCGGGTTTACTTTGTTGGTTGTTCCTTGCTTTGTAGTGTAATTGTTTCAAATACACTTATAATTTGGTGCACTACTAGTAAAGGGCAAATTACCCCAACAAGATAAGGATTCGGATTTCATCATTGTTTTCTTGCCCTAAGGATTTCATCTTAATTCTCACTTAGTCTAGAACCAATAAACCATAATAAAATTGAGTAGAAACGTGTCCTTAGGTTACGAGCTCACTGGGGAAGACCACCGCGGTTGTGCCAATTGTGTGCCTTGGCGGATTTTCTGGTGCCTAAGCAAACCTTGTCCCTTGGCACCATCTTGCCAAATAGGGAGACTACTTTGTTGCTCGAGGAGTTGGTTTTTAAGAGGAGCCTTCGCCTAGCGCGTCGTGATCCCACTATCTACCTGGGGGTTAACTGGCCAGAATTTTCGTTTCATAGGTCAAGGTTGGAGGCCATAGTGTTCTCTTCACTGTTAGGAGCTGTCTAGAATTCTTTTATGTAACCTTAGTTTAATTTAGCTTTTCATTTAGTTTTCAAACTTTTTGTTATGTTGCATTCATTTCATTAAGTGGGCCATTGCATTGCTAGGTTAATCGCAGTTGTATGCAAGTGTGGATACGTGATCAAGACCGATTAGTGAGGATTGATTACCTTGCTTTACCTGCCCCACCCATAGTACCCACAATGGCTGCTCAAAACCCTCAGCAAAGGACCCTTAATGAACTATTTGCACCATTTTCATCCACTTCACCTACCTGTATAGTTTTTCCAGAGAATAATGCGAACCAATTTGAGATCCGGCCCGCCACCATCAATATGTTACCAAAATTCCATGGATCCGAGTGTGAGCAACCATATATTCATTTGAACAAATTCCTGACCATCTGCCACACGTTTAAGAATCAAAATCTTGATAGTGAAGCTGTGAAGCTTAGGTTGTTTCCCCTCTCGCTAAAAGATCATGCAGCCGCTTGGCTGAGTTCCTTGACTTCAAACCCCATTACCACCTGGGATGAGCTTGTCAAAAAGCTTATGTCCAAATTTTCTCCAGTAAGCAAAACTGAGCAGTTTAGGAGTGCCATTAGGAACTTTAGGGGACAACTCGAGGAAGAGTTTTCCGAAACCTGGGAGAGATTTCATGACCTATTGATCAAATGCCCACATCATGGGATTGACAAAGGAGAGTTGATACATTTCTTTTATAGAAGTCTTACAAACCCCCAGCGTGTCTTGATTGAATCAATGCACAAAGGAGAATTCATGAATCAAACTATCGATCAAGCATACGAATTCCTTGTCAAGCTTGCAGAAAATTCACAAAATTAGAGCAGTAGTAAGAAAGACTTAGAGAGAGATGAGATAGGGATCCAGAAGCCTGGAATGTACAACATCAAACAAGACCCTGAGTTGAAAAATGTGATGACCAGTTTAGTTCAGGGAGAGGAAAATTTGAGCAAAAAGATAGGATCTCTGTCTGTGATGTCATGCCTACCCACCCCTAAGCAACATGAGTCCACCTTGAGAAGTATGAGCGACCCGCATCATATTTGTGTGTTATGCGATAGTTGTAAGCACGTGGTTGAGGGTTGCCCTAGTCTGCCAATTGTAAAGGCCGAGCAAGCCAATGCAATGAATTCCTACGGAAACTTCCGGAAACCAATTGTTAACACTTTCAGTCAAACCTACCACCCAGATAATAGGTTTCACCCCAATTTTTTGTTCCGTCAAGCCGAGCCTATTCAGTCCCAAGGAGGTCAACCTGGTTTCCAATCGCAGTATCCTATGCAGCAATACCAGCAACCTGCTCAAACTAATCATCCCATAGTTCCTCATCCTCAGCAACCCATACAACAGAATCAGTTCCAACCACATAACCAATGTAGGGCACTAGTCCCATATCAGATGCCTAACTACTCTACACCAGCACAAGCCCCTCAGCAATCCTCTCATCTGGAGAACCTATTGACCAAATTCATTCAAGTCCAAGAGAGGACTAACTAGGCCCAGAACCAGTCCATTGCAAAACTAGAGGCCCAATTAGGTCAACTCACCTTAAGTTGCCCGAGAGAGAAAAGGGCCAATTCTTGAGCCAAACCATTCCTAATCCGAAAGGACAGCCCAATCAGCCCAGAGGCCAGTGTTCGATAGAGAGTAATGAGCATGTGAAGGCGATCCATACACTGAGATCAGGAAAGACTATTGACAATAGAGTTAAGATGCCTGAAGAGGATCAAAGAGAGAAGATTTTTTTAGGAAAACCAGAGAGTTCGATGAAAGTTGTCAAACCCGAGAGAGAGAATTTGAAGAAAGATTTGAAAGAGAATGCAGAAAGAGAAAAAGAGAAAGAGAGAAGAATCCATACCAAGAGGAGAGCCACAGAGAGAGAAGATTCAGAAGTCCATTGTAGTTGAACCATCATCTTTAGAAATGGTACCTAGAGCACCATTTCCACACAGATTGAAGGAAACTAGGAAAAAGGATCACTTTGAGGGAATCTTAGAAGTTTTCAAAAATGTCCAGATAAACATACCCTTCCTCGATGCCATAAAGCAAATCTCTTCCTACTCCAAGTTTTTGAAAGACCTGACCATTGTCAAGCGGAAAACATCAGTACCCAGAACCGCTATGATGGCAGCTCAAGCATCAGGGTTGATCCAGCAGACCATTGCACCCAAATACAAAGACCCTGGTTGCCCTACCATTACCATTCAGATAGGAGACTCCGTCATGGAAAGGTGTCTCCTTGATCTTGGGGCAAGTGTGAATTTACTGTCGTACTCCATGTACAAGCAGTTAGGCTTGGGATGACTGAAAAACACTGATATTACCCTTTGTCTTGCTGATAGGTCAGTCAAGTATCCAAAAGGTGTGGTTGAAGATGTGATCATAAAAGTTAAGGATTTTTATTTTCCAGTTGATTTTGTGGTTCTAGATACCGAACCTGTCGCGACCCCGGAACGGAACCCCCGGGCCCGCGACGTTGAGGTTTGTGTGTTGGAGATACTTTCCCACAGGTTTCCGCGGTGAGGATTCCCAAAGACACGCGGAATCTTACTCACACGATCAAGTATGCGGAAGCGTGTAGCAAAACACATCAAGATGAGCACCAATAAAATATTTAAGTGCCATAACAAATAATCACAAGACATATGTATCAAAGAAAGAAGCTAACATGGCATTCCCAACATAGTTCAAGTTATAAGACTAACTCAAAAGTAATTTAAGTTTTGTTACAACCCATAAGAGGCCATCAGAGGCCAATACGCTTCTCCAAAGTAATCAAAAGAAACCCCAAGACAAAATGATGATGAGACTCAAGAACCCGCCCGACGTCTAGATGACATCGTCGGGCTGCCACTCTCTCACAGGGGTTGGCTTACAAGCCTCCTCCTGACGCTCCTCCTCAAAGGTAACGTCTCCTGCACCTGGGCACCAACAAATAAGGGTCAAACACGGCGGTTTGGCAGGTAATCAATTTAGGTGCAAGCATGAAACAATAACGTTTAAGAAAACATATAAACAATCCTTGATTTGAAATTCTATACTGACTGAGATACATTTGCAGAAATGTTTACTGAGCTGAGATACTAAAACAAACTAGCATGAGTACATAATATATCATGAATAGTTATCATCCACAAAGAGCCCATCATTTCTCTATCATTTATATAATGAAAAGAGCAAGCACGCACGACAAGCACGATATATATAATATAAGCACGACACGATTTCCCACAAAGACGGGAATTCCGGCCGCGGAACCGGACACGCACGATGTGTAATAAATACACGACCAGTCTGCAGACAGTCCACATGTTTAAGGACCCTCAGACAGTGGATCAAACTGAAAGGGTAGTCCAAGCTCAGTGGTGTTACTTAATTCATGAATGCACAAAACACGCGAAACACTATCAAAACATGTCGAGATAAAAAAGGGGAAATCACTTATCAAACACGATGAACACGACTAGCAAGGGCATAATTAATATGCATAACACGCTTAGGAAATGATCCCCTTTTTCTTGAAACACATCTTCAAAACGAGCTTGTACTTAAACTTCAAAACGAGTACACGATGATATTCATTATATCGAAACCAAAGTACGAATACAATGCCTATCAAGCTCATGCAAGGACCCTTGGTTGATCGTTGTACAGCCGAAGCCCAGATGTTGGAATTAAAACAGAATTGGTGCCCCAGAAGTTCAAGGACATCTCGGGTTTCGAGTGCATAATATCAGGCTAAAGGCCACTTAACATGTTCTAGTTTTCATTCTTGCTAACTTCTTTAAAACGAGGAATTTAGTCAATTTCGGTCAGCTCGCGGTCAGGTGTCGGCTAGCCGAACTAGGGTCTGGCGGCTAGCCGACAGCTGACCGACAGGTTGACCGCTGGAAATCTAGGTCCAACACAGCCCTCTGGAAAAGGAACCGAACTGGCAGCGGTTAGCTTACGGTTAGCCGAACTGAGACTTGGCGGTTAGCCGTAAGCTGACCGTAGGGCTGACCGCTGGAAATCCAGTCTGAAATATAGCTCGGGAAAAGGAACCGACACACGCGGTTGGCCAGCGGTTAGCCGACATGGGGTATGGCGGCTAGCCGCTTGCTAACCGTCCAGCTGACCGAGACCCACTGTTGAAATGTCAGCTTCTGGAAAGGAAACTGCCGAGCTCGGTCAGCTCGCGGTTAACCGAAATGAGGATTTCGCTAGCCGCCAGCCGACCGACGGCTGACCGAACTGCACGGGAAATGCAGTCCAATTCAGATTTTTACATTTCCTTCTTCCCTTCTTCTTGTTTCTCATTCCACTTGCACTCCCTGAGCCTACATGCTCTCCAAGGGGCAAAACACACATTTTTCCCAACTTCAAACATTCAATCCGAAGGAAAACATGATCATGAAGCTTATAACATATTTATATGGAAAATTTCTAAAACACAATGGAGCTTAAAATACACATGCACAATGGTCCTATAGAGATTACTTGCCTTGACCAATGCTAACAATCCTTCTCAAGCACTTCACTCAAGCTATTCCAATGCTACAAGGAAACCCAAGAAAACCACACAACTCACTCAAAATGGAAACAAAGAACCCATTTTAACAAAAGGGTTTGAAACATGAAAAACATGATCTTTAAGGAACTAAAAAGACTTTATGAACAGCATGGGTTGAAGCTCTTACCTAGAGAAGGTCAAACAAGAGAGGAGGGAGAAAATGTAGAGCTTGTTCCACAAGAAGCTTCAAGAAACTTGTATTGATAGAGAGCTTGCAAGGAGATGAAGAAGATGATGTTTTTAGAATTTTCTTTGGAGTCCTCTAGTTAGATCATGCAAGGTGAGGAAGATGGAAGGGGAAAAGGGATTTTCCAGCCCTAGGTCAAGAGATTGCAGAGATTTGGTGAAGTGAATGAAAAGAGAGGGAGATGGGGCTTAAGTGAAGACAATGGGCCCCAATTAACATGAACCTTGAAATGACCAAAACACGATCTTGTGGACCTCTGGTGACTTCGACGAAGAAGGATAAAACGATCCTCGAAATATCTAGTTTCCAAAAAGTATATTTTTGACATGGTTTTGAGATCTTGAAAATTGTGTCCAGATTTGTGCATAAAAGCCAATTTTACCCTCTTGGGCCAAGACATGGGTTTTTGGGCTTCAAACATGAATGGGCTTAAGACGAAAGTTGTAACACATAGAAAAATCATTCAAATGAAATCAAAATCACAATCACACGGAAACCGATACGATCTTCCCAAGCTTACACGGGCACTCAGGCCTTCCTGAGTGTGTCAGACTAACACTAAACGTTCTCAGAATTTCCAAAACTATGTCCAAGACTAAAGCTAATTACTTCTAACCCAACGACAACTAAACCCACTTAGGACTAAATACATACTAATCACACACTAATCGACTTGGTCTGGGTCGGGGTCTAACAGAACCAGTGGCAGCCCCCGACCAACATATTCCTGTCATTCTTGGTCGACCATTCCTTGCAACATCAGATGCAGTGATTAGATGCAAGAATAGGGTTGTGACACTTAGTTTCGGGAACATGAAATTAGAGTTGAATGTTTTTCGTAACGGACTCCAAACATCAGACCTAGATGATGATGAGGAAGTGAACATGATTGACACATTAGTTGATCAAATAGTTCAATCATCATGTTACACAGATCCGCTGAAGGAATGTCTGGCTCACTTCAATGCCAACATAGACATCGACGAGTCCATGTGCGAAATTAATGCATTATTGGATTCGGTCCAACAGATGGATGTTGGCCAATGGAAGTAGAAAATTGAGCCTATCTTTACATCCACCTCTAAATCTAAGGTCGAAAAAGAATCAGTCATTGTCGAGCCACCCAAGGTAGAATTGAAACCATTACTCGAGAATTTAAAGTATGCCTACTTGGGGCCCTCTGCTAGCAACCCAGTAATCATTGCCTCAAACCTTGAGGAAGAGCAGGAAAAGAAATTACTAGATGTGCTACAAGACCATCACAGTGCCCTAGGTTGGACCATCTCAGACATTAAAGGAATCAGTCCCTCTATAGTGATGCACCAGATTCATCTGGAAGAAGGTATCAAACCATCTCGTGAATCGCAGAGGCGACCGAATCCAGTCCTAAAAGAAGTAGTGGGGGGAGAAGTAATCAAGCTTTTAGACGCTGGCATTATCTACCCGATTTTTTACAGTCAATGGGTGTGTCCTGTCCAAGTAGTACCCAAAAAATCTGGCGTAACCGTTGTCGCCAACAAGGACAATGAACTGTTCCCAACCCGTGTTCAAACAAGTTGGAGAGTCTATATTGATTACAGAAAATTGAGTTCAATGATCAAGAAGGACCACTTTCCATTGCCCTTTATTGATCAGATGTTGGAAAGATTAGCCGTCCATGCTTTCTATTGCTTCATAGATGGTAATTCAGGATATAAATAGATCCATATCTCCCCCGAGGACCAAGAGAAGACAACCTTCACCTGTCCTTTTGGCACATTTGCCTACAGGCGTATGCCGTTTGGCCTGTGCAATGCACCTGCGACTTTTCAAAGGTGTTTGTTGAGCATTTTCTCAAACATGGTGGAGAGATTTTTGGAAGTCTTCATGAATGACTTCTCTGTTTTTGGCTCGAGTTTTGATAGTTGTTTACACCATTTGACCCTGGTATTACAAATATGTAAGGAAAAGAACCTAGTCTTGAATTGGGAGAAGTGTCATTTTATGGTCAAATCGGGCATTGTTTTGGGTCATATTATGTCGAGTAAGGGCATTGAAGTAGATAAAGCCAAGGTCGACTTGATTGTGAACCTGCCCCCTCCTAAAACTGTGCGAGAGGTGAAAGCCTTTTTGGGCATGCAGGCTTCTATCGGCGCTTTATCAAGGACTTCAGCAAAATTGCTCACCCTCTCTGAGATCTCTTGGCAAAGAATGCTAATTTTGATTTTTCTATTTCATGTTTAGAATCATTTGATCATTTGAAATGAGAGTTGACATCTGCACCCATTATCCGTCCTCCTAATTGGACGAAACCTTTTGAATTGATGTGCGATGCCTCCAATTATGCTCTTGGAGTTGTACTGGGACAAAGGATAGAAAATTGCCTCACGTCATCTACTATACTAGTAGGACCCTTAACGACGCACAACTTAACTATACGACCACTGAGAAGGAATTGTTGACTGTTGTCTTCACATTGGATAAGTTCAAATCCTATCTCATAGGGTCTATAAGACCCCGACCCGAGTGACCTCGATTAGCGTTTATTAAGTTGTGTTTTAGTTCTAAGTGTGATTAGTGGACTTTGATTTAAGTTGAGATTATAATAGCTTTGTTATAGCTTTGGGGAATTTTGAGTGCCTATGTGATTAGTGGGACCCTTTGGGGGTTCTTTTAGTGACTTTGCATGTGATCGGGGGGATTACTCGAGATTCTTATGACTAGTTTTTTCATCTCGTTTTACTTATCTCGTTAATCTCTACAACTTTTGTATTTACTTCGTCCCCGTTCAAAACCTTGAACCCTACTTTTCTAATGTTAGGGGCAAAATAATCCTTTTTTCATGAAAATCTGGACACTATTTTCAATGTCTCCGAAACCCACGAAATATATACTTTTTGAAAACTAGATATTTTTGCGATCATTTCTTCCTTCTTCGTCGAATTCATTCGAAGTCCCGAAAGCCACGATTTCAGCCCAACAAGTTTCTTAAGTGGTGGAACCCAACCCCATTTGCTATAAAGAGGGAAACCCATTCTTTCTTTCTTCTTCATTCTCCATTTCCAGCACAAAAAGCTTAGCCTAGGGTTTTCTTGTTTCCCTCTTCTTCTTCTTGTTCTCTTCATCACAATCTCCCCACCAAACTTACACCAACATTAAAATGGAGATCACCATTCTCTTCCTCTCCACTAAAGCCTCTTCTTGATGTCATTTTGAGAGGAAACTGCCCATTTCAAGATCTTCATTGAGCTAACTCTTGCCATTAGAGGACCTTACAAGTAAGTGATCATCTCCATCTCCTAGATATGTGTTCTTGTGACCCTAGAGAAGCTCCATCTACATGATTGAAAGTTCTCTCCTTTTATTTCATTGTTTGACCCATTTTAGGGTTTGTTTTTGGGGGTTTTGTTTGTGCTTGTAAGATTCTTGAGAGAGCTTGGTTAGTAGCTTGATTTCTTGATTTGAAGACCCAAGGCAAGTGGATGAATTGATGTTTTGAGTTTTGAATGGTTTTCATGAGAAGTATCAATGATTCATTATTTCTTTCATACTTTTATTGAGTTGCATTGATTTGAAATAAATGTTCATAATGAATCTTATTAGCTTGTTTAATCCTTACAAATGTTATCATTTATGGCCTATCATTTAATGCTTTCAAGTGACTTAGATGAATGCTTGTGATTTGGTGGATTTTCTCCTCTTTTGTGATTGATTGAGAATGGAAGGAAAGTGAAGGGAGAAATGTAAAATGAAAGAGTGGAAGTGTTGAATGATGAATTGGAGGAGTCTTGGACTCATTTTATTGCAGGAATGCAGGGGGGATGATGTGAGGATGGTTTAAGGGAGAAAGGGGCTCAAATCTGAACACAGTGGGGAGTTTTCCGCACCTGGCTGTCAGCTAGCAGTCACATGTCGGCTAGTCGCCTGGTGACTGGCGGCAACCGAACTATCGCGGTTACATTTCCAGAGAGCATCATTTTCTCTTGAACCCAGCGGTCAGCCTCACGGTTAGCCAGTGACTAACCGTCGAACCCAGTGGCGGCTAACCACCAGCTAACCGCACCATTTCGATTCCATTTCCAGTAGCTGCATTCTGTCAGACCAACTGCGGTTAGCCAGCGGCTAACAACCGAACCCATCGGCGGCTAACCGCCAGGTGACCGACCCTACCCAGAAATTTTGAAATGAAGAGAAATGTAGAGGGTTTCCGTCCCAATCATTTGTGAACCCTTTTAGAGAATGATGGAGACTGTCCACCTGTAAATATATATAAAGCCCATTTTAGAAAGAAATCACGTCACGAGGATCCAATGAATATTTTGAAATTATCGAGGTGTATAAGGAGCCCGGAATGTCTCCAAATTCAAGAGTACCAAGATGTTATTAAATCGACATTTAGACGAATCTTGAACCTGACATTTTGTCCGAAACTTCAATATTTCATTTGTATTTCCTTACTCCCGAGATTTATACCACATGACTTGTTATTCCCGAAATGCATTGCCCGACATGAGATGACAGTTGTTCCTTTGAACACCTCGTCCCGTTCGTTTACATACTTGCACTTGGTGTATTTTATACATGTCTTGATTTCTGTTATTTGACCTATGAGTTAGCATCACTAAGCTTCGATAACCTTGTCGGTTTGATCCACCGAGTTGGAGATCCCTCTCCCGTCCCGTCAGCTGCAGTTTGGATCCCGATGCCTGGTTTATTACCGTGGTCCCGTCCCGTATATTTATATTGTATATGTATGTTTCGTTGAATCTCCTCACCTCGTGTGACTGAGACCAACGCCCCGATGTACTCTTGTCACTTCGATGATAGAAGACTTAGTTTCGTGTTAATGTCATCTTGCTAGTTCCCGATTCCTTGGATACCTTACATGTTTTATATTGTTTATTTGTTTTCCAGTAATGATTTATTTCTTTTATGAAAGTTATTTCTTAAACAGATTTTAATGATTTCCAAGGTATTTCGTTTATTATATATATTGTTATATCTTTTCACCCGCCTGCCAGGCCGTCATGTCTGATCCTTTTTTTTTGTACTCAGGTCCAGACGTTATGTATCCCGAGACGAAGCTTGAGGAGGCGGTCGGCAAACCGTAACGTTTAGTTGAGTGGCATGCCGATGACGTCGTTTAGACATTCGGTTGCCACGAGAGACGTAACATTTTGGGGATTGTCTAACTCATTCTTGAGGGATTATTTTGGATTGTACTGGTCTCTGTTGGCCTTTATTTTTGGGATGTTAATTAAATGATCTTTTGTATTAACTTTAACAATTACTTTTGGAAACACTAATGATCATTGCTCACTCTGACATCAAGTTATTTGCATATATTATTAGTCTTGTGATTTTGAAATGATTTACCAACTTGATTTGCTACATGCGGAATTGCTCACTCTGACATCAAGTTATTTGCATATATTATTAGTCTTGTGATTTTGAAATGATTTACCAACTTGATTTGCTACATGCTTCCGCACTTAAATAAATGTTACATTGATGTGATATCCTCACCGCGGACACCTATGGGAAATTAAATAAATGTGCACACCTTACTACACTACATTAAACAGCCCCGATCTCGGATTAGGCCCGCCGGCCCAGTCCGGGGTCGCGACAGGGTCAAAAGTCATTGTCTTCACTGATCATGCCGCATTGAAATATTTGTTGAGCAAGAAAGATGCCAAAGCTCGGCTAATCAGGTGGATACTGCTTTTGCAAGAACTTGATCTTGAGATACGGGATAAAAAGGGACCTGAAAACGTGGTAGCTGACCATGTTTCCCGTTTGATTGTCGATTCCTCTGATGACTATCCGATTTTAGAAACCTTCTCAGATGAATAATTGTTGTTGATTGATAGTAAAACCCTGTGGTATGCAGATATAGTTAACTATCTGGTGACCAGGAAAACACCAAGCAATTGGTCAAAAAATGACCAATTCCGCTTATTGTCTAGGGCTAAATACTATTTTTGGGATGATCCTTATTTATTTAAACAATGCCCTGACCAAATCATTAGGAGATGTGTACTCGAGATGGACCAGAAGAGCATACTTGAATTCTGTCATAACCATGCTTGCGGGGGACATTTTTCTAGTAAAAAGACAGCAGCAAAGGTGCTACAATCTGGATTTATTTGGCCTACCCTTTTCAAGGATGCACATGAACATTGTAGGAATTGTGATCGGTGTCAACGATTGGGGAGGATCTCTAAGAGGAATGAAATGCCCCAACAACCTATCTTAGAAACATAGGAAATGCATGGATTAACTGGGAGTTGGTAATTTCCCTCAAACCCAAAAATTTAGTGTTCTCGGTTGACCGACGACATAGGAAATTCAGGGAAAAGGCTGAGAGTTGGGACATCCATTCTAGCCAGAATTCCCACAGTGTGCGGTCAACCACCTAGGCCAAAAGGTCGATTCGACACACAAAGGAGTTCTGTGACCAAGCCATTGCCTGCCAGGTTTCTGACTGCTATTTCCAGAGTACTCGGTCGACCGACCAGGCTAGGAGGTCGACCGAGCACATTGCGCAGAGGGTCAACGTGGGAGTCAACATCCTGACAATCTAGTGTACTCAGTCGACCGAGCCCTGCGCTAGGTCGACCGAAGACATTGTATTCTGTGATTTTTCAGTTTTCACATTCTAGGGTTGTGATCGTTTGTGGGGCCCATTGACCAATCCAAATGGTCTTCTATTGATGTGTCAAGCACGAGTCATTGGTGTGGCTCAACCTTGACTCGTGGGGACCACCAAGTGGGGTCTAGGTTGTGGATTCGACGATGATTCGATCCTTAAACGTCGTCAAAGATGCCCGTAACTTCTCAAGCACCAAACACAGTATCCATTGGTATCTGAGACTTCATTTAGAAATCAAATTAACTGAGATGAACCTGGACCTGAATGTTGACCAATACTTAGGTTGGACTATTGATATTTCCCGTTAATTCTCTTACTTGGAGGTTTATTTCACTTAATACATTACTGTCACTCTTCTGTCCTTTTGATTGGTTATAACTATTAATTAAATGGAAAATGGATGACCTGAACTTAGGATTACTTAGAGATTACCTGGTGATGTGATTGGGTGAATATTGACCCGTGTTTGTGGCTAGGCGGGCCCTTTTATGGCCTACGTATGGATGTGTAATACACTAGGATGGAGATATTGATTATTATGGACTTATAACTCATTATGGATGAGAATGGATTGTTTATCATTGGAAATGGACTTATTACTTCATTTGGACTGTTTTAGACCAGGCCATGGATTTGGTGTGCCTTGATATGGACCCAATGATTGGACTTGGACCTAGACTGTGTTCCATGGATTGAACTGGTGCCTGGAACTCTTAGGGACTTTGTTAGGACCTTGTTCACGCAAGGCAAGCCTAGACAAACACAGACCTACATTGTTTCCTTGAGTTGGCATTAGCATTCACTCAGTTGTTCTAAGCTCAGTCTTTTGACTGATCATCATTGGTAGGAGCTATTATGAGTGTTTTGTGATGAGTGGGCTATCATGATGAACTATGTTTTAGACAGACGGTGTGATACCAGGTCCAGTCTTTTGAGTAATGAGTGATAAGTGTGGTGAGGTATGAGTGTTATTTGCGGGGCTCATCATTCCCCAACACTAGTGAGTTTTCCCCACAACGACTGTGTTCAGTATGGGAGTGCCGCAGCATAATATCCCGCGGTATCCAGCTTGTGTGAATGTCCCACTGTGAAGTCTGTTAGACTAGATTAATTATTTATCCTAATTCTAATTACTTTATCTTGCTCAACTGCATACACTATGTACCATTGTTATTCTCATTGATTATATGATTGTCTCTACTCTTTTGATGCATACATCATATGTTACTTGTATACTGTGACTTGCCAGATCTTTGGATCTAACCCATTCTTGGTGCTTAGGTTTTGACCCCTACTACGAGAACTATGCGATCATCGAGGCGCCCGTAGCTAGTTACTACGGTTGGGGACCAGCCGACCAGGAGATCGAACTGGAGGATGGAGTGCCGGCAGCGGGGGTTTGAGAGTACACCTTTATTTTGGGTTTTGAGCGTTTTATGTTGTGAGCAGGGAGGTAGTCAGACATGTATAAAACACTTGATTTTCATAGTTTGACAAATTAGGCTGGACTTCAGCCCTATTACATTTGCTTTAGTTTATATGATACCTTACATTTGCTTCCGCTATTGTTACATTGCTTCCACTATGTTTTAAATGCTTTCATAATTTCAACCTTTGATTGTATGTTGGTTAAAAAAATTTAAATTGGACCTCACTGCGGACCTACGATCTTGGAAGTTCTCAAATTTTTTGGGAAGTAGTGCGCCAACTTCTGGTACCTTGATGGTTTTCTCAGTATTCGGAATTGGGTCGGGTGCTACACTTTGTGCTGGAAAAAAGATATGTGATATCATAAAAAATATTTAAGCATTTGCATAAACAATTTGCATTCTTCCATTCCTCATTACTTGGGGCAAATTTGTATGAACAGTCGTGATCGCTTAAACATTCAAATGCCTCTTTAAATTTCAAGGCAACTTTCAACATCTCATAAGTGGAGTTCCATCTAGTTGGACTGTTAGGACAAATTTTTTTTTTTGTGTGTGGAACCCATACCCTTGGTGCTATCTCATTGAGTTTTTGTTCTCGTTCTCTTTCTTGTGAGTGATTAATATATTTGACTCTTTCACGTATTTTGAAAATCATCTCACGGATTGAGTCTAATCCATCTTGAACTATTAAATTTAGAATATGTGCACACCAACGCACATGAAACAAATCTCCCTTTGACAAAAGCAATCCCTTTGTTAGGAGCTTTGACTTGAGCTCACGAGCTACGCCATCATTTGTAGAACAATTGTCTAGAACAATGCTACACAATTTCTTGTCAATGTTAACTATACAAGTTGTCCAAAATGCAATTGCTAATTGCTTCTCTAGTGTGGGGAGCTTTAAGAGAACTAAACACAAGGATTCTCTTCTACAGATTCCACTCATCATCAATGTAGTGACATATCAAAGATATATATCCAAGATTCTGATTTGAACTCCACATATCATATGTCAAACTAACTTGACACTTTAGATTGTCCAACAAATTAGATAATTTTTTCTTTTCCTCATAGAAAGTTTTCATACAATTAGATATGACAGTATTTCGAGAAATCATTTTAAACATTGCTTGAAGCCCCTTCACAAATTAAATCTCTAAACCCTTCATACTCAACAAAATGAAATGGCAGTTCATGCAAAATAATCATACGTGCAAGATCAATCCTACTATTTTCTTGATCAAATTTGAAGTTTTGTACCGCACAGCTACCATCTTCTTTCACTTCACTTATCTTTATCATTTGTTGTCATCTAACTGACCTCTCTTTGATCTCTTAAATGAGAAACAATGGTCCAAGTGTTTCTTCAAACGGGATGTACCATCCTTACTATATCCATTCAATATTTCGTTGCAATGTTTACACTTTGCTTTTTTTTCCCATTTTTAGTAATTCTATGTAAATCTATCCAGACCAGAAATTTAAGTTTTCTCTTTTTAAATCTATTCAGGCATTTTGAAATGACCTTCATTTTAAGAGATTACGAAACATAAAACAATTATTGCATTCAATATAATTAAGATCTGTTATTTATAATATAGATTATCATCAATAAAATTATATTGATGATATAAGATGTGATATAAATAAATCTACACATCATATACTTCGGTTTCATTTATATAAATAAAAGTGTTGGATTAATTGATGAATTAGTATTTCATTCAACTTTATTTATATCATCAATATCATGAATTATCATTATATAGGCTGATTCATTAATTACTCCAACACTTTGGTTTTATTAAAGGGGTGTTAAACCTTTAAAGGCATATTTGAGATACAACTTAAATAACGAGTGGCAGATTTGAGACAAAATTCAAGGAAAAACAAGAGGCATTCACTTCATATTACAACATTGATACAAATACGGCAAAAGGCAAATGGTATTTTGACTATTCCAAATCTCTCTTTAATCAATCTGACTACAAGTAATGGATGCATAATCACTCATCTCATCAAAACAATAGATAAGTCATCACTGTAATATTACTAGCATCACCATCTACACAATAAAAAGGCCATGCAAAACGAAGATCTAAAATGCATTTGATATACCTCTGCACTGCAGTCTGCACTAACAAGATGGGGTGTTTGTTGCACTCGTCTAAAATACACAAAGAGAGAGAGAGAGAGAGTGTAGATCGATCAAGAGAGATTGGGCCTCTCTTCTACAGTTGTCGGGCGTGAGACGAGAGTAGAAGAGGGAGGATTTTAGAGGAAAATAATAAATAACGAAAAAGGTCTGACTTCGCTTGGGAAGGGGGTTATATAAAAAATATTTAAAAACCCTAGTAAATTTAGCGGGTCTAGAAACAGGTCTGCAGGTCGGGACATCAAATATCCGGAACCGGACCCGGTTTTTGTTCTGAGTCAAGAAATAGGTTCCAATTCCGTATTCGCTAGACCCGTTTCCCATCGCATCGAAAACCCCAGGTAAACGGTAACTCAATATCCGCTTACCACCCCCAGTCTCCACACACAATAGCCACTATGGTAGCATGAGGTGTACCATAGTGCTCATCATACCATAATGATAACAATAGTCTATAGGTTAAATCTAGTTTACCCATCACAAATCAAGGGTCCATATCCGGGTTTTGAAAAGATTGATCTATTTAAGTCCACATTCTAATGAAAAATCTTACACTTAATGCTTTTACATATTCCATTATCAAATCTTAAAATAAATCACTCACTGGGCTTCGACTTTCTTTTGCTTTTCTATTTTACATTGTGTGTGGTGGTGGGATTAACAATAAACTGGAGAAGAATTGGCAATAAATAAAGAGAATGATTTTGGCACATTGTATATTTCCGAATAATGCAATCTCAAAGTGTAAGCGGGATAAATTTCATGGAAAACCATTTAAATGGTGGGATTAACAATAAATTGGAGCAAAATTGGCATTTAATAAAAAGAGCAATTTTGGTACATTGTATATTTCCAAATAATGCAATTTCAAATTGTAAGAGGGATGAATTTCATGGAAAACCATTTCAATGAGAGACAATGGATATAGTACCATGGAAACTTCTCCAATGGAGAAATATTCTATCTGAAAAAGGCGAAATGAGTGGCCTTGAAGGTCCAACTATACGGTCATGTATGATGTGATTAAGTTCAATAAATGAATTTGATGAGCTTGTTGTTTGCCCATAAAGGGAAGAATTGCCACTTTTAGCAATAAAGGCAATATTTGTAAGAACAATTTCAATAATTGAGTACGACAACACCGGTATCTTGATATTTAGGTACTCTAGAAAGGATTGATACTTGGAAATCACCAATAAAGAAAAGGGTTCATGATTGAATTTTTTTTTTAAATGATCATCATGGTAACTCTGTCATTAGGTTCATTACAATTCAAATCCTTTGAAGCTGGAAATTGAGGGTAGGTTTGGTAAACATTCATGCCATGGAATCCTTTCTCTTTTCCATGCTTCCATGGATTTTTCATGTTTGATATGGATCTATCAGAACTGTCAGAACCAAATGGTTGGCAGAGAGCACCCTCGCTATAGCGAAAATGATGCTCGCTATAGTGAGCGTGGCGGTAGACACCTAGGTCTGTCCGAACTCTATGAAAATGTTTGAAAAGAACTTCTATTCTAAGTGAATTATTCTTAAAAGTCTCTTGGACGAACTTAGGGCTATATGTTGGGTGTTTCTCTCAACCCAAAGAACATACACAAGAAGTTAATTCTATCTTTTGATCTGAGGTTAGAATACCATAAGGGCACGTTTGGTAACCAAATCAACGTGGAAAGGAAACCTTCTTTCCTCATCATCCTTTACAATCTACGTTTGGAGCATAAAAATCCCCACTAATTTTGCTGGACGCAGATCATCACTTCCATTGATTTCGGGATCCGACCCCTCCCCTTCGCATTTGCAAATCATTGGATCTAAGGGGTTCGATATAAATGCAAAATCCTCACCCCTTGATTTCTATCTCACAATCTCGATCCCCATTCTCATCTCTCAAAAAAAGCCCTTGCATCTGCAATAGTCCTCTTCCCTTGAGGTATCTCTCTCAACTCTCCATTTCTCTCCCTCTCATCTCCTCTTTTTATCTCCCCCCCCCCCCCCCCCCCCCCCCCCCCCCCCCCCCCCAATTACAGTCATGCACAAATCCAATATGATTTACAATGCATTTATTTTAGGAATTATGAATGCATTTATTTTAGGAACTATGTGCTTATCGGAATCAATAAATACCTCTTGCAGAATGTTACTTTAATAAAGATTGAATGGAGAAGGCTTTTCCTGCCTTGTTTTTTTATTGTCTACATTCTAAAAACTGTTTGATGGATATTTGCAATACTAATAACATGGGAATCATATGGGAAGATATGTATTCAGAAGGAAAAAACATTGATAAAGAGAGATGGGTGCACACAATAAAACTAATAGGGTGAATATGGTCATGTTGGCATGTGATTATGTCTTGTTCTTCTTAGTAGTTTTGCAGATGATCCACCAGCTCATGTTAGTTCTATAATCAAATGATCCTAATGTGTTACATATAACCATTTCAAAATGAGGATGGAAATCAAGCATAACAAACACTGTTATGAAATGATTTTTTTTTTCAATGCAACAGAGAACATTATCAATTTATTGTTTAACCCACTGTCATTTTCTAAATGATACACTCAACATCCATTATTCTATTACTAATGTTTGAAATATTTATGAATGAGAACAGAGCCCACAAACATTTATAACAAGCTAGCACTAAATTTATGATGTGAACCTTAACATTCTCATAATAATGTTGAGCACCATGAAATGTGGCTTCATATCTTTGATGTTCATAGATTTTTAGAAATTTATAATAAGGAAAACATCCAAAAAATCCTAATGCATTTAAAACTGTTGGATGTACTCATTTACTCATGCAAAAATGGTGATTTTGACAAACATAAATAATGTGTTTCATGCATAGCATAAATGTATTACATTTACTACCATTTTGATTTGATAACAATATGGTGTTCATGTGTTTTGAAGTTGACGTCTTATATTTTGATATTCTAAAAATATCATAATATTATTGGGATGTATTTTTTTAACTTTATCAATTTTGTATATGCCACTTTCATAATATTGCCTATATAACATTGGAGGTTTACTCACATAATGCCAGATCCAATGTTTAGAGAGATATAGGGATCAAAGTAAAAATGAAAAGATAAGATGAAAACTCTCAAGATTTTAATGAAAGTGAATATCAGGATTCCTATTAGAGATGATTTTAAGGTACATAAGTGATAAACAACACATGTTATATGCTTTGAAGTTAACAAGTTAGAAAGAAATTTAGAAATGAGAATACTTATAAATGAGTATAGAGACCCGGAGCAAAGACATACTGAAGTTACTAATAAAATAACTTTAGAAAAGGTTGACTATAAGGTTGAAATGAATAGATGGGAGGCATCCATGTGAACCCCATCCTTGCCATCCCTTGCCAGTTGTGCCCCCTTATTTGCCATGCAATTGTACAAACTGTGTAGATTTTGCTTATAAAATATAATGGCTGCTTTCCAATATAAAGACTCTCTGTTTAAAACTACTAGTTGCTTTCCAATTATGTTGGGTTTTCTTGGTAGGTTAGAAGTGTCAGTACAATTTTCATTTTTATCTTGCAAACTAACTTTGAAGATCTGATAGCTAGTTGGAGAGAGAAGCTTTATGGGTCCTGTTCCCTATGTTGTAGTAAGGAATGGGCAGGTTTGGTTAGTTAGAATTAGATTGTCAATAGTAGAAATTCAATTGAAGAAATACTTACATGAGTGATTGAGAGGGGTCAAGTTCATTGGTTGAGAAATATATTTTATAATATCTTAAGAATGAATAGGAAGACAAGATAGAAATTCAAACCCAACCAATGTTAAATTCGTTGGAATAGACAATATCAGCCCTGTTTTAAGTAAGGTTGATCACCAACCACCATTGGTATATGGAAAAAAAAAAACCTCCGCATTGAGAATTCTCTGAGTCTGAGCACATAATTGGACTATTATATAAAAAAATATTGTCTCCATATGAAGATTTCTTGAGATCATGTCATTTCATCTGGCACTTGATTTATTCCTGTAGACAAGTTCCTTGCATTTGAAAATAGTATATTTCCAATCATTCATGTTTACCACATATTTTCATGCTAAATTGTAGAAAGTGAATAGCTTTAAAAAAAATTAAGCCTTTATAAACATTGATGGCTTGTGAATTTTGAAGTTTTGCTTTTAACTATATAATTCATGATGATAATGTTGTTTGAGTGACCTGTTAGAACTTTAATTAGTCACTATACAACCATATTTTTTATTACTTCTGTTTTAGTTTAAACTGGGGCATGTGAACATATATGATACCTTGCTGTGGTCTCACTTCATTTATGCACAAGTGCAATGGGCTAGGACCTCACTTATGATCACAGGAGCACCTCTCTCTCTCTCTCTCTCTCTCTCTCTCTCTCTCTCTCTCTCTCTCTCTCTCTCGTACATTTCATTTATTTTGACTTCACCTCTTATTGTTTATGATTTTCTTCTTAGGAAAAGGGGTTTCATTGTTTTCCATCCTTAGATCCTAACCATATCTATTAATTTGTAGGATGGCTACACAAAGTAGCTCACAAGGTCCTCGTTTTGATAAGTCAAACTCGAAGAACATGAAATGGACAACTAGGCAAGATGAAATGTTCATCAACTTTATGCGCGGACAATGCAAAGAAGGAAAGTCCATACCCGGCCGGTGGGTTCACCGCAGAGGGATTGAATGAAATAACAAAACAAATGAAAACACATTTTAGCACAGATTTCAATAAAGATAAATTGAAAAATCATTTAAAATCATTTAAAAAAATGGTATAGTATGATGAAAACTCTACTTAATTTGAGTGGTTTTGGATGGAATGAGGAAAATAAGATGGTGACGGGCCTGACGGCTGAAGATGGAGTATGGGATGACTATATAGTGGTGAGATTTTTTTGATAAATAAATTATATAATCATCATGTAATAGTTAGGTACAAATTGATAATTTTGTTTGTATCTATTACAGGCACACCCTAATACTGCAATGTATAGGTTGAAACGATTGCCAAACTATTTTCATCTAGCCGAAATATTCGGTGACACTCTGTTGTTGACAGTAGCGCCGGATTCGCTTCGAATGATCCCCAGACTCCTCCACAAGACACTAGGGGTGTAGATGAACTTGACATCAATAATACACAAGATGAAGCCGAGGAAGATCATGTTTCCTCTATAAAAAGGCGTAATTCAGCTCTAGGAGGATCTTCTCGTCAGATGACAAGAAGACATAGTGTGGGGAGGCATTGATGGAAAGTGTTGGTCGAATGGAAAATGCAATAGATAGGTTTTCAAACACTGAAGATGCCACAATTACTAGAATGAGGACATGCTGGGAGGCACTCGATCCTCTAGATATTGAAGAGAGTTTAAAATATAAGGCACTTGCATTTCTTGAGGGAGAGATGAAGGCTGCTACCTTCTTAGCATTGCCTTTGGAAAGTTGTAAGCGATGGCTACTATCACAACTTGAACGATTGGCGCCTGACTTTAGGTCATGAATTAGTGGATGAATTAGACACTTTTTTATATTATTTTATTTTAAAAATCTTAGATTTGAAATGTGGATGATTATTTATTTTATGCACAAATGTGGATTGGTTTGGATTTGTTATATTTAGTTTATGATTTCAATTGAATTCACAATATTGTTTGATTTTATGATTATTTTAGGTGGATAAATATGATCTAATTATGTCTTGAATGTTGTTATTGGAATCATATGTGTGTTATATACCCAAAATGTTTGTGCTAATTACATTTCATATTTTATAGGAAGAATGGATAGAAAAGATATTTTGAGGATATTTGCAACTACAATTACTATAGTATCTCTGTTGTGGTACCAATACTCATACTTTCTTAAAGATATAGTCCATGAGTCTTCGCTGGTGGAGATAGTTTTATTAGGGAGACGTTAAAATTGGAAATTCCTGCGAATGTTTTGATTTGTTTAGAATGAACACTGCTTGTTTTATGCTCTTGGTGAATGAACTAAGGAGACAGAAGTTTATGAAAGATTCACGTCTTGTGAGTATAGAAGAGCAGCTAGCGATTTTCTCATTTACTATTGGCCATAGTTAAAGGAATTGAGTGATGCAGAATCGATTCCAACACTCAGGAGAAACAATTAACAGATACTTCAACCAAACATTAGATGTTGTAATAAAGTTGAGTAAGTATTATATAAAACTATCAAATGTGGACATTCCACCAGAGATTGCAAACAATCCTATATTCTACCCATATTTCAAGGTAAGTTTTTAGAGAATTCATATTTACAGAAACCATTATAAGTGAATAATATATAGATAATTTAACAATTGCTTGATCCATGTACAAGATTGTGTTGGAGCAATAGACGGAACACATATCCCTGCTTGGGTGAGGCTTAAGGACCAAGTTCGATATCGTAATAGGAAAGGCTCATTATTTCAAAATGTTATGGCTGTGGTTTTGTTCGACTTGAAGTTTCAATATCTTTTTGATGGGTGGGAAGGGTCAGCTTCAGATGCTAAGATTCTTTAAGATTCGATTTGGAAGCGGCCTCATAATAAATTTCATGTTTCAATTGGTAATATATTCTGTTTTTTTTTTATATTAAAAACGTATTTTTATTATTTTGAGTACAATATTAACCAGTGGGTATGTGTTTTTAGGCAAATACTATTTGGTTGATGCTAGTTATGAGAATACACGTGGTTTTTTAGCTCCTTTTCGCGGTGTTCGTTATCATCTTAAACAATGGTCAACTACACACGCACCTAGAACAGGACCAGAGTTATTCAACTTGTGTCATTCGAAACTACGAAATATAGTTGAGAGAACATTTGCAGCATTAAAGCAACGTTTTGTGATACTCCAAGTCGCTCCACGATACCCTATCAAGACACATGCGAAGCTAGTCTTGGCGTGTTGTGTTTTGCATAACTTCATCCGACAATGGAATCTAGAGGATGCGATATTTGGTGAGGCAATAAATGAGACATTAGAAGATGTGGATACGGGTGATGAACTAAATGATAACCAACCTGAAAATAATGTTCTAGGACCTAATGATGCAGATAGGAATTATATGATTAAATTGCGAGAAAGTATAGCAGAAGAAATGTGGGCTGCAAGGGGTGGTTCTTGATTTTTTTTCCTTTTCTTTATAAGAGTTTATAACATTGTCTTAGTTATTATATTTGAGGTTTAACATTGACTTTTGAGTATATGAGATTCATATATACTAATACTAGTTTATTATATGTTTTGTTAATATTGACTTGCATGGAGATATGTTTTATTTTTTTTATAATTGCATTTAAATTATTGAAGAGTTATGGTCGTGTATAACTTGAAATTCAAAGTTCGAAGGGACATCAAGATTATTTATGAAATAATTTAAAATATAACAGGTACTTTTGTAGCTTGAAAATATTTAGACTATCTTCTCATTAAGGGGACTCCCCCCCCGACAATTTTAAGGGTTGGTTTGGTAATTTAAATTGATTTACAACATACTTTTGAATTTCAGCTATTAGACTTCTAATTTAGCTTGTTTTGGGTCCCATCACTTTATTTTGCCACTTATTCAATAAAAATGATAACATCTCATCCATGGATTATAATCTAATTAATATATAATAAATGTGCCCCATCATTTTAATCATATGTGCACTAGTGATAATGGTTCTTAATTTGTTCAATATATAATGTGGCCTCATCAATTCAATCATATGTCCACTTGTGATAAGGGGCCTTAGTTTATTCAATAAAGTGGGCCCCATTTATTCAAATGAGTCTTAGTTTGTCAGATATCAAGAAACGGGCCCCACTTGATACACTCATACTTCTTAGTCATTACTAACTTTCATAGGCCTCATATTAAGTAGGTTGTTTATTTTTCATGGATTCTGGTGTTCAACACCAAACATGGATCGAAGAAATCATCAGTGTTTCCACATTTACTACCAAACATAGAATGCAAGGAATCCTTAGCTATATAAATCCTCAGCAAAGATTATCCTTTTTTAGAGGTAGACAGGAATCCTAAATCCAGCATATTCCTATCCCGTTACCAAACGTGCCTAAGGATATCTTTGAAGTGAAAAATCACCCCTTGATTTTTTTTCTGGATTTTGAGAAAATTGCAAAAAAAACAATAACCATTGGATCACACATCTACAGATGGTATGAATCATCTTGTTTACCAACCTTGGAACTCTATTAAAAAAATCCTCTTTAAGGATATGTTGGATCCAAGAGAACAAGGGAGTTTTTTAAATAGGGGATTGCTCATTGTTTACGTGCCCTAAAAGAAATCTTTTGAAAAAGCCTTAATATATCCTCAATGGGTTTTCGTATAAAGAGCCAACAATGTCCCCACTCCCTCCAATTGTTGGCTCTATCAACATGCGTTTTTTTATTCTCATAATAAAAAACATGCGTTTTAACATGTAATGAAATACGGTAGTATACCCAACTTCTATCATAGTGAGACTTGGGCACGTTTTACTTTTGATCAATATATGATAGTGAAACATGGGTGGAGCCAACACTTCGTACAATCATTTTGACGGCTTGGATTTTAATAGCACTGAGAATATATTAAGTCCTTACTACATGATTCTCTAATTCTCTATTTCACCACCAGGTGATACATCCTAGGGGTGATTTGTCTTTTATACATGGGATATGAAAATAAGATTTACACATGTAGATTTTTCACATTTACATCATCATCATCATAATCATCATGATGACTATCAAAGACATAAATTATGCGTCTCCATTCCGATCTACCCTGAGCTAAATCTTGAGATAAATTACACTTATTCAAATATAACTTTACTACCTCTATGCACGTCTTCTATAGCCCACCGTTTTCCCATAGGGGGCCATCCATTTTCCACATTTACATGCGTAAATATATTATCATGTTTGTTCATAAACATAATTTTCACATGAGTAAATGATATTGGGGCAGAAACAGAAAAAAGCAAGAAAGGATTTATACTAGTTTTTGTACAATTTAGTGGCATATAGGACCCTCAAACTTCTGTTGGAGGAAATAGTGGGTCTTAAATACAATGAATGATTTAGATCATGAATTTGGAGCCCAATAAAAGTGCATAAATTTGAAAGTCGGATTAAGTCGTGTTCTTCATTTTTAAATTATATTTCTCAAAATTCATGAGGATCTAAGATATTGAACTTCACACATTGGGGTTTCTCATATCTACGAGAATATTTAATGGTTTAGATTGTAACTTGGGGCTGATAAAAATGCAAATAGTCAAAAAGTATGATCTAGATTCTAAATGTTTTTGTACTTTTCATATGTTTCTCGAAATTCGAGAGAATCTAATAGATGAAAACTCACATCTCATGAATGGTTTGGATCATCAATTAGGGCCTCTAGCAAGAAGAATAGAAAATTAGATTTATTTGTTTTTTTGGAACTTTCTATGCACATCTTAAAAACAATGAAGATTTAATACATGAAACAACATGACTTGGTGCAAATTAGTTCAATGCAAAATTTGAACGGTTCAATTTACAGTTTTAGGGGCCATAGGACGGAATATGTTGATGGGATTTAATCTCGTCACCCATTGCAGGCAGAAATAAGCATCCCAAATTTACTTGAGCCTTTTGAGGTAGGAGGTTGAGATGTGTGAAAATCATAGGCTTGAAGGGTGCAAACAGCCGACCCCTTAATCCCTCATAGTTGTATGTTTGAGTCCAAATTCTTCGAGGGCTGGGTTCAAAGAATCTCTACCATCATTTATGAACATCATAAGAGTTCACCTTTACAATTAAAAGCACTCAAAATCAATATCCTACATTTGATCTCATCATACCACATGATTTGAATAAATGAAAGGGAAATTCTCAAATAAGGACTTAAGCTTTTGCTTTATTTCAAAAAATGACACAAGTTTACTAACTTTTTAAATTAGGGCCTAAGTTTTCCATTAAGGACGTCCGTTTATTTAAAGCCATATCATGCTTCCAATAATCACGACATGTTTCTAATTGCCTTGGGGGATCATTTGATCACTGTGAGGATGCTGGTGAAAGAAAGGATGAGAAGACGAAGGAAATGAATGAAGATTTATTTTAAATAAGGTTAATTTAGATATTTTAAAAAATTAAGAGAAAAGTCACAGGGAAATACCTTTAAATGGTTGAATGTCCGTACTTTGAAAACTTACTGAAAAACTTATGCTCAATTTGAAAAGTTTTGAAACTTGTCTCCTCCTTTGAAATAAGATAAACACATAAGGTCTTATTTGAGATTCTCCCTAAAAAAAAAGGGTTAAATTTCATAATTATAATTTATGCAATTTCTAAAAGAGGACACGAGTTTAAATACTTTTTAAATCAGGGCCTAAGTTTTTCAGTAAGGACATCCGTTCATTTAAATATATTTTCCAACAAAGGTTCCCTTTATTTTTTAAAAATATACCCACAACCATATCATACTTCCAACAATCACTACATGCCACCAATTGCCATGGGGATCGTTTGATCATTGTGAGGATGCTGGTGAAAGAAAGGATGAGAAGACGAAGGAAATGAATGTTGGTTTGTTTTAAATAAGGTTAATTGGGGTATTTTAAAAAATTAAGGAAAAAGTCACTAAAAATACCTTTAAATAGTTGGATGACCTTATTTTGAAAACTTACTGAAAAACTTTTGCCCAATTTGAAAAGTTTTGAAATTGTCTCCTTTTTTAAAATAAGATAATAATGTAAGATCTTATTTGAAATTCTCCCTAAAGAAAAAAGGGTTAAATTGCATAATTTAAATATGACCAATTTGACAAAAGAAACTTTTGTCGGAGTGTAATTTCTCCACACATAGAAGATATAGAAATTGAATATATAGAAATCGAACATGACTAGTTCACGTCATAAGTGATTAAAATGAAATTCCAAGGCCAATATAGAAAAAAACAACCATCAAACAGCCAACCATATGCTATAAAATGAATTAAGGGAACATGGAAAACAAATATCAAGCCATCACTCTAATAATTAAAATCTAAAAAAATTAACATCTCAGTTGTATTACTACCTTCTATATATCCTTCTCCCCACATATCCCATCATTGCCTCTTTATTAAATAAAACTTTTGCAGAGCTCATTTGACCGTGAATATCTATTTATTTAATTACTATATTCTTAGGCGAACAAACAGGCTGTCTATTTATCATACTAGTGGAGCCCTGCACGTGCAAGGAACACAATCTTTCAGTGTGATAATCTGGAAAAATAAAGTCATTGAAAAACTCAATATTAACAATCCCAATGGAGAATGACCAGTTTACATATAGCTCATTTTTTTGGCAAATTAAGCAATTTACAATCACTAATTGTTCTTATGAAATTCAGTAGAAGCTTCAATAGAAAAAAGTAAGAAGAAGATGGAATAACAAGATATATGGAAGGAAACTAACTGAAAAGAAGTTGAAAACCAACCTTTTCTGGCCATGCATAATTAGGCAAAACACTCACCAATTTCAATATAGATCGATAGTCCGGCCTATTTCCCATTAAAATTTGTCTAAAACCTAGCGCCAAATACATACAAAATTCATGTTGAGAAGCACTAAATGACAGTAATACCAATACAAAGAAATTTGGATATCAAGGAAAGAAACAAGATTGATATGTCAAGATGAAGGCCAGAGCAACAACTTAAAAAGCTTTCTTGAATTAAGATGACACCACTACCAAATTTTGAACCATGTACATTTGTGGCATTTCTGTTAGCTTTTTATGTATTATAAATCAGTTCTGTTACATTCTAATTTTGTAGTAAGTGAATCTTTGAAACAAATATCATAATTTGAAGCAAGAGAACCAACTACAAAGAGATCTTTAGGCATGCACTCTCAGGCACTCTCAGGGTGGGCACAACTACTTCCTTCAAACTTTCTAAGAAAATTTAATGAAAAATTTATTATCCTAGCATTATAGTAATGTGGTTGCAATGTTGGATATGAATCAAGTCCAAGAGTAATACTGGTTTGACCTAAGATGATGCATTGGATGAAGCATGCAAAATCATAAAGAAAGACAATTAGCACTCTTAAACACAGTTTAGCAGGTAGAATGATAATGAAGGAATGCATGTTACCAGAATTGCCTAAAACAAAAAAAACAAGGGCCCTAAAGCAATCTCTTCAAATCAACATAAGAGGGTGGATCTAAAAACATGAGTCGGCATATCAAAATGATGGGTTCCATTGCATCATACTCATAAAAACTTGAAAGGAAAAATAAAATACCTTATCATAATTCAAGAAATAATAAGACAAGCCATTAACCACTTGCATTGGATGTTGGTTTGATATATAGTAATAAAATTTAAAAGAAAACCAACTTACATGGAATGAAAAAAATCAAGAAAAGGCTTACATGACAAAAATCTGCAAACGCTTGCATATTCAAAAAAAAAACTTTCATGACACCTCGATTATCTGGCTACTAAGAAAATGAAGCATCTAAATAGACCTTAAGCCTCTCCACAACATCTCTATATCTTTGGCCAGTGCACCACACGTCAATGAAATATCTTCCTCATTTCAACCCACTAATGTCACCCAAGTCCTCATCACTAAGCATGAAAACACCATCTTTCTTAGTAAATGGGATATATATATATCCAGTATTTCTTTTTCTGATCTGACACAAGCATACTATCAAACCACATAAAATATTTTTCTATATTTTTTAGAGTGACTATTTGGTTAGATCTACTCTTGCATAGTTTTTTGTATCGATTGCGGATTTCTACTGCACCCTAACATATTTGTTAGTATATACAGGATTTCATAGTGAAATAAACTTTGCTGAAAGATTATTAAAGAAGTGAGGGGTGAGAAACACGAGGTTATGAATGCAAAAGGGAACTTGACCATCGTGGGATTTGAGTTCCAGGGTGATGGATGAGCATTCATCTCTCATTTTTCCTCAAATCAATTTCCATTAAAAGAGAGGTTATTTGATTGTCATTTTTTAATATTCATGTATGATTTTACATTTTAACCACTAATGAAAATCTGAAGCCCTATAACTCTTAGGAACTACAGGAACGATTTTCTGTCATTCCTTATAAAGTTTGATGCACTAAAATGTGTAACATGTTACAATTATTTTTTTTTCTTTTTTTTCCAGAAAGAGGGGAACGCATTAAAAGATTAAAAAACAATCATAAATGGGCCAAACCTTCTGCCAAAACCACTAATGTCAAAGATGACATACAAGATAATCAATCCACCAAGCTGGCTAATACAACAAAAAAAAAAAAAAAGCCCAACTGGTCACTACCTCTCCTGAATGTTAAAATTTTATTTCATTTCTAACATTGCTGGTCATTTTTGAATATTTAACTTTTCTTCATTTTTAACGGCTTATAAAAATTTAAAATAAATTTCACTATTTCAGTAACATAAAAAAAGGCCCAACATTAAAAAGAGATTTTCTATTGTCATAAAGTTCACTTTGTCGAATGTTGTTGGAGCACTAAATGTTTAAAATGTCACAATTCTATTTCACATATTTCATTTCTAGCATTGAAAATTCAATGAAACGAAATACCAACCAACCAGAATAGTACCCAACTCATAGCTTTAAACGGATCAACAACAAATCACAAGGATTCCAAGCAATCTTTGACATTCTCATATCTTTCTCTGACAAGCAAATCGTGTCTTTACAGGCATTAAGATCGAAGTTGAAATTTTCTACACATGAAAATCTCAATTGAAAATTTTCATTTGAGTTCTTGCAGCGAATGTACAAACTCTTCAAACACAACCCTTTACATGAACATTTGTGCTAAGCATTTCATTGAAATATAATAATACTAAGCCCCTGTTTGGCATATCTATTTTTTGCCTCTAAACATCTATTTCTCTAAAGTGGACAGAGATTTTGAAATTTAGAGGTGTTTGGCAATGATTTAGAGCCTCTGCACAATTTAGAGCAAAAGAGGCAAAGCCTCTAAAAAAGAAATGCCCCAAAAATAGCATGTAGAAATTAGAGGCAATGCCTCTAAAAAAGTAGAGGCGGAACCCATTTTTTCGGACAAAAATGCCCCTGATGCAAATTTATTTCCAACGAAAATCCTTTTGCATAAACCCTCGAAACCTCACAACTGTAGCTCTCTGCAACTGAAACGTTGGGTTCTCTTCTCTTCGTTCTGCAACGTGAAAGAGGCTGGAAGGGAGAACGCTCAGGGGAAGAGGTGCTTCGAAGGAGCAACGAAGAAAACTTACGCCCCAGGTATTCTTTTCTATCGCTCTCTCTCTCTCCCGATCTCTCGCTGTAAATCTGTATCGATCCCTCTCTCTCCCCCTATTCTATCAATCCTTCTCTCTTTCTCTCTCCCTCTCTCTCTCTCTACCAGAATCCAAACATGTTCTCTCCAATATTTACAAAGATGGCGATGAATGTGGATGTAGGCTTCCAGAACAGTAATCTCAAAAGCCTTTCTTTTCAGTTTGAATTGGCTACATCTTCTTCATTAAGTATATGATTGCGTGATTTTTACTTCTCCAGACCATTGGTTTTGATTATGTAATATGCGACTTTTCTCTTCCTTTGAATTCCTGGGTTATGACCATCTGCTTTGAATAATGCATCTAGTTATTGTTTTGAGACTAAAACTTCATGAAATATGTTTCGTTTACTTAGCTCTGATACACCCAAGAATTAATTTTTAGCTCTGATGCACCCAAGAATTAATTGAAGGGTTTATACCCCATTTTATGGTTGGGGATAGTGTAGTAAAGTGTTCTAGGGGAATTTGTTTATTCATGATAAAAACATCTAATGTTGGTTTAGTCCCTTTATATAGAAATCTGATGCTTTGAAAGTCTAGAAATCAGCTTTGAAAAACCACGACTGAAATCTCACTGCATAAATGCTCACTAAAAAAACCACTACACAAAGCCCACAACAGAATAGCTCACTTGTCAAATTACCTCTGCATAGAACCCCATACAGAATTTAAGTTTCTATAGTGGTTATAGTGGGTTCTGTACATTATAAATTTCTTTAGCAGTCAGGTCATCTAGAGCTAGTTTGAGCATGGAAATCCACCATCTTTTTTTTTGGCAGCCTTTTAGATATTCGGGTTTTGTTTGCTTGTTTGAAGGTCTCATATTCTGGTTGAAGGACAGTCTGTTTTTGTATTTTGTTTGATTTTTTTTAATTATAACCTCTTTCATCAGGTATATATGTGTATGTAAGTTTAGTTTGGATTGCAGAGTCGAAAGCTTGAAGTTTTTTCTTTAGATGATAATGGTGATGATGAGTTGTGTTCAGGTCATGTGGTTGTGTCTCTTCTGTTTGGTACATGCATCTTGTTGTATTTTGAAGATTTCTAGTTTTGCAGCAGGTCAGTGGTTCGACAATGTAAAAAAAGTTGAATTCTATTAGGTAAATTATTGCCTTCAAATCTCAATATTGTTGATGACCTTTTATTGTGCTGGTGGTGGGTGTGTGCGCCTTTGTTATTAAATTATTTTCTTTCAAATGAGAGACTCACTCAGAAGAATCAAGATACAGAACCCAATGAACATTTGGTGAGGTCCATTTCTCCTCAAGCTTTCTGCAAAGTGTTTTTTTTTTTTTTTTTGCTGTTAGTTTTTTGGGTAAGCATTGTTGGGTAGTTTTCTTTTGGGTTCTTCTTTCTTCTTTTTAAGTGTTTTGAGTTAATGAGTTGTTTTTTGGGGTTATAAAAGAGGAAGAATGCCAGAGATTTTCCCCCTCCACTCTGTAGCCTTTCTTCTGTTTGGTTGAGTATTTTATTTTCTTTTGGTCATTTTGTTATTGAGGTCTTTAGGGGGAAAATGAGAATATGGAAAAACTTTGTTAAGTTTTTTTTATGTATAAAGATGTTGTTTATTTGAACATAGTAGAATCTTCATCACAGTCAAAATATGCATGATAGCTTCTGATCAAAACAAAAATGCACAATTCCAAGCCAATTGACACCCTAGTTTGCAAGAGAGAATAGTTGGAAACTGTGTATTTTGATGATTTACATCCAAGTCAAAGGGTACCTTGTTAGATGTTCAGAATGGTACAAGGCTTTATACATAATATTAGTTTTCTCCAATATTTAAATCTTCATAATTATAATGTTATGGTATGTGTGTAGAGGGCATATTTTGATGAAAATGTGCATAAGTTTATTTTTTACATAATGACAGAAGTTACCCTTCTAAAAAAGAGGCAAACCCCTCTAAAAAGAGGTAAATAGAGGGCATACCAAACGGTCTATTTGAAGTAGATCCGTTCATAACCAACATGTTTTTTTGTTCTAGCCTCTTTTTTTTATAGCTCTTTTTTTAATGGCTCTATTTTGAATAGTCTGTAAAAAAAAGAGTAGAGATGCCAAACAATGCCTAAGTGGGGCCCACAGATGTGTTGTTCTCTTTGATTATATATATAGATATAATATAATATAATAATACTGAGTGGGGCCCACATATTTGTAGAGAAAAAGCATGACAAGTTCTTATACTAAGTGGGGCCCACAAATGTGAAGTTCTCTTTCATTATATATATAATATAATAATACTAAGTGGGGCCCACAGATGTGTAGATGTAGAGAAAAAGCATGACAAGTTCTTCTACTAAGTAGGGCCCATAGATGTGTAGTTCTCTTTTATTTTATTTATAATAATAATAATACTAAGTGGGGCCTACAGATGTTTTAATAATACTAAGTGGGGCCGACAAATGTGTAGAGAAAAAGCATGACAAGTTCTTCTACTAAGTGGTATAATATAATAATACTAAGTGGGGCCCACAGATGTGTAGATGTAGAGAAAAAGCTTGACAAGTTCTTCTACTAAGTGGGGCCCACAGATGTGTAGTACTCTTTTATTTGATACATGTATATAATATAATAATACTAAGTGGGGCCCACAAATGTTATAATAATACTAAGTGGGGCCCACAGATATGTAGTTCTCTTGTATTATATATATAATATAATAATACTAAGTAGGGCCCACAGATGTGTAGATGTAGAGAAAAAACATGACAAGTTCTTCTACTAAGTGGGGCCCACAGATGTGCAGTTCTCTTTTATTTTATATATATATATATATATATATATATATGATATCATAATACTAAGTGAGGCCAATAGATGTGTAGAGAAAATGCATGACAAGTTCTTCTCTTTCATTGGGGCCCACATATGTGTAGTTCTATTTTATTTTATATATATATATATAATATAATAATACTAAGTGGGGCCCATAGATGTGTAAAGAAAAAGCATAACACTTTCTTCTTTTTTATAATAAGGGTATAGATATTATATTATTATTATTATCATAATATAATAATAATAATATTATTATAATATTTAGGGGGGCCCCCACAAGAGTATAGTGAAAAAGTATGCAACCTCTCTTCTCTTTTATAATAAAGGTATAGATATTATATTATATTATAATATTTGGGGGTGGGCCCCACACAAGTGTAGTGAAAAAGTTTACAATTTCTCATAATTATATATTGTTATATTATATTATAATATTTGGGGTGGGCTCCACAATGGTGTAGTGAAAAAGTTTGCAATTTCTTATCATAATATATTATTATATTATATTATAATATTTGGGAGTGGGCCCTAAATGGTGTAGTGAAAAAGTTTGCAACTTCTCATAATAATATATTATTATATTATATTATAATATTTTGGGGTGGGCCATATAATGGTGTAGTGAAAAAGTTTGCAATATCTCCTCTTTTATAATAGTAGATAGATAGATAGATAGAAGTATAGTATATAGTAGATAATAATAATAATATATTATTATATTTTATTATAATATTTTGGTGTGGGTCCCACAATGGTGTAGCGAGAAAACTATGCAACATTCCCTCTTTTATAATAGTGTATAGATGTATAGAATAGATAGATAAATATATATATATATATATATTATATTATATGAGTGGGGCCCACACAAGTTATGTCATTTGTTCTTAAGTGGGCCAGGTTTTTAGTGAAAGCAAAGTGTATTTTGTTGTCTTTGATAAGAGTATTTTATTATAATATTTTGGTATGGGCCCGACAATGGTGTAGCGAGAAAACTATGCAACATTCCATCTTTTATAATAGTGTATAGATGTATAGATATAGATGTATAGATGTATAGAATAGATAGATAAATATAAATATATATTATATTATATGAGTGGGGCCCACACAAGTTATGTCATTTGTTCTTAAGTGGGCCAGGTGTGTAGTGAAAGCAAAGTGCATTTTGTTGTCTTTTATAAGAGTAGATAGATAAGTGGGCCAGGTGTGTAGTGAAAGCAAAGTGTATTTTGTTGTCTTTTATAAGAGTAGAGTAGATAGATAGATATAGATAGACAATGTGAAACAAATGATTTTAACGGTCTGGATCTCAAAGGTGGCCCACACTTGATGGATCTACTACAGCAATGGCCTAGTAGAATCTCCTGCCTCCCGCCCTCAGAAAATCCACACTCTGGAGGCTCCATACAGTCATCCACTTGACTCTTTGCCAAATACCCACCTCCAAAACCCAAAAACAACTAAATCCCATGTAATCAACACAAAAACACGCGCACACAGTCTCTCCCTCTCTCTCTCTCTCTCTCTCTCTCTCTGGATTTCTCTGCAATGGCGGTAACATAGAACCCTAGCTTCTCGATCCCTCATCTTTCATGCATTTCTGAGAGATTTGCTCTCCCATTTCCAAATCAATGGAAGACGAATCGCAGAAGAAAAGCACCGATTGCGTGTATTTCTTGGCATCTCCTCTCACCTGCAAGAAGGTAAACACAAAATGAAAAAAATGTCTTTCTATCCTCGATTCTCTTTCACATTATCAATTCGTTCGATGCTTTTCTGCTCCTGATGCTGACGAGTAGGTTTTGATTGCATTTGATATCATTTCTCAGCTGGTTTGCTTCCTGGCTCTCAAGGATCTTGATTTCTAGGGCTTTGTCAATGGCAATGGATCTAGAATCTTCATTTCTGAGACTTTTTTTCGATGGAAATGGATCTAGGGTCTTGATTATCTAGGGATTTTTTTATTATGTTTTCTTTTGGGATTTCGTTTATTTGAGGATCTTCTGTTTCTCGAAGGAAATTTTGGTTCTCATTTTTCTTGTAGTTTTTTTTTTTGAAATGTTGGTTTAGGAATTTAAGTATTTGCCTGTGATTGTATTCTAGGGATTGATTGGATTTGTGTGTCTTTGGACCTTTCAGAATCTTGTTGGGAAATTTGGTAGCTATTTCTTATGTTGATTTGTGAATTAGGTCTCCTAGTCTTGTTGTTTGGTGTTTACAATCTACGTTCTCTTGGGCTGCCTTTGTGGAGTTTGGGTTTATTATTTCTTAGAGGTGGAATGCTCTGTTGGTTGACAAAGTTCTGAACTATTTTCTTACTGTTGATTTGGGCCCTTGTTATTGCCTTCAATAATCCCAAGTTTGATATGAGTGACTCATTGTTCAACAAATTGTGGCCCCACTCAAGTACCGTGTCCATTAGCCCAAGTCATGTAATTGAGAATGGTTTCCACGACTCTCCCATTAGATTGGCTGCACTCCATGCTTGCCTCTCAGTTATGAAGGATATTATCAATAGATAAAATTTCCAACTCCTTTCTAAATAATGCCCACTTGCTTATTCTCAATTTAACTGCACATAATGTCGTTGGACAAAGCTGAGTTTCTGAAAATTTTGTCATTCCTTTCTTTCCAAATCAACCAAATAATAGGAAAAGAAATAAATTTCGGAAGCAGTAAGCCACAACCACTGAAAGGGCACAATCTCCAGGTGGCACTTCTTTCACCTGTGGGACTCCCGCACTTGCGTAGTGACGGATTTCCGATCCCTGCCGTCCAAGCAGTGCGCATGAAAGGTGGGGACTGAAAATCAGCTGTGCTTGCATAGGGGAAAAACTCCTCTCCCAACTCAACTAGATCATCTCAGATGCACCAAGCTATACCGTAGCTCATAAAATGGCTCTGAATGTTGTACGGAATTTCCCATCGAAGAAAATATGATCGATATGTTCGCCTTCCCTACCATACAAGAAATTTCAATAGTGAACTCCCTTTAGTCGCTAGTTCCTGGAATGTTCTGAGTGTGAGAAATAGACTTTTGGCATGATTCATGTGAGGGAGGAAGCCTCCTCCCCTTCTAAAGATTCATCATCTTAATTAGGTAAATTGTGTCTCCGAAAGTCCACAGTCCAGCTCTATTATACTAGGGGAAGTTATTTGCTTCTCCCATTAATGTTGTTTTCTGCAAAAAGAGAAGGGTTTAAATCGAAATGCTTTAGAACAGGAAAGCAGTGGCTCCTTGAAATTGGATCTACCACCAGTGAACCTAGTTCTGTATGAATTTGATCTTTTTGCATTACCTTTGCTCACACAGATGTTCCCTGCTTCCTGCCTGTCTCTAAGTTAGCATCATCTTTAATGGGGCTGCTAAAACTGCTGTCTCCTTTGTGGGGATCCCCTTGCGTCAATGGCTTCTATGTAGCTTTGTTATACCCTTCTTCGTTCGCGAGGCATGCATCCGAGTCCTTTCTTTCTCCAAAGAGGGACCTCTTCCACAGCCTAAGTTACGATGATTTGAAATATGTCCTCTGCTACCTCAACCTATAAAATCTTCTTCTACTTGCTTGCTCCTCTCAACATCCAAAAACCTCTTCCATAGTCCAGGGAGACCTTGTTTGCTTGATATATACAACTATGACTATTTTTATTTGGCTTGTGTTGGATCCAAGTGCCACCTCATGCCACATATGCAAGGGCCTCCAAAACACCCCACTCAAGCCCTCCTCCTTACACATGGAGCGAGGCAACAAAGAGGAAGATCTCCTTCCCATCACTGCCTCCCTTTCTAGGAACTTTTGAACTTCATGGATTGGAAGGACAAAAACACTGAATTTTCTCTTTCAACCTTGTGATGGCTGCCTTCTCTTGATGCAGCCCAAAAGAAGAAGACTTCAATGCATTAGCACATCTCCCTTTAACCCTTCTCCTATTCCACCCAAACACTGTCCAGTTCACAGTGGGTTCCCTCCTGTAGGAGTCTCCCATTTAAGGCACATATGACTCTCCTGGAAATCTCCTCCCGAAATCTAAAAAATGAAAAATGCCTTCTCAACATCCCTTACATGATCTGGGAATGAAAGCATTGTGAACCTTCCCGAACAAGGAGAAAGCTGACCAACCATGAGTCCATGACACTGGCATACCTTATACCTTTAGGTAGCCTTTTGACACACACTGGTGGGATCCTGTCATCTTACTTCATTTTTCTTTCAGTTGCATCTTCTAGCAACTTGTATTTAGTATCTTCCCATCTATCTTGTCCCAAGTTTTGCCCCCTAAGCTGTATTAAATAAAGTTATCTTCTTCAGGTAGATTTTGAGTTTGAGGAATTTTGATATCGTCGTTAAGATTTCGTCATATAGGCCCGTCTACATGCTTTATCTTGAGTTTTTAGAAATTCCTGGCAAAGGGGGTTTATGAAGGGGTACCAAGGCGGTTAGTAGTGGAGTTACCAATCAATGAAAATAGGAGGAAAAAGAGAAAAGAAAGAAGAGGTTATTGAAGGGAATAAGGTGATGTAGATTGGATCATTTATTTCCTAGAATATAATTTTCTAGGATGATGGTTGATCATCGCTTCCTATCAAAGGGAAGATAATATCATCGATTCTCATGGATCGTTACCTTTCTTTACTTTTTTCACGGCGATAGGAAGGTATTGCTTAATCTTAGCAATTCAATTCCAATTAAACAAATGAGCTGTAATGAATTATTATTATTATTATTATTTCTTTTTTAGTTTTCCCTTGTCCTTTGTATTTCTTACCTTGTTTAATTAGTGAGATTTGAGTATAGTGTATATTGGTATTGGATTCCCTGCAGGGAAGTGGGTGTGAGTTTCGCCACAGTGAGAATGCACGGTTTAATCCAAGGGATTGCTGGTACTGGTTGAATGGGAATTGCCTTAATCCAGCCTGCTCTTTTCGACATCCTGTGAGTCTAATGTACATTTTTCATGTCTGTATAATGTAGAAACCACCTTTAAATATTAATTTTTTAAGCAGCAACCAACCTTCAAGACTTTACACAGAAATTAGTCTTTTCATATCTGGGCTGAGTTGGTTTAAGTTGCTGAATAACCTGCTGGTTTATTATTGTTTCAGACTGACAAAACAATTATTAGTTTTTCAGAGTATTGACCCTACAGTAATTTGATATTGTCAAGTTCCAAGATTTTTGTTATGATTAATTTTTTCTAACTACACTACTTTCCATTTTCTTCATTTATTAGTTGTTCTCTTTTGTAGCTTGGTTCTTATTAATAGTTCTCATATTAGATGGATATTTTTATTTGCATTTCAATACTTATTTAGGCGAAAGGATTCTCTAGTTCTTAAATTGCTGAGAATTATAGAATAAGAATCCTAGTTAATATTTATGCTAAATATGTATTTCAGTATTTCATTGAGTGTCTAAATTTTAAATGTGGGGATTTGGACATTTGAGCCAGAAAGGTTAAATTGTTAGACCAATATCAGATGTTAATATTTATAAGTTTATGTGATCTTCTCAGGTTTCAGATGTTAAGTAGTTAGTTTGCCGCACCTTTAACGCCTAGGCATTTTGGGTGTATTGGTTAGCAACTTGAGATCAGATATGCTAGGCATTGCACTTGCGTCTGGGTCTCATAATTTGATTTTAAGTTTTTAACTCAACATTGTCTCCTCCATCACAATTGTGAAAGCCTATCTCTCCGGGATTGACTTTAATGAGTTCTACTAAAGCAAATAAAGTTTCTATTTATTTATTTATTTATTTTTTTTTATTTTCAGAATTTTTTCAAAGCTGGCAATTTTAGAGATATTTCTTATTTTGCATTCTCTTTAGGGATTTTAGAGCCATACAAGTGATATATAAAAGGGGTTAGACATGTATAGGGACTGATGAGTTTTGGTTATTATTAAGTAGAAAACTTAAGGTTTTCTTCTACTCTGTTCTCTAGTGGACGAGCTCATTGCTGATATGAAAGTTCTTCTTAGGTTCTTAATCAAGATCGTTGAAGGATCTCTTTCTACCTTCTATTCAACCAATTGTTATTGAGGTACTTGATTTTATTTCTTTGATCGGGCCTCTTTCCTCATCTACTCCTTAGGGGCTGTTTGGTAGATTTACTAGTATGGTGAAGAATAGTGAAAGGTTACCATCTCCCTCGTGATCACTATCGGGCCCTCCAACAGCCTCTAATCAATTCTGCCCATTCACCACCCTTATATTCATCACCATCTCCTTTTCCCCAACTTCTTCCATCCCTCTCTCTCATCCTAATCCCTCCAACCAAACAGACCTGCTCTTACCAGCACCCATGGACCTGTGAACCCACATTCAAAATCGCCACTATCCTCACCACCTGCACAAGCCAACCAGCTGAACCCCACCCTTGACCTTTCTTCTTCCTCTCTCTTCTCTCTCCTTTTCTTTTTTTCTTTCTCCCTCTCAGACTGCAAACCACCCACGTCTCTTCCTAATCCCTCCAATCACAAACCTCAGCTCAAACCCTCCTCTCCTCCCTCTTCTTCCTCTGCTTCTTCTCAACTCGATTCTCTTTGCCACCTCCTTGCCCTCTACAATCATAACTGTGTCTTCCACCACGAGATCACCGAGTCCAGCGCCATCTCCTCTGTGCTTCGCTGCCTCGCCAATGCCTCTCACCATGACAAGGTGTTGCAAGAGGCGGCGCTGGATGGAGAGAGTCAGAGATGATGGAGTTTGGTTTTGTGAGAGTATGAAATCTACCAGAAAAGAGGAGCTTGGTGGGTTCTTGAGGAAGGAGAGACAAATTCCCTTTTACTTGATGTATAAGTCCCTGTGGTCCGTGCCCTTCTACTTCTCTACAATCAACGCCCACCAAACAGCATTTGGTAAAAAATATAGTTGTTGGCTATTCGACCCACCTACCCTTTCCTACTCGGTGAATTACCCAAACAGCCCTTCATTATTCCTCAATTGAACCATACTGTCTTTATGGATTATTTATTTAACAATGGGGTTCGAGGATAAGGGCCTTTGTGGTTGGGGTTTACATCAATTTCACATCAAAGCAATTTCTTATTTCTTGAGCTGACATCTAATATCCAAACCTTCAATTTTAATAAAACCTATTCACCCAAAAGAAACGGTCAAAATTTAGGAACACCAATGGAGGTGTGTAATTCAAATAGGAATGTTACTAAAGACAACAACTTAAGATAAATGAAACAGAAGGTGAGAAAAGTCTACTTGGATTGCCAATAGGGTGATTCCTTTGACCAATTAATCCTCACTCACTTCTTGCTACTGATTCCATTGTATTTTATCTAGTTATCCCTTATCTTGAATACCAGTTGTTTTACACAAAGGTAAGAGAGCTTGAACTTAACATCCCATTGAGAAGTTTGTTTTGTATCAGTCTATTTCATTACTAATTACCATTTTCTCGATGATTTATGTAAAGTCAAAATTCCCTCGCTTCCGACAGAGTTTTTATTTTTATTCCTCATTGGAGGTAGCTATGTGTGAGGAAATGAAAGCTCTAGAAAAATTCAATGCTTGGGAAGTGATGATGTTGCCAGAAGGGAAGAGGACTTTGAGGTGTTGATAGATCTCCATTGTCAAACACCATTAAGATGGCACTATTGAATGATATAAGGCTCCGCTTGTTACCAAAAGTCTCATCCAAACATAGGGCTTGGACTATCAATTGACCTTTTCTCCAGCGGTGAAGTTAGACACTAGTAGAGGATTCTTGTCATTTGCAGCAGAGCAAGGCTGTCGGAGGACTCATTTGGATTTAAAAAGTAATTTTCCCGTGTGCCTGGTTTCTAAGCCAATGATGCAATGCCGAAGTTGAGATTCAAGAGGAGTTACGCTAATTGCATTTTTTATTGTAAAGATGGGTCAAGATATTATTATTGTTGTCACTGTCTATGTTGATGACATTTACTGAAAATATGAGGAGATTTTACCATTGAAGAAGTATTTGAGTAAGTTCTTTGATATTAAGGATTTAGGGACAGTATTTATCGGGAATTGTGGTGGCAAAATCAAGCAGTGCCATTGTGATATCTTGACGCAAATATGTTTTGGGAAGGATATAGGGAAGCTAGGGTCTCATCCAATAGATACACCTCACCACCTTAATTTTTGAAGAAGGTTCTTTGCTACAAGATGTGGGTATGTTCCAAAGACTGGTTGGTAAGGTACACTTCATTTGTTAGTAGTGTATAGAGTTTTCAAATACGTACAATAGCTCTAGGGAAAGATTTAGTCCAGTCAAACACTTGGAAGGATTCTCAAACACTTGAAGTACTGTTATCATAGTTGTCAAATTGAGTTTATGATGTACGATAGACCCATGGTCCCCATGGATAGACCAGTCTGTGGGCTCATCCCATTTATCTCAACTAAATCTTTGGGTCCAACTCACTTATATTATTTGCTTTGCTTTGTTTCGATTTATTTTATGGATTATGTTTAGTTATTTAAGTTTAAGTGGATGTTTTAATCCTGGCCATCAACGTGTTTGGATGGTCCATATTAGTTTTAGGTTTTCTTATGTTCCTATATAATGATGTAAAGCGTCTTTGGCTCAGTAGTCAAAATTATGATTAATGAAAAGAAAAGTGAGTTTTGCTCTCCGCAATCTCTCTTATGCTCTTCTGCAATGGGAAGTTTTTCCTCGCCCGTGATAGGGAGTTTCGTGTGAAGCCAATAATTTTTAGGGTTTCCTTGACCTACCCCCTCCACCTTCCATCTTGACGCAGTGATCGGGTTGATAGATCAATCTCCCGAAGGATTGATCAAATCCAAGAGGATTCTAGGCCTAAGCCACAGCACAAACCATCGGAGGAAACTTACGATCACTCTAATTGAAATTAATTGAATAAAGCATAGCTATTACAATAGAGGGCTTATCTATTTATAATGTATTAAGACTACTAAAACAGTAAACTATAATGAAAATAGAAAACTACTAATTCTCATCAACTAACAAAATAAGCAACAATTCCTAATCAACCCTAAGATAAATTTAGAATAATTCCACAGTAGCTTTCTCAGCCAATTTGGGCCTGTGACTGCACCCAAAGGGCTCGGTTGGATGACTAGGCCTATCATGTGGGCCCAGGGCCTCTTTTGGACTTCCGCACTGCATCAAATCTCCATCTTTGCATGCCCTGCCTCTCGATCCGCTGTCCGCATCAATTGGTATTAGAGCCGAAGATCGATCCACCCCGGAGTCGATAATCGGCGTAGGTACTTCACCATCCCCCCTCTTCGTCAAGTTCATCCACCATCCGAACCCCCAAAACCCAAGTTCTCCACTGCCACGCCTTCCCCATGGCCAGATCCACTTGGCTGAACATCATCATACCCAATACCCAAGTGGCAAATACCCCTAACCCCCCCCCCCCCCCCCCCCCCACAATTCATATCAGCCGAACAACACCAATCCACCAACCATACTCTATTAAAAAGCCCAAAACCCTATCCCTGCATAACTGAACCAGCAAACCCCATCATCCCGTCAACTGAACCATCTCAAACCAATCAAATCCTAAACCTTTTTTTTTTTCGAAACCCCCAACTTAATTGAACCCAAAATCTCCGAACCTCCCTAAATCTTAAAATCCAAAATCTCAATAACCCCACCATTGAACAATCCACAAAGGCCCATCTCAAGTTCTACTAGCTGAACCTCTGTCCCAAACCCTTAATAACCCCATCCAACCGAACCCTACCCACCATCCCCTCCACCGACTCAAACCACCACCTCGATAACCCCTATTCCTCTACCAAAACTCTCAATTTTCCTTAATCCACTGAAACCCCACCATCACAACTACAATCCATTTGAAAAAAAAAAGAAAAGAATGTAGAGAGAGGAAAAGAAGACAGAAAGTGAAAAAAAAGGAAAGAAAGAGAGGTTGAGAAAGAAGGTTCAGAGGAAGGAGGCATACCTAAAAAATATCGCCTCGATCTCAATCGTCGCCCCTCTGCATCAGCATCAGCACAGTCTTCGTCGGCATCAGTGATCGTCACTACCATCACCGTCCACCTTGACCGATGCCTCCACAGTACAATCGCCAACGAGCTCCCATTTTATATTGACTGAAGATGATCTATCCGGCCGAGCAACACATGCCAGTATTCATAGTGCCTACTGCCTGCATCATCAGAGCTACCATCAGCCAACATTTAACACCTTCAACCATCTTCACAGTTGTCATCATCATCTTAATTGTTGTCGTTGCCATCTCCATCATGATCGGCATCCTTGCTCATCATGGGCTCCACCTTCTCCCTCTTTGCTTGTGACGTCCCCAAATTGGATTTCCTTAATGGTGCCAATTTTGAGACGTAACTAGTGTGGGGATGTGAGTCATTTCAACTCAAATGAAAATTTACCCCACTATACCCACAAGATATCACGTGTGAGAAGTAATTTTAAAATTTTCCCGCGAAAGCATACATAAACAGTTGATGCAGGCCCTAGGGTTAGGGCTTGCGTAGATGCCGAAGCACGTGTCGAAAGACACTTCAAATTATCTCCGCAGATATTTCTAACAAGAGGAACAACCCCTCCAAAGGAAAAATCACAATCTTTATTCAACTCCAAATCGAAGATTATTATCTCTACATTGTAATATAAATAGGCAAAGTAACTTAGGGCCTAAGAAAACCTAATCCAATAATAACAACTATCATAATCAAACTAGGAAACCAAATAAATTAGAATACTAATCCTAATTACAATAAAATTAGGAAGCTACTAAAATATGCTGGGTGGGACCATTGGTGGAGTGGTAGCCTGTTCTGCATCATTCCCCCAGGTTGAAAGAAGAGTTCGACCTCGAACTCGGGTTTTCTTCAAGTTGCCTCTATATATATGATGTACGTGAAGCACTTCCTTTGTAGCAGGGGCTCTTGATTTCTTTTTCGGTGATTCTGACTTCTTTGGATGAAGAGTAACTTCTTGTCCACCGTGCATGAAGGTATACGTGTTGTTGCGCATCCCATGAGTGCCATCCTTGTCATACATCCATGGGCGACCCAATAGGATATGTCCACTGTCCATTAGTAGCACATCGTACCAAATTGTATCTTTGTAATCATTACCAACTGAAAAAGTAACCTGGCATGTATGTCGCACTTGCGCTTCATCACCTGCCATTAGCCATTTGACAAAGTAGGGACGATTGTGCTTGTAAACCTTCAACCTCAAGCGATCAACAAGAGTTTGAGAGATAATATTCTCACAACTTCCACCATCAATCACAACTATACAATTTTTTCCATGTATTGTACCTGTGGAACGAAAAATATTTTTCCGCAACCATTTCTTCTCAATAGTGGGAAACGACTTTTGTTGCACCAAGAGAAGTGCACCCTCTGTGTCGGCTGATATTTCCTCCACTTCATCGGAGTCTTCACTTTTAGGATCATCTTTTGTTTTTGGTTCTTCTGGTGCACCGTCTATTAAATTGATTCTTTTTGGGCATTCAAACGCACGGTGACCCTTTTGCTTACAATGAAAACATGTGAACTTGTTCTGATCTTCAAACTTGGAGGAAAACTTTTCTGAGGAACCGGCACTTGGATTGAAGTCTGGCTTTGCTGGGGTCTTTTGTGAAGGCCATTTAGACACACTAAACTTTCGAGCTTGATAATTAGCAATGTCCTCAGCTTTGATGGCATGTTGGATGATTTCATCAACATTATCAAAATTCTTGAATGTAAGAATATGTTGTATGTCAATACGCAGCCCATGAAAATATTGATCAACCAACACATCATCATCTTCATTTATGCCATAACGAGCTTGCATGGTTAAGAACTCCTCAGAATATCCAATAACAGTTTTGGAACCTTGCTTTAAATCTTGAAAACTTGAACGAAGATATCTTGAATAATTCACAGGGAGGAATTTTTGCTTCAATAAATTCTTCATCTCGATCTATGTTTCAACGGGGTCAATATTTTGATTTCTTCGTTTCTTTTGCAACTCGGCCCACCAAATCGCAGCATAATTGCGCAATCAAGTTGCCACTAAGGTGACTTTATGACCATCCGTCATTGGCTTGTGTGCAAAAATATTTTCACCACACACTAACCCATCCATGAATTCCTTCGGTTTCAACTTTCCATCATATTCGGGAATCACGAGCTTAATGCCCAAATCACGATCAACATTGACTGCATGTGGATTTCATTGATTCCGATTATGTCTTCCATCAACTCGATGATTATCCTCATGCTGATTAGTTTCTAAAGTAGTTAATCGGTTTTCAATCTTTGCAAGAGTGTCTTGCATTTGAACCATCATTGCGGATAGTTAATTAACATTTGCTGATAATTACGCAATGGTTCCCCTCAATTCATCATCATTGTGAGAGGAGGATTCCACTTCTACCTGCTTCTTGGGAGGCATTTTTTGTTTAAAGCAAATTTAAAATTTGTGACCGACCTGATTTATAGATCTGACTGCCATAATCACGTAGGTGAAAACGGATCGAAAATTGGACGATGGATGAGCCCGATATCGTCAGAAGAATCTCAACCGTTGATCGCGTCAAATGTTCTATTGATCTGGTGTTGTGATGTAGTGATGAGGTCAGCGAAATATGTTGGGCCGCAAGAAAGGGTCGGATTGACTAAATTTCAACCCGGATTTGAACCTGGCCCAACCCGTGAATGACCTGACTTGAAACTTAGCCCACTTGTTGGTACGGGTCACACGTGTGATGCTGTCTCGTCCTCTGTGCAAGAGAACACGATCAGAGGGAAAGGAATTGGGCGGACCCTTTCGTTGCTGGAAGGCGAAGAGTTGGAAAGAGGCTCTGGCGACTGGATCGGGCGACTTCGATGATGGTGGCCGGATTGCACAACAACAACGAAGATGGTGTTTCACTACTGCCTCGTTCTTTGGGCAATAGCAGGAAGAAAGGAGGAAATCCTTTTGCCTTGTTGGTGTTCTGCGACGAAGTCAAAGAGGATGTCTCCTCTGGCAGATGCGAGGCGCTGGCAATGGCAACAGCAGGCGAGCGGCGACAACGGGTGACTGTGGTGCCAGGTACACGTCCTTCTCCTTCGTTTTGCTTCTCTTCTGCTCTTTTTTTTTCTGGTTTGGGGCAATTTGAGGGTAGCGGCTGGGGAATGGGGGAAGTTTGGGTTTGGCTGGGATTTTAGGAAAGAGGTCTCAAGAGTTCGGCAGGAGATGGAGACGTGGATGCAGTGGAGTTTTGGGCGACAGAAGGGATGAAGTTGATTTTTTGGGTTGCGAACTGGGTTTCCGGACAGAGCTGTGTTGAGGGATTGGGGCGTTGAGAGATGGGTACGGTTGGGTCGTGCGATGAATGTAGGGTTTCGTTTGGTTTGTGGTTTCGGTCTGGGATTGGTCCTACAAGGGTTCGGTAGATGAGGGGAAGTCTGGCAGTGGGCGGGCTGTAGGCTGGGACTTTCGGACAGGGAGGGATTTTCGATGGTGCAGGGACGGTGACGGTGGAAGAAGGTAGGGATGGGATCGTTCAGCTCTGATATCAATTGATGCAGGCCCTAGGGATAGGGCTTGCATAGATGCCGAAGCACGTGTCGAAAGACACTTCAAATTATCTCCACAGAGATTTCTAACAAGAGGAACAACCCCTCCAAGGGAAAAATCACAATCTTTATTCAACTCCAAATCTAAGATTATTATCTCTACATTGTAATATAAATAGGCAAAGTAACTTAGGGCCTAAGAAAACCTAATCCAATAATAGCAACTATCATAATCAAACTAGGAAACCAAATAAATTAGAATACTAATCCTAATTACAATAAAATTAGGAAGCTACTAAAGTATGCTGGGTGGGACCATTGGTGGAGTGGTAGCCTGCTCTGCATCAACAGTGATAGAACCATATCTCATAAAGTAAAAAAGAATATTTACAGTCAGAATATTTACAATCCAAAAGTCTTTAAGTTTACAACATAACAGAGAAGTGTATTAAATACAATCCCAGAATAAAATTCATCACACCATCCACCAGAAAACTCTTCCAAAACATCCACCACGGAACACTCTCCCCATAACGAACTCTCATAACCGGATAACTAGACCACATCATCAGGTGTCCACTCGCTCAATCCCGGTGCCGTCTCCTGGGTAGTGGCAAAGGTGGTGTCTCCTGTAACGCTAAACGTTACACCAAAAACTGAGCAAGTAAACATGTATAATAGACATAACTTGATATATTAAATATAACGTGAATAAATAACACTGTAAATATGTGTGACAGATAAATAACTGAATAAACATGCATGAATGTATGAAACATAAGAATCTGATAAAGATACATCTAACAGGAATCCTAACGAATTGACATTAGTCCACATCGGCTACATTCTCTCAAAGGAGAGCATGATGTATAACATTTCAGGGATATCCAACAGATCTCATAATGTGGCCATCTTACTTATTTCAGGGAGTACCTGGAGTATAATCACCCCCATACAGAGACTATGCTGCAGCTAGCTATAAACAGATACAGTCTACCTTCACCGTGTCTAGTTATAGCAGGACCGAATCTAAGTGGTGCTGGCTCAGGAATACATATGGAAAACCGGATACATTCTAATAAAAAAAACTCATTTTCTGAAAACAGGTTTAACTTAACATAGCAGGCGCATAAACAAATTGTTTAATCTTAACCGAACTAATTAAAATAAACAGAATGCGTAAATACAAATAAACAGGATGGATATAAAGTACATGAACAAATCATAGGAAGTACTGAGACTGGAAATGATGATGCATGAAGATGAAAAATGATTAAAATGCCATCTTTTGTCCAGATACATTATTAATCAATATTGTGTAACTTTAATGTATTTATAAAATGGCGTTATTGAAGATAATTTGATATAAAAGAGTCCTTAAGATAACACATTATTGATTTAATAATGGTATACAAGTCTAATAGGCAATTTACAGGTCAATGCTAACTCTATGCATCACCTATTATGATTCCTCAAAGAATTAGGGCCATTGGAGTATCTCATAGGGTACCTTTCCAACCTAGAAAACTAAGTGGAAATTAATTGGAAATCAGGTGTACTACGGCTAGCCTGACGGCTCGCCATGGGATGGCATACGACTAGCCGTGAGGTCACCTTAGAACAGAATGAACTAGGGATCATAGTTCTGGAAAAGCTAGCAGATGCATACTTACGGTCAGCTTATTCCGGAATTACAGTTATCAGTGCAAGGCCTTACTACTAGCAGTAAGGCTACAGAATTCAGAAGTTTGAATTCTGTTCTATTTTGTTTCACCTATTTCTGTACTGCACTCCCTGTATCTCCATTCATTCACTGAATTAACTTCTTTACAGTGGCAGACCCAGGATTTTTTATTAGGTGGGGCAGACAATGGTCAATTGCAAAGGTCAAAATCGACACCAACTACCAATAATCTCCACTTATTATATGGTTTAAAGACATTATTTTTATTTTTTATTTTTTGATAAATAAAACATAAATAACTTACATCTTACTACTAATACTCAATTTCTACATAAGCCTTTTAACTACACCAACCAATTTCTCCTAGAGAAAATAATTTTTTATTCAAATTAATGGGATGAAAATGAAATTAGCAATCACACTGCAATGATAATAAAGGAACTCTAGATAACTCCAGGGAAATATTAATTATTATCATACAAGCCATTAAAAAAATTATCATATAAAAATAATACGTCTTTGGTTATTTCCTTTAGCTCCATCCGCAATATTATTGTAGTACAATCTACCTCTGGTTCGATGACCAAATCTATCATTTTAAAATCTATAAGTTTATTTTTTTTAGTGCATTGATTTTGGTAATAAAATCCAACTGTGAATAATGGTTAGATAAATCTCATCAAAATAAAAATAGAAAAACAGAGAGGGATAAAGAAAAAGATTAAATAAAAGTAGGTTAATATGAGATAAACCCATTAACCATAGAAAACACAAAGGGTAAGTAGTTTGATCTTCGCATAGGGATAATAGATAAATAGAAAGAAAGACATGATTGTAAACATAATTTTTTCTATTGTTCAATCCCTTTCTCCATGGGCGTCACAACCCAATCTCTACATATAGATAATAACAAAGCATAATGAAACGTGACAACACTTTAGTAGCTGTGCCTTCATTTTCTCACGTTTTTATCCCATCCAAACTAATCTAAAATGCATGCTATTGATATTATGGTTCCATTTTTACCATGCCACTGCTTCATAAGTTATGATTGGAAAGATGCCTTCTTAAATGTCTAGAAAAAAACAAATTAAAGAAAGAATAAAAATAGGTTTTGTCTGCCATTGCTTTATATAATATAATGAGTGGGAGGGTGACGTGTGGTGGGAAGACATTTAGATGTGGGGCGACGTGGAAGGAGGTGGGGCGGGATTGGGCATCAAGCCATCAACTGATGCATGGGCCATGGCACTTGTAAGGAAGTCCAAGAATTTACCTGGGGCTATCCATAACGTGGGTCCGCCCCTGCTTCTTTATAACTTGAAAACACTACCACAACACCATTTAATTCATAAAAAATCCATTTCCTTAAGTATTTAAATAAAATCACTAATTTAAACTGAAATAGATATATGACATCTTGATAATAGAAATTGATCAAATAACCATACATATAAAACAACTTATACTTATTTACTTGCCTTAGAGTTTGGTTTCAGTTTAACTTTCCCTCAACTACAAACAAACTCAGTCCTTTGAGCTTCTGGTAACTAACAGAGAAGGGAGGTGAAGTGGATGCTAAAACCCACTAAAGAAAGTGAAGAAGAAGAAGATGAATTGATGATGATGATGATGATATATTGATATAGATGAGAAGGGAGAGGTGAAGCTGCAGAGAGAAGCTGAAATTCCTTAGAACGTGAGAGGAGGAGAAATGGAGGGGGCAATAGAACTCTTTGGAGTTAAGGAATCGGTGTAAATTTCTCCAAAATTGCAAATAAGTTCTCATAAATAAAAATGCATTATTTCTGATCATATGGTACACTGAATCATAGAGTCCAAGAACAAAAGATACTCAGAATCATGTCTTCTAACCAATGAAGCTAAAAACATGAAAATCTCATTTACAAATAAACCCCGAGCCTTCTCTCAAATTACAAATAAGTCCTTTCTAAGGTCAAAATCCCACCAAATCTATCCTGTTAATAATCTAACACAAAACAATAAAAATAGAAGTCCACAGTAACTCTCGGTCAGATTGTGCCTGTGGGCTGAACCCAATGGACTGGGTTGGCCAATGGGTCAATGGATTGGCCTAATTGACTTGGACTTGGTCTGTATTGCATCAAAGGAATTGTTCCTACCATTTTGGCCACTTGGCATCCTAAGACGACCAAGACAAAAGTCGCTATGCCGAACAGTGTGCTGCTGCCAACGGGTATTATAATCCTTCATTTAATTGCATCGTCCATTTGGTTTTTTTTCCAATTGTATGAAGAAATATGGTTTTTCTTATGTTTCTTGCAATTCTTTGGGACACACAATTGGGTTTTGTAATTGTCTAATTTGTTGTGTTTGGATGTGCTACTTCAATGATTCGTTTGGTAGTTTTCAATACAGTGAATGATTCAATTGGAAATCATGTGAGGTGGGGTTACCATTTTACAATATCGATTTTGGGTTAGTGGTTATTGGGTTTCTCATTTTTGTGCTACCTTAGATCATATGACAATCAACTCTATCAAAAATAGAGTCCTCTCCATCCTGACGAAATAGCTTGTTTTGCAGCCATTGGATGGGCGACCAGAAGCTTCTTCCGTGTCGGTCCATTTACCACCACATTCTTCTGTAGCTTCTGTCAATACTAACCATCCTTGTTACTTTTTCTTTAATGCCTACTGCATAAAGGGTGAGAAATGTCCATTTCTTCATGGCCCTGACAACCTCTCCTCTGGTTGCAAATCTTCAAAGACAGCTGCAGCCGGCACAGACATCTATCCTTTGGAGAATAAGGTTTCAACCGAGAGTGATACAAGACCAGTATCAGTAGAAGCACCTCACAATCCCTCTGATGGAACCTCAGTGGAAGTGAACTTGCAGTTACAGCCCAAGGATGTTCAACTTGAGGCCTCTAACAATATCAGTAAACACAGCCCCTCTCCCCTGTTATCATTGCCAAATTGCAAAGAGGCAGCTGTAGAGTTGTTGGACACCCCACCTCCTATGGTCAGCTGTAGTGATTATACTAGAAGACCCCTTGTATCTGAGGATCAGAGTTCTGACGAGGAACAAGCCGACAACTATGCTGAACCAGAGGAGCGATGGGAATCGTCACCGGGATTTGATGTTCTTGTGGATCGTGGATCAGAGCATTTTGGTTATGAGGAAGCTGAATATCCAGGAGTCCATGATGAGGAGACTGGAGGCCTTCAGAATCATTTGTTCCAACACAATTATGAAGACCTAGTTGGATATGATCCTACGGATTACCCTGATGCTGAGATTGTGTATGAACATGGGATCTATGACTTGCACCATCATGTAGATAATTACTATCCTTCTGATTATGCTCGAAGAGTTCCTGACCATGTTAGGGAAAAAATGACTACGTTTCCGAAGAGGAAATTGTTGCCTAGGGAACCAAAAATCAATGGCCAAAAAGATGTAGACCTTCGGGATCGCCTGAAATGCAAGAGGGATGGTCATCATGGGTTCTATGGATCAAGGAAACGTCAACGTCACGCAAGTTGTGTTATTGATGACAGCAGGGAGCACTTAATGAAACGAGGTATGGGCCATGCACTTCATGGAAGATTAGCATCAGAAGTGGGAGAAAACATGATCAGATTCCGTACAGGATCCGACTTAGGGCTGAGATGGGGCAGCTGGTCTGGCCGCTTGAGGCGGTTGCGTTCTTGGCATACAAGGCGCAAAATGCAAGAGAGTAGTAGGAAACAAGCAAGGAGTCCATCTCTTTCCTCGGAGATATCAGGAGCCCTAAGAATCAAGGATACAAAATCCATGCGGGAATCTGCTGCATTTACTGGGCCAAAGACACTTGCACAGATCAAAGAAGAAAAGAGGAGAGCCAATGCTGGTGACGATAGCTCCAGAATTGTGAGGAGCCCTGCTCATCAGAATTCTGGTGGAACAGTATCTGAAACCTTTGAGGGCCCGAAACCACTTAGCGAGCTTATCAGAAGCAAAAGAATTTTGGGTTCAGTAATTGAAAACCCAAGTCAATCAACTGGCAGGAGTTCAGAGCACAGGCGTGTCCACTGTTCCCTTTCTCGGCTTGAGAGGGGTAATAGACAGTTACGTGGCAGTGACAAAACTGGTTATCATAGAACCAATGGAAGGCAGTTTGAAGAAGAAGAAGAAGACGACTCTTGCGAAGACTATGATGACAGTGAACTCGAGAAAGAACTTGCTGGAATACTCAATTGATTCTCTGAAGGTTGGTCTGATTGCCCTAGGTCCTCTTTAATGATGATCGTGTATATACTCAACTCAAAATAGATGAACAAAATAGATAGTGCTTAATTGCCGCCTGATTTGAAAAAAAGTCCTTTCCTCTGTATACAGCTCTGCTGATTTTCTCTCTCATGCAGTGTTTTTGACACTTCTCAACTCTTGGTACCACGCAGCATCTTCTGCTGCTAAATTTTGCTCTTTTGATGGTTTCTGCTGCATAATGGAAATTCAACCCATTTTGGGTGCGTGCTTGGATTTCACTCTTTTCTGATTGTGATAGTTATATGGTTTGCTACAATTTGTGCACGTTAATGTGCCAATTTTACTCATAGGTGTGGACTACTTACTATATATCGGTTATGTAAGTGTACTAAATGCATGGTTGTATGATAGAGAGACTTAGCAGCAGGTGCCAACAGTATTCTCGAGGCCTGCTGGATGCAGGTCTAGTACGAAGAACCAGGCTGAAAAAACTTTTGGTTGAACCCTTCACCAGTTTTATTCAGCTTACTGCATTTCATTGACAAGGCAAAGCAGATGAGCTAACCCAAGTGAGGTGGTTCAATTAATCAAGGTGAACACAATCAATTTGGTTAAACCCTTACCGGTCTGTGTTCAAAACATGTATGCCAATGGCTGATCTGGGTAGATTCAATGGTGTCTAGATTTTGGTGGCAAAGGGTCTCACCCTTTAGGTTAGTGCTGTAAATGGGTCCCGTCAAAATTGTGACTTGACTGGACCTAACAAATTGAGGGCTCTGCCTTAACTAGAGCTGTCAACAAACCTGGGTCAGGCCGTATCCTACAACACCAGATTTGGATTGTTCAACAGGCTGGAGCTGATCCCAAGTTTGTGGTTGAAATCTATTTCAGCCTGACAAATCTAAGATGTGGGGTCCACTCATACCATTTTGTTCTATCAGCCCTCCATTAAAATAATGAATAAGAGAGAGAATCCAGATGCATCACTATGAATCCAACAAAGGGGTCAGTCAACCTCTAAAATTTAAACCGCTCAAAGCAAGAGCTTCAGCGTTCTTTATCTCTGAAGACAAGTTTCGCTACCATGAGAGTTATGCCGTGTTAGATTGTTCATTTGAAGAAAAAAAATATTCAGAACTTTGAATACAGGCCATAATTTGATCAGAGTAACAGTTAACTTACAAATAAACATGTTTGGCAGTGAATTTTTAGCAGTTTGGATCTCAGATGTGGGGCCCACTAATTGATTCCCCATCCCATGAGACAACTGATTGAGAGAGAAATCCTACATTCGCAAACTTTAATGAATTCTTAAGATGTGAATTAAGCCAAACTAACTCTGAGTCACTAGAACAAACTGATTTGTAATGCAGGCCCATTTGGAAAGGTCCCTTATCTTCCAAGTAAAATAAAAGAAAGAAAGAAAGAAAAAGAAATAATAGAAAAATCAAGGCAATGGTTTCTAATGAGTCCCGATTCTATGCAGGAATTTGAGCATTTATTATTTACTAGCTATGATTAATTATTTTTATTTTGCAGTGATACCAATGCCTAGTAGCCCAAAACTTGATGACAGCTGTAATTTATAAAAGAAAGCTAAAAGTACCTTTTCTCAACTCTAAATCCTTTTAAAATAAATTTTGAACTGAAACTAATCTATATATGAGGCTGTATAATGGATTAGAAAAGGGCTGAAAATTTCAGACAGTCTGAATCTTCTTAACTTGGGAGTGTGGTTTGTTATAGGTGAATACATTAGCAGTCCTCTTACTTACCGTGTCCTTTCTTTTTCATTATATTTCACACCATCAATAGTTTTATTTAAGAGGGGAAGCTAATGTTTTCCACTTAACTTTAAATGGAAATTATTCTTGTATCTAAAATTGAAAATCTTCTGTAATGAAATATTAAGGGTTTGTTTGTTTGCATGTAATTGAATAATTAGGAACTTATCAAAAAACAGGTTCCAAAGTAAGATTTTCGAAAGAGTTAAAATTTAGGTAAAGGGTATAAGACGGAGATGTAAATGGATCTCAACTAGGGCCTGAATCATAGGGATCAATGGCTGAAGATTATTTCCCATGCTCCTTTAAATCATTTTACGAAAGGGAGAACAAATTTATAGTCATTTATAGATATTTGTCTCTTTATTTTTTCAAATTATAGTAAACCATTTAGGAATACACTTCTTAAAACAGGAGCAGAGAAAAAAAAATAACTGAGAAATTCCTGAGGCTTGGACTCAACGCACATTAAAATAGAATATTTAGAAATTCTCAAGTGTTCTGCAGTTGATCAGTGGGACCCAGAGTGAAATCGGTCGAGTAGTCATTAATTTCATAAGTGGGGCCCACTAAGAGTTCTTTAAGCTCAGTAAGGAAAAAAACATTGAAAAGCCAGTCAACCCTTTACAAGAAAGGAGAAAATAAAGTTCAGACAACTTATAGACACATGTTAAAGCAAAATCTGGATCTCTAGCCATATTAAATACAAAAGATGATGTGAAACTTAACTATCTAAATAATCTCAGTCCTCAGTTGCATTGAATGTTTTCGGCCATCCACTCTAAGGTCGGGAAATGAACAAAGAAAAATATGAATTTTTGTATCTTACAATTTACACAATCTATAAACCTGACATTTTCTACATGACTAATTTTTATGGTTTTTTTTTTTATATTTGGAAAGTCCATGGCTCCACAAACTCTAGTTTTTTCCTTTTTCGGTTTCCAGTAGGAAAAAGAGCCCATACATGTGGAAAGAGTGGTATTCATTACTCAGTGATCAATCTTTGGACACGGGCGTGGCATGCGGCTTATATGGGCTCATTTGGGATCTTTTCCAAATTTTAAAAGCAGCAATGCATCCTTTGGCGAAAGTTTTTAGAACCCCTTGCAATCTGAGACTTTGACTGCTGCTCCTGCGTGTTATTCCCCTAGAGTCGGTTTCTTATGGTGGGGACACTGAGACACTGAGAGAGGGCATAAATGATGAAAGAAGAAAATCTTTGAGGGGCCCTACTCCCAGATTTTGCCCCACCATGGGCAAGATTTGTTCTGCCCTATTCAGGAATTTTTCACTGATGGGTGGACACCATTTGAATGGCCCGGATTTCCTTTGAAAACCCAAAGGTAGTCATCATCAGTCTTTAAAACCAGAAAAAAACCAAAACCAATGTACTTTTGTCTTAACTAGAAGACAATTAATTATACGTTAATCACAACATCGTACGCGCGTTCTTGTCTCCCCTGCTTTTCTTCTTCTACTGCCACTACCCAACATATAAAATCAAATTCGTCAACTAAATAATAATATAAATTGATGACCTGAAAACTCTCTGTCTCTCTCTCGCACACACAAACGTATACTTTTCTTTGTGACGCCTCTTTGGTTTCATATTTCTGATTCCAGATCATCTCGTTGTCAGTTTCAGAGAATTTGGTGAGGCCCACTTGTTAGAATTTGAACAAGAAAAAGTCTACCCACCCGGACCCCATACCCCGACTGGGAGCCGGGCTCCATGGGGTCCGTTGGATCCCAGCTGCCCCTGGGATCCAACGGACCCCATGGGGGCCCGGGCTCCCAGTCGGGGTCTGGGTCGGGGTGGGTAGCACAGCTGTTTGAACAACTCAAAAGACAAGAGGAGCTCGTCCACAGTCAGATAGTTAATTATGTATAAAGTATGCGCTCAATTTCACTGTGGGCCCGGTTGGAAGTAGGTAGTCCCTGTTTGTATAAATTGCTATTCATAGTCCCTCAGTACATCCAATGTACAAACACAACCATCTAGAATCTTACAATCTGATGGTTGAGACAAATCATACTATCTCATAATGACTGGATCTTAGCTCAATATCGATGAGACTCCCAATCTCATCACTGGTTGTGGAACTTCTTTCAAGTATAAGATTTGTGATTCATATCTCCTATATGTGAATCTCATTTACACACATGGATTACATTTTAATATACTTGTGGGCTCCGATTCATCTCATGAACCATCATATCATTTTGTATTATTAATTGTGCATTCATAATTAAATACCATTCATGACATAAATAAAACATAAAAATATAAATTCAATTAAGGGAATAAACCAATTTTTTTACTTTACATGATTCACTGGATTGAGGACACACAATCCAATGGGGCCCAACTGCTATTGGACAAATTTCCCATGGTTCTAAGAATTATAGAATCTGGTCTCTCTCACGAGTATAGTCTAGAGCCGAAACAACCTCTTCTAGAGTATTATCCTCTCTCTCACACATAGGTATAGTTTAGACAAGCTCTTCTAGAGTATTATCTCCTGCATAACTCACATATTCGCTTAGCTTCTGCAATATTATTGTGTGAGCCTAAGGTAGCGTTTGGTTCGCTGTAATGAAGAACGGAATGGAATGGTCATTCCAACGGAATGATTATTATAGCGTTTGGTTTGCAAAAAAGTGGCGGAATGACCATCACCTCTGGAATCACCATTCCTTTATGTAGAGGAATGGCCATTCCACTGGGGAGGTAGATGAATGGCCATTCTATTCCTTTATAAAAAATTTCTTGAGACCAAAATGCCCTCCACCCTCCTCCCTCTCCACCTTCCTCCTCCGTCGTCGGCCAGCCTAACATTGCCGTCGCCATCCAGCTTGACGGCAAAAGCCGTCTGCCTCGTTGGAACTTGTCCGGAGAAACGTTGTCCTAGAACCACATTCCGACCTCATCCTCGTACTCTGCTTTCATCATCTCTGCAGTAGTAGTAGTTGCAGAGATGCTCTTGCTCAAGCTGCAAATCTTTGAGAAATCTGAGGCTATATCTCCTCCGTTGATGTAGATCCAAGGATGCCTTTTCTCCTCCGTTTCTATTTCTGCTTCAGCTTTAGATTCAGATTCATCTCTGATCTTTGCAATGGAATGCTTTGCAGTCTCTGAGAGCACTTCCTTGACCGTCTCCTCCTCTATAGGTATTGGAGGAGCTCTGTCTTCTGGCATGGGAGGGTCGGAATCTGTCGCCGTAGATTTGTATGGAGGGTTCTTACTACAGCATGTCCCCATTTTTTCTGATTTTGGGGGGAATCAGAAATCAGGATATGGAGTTGGTTGATGAGATCTGAAATCTAGAAGAGGGATTTCTTACTTTTCCTTTCCTTGTTTCTATTTTTTTTTCCAGGGAAATGAGATTGGAAGCTAATTTCAGCAGTAAGCAGAGGCCTGGGAATGGGATGAGAGAGTATAAAGCGAGTCAGTCAAAGCAGGAAAATGGCTTTTGCTTTTGGGTTTTTGGGTGACATAGAGATGGAGAGGGAGGACGGAGATGATGAAAGGGAGAGAGGGGTGCGCAGGGTGGGGTTCTGCGCAGGGGCAGACAAGGAAGATGGGGTCTACATAGGGTGGGGATCTGCGCAGGATGGGAGGAAGATAGGGGGCGGAGAGAGGCCGGTAGCTTCTCCTTCTCAGCCGGCGACTGTGGGGAGGAGGAGGAGGGTATTTTGGTCCGTCTTATATAAATTTTATTCCATTCCGGACATCATGTCAACGTACCAAACGAAAGAATAGGAATAAGAATTCCATTACTAGATTGATTCTTCTAACCAAACGTTGGAATGAAAATGACCATTCCCGCCTCATTCCATTCTGGACTCATTCCACTATCCATTCCATTCTTGCCTAAAACCATTCCAGCGAACCAAACGCTACCTAAATATTTACGGACTTGTTTGGATGGAATAAGATATCTATAGAGTTTCTTGGGAAAGACTGAATGCTTGAAACCTGAAAGGGAAGAAGAGAACAGAGGTCAGAGGCCCTGGCCGCTCTCGGCGCAAGACACTCCGATGCCTAAGTTAGTTTGATAACGGAACAAAGGGTAAGGGACAGAAGAATAGTTTTGGGTGTCTGTATGCATACCTCCTCAGGATTAACTCTTTGAATATATATAGGGCGAGAGTCCTATGACTCTTGTCCTGGTGCATTAATGGTAGGGTCCCATCGGACCTTACCCTGAGCTTTTAATGGCAGGGTCCTATCGGTGTTAGTTTTATGGTCTCAATACCAAGTATATGATGAAATAAATTGATTATTTTCTTTTTTTTTTTATCAATACAATCATGTTTTCCTTTCATGAGATGAATGGTGTTTAATTATATACTTGCACATAACCAATACAAATGACATGATGGTTCATGAGATGAACCGGAGTCCACAAGTATACTAGATGTAATACATGTGCATGGATGAGATCCGCATACAGGAGATATGTATTGCAAATCTTATACTTAAATATCTTCACAACCAGTGATGAGATTGAGCATCTCATCTGACAAGGTTGCAACACTTTGATCACTATGAGATAGTGTGATTTGTCTCGATCATCAGAATGTAGGATTCTGGATCATGGTGCTGGTACATTGAATGTATTGAAGGACCATGAGATGCACCTTATATACATTGTCTTTACTTTAAGGTCCGCTTTCATAATTCCCTAGCAATAGGCTCATAATTCTGAGACATTAATGGACTCAAGATTCTATCTATTTCATCTGCTTTGAGTCACCAATGAGTGAGGCCAATTGTAGGTCAACACCTCGGTGATTTGGGTATGTGGTAGTAGAGCTATGGGAACATTTAATGGTCAAGATGAAATCTATCTTTAATACCCCTTGTGCCAATTAATGGATTTATCATTGGTAAGTGCGCACCCATTCTAATTAAGAGTTAATTGGATCGGTACCAAATGATCACTATAATTAATTGAGGCTCAAGGATAATAAGATATGGATCTAATTTGGTGGACATGTCCAATTGATCCATGGATATAGATGGAGGGGCCTACTTGTGGTAATTGAAAAATTTAGGGTTTTCATTGTAATATATTCCTAAGACTGAAGTGCAATTGCATTTATATAGTGGAGTTATTTACAATTAACTGTGGGCTTGGATTGCACATGAGATGTGGGGTCGCGTGTCCCAGTTGGAGTCAGTTTTCTAAGGAATCCCTAGTGGTCCCTACGCTAGCCCAAGTTATTAGAAAGATACTAATTCTACTTGAACTCTAATAGAAAGGAATTGGAATGTTACTATTTCTATTTGAAGTAAGACTTCTAATAGTGGTAATAGTAAGTTACTAATTATTAATGGAAGTAGGACTTCTATTTTAATTAGAAATGAGAAAGCTACTAATTGTTGTGGAAGTGAGACTTCTATGGCAACTAGCAAGGGAGAAAGTTACTATTTTGTAATGGGAGTTAAACTTCTATTTCAAATAGGAAAAGAGGTGGAATGGAGGGCTATATAAAGGGGAATTAACCCCTCTTGGACGTCCATAACAAAGAGAGCACGCCCAGCCCCTTTGTGCAAGTGTTGTACAACTTCTCTTCCTCTTCTAGTTCTCTTCTCTTTCTCCTCTAGTTCCTTGGAGTTACTAGTTGGTTTTTCTCTTGAAGTTTCCACCAATCTTCTTGAGAAAAGAGATCTAATACGGGTCATAGCGTGGAAGATCATAAGGTGTTGGAGATTCTGATTTGATTAGTGAAAGTGTTTCATCATCAAAGAAAGTCACAACTTCTCCATTAGAGCACTACTAAGCTCCAAAGGTATAATCTACTTCCTTGTATATTGTAGATTTCGTGGTCTCATGTTTAGGTGTTGTTTTCTATCTTCTAGATAGGTTATATTGTTGTACATGATTTATGAGTTTGAGGGATTGCATCCTGGATTGGGTTTTGTTGCCTTCTAGATAGGCCTACCTACTTCCAACAATCGGACCTTACCCTGATCTCTTAATGTTAGAGTCCCATCGGGCCTTACCCTAGTCCCTCAATGGTAAGGTCACATCGGACCTTACCCTGACTTCACGAAAGTTGTGGATCCCGCTCTTTCAGGGATTATGGACGTAACCACCGGGCAAGGATAACCTCTTATCTCCGTCCGATGCGTGTCCTTGTCTCTCAGCACGTTCTGTAACGTGGCTGAGTTTCTATAAAGGTACAGCTGTCAATGCTCGTCTCGATTGACCGAACTGAAGATGATACCGAGGTCAAGCATGACCTTAACACGGGACCATTCTGGCACTATTGCTGAGATGCATAAAACCGAGACCAAGACATGCCTAGCTAGTACTTTTACCGAAACTAGGACAATCTTGGTATCTTGAAAATATCCCACACAATTGCCCCCTAGCTTCTGACTTCTTAGAGTTCCCTAAATCTTTGAGGTCGGAAGCTAAGCATTATGATGGGAGAACTTTTTAAACTTTTTTAAGCTCATACTGTATATCATCTTGGCGTCGGTTTATAACATCTGATCCTTATCACGATGTCGCTTCATCTGCCCGAGATAACTTATGGCACATCAATGTTGCTTCATCTGCTCGAGATAATTAATGGCGCGCCTCGATCAATGCAGAAGATGTATCGTGGTGCCGCCTCCTGGTTGGTCATCCAATCGTTTCAAAGAGACGTGCACAGTGCTCGAAATGACATCTCGCACGTGTGTCCTCGGGATTCAAAACGACGCCTCTTTATCCATTATATATAGGGGTGCCTTTCTCTCATTTTTCACTTTCACCTTTGTTAGAGAAGAGAGAGGGTTTTGCTGAATAGAGAAGTGAGAGGGTTGCTGAGGTCGAGTTCTTGCATCCGAGCTCAGCAGCCTTTGATTCCAGTCTCGTATTTATAAGTCCTTTTTTCTCATCTTGCTCATTTCCGCTTTCTAGTTCTTTCTAGGGTTCCCTGACCTCTTTCCCCTTTTTGAGTCTCGTTCTCTGTTTCTTCAGTTCCTTCGGACTCGAGGTTTGATAATGGGTATTTATAGGCAGAGATTAGAGACCCTAGAGGCCATAACTAGATTTAGAGCCGATTACGGGATCCCTGATGATGTCCTCATCAGGTTGAATGACCCGGAAAGCGCCTTCGATGGCTATTCTTTTACTAATGGCTGGATGCCATTCTATTTAGTCACCATGGTCAAAGGTTGGGTTCGATTCCCCCTTCATCCTCTCATTAGAACCTGTCTTAGGAAATGGCATATCCGCCCTTGTCAGTTGATGCCGAACAGCTTCAAGATCATCATGGGTATTGCCGGGCTCAATAGGATTCTTAGTATTGACCTCAGCGTCGATGATATTAAGGAGGTTTATGACCTCTACAAGTCCGGCGGTGACAACACATATTATCTCCAAGCTAAGGCGAACCGGGAGTGGATCATCAATGATCTAGAAGACTCCAACAGATACGCCGGGAATGACTGCCTATTCGTGTCGGGTAACTGGGAATATGCGGGAACCGTGCCCGAGGTGGAAAGGATTGACAAGATTCCTCGTGGCTTTGGGAGCCCACCTAGTAACCACTAACCTCCCAGCCTTTACATTTTCCTTGTGTTTTTCTACTCTTTTCTGCCGAGGTGTCTGACATTTTCTATTTGTTGTGTAGACGTCCAACAAAGAAGAAAAAAAGCCTGCCGAGTTGGTTGGGTAAGAAATGACAGCTGGTTTCTAGCAATGTACGGCTACCACGGCCACAAACACCGAGCCACCTAGGCGCTCTTGAACTATGAACCGAGGTACCACTCCTTCATCAAGAGGAAGACCGGTTAACCTCGGGGAGAGCGCCAAACTCACGTCAAAGAGGAAAGGGGAGAGCCCATAGAAGCCCTAACCGATGTTGAGCATCGGATCACTTCTGGTGCCGAGGTTGCCGCTTTTGGGTCTGACTCGGAGGCCACCGGGTCCGCTGAAACCACGACCGCTGCTGTAAGAACTGAGACCTCCTCGAGGTCAAGAAGTTCAAGGCAAGTCGTTTTCTCCTCCAGCTCTTCGTCTAGTTCGGAGGAAGAAGAAGACATGTTGTAGCGACGACCTGTCGTGGTGGTCAAGGACTTAGGGGCTCTAGCACTAAGGGACCGAGCCCCTCGTGCCCCCGCGTCCATTGTTGCTTCTGCCCCCATTCCTGCTCCCGCCCCTGCTCCTGCTCTTGGTTCTGGAGTTCGGCAATGTCCTGTAGAAACAACAAGATAGGAGGCTCCTAGAGAAAAGAGGCCTAGGACCGAGGCTCCCACCAAGGAGGGTCCTAGCGCAGTTTTGGCACCCCGTCCCACCGGGCCGGCTCTCTAGAATCCGAGCCTCCAGGTCGAGCCCAGAAAGCCAATGACAGTAGAGGACCGTATCGCCGGCAATCATCTCGTCATTGCCGCGCTCGGTGAAGCCTGTGCCTTGCCACGAGACATGGCAAGGCTCAAGGGGCTCGACAAGGTGACGCTAACGATGTCTACGATGCAGTCAGCAATCTCGGTAAACATAAACTTTACCTAGTGTTTCATTTCGGTTATTGCCTTCTCACGCCTGCTTCTTCTACAGGAGGTCAAAAGTGCTAGGTCGCCTTGGAAAGGGATCGGGAGAACCATTCCAAGGTCTCGAGGTTGGAGGTAGAGAAGAAGGACCTCCAAACAGCCCTGGAAGCGAGCAACCAGAGGTTGAAGGAACAAGAGGAAAGAAATGATGGCCTCAAGACCGAACTTGACTCGGCAATGGCTTAGAACCATAGACTGGAGGTCGAGGCGGAGGTTCAGAAGGAGTGAGCGGTCGAGCTTAAAGCCTCCTTGGAGAAGCAGAAAGATGAATTCAAAGCCAAGCTCCAGGCCAAGATCGAAATTGCCTTCATCGAAGGGGTGGTAGAGGCGACAACAATTTACACGGCTTAGGTCCTCGCTATGAGGGACCAAGTGTGAGAGCTCAGGTGATTGGCCGCACTCAAAGAAGCGGGAGTCTCAGAGGACCATCCTGCCTTTAAGAACCCTCCCAAGTACCCGAGTTCGGAGCTGGGATCAAGTTCTGCCCCTGCCGAGGCTGCTTCGACCGATGCCACTCCAACCGCGAATATTACTGCTGATGCTTCCTCCGAGTCCACAGCTTGAAGGCTCTTTTCGTTGTTTTTCTTTCTTTTCTATTTGGTTTCAATGTAACAATGTACTTCTGTATTTCCATTCTATAAATAAATACAATTGCACTTTGTCTCTTCTCACATTTGCCTCCAAATGTTACATGTGTTTGATCTCTCAGTTCCTTAACCGAGCTCTCTACACGTTTGGAAGATAAATTTGCTAAGTGACTTCAGTTCAATAACCGAGATCCCTTGTATTTCATCTTAAGTTCCTTCACTCAAGAAAACAGACTTGTATTAAAATACCGAATGCTTCTGTACTGCTAAGCTTAGTTTATTAACCGAACTTAACAAGAACAAACTGGTTTAAGTTCTTTAACTACAAGGCATTGCAATTTTTACCTTGGTGATAGAATTATTTAAACTTGGCTCCGTAACCGAACATATTTCAATTCTAAACACCGAGGTACCCACCGAGTTCTCTAACTTGGTATTTCATCTGTGCCTTAACTATTTAAGGCTTTTCCCTATTTCCCTAATGTTTCGTAGCAGTTAGGTAGATAATTGTTGAAATCTCCAACTTGGCGAGAATTGAAAACAACAGAGAACGATTCTTCCAAAAGAATTACTTTTATTGATTTCAAAGATTGGGTACAATTAAAAATAATACTTCTTGAGGTGTGTCGCATTCCATGGCCGTGGTAACTCTTTACCATCCATGTCCTCAAGCTTGTACGTTGATTGTCCGGAAACCGAGATCACCTTGAATGGGCCATGCAAGTTCGGTGCCAGTTTTCCCTCATTGGGGTTTTTATCTTCGGGAAGCGTCTTCCTTAAGACCAACTCTCCAACTGAAAACTTCCTCTCCCTGACTTTTCGGTTGTACCCCCTAGCCAATTGTTACTGGTAGGCAGCTAGGCGGACAACTGTTGCATCCCTTCGCTCCTCGGCTAGGTCTAGTTCTTGGGCTTTATTCACTTCATTTTGGCCCTGATCAAAGAGCTCGGAACTTAGGGTTGGGAGACTGATCTTAAGATGGATGACGACCTCCATCCCATAGGCCAAGGAGAAGGGGGTTGCCGAAGTGGAGCGTCTTGGAGTGGTTCTGTATGCTCATAGGACACTTGAGAGTTCTTCCACTCATCTTCCCTTAGCTCGGTCAAGCCTCTTCTTGAGCCTATCGAGCACCACCTTGTTAGAAATCTCAGCTTGACCATTGCTTTGTGGGTAAGCGGGAGTGGAATAGTAAGTTTTGATGTCGAGCTCCTCGTAGAAGTTTCGAAAGAAGTTGGAGTTGAATTAAGTCTCGTTGTCCAAGACCAAAGCTCGGGGGACTCCAAACCTTGTGATGATGTTCTTCCACCCAAAGTTTTTTTAGTCATGTCTGGTGATGGAGGACAACGGTTCGGCTTCTATCCACTTGGTGAAAGAATCGGTTGCTACTACTAGCCACCTCTTGTTCCCCGGAGCTCGGTGAAGCGACCCCACAATGTCCAAGCCCCACTGTGCGAAGGGTCATGGACTGGAAAGTGGGCTCAGATCCTTTGCTGGCTGATGGATGGAGTGTGAGAACTTTTGGCACTTCTCACATTTCCTGGCATATAGTTGAGCATCCTTCTACATGTAAGGCCACCAATAGCCTTGGTTAATCGCTCGATACGCCAGTGACTGACCTCCAATGTGGCTTCCGCACATTCCTTCATGAATTTCATAAAGGAAGTCTTCAACTTTGCTCGAGTGAACACAATGGAGGTAAGGGCCGGTATAGGACTTCCTGTAAAGCTTGTCATCCGGAGACAACCAAAACCGGGCTGTTTTCAGCCTGATTTTGTGAGCCTCATTCTTGGCTTCAGGAAGTTGATCATTCTTAAGATAGGAAATGATTGGGTCCATCCAGCTTGGACTGAGATCAGCACACAAAACCTGTCGAGGTGGTTGAAGCTCTATACTTGGTCTTTCCAATGTTTCCACCTCGATAGTTCTTTTTCTCCTAGCCTCAACAGCGAATCTCTACCGACCTGTTTGACTTCAACTCTCTCGAACTGAGAAAGGAGTTGTTTTGCATGAGCTAGGTAGGCCGCCATCCTTTCGTCCCGAGCTTGGTAGTCTTCGCTCAACTGGCTCATCACCAATTGGGAGTCGCTGAAGACCACCAACTATCGTGCCCCCAGGGTTTTAGCGCTATTGAGCCCTGCAACCAGTGCTTCATACTCAGCTTCATTATTGGACGCCTTGAAGCCAAGTGTTAAGGCTTGCTCGATGACTAGGCCCTTTGGGAATTTGAGGACTATGCCGGCACCAACCCTTTTGAAAGTTGAGGATCCGTCGACGAAGACCTTTCGTGATGAACGAAGGAACTGCTTCTAAGATCGATCTTCTTCTGTCTCGGTAACTTCGTCCTTATCCTCCCGGCCTCCCAGTTTGGTATTGAGCTGGCTCGGTGCCGAATTTAGAGAAACAAACTCCACAATAAAGTTTGCTAAAACTTGGGCCTTTATTGTTGTTCTGGGTTGATACTGAATGTCATATTGACCTAGCTCGACAGCCCATGTTGAGACTCTTCCAGAGAAATCTGCCTTTCTGAAAAGGGACTTGAGTGGATGTTCTGTAACAACCATGATAGTGTATGTCTGGTAGTAGTGTGAAAGTTTGCGAGAAGCACTGACAAGTGCTAATGCAAGCTTCTCCAATGGTAAATATTTGGTCAAGAATGATCTTGCTTGTATAGTAAATAGGCTTCTGTTGCCTATCTTCTTTCCTGATGAGTACGGAGCTCACCGTGTGATCCGAGGCGGACAGATATCAGTAGAGAACTTCTCCTTGCTTCGGGGTTGACAACAAGGGTGGTGAAGCCAAATAGGTTTTGGGCTCCTGCAGAGCTCGGTCGTACTCCGGAGTCCACTGAAATTTCAAACTTTTCTTCAAAAGTTGAAAGAAGGGTCGGCACTTATCTGAAGCTTGGCTGATAAAACGATTGAGCGTGGCAGCCATTCCAACGAGCCTCTGAACTTGCTTTGCCGTAGTTGGACTTCGTATCCCCTGGATTGCCGAGATCTGGTCTGGATTTGCTTTAATTCCTCTTCTGGTGACCAGGCTTCCCATGAATTTACCAGAGCTGACACCAAATGCACATTTGGATGCATTTAGTCTAAGCTGAAACTCTTTTAGGATGTCAAACGTTTGACTTAGGTCTGTCAAGTGGTCTTGTGACATTTTAGACTTGACAACCATGTCATCAATGTAGACCCCCATTGTCTTCCCTACCTGGGCCTGGAACATCTTGGTTACCAGCCTCTGGTAAGTTACCCCCACATTTTTTAACCCAAATGGCATCACTTTGTAACAGTAGATGCATCTAGGTGTTATGAATGCGGTCTTTTCTTCATTAGGCCCGTGCATTGGTATTTGATGGTAACCTCGGTAAGCATGGAGGAAACTCATCCTATCATGCCCAGTAGTCGCGTCAATCATCTGATCGATCTTGGGAAGAGGAAAGTCATCCTTTGGGCTCGCTTTATTGAGGTCGGTGAAATTGACGCAGACCCTCCACTATCCATTCTATTTCTTGATCACGACTGTATTGGCCAGCCAATCTGGGTAGTGGACCTCCCTGATCGCCTGAGCCTCCAGTAGCTTTTCAACCTCCTCAATCACGGCCTCGGTCTGTGGAATCCCCGTTCTCTGAGCCTTTTGGACCGTAGGCTTGTATTTTGGGTCCACTTTCAATTTGTGGCACATGACCTCGGGGTTGATACCAAGCATCTCGTATGGTGTCCAGGTGAAAACTTCCTTGTTCTGCAACAAGAAGTTTAGGAGCTCCAACCTCTCAGCTTCAATGAGTTGACTTCCAAGCATAAAATATTTTTCAGGATCGTTGGGATCGATCCTGATTTCAACCAAATCTTCAATGCTTTTTTGTTCTGGAGCTCGGCCAACATCCTCTAGTTCTGCTTCCTTGTCTAGCTCGGCCATATGCACCTGCTTTGGTTCTGTTTCACCAGGTACTACGGCCATCAAGCATTGTTCGGCTATGTGTTGGTCACCTCTGACCGTGATCATCTCAATTCTGCCGTTCTCGTTCTCTAACGGAAACTTCAGTTTTTGGTGATGAGTGGAAGGTTCGGCTTCCATGTTATGCAGCCAAGTTCTCCCTACTGTCGCATTGTATGGGGATGGTACATCTACCACGAGGAAGTCGGCTAGCATGCTGGCTCCTTCAACTTGAACTTTGATGGTGATTTTCCCCTTGGGATACACCGGTTTCGAGCTAAAACCCACCAGAGGAGTGCGTGCTTCCTGCAAGTCTTCTTCTTTGAGACCCATCTTCTTGAAGCGGTCAAAGTAGAGGATCTCTGACGAACTCTCGGGATCCACAAGAATCCTCTGTACCTTGAAGTTCTTTAACTTCAAGGTCACAACCAAAGGATAGTTGTCACGCCCCCAAAAGTGAAACTGGGGTTATGCGTGAGATTAGGGCTAATTTAAAACTTTTTCCAATAATAAACACAAGCCAATGCCCTAATCGTGTCCCATCTGGATCGAAGACCGCTGTGAGGTATAAACATTTCCTCGATTATATTAAACAATAGCGGAAGCTTCATAACACAAGAGGTATCTTAAAGATGTATAGTTTAAGAGCAATCTACTGAATATCAAGATTAAGGTTAGAGTTTAAGACTATACACAAAATATCATTTACAAATAAAAAGGCCAACTAAAACTAGGCCTAAACAAAATATAAGAAAACCAAAAGGTGAAGCTAAGAAGACTAATCGTGAGGCGCTCGTGCACGGGGTCGTCACGGCTATACGATGCCGTCCGTACTGTACTCTAGGAAGTCATCAGGCTGATCCGCCTGAACTTCCTCCGTCTGCTCCTCCGCCTCTGGGTAGAAGTACTCGGTACCTATGCACCAAGAGTAGCATCATCAACACAACGGATGGCAAAACAATAGATATATAAATCACATCAATATGCAGACTAAAGAGAATAAACGAGTACACATGATCATAAGATATGCTTAGCACTCCGATCGTAGAAGATGCATCGCATTCGAATCATAAACAAACTAACAAATAGGCGATCCACATATGCCAATATATATCATCAAGTGGGATAAAAACCCAGTATCCAATATCCAAACAACTCGTGGCTCAAGTACTCCGGCTCCGCGAGCTCTGGTACTATTTTGCTCGAGGACGTACAATATCAGCTCAAGTAGCTCGGGCTCCGTGAGCTCTGGCTCTGTCTTGCTGTAACAAAACAAAACATCTCGAGGAACAATAACTCTCAGCTCAAGTAGCTCGGGCTCCGTGAGCTCTGGCTCTGTCTTACTTTGAGGTGGTATCGGGTTCTCCCACAGTCGGTGCCCCAACTGTGTTGAACGTTAACAGCTGAGTGGTGCCTGACACAAAGAATCCTAAAACAATGGTGAAGGGCTAGGCTTCTTGCGCGAACAAGATTCAATACCAATAGAGAACTACTTATTCCAAAACAAATCAATTCCCAAACCAATACCAATAATAGTCCTCTCAAAGCTTGACAATCAAAGCTTCCTAGCCTCGACACTTCAAACGAGTGACAAATCAAATGAAATAACAAAGGAATCCTAAGTCCAACCTCTAAGTTCTCAAAGCAATCCTCTAATAAAGCAAAACAAATCGAACTAAAGGACATGCTCATCACATGTAGAAGATAGTACTCAAGGGTACTATTACCATTTGGAATCAAAGCGAATAAACAATCCAATCCTAAGTAAAGTGTAAACCCTGAAGCATCGTACAACCTATTCAGTCAACGAAGGGTTAGGGTTCGCGATACTCGTACGAATTATCTTCGTGCATAGATTTAAAGAAGAGTATCCCGACATCCCATACCGTTCGAGATTGAATTCAATTGATTCTCGATACAACCGAATCCACCTTGAGAAATGTCGGCTCAAAACACTCTCATCATAAGTCAAATGAGTCCTTAAAAGGGGTATCCAAAGGTCCACCAAAGTCCAACTTAAAACAGGGTAAAAATCCATTGAAATGGAAAAATTGCAAAAATTCTTATAGTCTCGGGCGAGTAGTCTCGGTCGACCGACACACAGGTCTCGGTCGACCGAGAAGCCTGCGGAATCTGGGCAGAGTCTCTGTTTTGGCTGAGATGGGACTTTTTCCCAATTTCTTCTTATGAGACCTAATGAACACAATATGTAGGTATAAAAACTAACTTAATAACAACCTATAAAACTACTAATCAAGCCATCAGATGCTATATCCATCCCATTCAAACTACAAGTCTATTTATCATGTTTTCAATCAACTAAGTTATCAATTGAGCCAAAGTAACTAAAACATGATTTTATCAAGCAAATCAAGGTAGACAAGCATATTAAGCATATATATAACTATTGACTTGCCTTAGTGATGTGATGATTCAGATTCAAGAAGAAAATGAAAGAAGAAAACACTTTGGAAGCTCCAAAAAGGGTGAACACTTTTCCAAATCCCAAATAGCTCCTACACATGCATGCCAAGGCCAAGGTGAGCCTATCTACTACATTTCTAACCAAGAAAGAAGATGAAGAGGTGGTTTCTAAGCTTGGAGAGCTTACCTCTAAGTGGGTTGTGGGTGAAACTCTTAGAAAAGAGTATGAATGGACTCTTGGAAGCTTGGAGAAGAAGATGGGTTGCTTTGTTTCCGTCACCGGAGCTCCGGGCTCGTCAACGGAGAAGAAGAAACGATGGAAGGAAGGGAAGAAGAAGTTGAGTCGGCTGTGTGCTGGAGTTGAGTTGGGTGAATAGGAATGAAATGAAAAGAAAGGTAAGTATAAAAGGGAGTTGGTAGGATACTTAAGTGTACATGGGCCATGGGCTTGGGCTTGGGTTGATGGGTTGATGGGTCAAGGTCTGAGTCGATCCACTTATATAATCAATAGTTTTCAGGCCTCTTCGACGCGTCAGATTGCAACGCGACCGAAGGTTAAAGTTCATGAAACGTCGAAACCTACCCAATGCACCCAATCTCACAAAAACTCATAATCTCATAAATCCCTTAAAAACCCTACCCGGTTCGTAAAACGACTCTCTATCCTACCCAAACGCGCTCCGAATCGTGCGAAACTTCGCACGCAAGACTCATCGGTAACCCTGACTACTTAGACTCTAAACTAGCTTACTAACTAATCAAACAATTAATTATAATTAATAGGCCATTAGGGGTCGGGGTGTTACATCCTCCCCCACTTAGGCTATTTGGTCCTCCAAATCCCTAACACACCTCTGCCTGAAACTCTGCATCTGGCAATAACTCGGGATACTTCTCCTGAATCTGATCTCTAAGCTCCCAAGTTGCTTCCCTTGGACTGTGGTGCTCCCATTGGACTTTGACCCAATGAATGGTCCGGTTTCTCAACACCTGCTCTTTAGTATCAATTATCTTCTTCGGCCTCTCTACATACGTAACATCTGGCTGAACATCCAAAGGCTCATGATGTAGCACGTGTGAAGGGTCTGGAATATACTTCCTCAACATCGAAATGTGGAAAACTCTGTGCACTCCTGCTAACTCTGCTGGTAGTATCAATCTATAAGCCACTTCACCCACGTGCATATCTATCTCAAACGGTCCAATGTATCTCCGAGCCAGTTTCCCTTTCTGACCGAATCTCATAGTTCCTCTAGTCGGTGAGACTTTGAGAAACACTTTATCTCCAACCTGAAACTCCAAATCCCTTCTCTTCAGGTCTGCGTAACTCTTCTGACGATCCCTTGCAATCTTCAGCCTATCAATAATCTGCTTCACTTTCTCACTGGTATCACTGATAATCGACGGTCCGTGAAAGCTCCGAACACCAATCTCCTCCCAACAAATCGGGGTCTTACACTTCCGTCCGTACAAAGCCTCGAACGGTGCCATCCCGATACTAGAGTGATAGCTGTTGTTGTAGGCAAATTCACACAAAGGAAGACTCTTCTCCCAGTCTTTCCCGAAATCAAGTACACATGCCCGCAACATATCCTCCATAGTTTGATTGGTCCTCTCTGTCTGTTCGTCGGTCTGCGGGTGATACGCCGTGCTGAAGTTCAATGTAGTGCCTAAGGCTGCTTGCAAACTGACCCAAAATCTGCCCACAAACCTCATATCTCTATCTGAAACTATGGAATCTGGAATTCCATGCAACTTGACAACATTGTCAATGTACTTGTGTGCTAACACATCCATGGATCCTCTCATCTTCATCGGAATGAAGTGTGCAGACTTCGTGAGTCTGTCAACAATCACCCAAATGCTGTCATTCTCCCGCATGGGTGGCAATCCTGCAACGAAGTCCATGGTGATATGCTCCCATTTCCACTCCGGAACCTTCAGTGGTTGGAGTAATCCAGGAGGTTTCTGATGTTCAATCTTCACTTGTTGACACATGAGACATCTCGATACAAATCCTGCAATGTCCTTCTTCATGTTGCTCCACCAATAAAAGCTCTTCAAGTTCTGGTACATTTTGGTGCTCCCTGGGTGAATAGCATAACGAGAATGGTGTGCCTCAACCATAATCTCGTTTCTCAAGTCATGCACACCCGGCACACATAGCCTATCCTGGCAGTACAACACTCCATCGATGAGTCTAAACTCTGGCCTCTCTGCTATGCTCTCTATCAATCTGACCAACTCTGGGTCCTCTGACTGACTGCTCTTGATTCTGCTAAGAATTTCTGGTTCCCAAATGTGCATATTGGCAACCATGACTCTTTCACTCCGTGGCTGAAACTCAATGGCTAAATCTCTGAATAGCTCTGTCAAAGACCACTCTGTCTGCAAACATCCGGTAGTCACTGCTTTTCTGCTCAATGCATCCGCCACCACATTCGCTTTCCCGGGATGATACTTTATCGGGAAGTCGTAGTCTTTGATGTACTCCATCCATCTAGTCTGCCTCATGTTCAGATCTTTCTGCCCAAATAGATACTGGAGACTCCTATGATCCGAGTGAACCTCGAATTTCTCACCATACAAGTAGTGTCTCCACATCTTCAATGCCATGACCACAGCTGCAAGCTCCAAGTCATGAGTAGCGTATCTCTTCTCATGCTCTTTCAACTGTCTAGATCCATACGCTATGACCTTCCCCTCCTGCATGAGTACGCAACCCAATCCAATGCCTGAAGCATCTGTAAAAACCACGAATCCTCCAGTCCCCGTAGGTAACGAGAGAATAGGTGCTGTAGTCAATCTCGTCTTCAGCTCCTGGAAATTCTCCTCACATTGCTCCGTCCAAACAAAAGGAACATCTTTCCTTGTCAATTTAGTCAACGAAGCAGCAATGCTAGAGAATCCCTTCACAAATCTCCTGTAATATCCTGCTAGCCCAAGAAAACTCCTGATCTCTGACACTGACTTCGGGCTCTGCCAACTAACCACTGCCTCAATCTTCGCGGGATCTACCGCCAAACCTTCTCTAGAGATGATGTGTCCAAGAAAAGACACTTGCTCCAGCCAAAACTCACATTTACTGAGCTTAGCATAGAGCTGATTCTCCCTCAAGATCTGCAATGCACTCCTCAAATGCTCTGCATGCTCATCTCTAGACTTCGAGTAGACTAGGACATCATCTATGAATACGACCGTGAATTTGTCTAAGCATGGTGCAAAGACTCTGTTCATCAAGGCCATAAATACTCCTGGAGCGTTGGTCAGCCCAAATGGCATAACCAAGAACTCATAATGTCCATATCTAGTCCTAAAGGCTGTTTTCTGCACATCCTGATCCCGAACACGTATCTGGTGATAACCAGATCTCAGATCTATCTTGGAAAAATGATGTGCTCCCTGCAACTGATCAAACAACTCGTCTATACGAGGTAAAGGATACTTATTCTTGACCGTAACCTGATTCAGCTGCCGGTAATCGATGCACATGCGCATTGATCCATCTTTCTTCTTCACGAAAAGCACTGGTGCACCCCACGGGGATAAACTAGGTCTCACAAACCCTTTATCCATAAGGTCCTGCAGTTGAGCCTTCAGCTCTCTTAGCTCTGCTGGAGCCATGCGGTAAGGAGCCTTCGAAATCGGTGCTGTCCCTGGCTTCAGCTCAATCGTGAAGTCAATCTCCCGAACCGGTGGTAATCCAGGTATCTCCTCCGGAAAGACATCCGGGAATTCACACACAACTGGAATATCCCCCACCGCTCTGGACACTGTATCCTCCTCCAAAATATAAGCTACATAACCCTCGCACCCACTCCTAACCAATCGATCGGCTTTCAAAGCCGAGATGACTCTAGTGGACATGGGTTTCCTCTCCCCAACTATCTCTACACTATCTGCCAACACTTGTAATCTGACTACTTTGTTGAAGCAATCCATCACTGCTCTGTAGGTGGATAACCAATCCATACCTAGGATCACATCAAAGTCCTTCATCTCTAGGATGATCAAGTCTGCAGCTAATATAAAACTCCCCACCTGCACTTTACAAGCTGGAAAATAGGATTCACATTGCACAGTCTTTCCTAAAGGAGTACTAACAAGCAACACACAATACAATGGAGCTACATCTCCCACCAAACGTGCAGCAAATATAGGTGACACGAATGAGTGTGTGGAACCAGAATCAAACAAGACTCTAGCAGGTACATCTAAGATAAAGAGTGTACCTTCCACCACTCCTCCAGCCTCTTCACCCTCCTGTAGATCCAGGGCCTGTACCCTACCATACTGCTGAGGTCTCTGCTGCTGCTGACCCTGCTGCCTATACTGTGCATACTGCTGGCCCTGAGGTCGCTGTGGTCCCTGAGGTCTAAACTGTCCTCTGCCCTGTGGTGCTGGCAATCTAAGCTGCTGTTGCTGCTGCGGTGGCCTAAGTGGCTGCTGAGGTGCCTGCCTCGGAGGCTGTGCTGCCAACGGTGGTCGTGGAGCTGCATTCCTCACTCCCTGCTCCTGTGCTCGAGGGCAATCCTTCCTCTGATGCTCCATCGAACCACACTCAAAACATGCTCCTGTAGTCCATCTGCAGGCCGCTGTGACATGAGAGCTCTTACCACACCGCTCACAAAAAGTCCTACGTACCGAGTCAATCCTAGGCCTCTTGCCTTGCTGCTGCTGATACTGTAACTGAGGACGCTGCTGGTACTGCTGTGGACGCTGCTGCAACTGCCCCAAACTTGGGCTCCTAACTGGTGCAAGTACGTCCGGAAACTGCTGTGCAAAAAGGATCTTCTTTCGAATGGACTCCTCAGCCCAATATGCCCTCTTAAGGTTCTCCTCATAGGTGACTAAGGTAACAGATGTCACCTCCATCTGGATATCAGGTCTCAATCCTCGAATGAATCTCATCACCTTATCAGCCTCAACTTGAACCAAGGCCGGTGCTGCCAACGGAGGTTCGTGAATTTCTGTTCGTAGATCTGCACTGAGTCCAATCCCTGGACCAATGCCTCAAACTCTATCAACTTCTGAGCCTGAATATGTGGTGGAATGTATTTTGCCCGAAAGAGTGTCCGAAATGACGTCCAAGCCTCAGCATCATCAATAGTATCATAAGGAGTCATCACTGATTTCCACCACAACTCTGCTACACCGCGGAACATGTACGAGGCTAACTGTACACACTCCCGTCCAGTGCACTGGAAGACCTTGAAGATCTTCTCCATCTGTACCACCCACTCATCCGCATCAAGTGGGTCTTCATTGCCATAGTATACTGGTGGGTTCCTTTTTTTGAATTTGTCATAGATGTCATTCAAGTCATGCACCCTAGGAGGGATGATGACCTGAGGTACCGGAGCTGGCCTCTGCAAGAACTGAAGCATCTGTGCCTGGAAGGTAGCCTGGTCCTCCCTCTGTTTGCTCTGTTCCTCCCGTTGCTGTGTCTGTGTCTGTGCCTGTGCTGTCTGAGAATCCATAAAGGCCTGCATGAGCTGATTGAATCTGGCCTCTACCGATCCATCTCCACTAGACCCAGTCGGATCGTTGTTCTGTGTAGAACGGGTATGTCCCCCAGCAATTCTGCAAGAAAAGACATGTTAGTCCTATAGGACTCAATCTAGCATACAAACTATATAATCTACACAAACTAAGATACCCAACGAAAACCCAATCCTCACACGTCTTAAGTTTCTACTTGTTTTTAATTTAGAAACCAGTACTGCTTGATACCAACTTGTCACGCCCCCAAAAGTGAAACTGGGGTTATGCGTGAGATTAGGGCTAATTTAAAACTTTTTCCAATAATAAACACAAGCCAATGCCCTAATCGTGTCCCATCTGGATCGAAGACCGCTGTGAGGTATAAACATTTCCTCGATTATATTAAACAATAGCGGAAGCTTCATAACACAAGAGGTATCTTAAAGATGTATAGTTTAAGAGCAATCTACTGAATATCAAGATTAAGGTTAGAGTTTAAGACTATACACAAAATATCATTTACAAATAAAAAGGCCAACTAAAACTAGGCCTAAACAAAATATAAGAAAACCAAAAGGTGAAGCTAAGAAGACTAATCGTGAGGCGCTCGTGTACGGGGTCGTCACGGCTATACGATGCCGTCCGTACTGTACTCTAGGAAGTCATCAGGCTGATCCGCCTGAACTTCCTCCGTCTGCTCCTCCGCCTCTGGGTAGAAGTACTCGGTACCTATGCACCAAGAGTAGCATCATCAACACAACGGATGGCAAAACAATAGATATATAAATCACATCAATATGCAGACTAAAGAGAATAAACGAGTACACATGATCATAAGATATGCTTAGCACTCCGATCGTAGAAGATGCATCGCATTCGAATCATAAACAAACTAACAAATAGGCGATCCACATATGCCAATATATATCATCAAGTGGGATAAAAACCCAGTATCCAATATCCAAACAACTCGTGGCTCAAGTACTCCGGCTCCGCGAGCTCTGGTACTATTTTGCTCGAGGACGTACAATATCAGCTCAAGTAGCTCGGGCTCCGTGAGCTCTGGCTCTGTCTTGCTGTAACAAAACAAAACATCTCGAGGAACAATAACTCTCAGCTCAAGTAGCTCGGGCTCCGTGAGCTCTGGCTCTGTCTTACTTTGAGGTGGTATCGGGTTCTCCCACAGTCGGTGCCCCAACTGTGTTGAACGTTAACAGCTGAGTGGTGCCTGACACAAAGAATCCTAAAACAATGGTGAAGGGCTAGGCTTCTTGCGCGAACAAGATTCAATACCAATAGAGAACTACTTATTCCAAAACAAATCAATTCCCAAACCAATACCAATAATAGTCCTCTCAAAGCTTGACAATCAAAGCTTCCTAGCCTCGACACTTCAAACGAGTGACAAATCAAATGAAATAACAAAGGAATCCTAAGTCCAACCTCTAAGTTCTCAAAGCAATCCTCTAATAAAGCAAAACAAATCGAACTAAAGGACATGCTCATCACATGTAGAAGATAGTACTCAAGGGTACTATTACCATTTGGAATCAAAGCGAATAAACAATCCAATCCTAAGTAAAGTGTAAACCCTGAAGCATCGTACAACCTATTCAGTCAACGAAGGGTTAGGGTTCGCGATACTCGTACGAATTATCTTCGTGCATAGATTTAAAGAAGAGTATCCCGACATCCCATACCGTTCGAGATTGAATTCAATTGATTCTCGATACAACCGAATCCACCTTGAGAAATGTCGGCTCAAAACACTCTCATCATAAGTCAAATGAGTCCTTAAAAGGGGTATCCAAAGGTCCACCAAAGTCCAACTTAAAACAGGGTAAAAATCCATTGAAATGGAAAAATTGCAAAAATTCTTATAGTCTCGGGCGAGTAGTCTCGGTCGACCGACACACAGGTCTCGGTCGACCGAGAAGCCTGCGGAATCTGGGCAGAGTCTCTGTTTTGGCTGAGATGGGACTTTTTCCCAATTTCTTCTTATGAGACCTAATGAACACAATATGTAGGTATAAAAACTAACTTAATAACAACCTATAAAACTACTAATCAAGCCATCAGATGCTATATCCATCCCATTCAAACTACAAGTCTATTTATCATGTTTTCAATCAACTAAGTTATCAATTGAGCCAAAGTAACTAAAACATGATTTTATCAAGCAAATCAAGGTAGACAAGCATATTAAGCATATATATAACTATTGACTTGCCTTAGTGATGTGATGATTCAGATTCAAGAAGAAAATGAAAGAAGAAAACACTTTGGAAGCTCCAAAAAGGGTGAACACTTTTCCAAATCCCAAATAGCTCCTACACATGCATGCCAAGGCCAAGGTGAGCCTATCTACTACATTTCTAACCAAGAAAGAAGATGAAGAGGTGGTTTCTAAGCTTGGAGAGCTTACCTCTAAGTGGGTTGTGGGTGAAACTCTTAGAAAAGAGTATGAATGGACTCTTGGAAGCTTGGAGAAGAAGATGGGTTGCTTTGTTTCCGTCACCGGAGCTCCGGGCTCGTCAACGGAGAAGAAGAAACGATGGAAGGAAGGGAAGAAGAAGTTGAGTCGGCTGTGTGCTGGAGTTGAGTTGGGTGAATAGGAATGAAATGAAAAGAAAGGTAAGTATAAAAGGGAGTTGGTAGGATACTTAAGTGTACATGGGCCATGGGCTTGGGCTTGGGTTGATGGGTTGATGGGTCAAGGTCTGAGTCGATCCACTTATATAATCAATAGTTTTCAGGCCTCTTCGACGCGTCAGATTGCAACGCGACCGAAGGTTAAAGTTCATGAAACGTCGAAACCTACCCAATGCACCCAATCTCACAAAAACTCATAATCTCATAAATCCCTTAAAAACCCTACCCGGTTCGTAAAACGACTCTCTATCCTACCCAAACGCGCTCCGAATCGTGCGAAACTTCGCACGCAAGACTCATCGGTAACCCTGACTACTTAGACTCTAAACTAGCTTACTAACTAATCAAACAATTAATTATAATTAATAGGCCATTAGGGGTCGGGGTGTTACATCCTCCCCCACTTAGGCTATTTGGTCCTCCAAATCCCTAACACACCTCTGCCTGAAACTCTGCATCTGGCAATAACTCGGGATACTTCTCCTGAATCTGATCTCTAAGCTCCCAAGTTGCTTCCCTTGGACTGTGGTGCTCCCATTGGACTTTGACCCAATGAATGGTCCGGTTTCTCAACACCTGCTCTTTAGTATCAATTATCTTCTTCGGCCTCTCTACATACGTAACATCTGGCTGAACATCCAAAGGCTCATGATGTAGCACGTGTGAAGGGTCTGGAATATACTTCCTCAACATCGAAATGTGGAAAACTCTGTGCACTCCTGCTAACTCTGCTGGTAGTATCAATCTATAAGCCACTTCACCCACGTGCATATCTATCTCAAACGGTCCAATGTATCTCCGAGCCAGTTTCCCTTTCTGACCGAATCTCATAGTTCCTCTAGTCGGTGAGACTTTGAGAAACACTTTATCTCCAACCTGAAACTCCAAATCCCTTCTCTTCAGGTCTGCGTAACTCTTCTGACGATCCCTTGCAATCTTCAGCCTATCAATAATCTGCTTCACTTTCTCACTGGTATCACTGATAATCGACGGTCCGTGAAAGCTCCGAACACCAATCTCCTCCCAACAAATCGGGGTCTTACACTTCCGTCCGTACAAAGCCTCGAACGGTGCCATCCCGATACTAGAGTGATAGCTGTTGTTGTAGGCAAATTCACACAAAGGAAGACTCTTCTCCCAGTCTTTCCCGAAATCAAGTACACATGCCCGCAACATATCCTCCATAGTTTGATTGGTCCTCTCTGTCTGTTCGTCGGTCTGCGGGTGATACGCCGTGCTGAAGTTCAATGTAGTGCCTAAGGCTGCTTGCAAACTGACCCAAAATCTGCCCACAAACCTCATATCTCTATCTGAAACTATGGAATCTGGAATTCCATGCAACTTGACAACATTGTCAATGTACTTGTGTGCTAACACATCCATGGATCCTCTCATCTTCATCGGAATGAAGTGTGCAGACTTCGTGAGTCTGTCAACAATCACCCAAATGCTGTCATTCTCCCGCATGGGTGGCAATCCTGCAACGAAGTCCATGGTGATATGCTCCCATTTCCACTCCGGAACCTTCAGTGGTTGGAGTAATCCAGGAGGTTTCTGATGTTCAATCTTCACTTGTTGACACATGAGACATCTCGATACAAATCCTGCAATGTCCTTCTTCATGTTGCTCCACCAATAAAAGCTCTTCAAGTTCTGGTACATTTTGGTGCTCCCTGGGTGAATAGCATAACGAGAATGGTGTGCCTCAACCATAATCTCGTTTCTCAAGTCATGCACACCCGGCACACATAGCCTATCCTGGCAGTACAACACTCCATCGATGAGTCTAAACTCTGGCCTCTCTGCTATGCTCTCTATCAATCTGACCAACTCTGGGTCCTCTGACTGACTGCTCTTGATTCTGCTAAGAATTTCTGGTTCCCAAATGTGCATATTGGCAACCATGACTCTTTCACTCCGTGGCTGAAACTCAATGGCTAAATCTCTGAATAGCTCTGTCAAAGACCACTCTGTCTGCAAACATCCGGTAGTCACTGCTTTTCTGCTCAATGCATCCGCCACCACATTCGCTTTCCCGGGATGATACTTTATCGGGAAGTCGTAGTCTTTGATGTACTCCATCCATCTAGTCTGCCTCATGTTCAGATCTTTCTGCCCAAATAGATACTGGAGACTCCTATGATCCGAGTGAACCTCGAATTTCTCACCATACAAGTAGTGTCTCCACATCTTCAATGCCATGACCACAGCTGCAAGCTCCAAGTCATGAGTAGCGTATCTCTTCTCATGCTCTTTCAACTGTCTAGATCCATACGCTATGACCTTCCCCTCCTGCATGAGTACGCAACCCAATCCAATGCCTGAAGCATCTGTAAAAACCACGAATCCTCCAGTCCCCGTAGGTAACGAGAGAATAGGTGCTGTAGTCAATCTCGTCTTCAGCTCCTGGAAATTCTCCTCACATTGCTCCGTCCAAACAAAAGGAACATCTTTCCTTGTCAATTTAGTCAACGAAGCAGCAATGCTAGAGAATCCCTTCACAAATCTCCTGTAATATCCTGCTAGCCCAAGAAAACTCCTGATCTCTGACACTGACTTCGGGCTCTGCCAACTAACCACTGCCTCAATCTTCGCGGGATCTACCGCCAAACCTTCTCTAGAGATGATGTGTCCAAGAAAAGACACTTGCTCCAGCCAAAACTCACATTTACTGAGCTTAGCATAGAGCTGATTCTCCCTCAAGATCTGCAATGCACTCCTCAAATGCTCTGCATGCTCATCTCTAGACTTCGAGTAGACTAGGACATCATCTATGAATACGACCGTGAATTTGTCTAAGCATGGTGCAAAGACTCTGTTCATCAAGGCCATAAATACTCCTGGAGCGTTGGTCAGCCCAAATGGCATAACCAAGAACTCATAATGTCCATATCTAGTCCTAAAGGCTGTTTTCTGCACATCCTGATCCCGAACACGTATCTGGTGATAACCAGATCTCAGATCTATCTTGGAAAAATGATGTGCTCCCTGCAACTGATCAAACAACTCGTCTATACGAGGTAAAGGATACTTATTCTTGACCGTAACCTGATTCAGCTGCCGGTAATCGATGCACATGCGCATTGATCCATCTTTCTTCTTCACGAAAAGCACTGGTGCACCCCACGGGGATAAACTAGGTCTCACAAACCCTTTATCCATAAGGTCCTGCAGTTGAGCCTTCAGCTCTCTTAGCTCTGCTGGAGCCATGCGGTAAGGAGCCTTCGAAATCGGTGCTGTCCCTGGCTTCAGCTCAATCGTGAAGTCAATCTCCCGAACCGGTGGTAATCCAGGTATCTCCTCCGGAAAGACATCCGGGAATTCACACACAACTGGAATATCCCCCACCGCTCTGGACACTGTATCCTCCTCCAAAATATAAGCTACATAACCCTCGCACCCACTCCTAACCAATCGATCGGCTTTCAAAGCCGAGATGACTCTAGTGGACATGGGTTTCCTCTCCCCAACTATCTCTACACTATCTGCCAACACTTGTAATCTGACTACTTTGTTGAAGCAATCCATCACTGCTCTGTAGGTGGATAACCAATCCATACCTAGGATCACATCAAAGTCCTTCATCTCTAGGATGATCAAGTCTGCAGCTAATATAAAACTCCCCACCTGCACTTTACAAGCTGGAAAATAGGATTCACATTGCACAGTCTTTCCTAAAGGAGTACTAACAAGCAACACACAATACAATGGAGCTACATCTCCCACCAAACGTGCAGCAAATATAGGTGACACGAATGAGTGTGTGGAACCAGAATCAAACAAGACTCTAGCAGGTACATCTAAGATAAAGAGTGTACCTTCCACCACTCCTCCAGCCTCTTCACCCTCCTGTAGATCCAGGGCCTGTACCCTACCATACTGCTGAGGTCTCTGCTGCTGCTGACCCTGCTGCCTATACTGTGCATACTGCTGGCCCTGAGGTCGCTGTGGTCCCTGAGGTCTAAACTGTCCTCTGCCCTGTGGTGCTGGCAATCTAAGCTGCTGTTGCTGCTGCGGTGGCCTAAGTGGCTGCTGAGGTGCCTGCCTCGGAGGCTGTGCTGCCAACGGTGGTCGTGGAGCTGCATTCCTCACTCCCTGCTCCTGTGCTCGAGGGCAATCCTTCCTCTGATGCTCCATCGAACCACACTCAAAACATGCTCCTGTAGTCCATCTGCAGGCCGCTGTGACATGAGAGCTCTTACCACACCGCTCACAAAAAGTCCTACGTACCGAGTCAATCCTAGGCCTCTTGCCTTGCTGCTGCTGATACTGTAACTGAGGACGCTGCTGGTACTGCTGTGGACGCTGCTGCAACTGCCCCAAACTTGGGCTCCTAACTGGTGCAAGTACGTCCGGAAACTGCTGTGCAAAAAGGATCTTCTTTCGAATGGACTCCTCAGCCCAATATGCCCTCTTAAGGTTCTCCTCATAGGTGACTAAGGTAACAGATGTCACCTCCATCTGGATATCAGGTCTCAATCCTCGAATGAATCTCATCACCTTATCAGCCTCAACTTGAACCAAGGCCGGTGCTGCCAACGGAGGTTCGTGAATTTCTGTTCGTAGATCTGCACTGAGTCCAATCCCTGGACCAATGCCTCAAACTCTATCAACTTCTGAGCCTGAATATGTGGTGGAATGTATTTTGCCCGAAAGAGTGTCCGAAATGACGTCCAAGCCTCAGCATCATCAATAGTATCATAAGGAGTCATCACTGATTTCCACCACAACTCTGCTACACCGCGGAACATGTACGAGGCTAACTGTACACACTCCCGTCCAGTGCACTGGAAGACCTTGAAGATCTTCTCCATCTGTACCACCCACTCATCCGCATCAAGTGGGTCTTCATTGCCATAGTATACTGGTGGGTTCCTTTTTTTGAATTTGTCATAGATGTCATTCAAGTCATGCACCCTAGGAGGGATGATGACCTGAGGTACCGGAGCTGGCCTCTGCAAGAACTGAAGCATCTGTGCCTGGAAGGTAGCCTGGTCCTCCCTCTGTTTGCTCTGTTCCTCCCGTTGCTGTGTCTGTGTCTGTGCCTGTGCTGTCTGAGAATCCATAAAGGCCTGCATGAGCTGATTGAATCTGGCCTCTACCGATCCATCTCCACTAGACCCAGTCGGATCGTTGTTCTGTGTAGAACGGGTATGTCCCCCAGCAATTCTGCAAGAAAAGACATGTTAGTCCTATAGGACTCAATCTAGCATACAAACTATATAATCTACACAAACTAAGATACCCAACGAAAACCCAATCCTCACACGTCTTAAGTTTCTACTTGTTTTTAATTTAGAAACCAGTACTGCTTGATACCAACTTGTCACGCCCCCAAAAGTGAAACTGGGGTTATGCGTGAGATTAGGGCTAATTTAAAACTTTTTCCAATAATAAACACAAGCCAATGCCCTAATCGTGTCCCATCTGGATCGAAGACCGCTGTGAGGTATAAACATTTCCTCGATTATATTAAACAATAGCGGAAGCTTCATAACACAAGAGGTATCTTAAAGATGTATAGTTTAAGAGCAATCTACTGAATATCAAGATTAAGGTTAGAGTTTAAGACTATACACAAAATATCATTTACAAATAAAAAGGCCAACTAAAACTAGGCCTAAACAAAATATAAGAAAACCAAAAGGTGAAGCTAAGAAGACTAATCGTGAGGCGCTCGTGTACGGGGTCGTCACGGCTATACGATGCCGTCCGTACTGTACTCTAGGAAGTCATCAGGCTGATCCGCCTGAACTTCCTCCGTCTGCTCCTCCGCCTCTGGGTAGAAGTACTCGGTACCTATGCACCAAGAGTAGCATCATCAACACAACGGATGGCAAAACAATAGATATATAAATCACATCAATATGCAGACTAAAGAGAATAAACGAGTACACATGATCATAAGATATGCTTAGCACTCCGATCGTAGAAGATGCATCGCATTCGAATCATAAACAAACTAACAAATAGGCGATCCACATATGCCAATATATATCATCAAGTGGGATAAAAACCCAGTATCCAATATCCAAACAACTCGTGGCTCAAGTACTCCGGCTCCGCGAGCTCTGGTACTATTTTGCTCGAGGACGTACAATATCAGCTCAAGTAGCTCGGGCTCCGTGAGCTCTGGCTCTGTCTTGCTGTAACAAAACAAAACATCTCGAGGAACAATAACTCTCAGCTCAAGTAGCTCGGGCTCCGTGAGCTCTGGCTCTGTCTTACTTTGAGGTGGTATCGGGTTCTCCCACAGTCGGTGCCCCAACTGTGTTGAACGTTAACAGCTGAGTGGTGCCTGACACAAAGAATCCTAAAACAATGGTGAAGGGCTAGGCTTCTTGCGCGAACAAGATTCAATACCAATAGAGAACTACTTATTCCAAAACAAATCAATTCCCAAACCAATACCAATAATAGTCCTCTCAAAGCTTGACAATCAAAGCTTCCTAGCCTCGACACTTCAAACGAGTGACAAATCAAATGAAATAACAAAGGAATCCTAAGTCCAACCTCTAAGTTC